>CM060269.1:13745254-14345254 GCA_030684275.1 Acipenser oxyrinchus oxyrinchus | reverse complement strand
TTTAACAATTCAAGAACAACTTGACATAGTTGAGAAGCTAGAAAAAGACAGTCCTGTAAAACAACTTTCAGTGGAATATGGAATTGTTTCTACCATACTAACACTAAAAGAAGCGCACTGTCACACACTCAAGGTTTTAATGCTAACCTGCAACAGGAGACTTCAAACTGGGTTCTAATTTGATGCATCAATTCACCAATATGTAATCGAAGCTCGGGAAATTTAAAGACAGATGATCAATAATCGATGCATTGATTAATTGTTGCAACCCTAGTGAACAGACGGTTCATGATTCTTCTGATTTCTTCAAGCTCTGATTCTTCAAGTGGTTTATCTAAGAGGAAATCGATTAAAAAATCAAGGATGGCTGACTACTTTAAGTAACTATAAAGTAAGTACAGTATACATAGTCCCTGAAGTTTTTGGTTTTAACTGATAATAACCTAAAAAACACCACCGAAGACCTATTTAGAAAATTCAGTTTTTATTTTTTCAAACCGATAAACCTGTGTTTTGGCAATATAATTTAAATAATGTCAATCATTCACTACTCTCTTTATACAAAAAGAAAACGGTGTGCAAAGACATAGCTCCTGACCAATCATACATTTTTGTGGACCTACGTAATGGAATCCACTGGTTAGGGTGACTTGAGACTGGGGTGGCTGAGAAAAACAACAACTCTATAGTGTGATAAAATTATTTTTTGTTTTTGTTTAGGATCAGTAATTATTTAAAGTTAGGTTAACATTTATATTTACTAAATTAATAATTTGTGTAAAATATATAAAATTAATAAAACATCAGTGTTACAAGTAATCAAATAAAAATTGGAATAAATAAAACATACTTACTGTTAAAAGGCTATACTGTTAGACTCCTGATAATAAAGATTAATGATAAGACACTGATATAAACTGCACATTTGGCTCCTATGTATGGAAGTCCACAACAGATTAGATGTATGGAATTGTTTTGTAAGCTACAACCACTTTAAACACTTTTATTATTCAATAATAATTCATTACATTACATAAACATGTATATTCATTTCATCACACTGTTTTCCCATTTAATGTATATTGTATATTGTCATCTACTTACATAAAACATCCTCCGCCTACACATGTACTGTACTGAGCTCATTCAACACACCTGTACTGTATTGAACTCATTCAACACACCTGTACTGTACTGAACTCATTCAACACACCTGTACTGTACTGAGCTCATTCAACACTCCTGTACTGAGCTCATTCAACACACCTGTACTGTACTGAACTCATTCAACACACCTGTACTGTACTGAACTCATTCAACACACATGTACTGTACTGAGCTCATTCAACACACCTGTACTGTACTGAGCTCATTCAACACTCCTGTACTGAACTCATTCAACACACCTGTACTGAACTCATTCAACACACCTGTACTGTACTGAGCTGATTCAACACTCCTGTACTGAACTCATTCAACACACCTGTACTGTACTGAACTCATTCAACACACCTGTACTGTACTGAGCTCATTCAACACTCCTGTACTGAACTCATTCAACACACCTGTACTGTACTGAGCTCATTCAACACTCTTGTACTGTACTGAACTCATTCAACACACCTGTACTGAGCTCATTCAACACACCTGTACTGTACTGAGCTCATTCAACACACCTGTACTGTACTGAGCTCATTCAACACACCTGTACTGTACTGAGCTCATTCAACACACCTGTACTGTACTGAGCTCATTCAACACACCTGTACTGTACTGAGCTCATTCAACACACCTGTACTGTACTGAGCTCATTCAACACACCTGTACTGTACTGAGCTCATTCAACACACCTGTACTGTACTGAGCTCATTCAACACACCTGTACTGTACTGAGCTCATTCAACACACCTGTACTGTACTGAGCTCATTCAACACACCTGTACTGTACTGAGCTCATTCAACACACCTGTACTGTACTGAGCTCATTCAACACACCTGTACTGTACTGAGCTCATTCAACACACCTGTACTGTACTGAGCTCATTCAACACACCTGTACTGTACTGAGCTCATTCAACACACCTGTACTGTACTGAGCTCATTCAACACACCTGTACTGTACTGAGCTCATTCAACACACCTGTACTGTACTGAGCTCATTCAACACACCTGTACTGTACTGAGCTCATTCAACACACCTGTACTGTACTGAGCTCATTCAACACACCTGTACTGTACTGAGCTCATTCAACACACCTGTACTGTACTGAGCTCATTCAACACACCTGTACTGTACTGAGCTCATTCAACACACCTGTACTGTACTGAGCTCATTCAACACACCTGTACTGTACTGAGCTCATTCAACACACCTGTACTGTACTGAGCTCATTCAACACACCTGTACTGTACTGAGCTCATTCAACACACCTGTACTGTACTGAGCTCATTCAACACACCTGTACTGTACTGAGCTCATTCAACACACCTGTACTGTACTGAGCTCATTCAACACACCTGTACTGTACTGAGCTCATTCAACACACCTGTACTGTACTGAGCTCATTCAACACACCTGTACTGTACTGAGCTCATTCAACACACCTGTACTGTACTGAGCTCATTCAACACACCTGTACTGTACTGAGCTCATTCAACACACCTGTACTGTACTGAGCTCATTCAACACACCTGTACTGTACTGAGCTCATTCAACACACCTGTACTGTACTGAGCTCATTCAACACACCTGTACTGTACTGAGCTCATTCAACACACCTGTACTGTACTGAGCTCATTCAACACACCTGTACTGTACTGAGCTCATTCAACACACCTGTACTGTACTGAGCTCATTCAACACACCTGTACTGTACTGAGCTCATTCAACACACCTGTACTGTACTGAGCTCATTCAACACACCTGTACTGTACTGAGCTCATTCAACACACCTGTACTGTACTGAGCTCATTCAACACACCTGTACTGTACTGAGCTCATTCAACACACCTGTACTGTACTGAGCTCATTCAACACACCTGTACTGTACTGAGCTCATTCAACACACCTGTACTGTACTGAGCTCATTCAACACACCTGTACTGTACTGAGCTCATTCAACACACCTGTACTGTACTGAGCTCATTCAACACACCTGTACTGTACTGAGCTCATTCAACACACCTGTACTGTACTGAGCTCATTCAACACACCTGTACTGTACTGAGCTCATTCAACACACCTGTACTGTACTGAGCTCATTCAACACACCTGTACTGTACTGAGCTCATTCAACACACCTGTACTGTACTGAGCTCATTCAACACACCTGTACTGTACTGAGCTCATTCAACACACCTGTACTGTACTGAGCTCATTCAACACACCTGTACTGTACTGAGCTCATTCAACACACCTGTACTGTACTGAGCTCATTCAACACACCTGTACTGTACTGAGCTCATTCAACACACCTGTACTGTACTGAGCTCATTCAACACACCTGTACTGTACTGAGCTCATTCAACACACCTGTACTGTACTGAGCTCATTCAACACACCTGTACTGTACTGAGCTCATTCAACACACCTGTACTGTACTGAGCTCATTCAACACACCTGTACTGTACTGAGCTCATTCAACACACCTGTACTGTACTGAGCTCATTCAACACACCTGTACTGTACTGAGCTCATTCAACACACCTGTACTGTACTGAGCTCATTCAACACACCTGTACTGTACTGAGCTCATTCAACACACCTGTACTGTACTGAGCTCATTCAACACACCTGTACTGTACTGAGCTCATTCAACACACCTGTACTGTACTGAGCTCATTCAACACACCTGTACTGTACTGAGCTCATTCAACACACCTGTACTGTACTGAGCTCATTCAACACACCTGTACTGTACTGAGCTCATTCAACACACCTGTACTGTACTGAGCTCATTCAACACACCTGTACTGTACTGAGCTCATTCAACACACCTGTACTGTACTGAGCTCATTCAACACACCTGTACTGTACTGAGCTCATTCAACACACCTGTACTGTACTGAGCTCATTCAACACACCTGTACTGTACTGAGCTCATTCAACACACCTGTACTGTACTGAGCTCATTCAACACACCTGTACTGTACTGAGCTCATTCAACACACCTGTACTGTACTGAGCTCATTCAACACACCTGTACTGTACTGAGCTCATTCAACACACCTGTACTGTACTGAGCTCATTCAACACACCTGTACTGTACTGAGCTCATTCAACACACCTGTACTGTACTGAGCTCATTCAACACACCTGTACTGTACTGAGCTCATTCAACACACCTGTACTGTACTGAGCTCATTCAACACACCTGTACTGTACTGAGCTCATTCAACACACCTGTACTGTACTGAGCTCATTCAACACACCTGTACTGTACTGAGCTCATTCAACACACCTGTACTGTACTGAGCTCATTCAACACACCTGTACTGTACTGAGCTCATTCAACACACCTGTACTGTACTGAGCTCATTCAACACACCTGTACTGTACTGAGCTCATTCAACACACCTGTACTGTACTGAGCTCATTCAACACACCTGTACTGTACTGAGCTCATTCAACACACCTGTACTGTACTGAGCTCATTCAACACACCTGTACTGTACTGAGCTCATTCAACACACCTGTACTGTACTGAGCTCATTCAACACACCTGTACTGTACTGAGCTCATTCAACACACCTGTACTGTACTGAGCTCATTCAACACACCTGTACTGTACTGAGCTCATTCAACACACCTGTACTGTACTGAGCTCATTCAACACACCTGTACTGTACTGAGCTCATTCAACACACCTGTACTGTACTGAGCTCATTCAACACACCTGTACTGTACTGAGCTCATTCAACACACCTGTACTGTACTGAGCTCATTCAACACACCTGTACTGTACTGAGCTCATTCAACACACCTGTACTGTACTGAGCTCATTCAACACACCTGTACTGTACTGAGCTCATTCAACACACCTGTACTGTACTGAGCTCATTCAACACACCTGTACTGTACTGAGCTCATTCAACACACCTGTACTGTACTGAGCTCATTCAACACACCTGTACTGTACTGAGCTCATTCAACACACCTGTACTGTACTGAGCTCATTCAACACACCTGTACTGTACTGAGCTCATTCAACACACCTGTACTGTACTGAGCTCATTCAACACACCTGTACTGTACTGAGCTCATTCAACACACCTGTACTGTACTGAGCTCATTCAACACACCTGTACTGTACTGAGCTCATTCAACACACCTGTACTGTACTGAGCTCATTCAACACACCTGTACTGTACTGAGCTCATTCAACACACCTGTACTGTACTGAGCTCATTCAACACACCTGTACTGTACTGAGCTCATTCAACACACCTGTACTGTACTGAGCTCATTCAACACACCTGTACTGTACTGAGCTCATTCAACACACCTGTACTGTACTGAGCTCATTCAACACACCTGTACTGTACTGAGCTCATTCAACACACCTGTACTGTACTGAGCTCATTCAACACACCTGTACTGTACTGAGCTCATTCAACACACCTGTACTGTACTGAGCTCATTCAACACACCTGTACTGTACTGAGCTCATTCAACACACCTGTACTGTACTGAGCTCATTCAACACACCTGTACTGTACTGAGCTCATTCAACACACCTGTACTGTACTGAGCTCATTCAACACACCTGTACTGTACTGAGCTCATTCAACACACCTGTACTGTACTGAGCTCATTCAACACACCTGTACTGTACTGAGCTCATTCAACACACCTGTACTGTACTGAGCTCATTCAACACACCTGTACTGTACTGAGCTCATTCAACACACCTGTACTGTACTGAGCTCATTCAACACACCTGTACTGTACTGAGCTCATTCAACACACCTGTACTGTACTGAGCTCATTCAACACACCTGTACTGTACTGAGCTCATTCAACACACCTGTACTGTACTGAGCTCATTCAACACACCTGTACTGTACTGAGCTCATTCAACACACCTGTACTGTACTGAGCTCATTCAACACACCTGTACTGTACTGAGCTCATTCAACACACCTGTACTGTACTGAGCTCATTCAACACACCTGTACTGTACTGAGCTCATTCAACACACCTGTACTGTACTGAGCTCATTCAACACACCTGTACTGTACTGAGCTCATTCAACACACCTGTACTGTACTGAGCTCATTCAACACACCTGTACTGTACTGAGCTCATTCAACACACCTGTACTGTACTGAGCTCATTCAACACACCTGTACTGTACTGAGCTCATTCAACACACCTGTACTGTACTGAGCTCATTCAACACACCTGTACTGTACTGAGCTCATTCAACACACCTGTACTGTACTGAGCTCATTCAACACACCTGTACTGTACTGAGCTCATTCAACACACCTGTACTGTACTGAGCTCATTCAACACACCTGTACTGTACTGAGCTCATTCAACACACCTGTACTGTACTGAGCTCATTCAACACACCTGTACTGTACTGAGCTCATTCAACACACCTGTACTGTACTGAGCTCATTCAACACACCTGTACTGTACTGAGCTCATTCAACACACCTGTACTGTACTGAGCTCATTCAACACACCTGTACTGTACTGAGCTCATTCAACACACCTGTACTGTACTGAGCTCATTCAACACACCTGTACTGTACTGAGCTCATTCAACACACCTGTACTGTACTGAGCTCATTCAACACACCTGTACTGTACTGAGCTCATTCAACACACCTGTACTGTACTGAGCTCATTCAACACACCTGTACTGTACTGAGCTCATTCAACACACCTGTACTGTACTGAGCTCATTCAACACACCTGTACTGTACTGAGCTCATTCAACACACCTGTACTGTACTGAGCTCATTCAACACACCTGTACTGTACTGAGCTCATTCAACACACCTGTACTGTACTGAGCTCATTCAACACACCTGTACTGTACTGAGCTCATTCAACACACCTGTACTGTACTGAGCTCATTCAACACACCTGTACTGTACTGAGCTCATTCAACACACCTGTACTGTACTGAGCTCATTCAACACACCTGTACTGTACTGAGCTCATTCAACACACCTGTACTGTACTGAGCTCATTCAACACACCTGTACTGTACTGAGCTCATTCAACACACCTGTACTGTACTGAGCTCATTCAACACACCTGTACTGTACTGAGCTCATTCAACACACCTGTACTGTACTGAGCTCATTCAACACACCTGTACTGTACTGAGCTCATTCAACACACCTGTACTGTACTGAGCTCATTCAACACACCTGTACTGTACTGAGCTCATTCAACACACCTGTACTGTACTGAGCTCATTCAACACACCTGTACTGTACTGAGCTCATTCAACACACCTGTACTGTACTGAGCTCATTCAACACACCTGTACTGTACTGAGCTCATTCAACACACCTGTACTGTACTGAGCTCATTCAACACACCTGTACTGTACTGAGCTCATTCAACACACCTGTACTGTACTGAGCTCATTCAACACACCTGTACTGTACTGAGCTCATTCAACACACCTGTACTGTACTGAGCTCATTCAACACACCTGTACTGTACTGAGCTCATTCAACACACCTGTACTGTACTGAGCTCATTCAACACACCTGTACTGTACTGAGCTCATTCAACACACCTGTACTGTACTGAGCTCATTCAACACACCTGTACTGTACTGAGCTCATTCAACACACCTGTACTGTACTGAGCTCATTCAACACACCTGTACTGTACTGAGCTCATTCAACACACCTGTACTGTACTGAGCTCATTCAACACACCTGTACTGTACTGAGCTCATTCAACACACCTGTACTGTACTGAGCTCATTCAACACACCTGTACTGTACTGAGCTCATTCAACACACCTGTACTGTACTGAGCTCATTCAACACACCTGTACTGTACTGAGCTCATTCAACACACCTGTACTGTACTGAGCTCATTCAACACACCTGTACTGTACTGAGCTCATTCAACACACCTGTACTGTACTGAGCTCATTCAACACACCTGTACTGTACTGAGCTCATTCAACACACCTGTACTGTACTGAGCTCATTCAACACACCTGTACTGTACTGAGCTCATTCAACACACCTGTACTGTACTGAGCTCATTCAACACACCTGTACTGTACTGAGCTCATTCAACACACCTGTACTGTACTGAGCTCATTCAACACACCTGTACTGTACTGAGCTCATTCAACACACCTGTACTGTACTGAGCTCATTCAACACACCTGTACTGTACTGAGCTCATTCAACACACCTGTACTGTACTGAGCTCATTCAACACACCTGTACTGTACTGAGCTCATTCAACACACCTGTACTGTACTGAGCTCATTCAACACACCTGTACTGTACTGAGCTCATTCAACACACCTGTACTGTACTGAGCTCATTCAACACACCTGTACTGTACTGAGCTCATTCAACACACCTGTACTGTACTGAGCTCATTCAACACACCTGTACTGTACTGAGCTCATTCAACACACCTGTACTGTACTGAGCTCATTCAACACACCTGTACTGTACTGAGCTCATTCAACACACCTGTACTGTACTGAGCTCATTCAACACACCTGTACTGTACTGAGCTCATTCAACACACCTGTACTGTACTGAGCTCATTCAACACACCTGTACTGTACTGAGCTCATTCAACACACCTGTACTGTACTGAGCTCATTCAACACACCTGTACTGTACTGAGCTCATTCAACACACCTGTACTGTACTGAGCTCATTCAACACACCTGTACTGTACTGAGCTCATTCAACACACCTGTACTGTACTGAGCTCATTCAACACACCTGTACTGTACTGAGCTCATTCAACACACCTGTACTGTACTGAGCTCATTCAACACACCTGTACTGTACTGAGCTCATTCAACACACCTGTACTGTACTGAGCTCATTCAACACACCTGTACTGTACTGAGCTCATTCAACACACCTGTACTGTACTGAGCTCATTCAACACACCTGTACTGTACTGAGCTCATTCAACACACCTGTACTGTACTGAGCTCATTCAACACACCTGTACTGTACTGAGCTCATTCAACACACCTGTACTGTACTGAGCTCATTCAACACACCTGTACTGTACTGAGCTCATTCAACACACCTGTACTGTACTGAGCTCATTCAACACACCTGTACTGTACTGAGCTCATTCAACACACCTGTACTGTACTGAGCTCATTCAACACACCTGTACTGTACTGAGCTCATTCAACACACCTGTACTGTACTGAGCTCATTCAACACACCTGTACTGTACTGAGCTCATTCAACACACCTGTACTGTACTGAGCTCATTCAACACACCTGTACTGTACTGAGCTCATTCAACACACCTGTACTGTACTGAGCTCATTCAACACACCTGTACTGTACTGAGCTCATTCAACACACCTGTACTGTACTGAGCTCATTCAACACACCTGTACTGTACTGAGCTCATTCAACACACCTGTACTGTACTGAGCTCATTCAACACACCTGTACTGTACTGAGCTCATTCAACACACCTGTACTGTACTGAGCTCATTCAACACACCTGTACTGTACTGAGCTCATTCAACACACCTGTACTGTACTGAGCTCATTCAACACACCTGTACTGTACTGAGCTCATTCAACACACCTGTACTGTACTGAGCTCATTCAACACACCTGTACTGTACTGAGCTCATTCAACACACCTGTACTGTACTGAGCTCATTCAACACACCTGTACTGTACTGAGCTCATTCAACACACCTGTACTGTACTGAGCTCATTCAACACACCTGTACTGTACTGAGCTCATTCAACACACCTGTACTGTACTGAGCTCATTCAACACACCTGTACTGTACTGAGCTCATTCAACACACCTGTACTGTACTGAGCTCATTCAACACACCTGTACTGTACTGAGCTCATTCAACACACCTGTACTGTACTGAGCTCATTCAACACACCTGTACTGTACTGAGCTCATTCAACACACCTGTACTGTACTGAGCTCATTCAACACACCTGTACTGTACTGAGCTCATTCAACACACCTGTACTGTACTGAGCTCATTCAACACACCTGTACTGTACTGAGCTCATTCAACACACCTGTACTGTACTGAGCTCATTCAACACACCTGTACTGTACTGAGCTCATTCAACACACCTGTACTGTACTGAGCTCATTCAACACACCTGTACTGTACTGAGCTCATTCAACACACCTGTACTGTACTGAGCTCATTCAACACACCTGTACTGTACTGAGCTCATTCAACACACCTGTACTGTACTGAGCTCATTCAACACACCTGTACTGTACTGAGCTCATTCAACACACCTGTACTGTACTGAGCTCATTCAACACACCTGTACTGTACTGAGCTCATTCAACACACCTGTACTGTACTGAGCTCATTCAACACACCTGTACTGTACTGAGCTCATTCAACACACCTGTACTGTACTGAGCTCATTCAACACACCTGTACTGTACTGAGCTCATTCAACACACCTGTACTGTACTGAGCTCATTCAACACACCTGTACTGTACTGAGCTCATTCAACACACCTGTACTGTACTGAGCTCATTCAACACACCTGTACTGTACTGAGCTCATTCAACACACCTGTACTGTACTGAGCTCATTCAACACACCTGTACTGTACTGAGCTCATTCAACACACCTGTACTGTACTGAGCTCATTCAACACACCTGTACTGTACTGAGCTCATTCAACACACCTGTACTGTACTGAGCTCATTCAACACACCTGTACTGTACTGAGCTCATTCAACACACCTGTACTGTACTGAGCTCATTCAACACACCTGTACTGTACTGAGCTCATTCAACACACCTGTACTGTACTGAGCTCATTCAACACACCTGTACTGTACTGAGCTCATTCAACACACCTGTACTGTACTGAGCTCATTCAACACACCTGTACTGTACTGAGCTCATTCAACACACCTGTACTGTACTGAGCTCATTCAACACACCTGTACTGTACTGAGCTCATTCAACACACCTGTACTGTACTGAGCTCATTCAACACACCTGTACTGTACTGAGCTCATTCAACACACCTGTACTGTACTGAGCTCATTCAACACACCTGTACTGTACTGAGCTCATTCAACACACCTGTACTGTACTGAGCTCATTCAACACACCTGTACTGTACTGAGCTCATTCAACACACCTGTACTGTACTGAGCTCATTCAACACACCTGTACTGTACTGAGCTCATTCAACACACCTGTACTGTACTGAGCTCATTCAACACACCTGTACTGTACTGAGCTCATTCAACACACCTGTACTGTACTGAGCTCATTCAACACACCTGTACTGTACTGAGCTCATTCAACACACCTGTACTGTACTGAGCTCATTCAACACACCTGTACTGTACTGAGCTCATTCAACACACCTGTACTGTACTGAGCTCATTCAACACACCTGTACTGTACTGAGCTCATTCAACACACCTGTACTGTACTGAGCTCATTCAACACACCTGTACTGTACTGAGCTCATTCAACACACCTGTACTGTACTGAGCTCATTCAACACACCTGTACTGTACTGAGCTCATTCAACACACCTGTACTGTACTGAGCTCATTCAACACACCTGTACTGTACTGAGCTCATTCAACACACCTGTACTGTACTGAGCTCATTCAACACACCTGTACTGTACTGAGCTCATTCAACACACCTGTACTGTACTGAGCTCATTCAACACACCTGTACTGTACTGAGCTCATTCAACACACCTGTACTGTACTGAGCTCATTCAACACACCTGTACTGTACTGAGCTCATTCAACACACCTGTACTGTACTGAGCTCATTCAACACACCTGTACTGTACTGAGCTCATTCAACACACCTGTACTGTACTGAGCTCATTCAACACACCTGTACTGTACTGAGCTCATTCAACACACCTGTACTGTACTGAGCTCATTCAACACACCTGTACTGTACTGAGCTCATTCAACACACCTGTACTGTACTGAGCTCATTCAACACACCTGTACTGTACTGAGCTCATTCAACACACCTGTACTGTACTGAGCTCATTCAACACACCTGTACTGTACTGAGCTCATTCAACACACCTGTACTGTACTGAGCTCATTCAACACACCTGTACTGTACTGAGCTCATTCAACACACCTGTACTGTACTGAGCTCATTCAACACACCTGTACTGTACTGAGCTCATTCAACACACCTGTACTGTACTGAGCTCATTCAACACACCTGTACTGTACTGAGCTCATTCAACACACCTGTACTGTACTGCTGAGCTCATTCAACACACCTGTACTGTACTGAGCTCATTCAACACACCTGTACTGTACTGAGCTCATTCAACACACCTGTACTGTACTGAGCTCATTCAACACACCTGTACTGTACTGAGCTCATTCAACACACCTGTACTGTACTGAGCTCATTCAACACACCTGTACTGTACTGAGCTCATTCAACACACCTGTACTGTACTGAGCTCATTCAACACACCTGTACTGTACTGAGCTCATTCAACACACCTGTACTGTACTGAGCTCATTCAACACACCTGTACTGTACTGAGCTCATTCAACACACCTGTACTGTACTGAGCTCATTCAACACACCTGTACTGTACTGAGCTCATTCAACACACCTGTACTGTACTGAGCTCATTCAACACACCTGTACTGAGCTCATTCAACACTCCTGTACTGTACTGTACTGAGCTCATTGAACGCACCTGTACTGTACTGAGCTCATTCAACACACCTGTACTGTACTGAGCTCATTCAACACTCCTGTACTGAACTCATTCAACACACCTGTACTGTACTGAGCTCATTCAACACACCTGTACTGTACTGAGCTCATTCAACACACCTGTACTGTACTGAACTCATTCAACACACCTGTACTGTACTGAGCTCATTCAACACTCATGTACTGTACTGTACTGAGCTCATTCAACACTCCTGTACTGTACTGTACTGAGCTCATTGAACGCACCTGTACTGTACTGAGCTCATTCAACACACCTGTACTGTTCTGAGGTCATTCAACACTCCTGTACTGAACTCATTCAACACACCTGTACTGTACTGAACTCATTCAACACACCTGTACTGTACTGTGCTCGTTCAACACACCTGTACTGTACTGAGCTCATTCAACACATCTGTACTGTACTGAGCTCATTCAACACTCCTGTACTGAACTCATTCAACACACCTGTACTGTACTGAGCTCATTCAACACACCTGTACTGAACTCATTCAACACACCTGTACTGAGCTCATTCAACACACCTGTACTGTACTGAGCTCATTCAACACACCTGTACTGTACTGAGCTCATTCAACACACCTGTACTGTACTGAGCTCATTCAACACACCTGTACTGTACTGTGCTCATTCAACACACCTGTACTGTACTGAGCTCATTCAACACACCTGTACTGTACTGAGCTCATTCAACACACCTGTACTGAGCTCATTCAACACACTTGTACTGTACTGAGCTCATTCAACACACCTGTACTGTACTGAGCTCATTCAACACACCTGTACTGTACTGTGCTCATTCAACACACCTGTACTGTACTGAGCTCATTCAACACATCTGTAGTACTGAGCTCATTCAACACACTTGTACTGAGCTCATTCAACACACTTGTACTGTACTGAGCTCATTCAACACTCCTGTACTGTACTGTACTGAGCTCATTCAACACACCTGTACTGTACTGTGCTCGTTCAACACACCTGTACTGTACTGAGCTCATTCAACACACCTGTACTGTACTGAGCTCATTCAACACACCTGTACAGTACTGAACTCATTCAACACACCTGTACTGTACTGAGCTCATTCAACACTCCTGTACTGTACTGTACTGAGCTCATTGAAAGCACTTGTACTGTACTGAGCTCATTCAACACACATGTACTGTACTGAGCTCATTCAACACACCTGTACTGTACTGTACTGAGCTCATTCAACACACCTGTACTGAGCTCGTTCAACACATCTGTACTGTACTGAGCTTGTTCAACACACCTGCACTGTACTGAACTCATTCAACACTCCTGTACTGTACTGAACTCATTCAAAACACCTGTACTGAGCTCATTCAACACAACTGTACTGCATTGAACTCATTCAACACACCTGTACTGTACTGAGCTCATTCAACACTCCTGTACTGTACTGAGCTCATTCAGCACACCTGTACTGAGCTCATTCAACACACCTGTACTGTACTGTACTGTACTGAGCTTATTCAACACACCTGTACTGTACTGTACTGAGCTCATTCAACACACCTGTAGTGTACTGAGCTCATTCAACACACCTGTAGTGTACTGAGCTCATTCAACACACCTGTACTGTACTGTACTGTACTGAGCTCATTCAACACACCTGTACTGTACTGAGCTCATTCAACACACCTGTACTGAGCTCAGATTCTAAAAGGTATCGTTTTAAAACACTTAAAAATCAATAAACACCAAATAAACTGTGCATAAAAAAAGCAAGGTTTAATATCACATTGTCAAAAGTTGGACACCAGTGAGCACAGTGCTTTATAGCTGTAGTCCTCAGGAAATGTTATTATCTAAGACTGAAAAATACATTGATAACGTTGTGTAACTCCTGGTTCAATTCACTCTGCTTCCAACACTGGAGGCTGAGGTTCAAATGTGGTCACTTCATTTTGATGAAGCATATCATTTCTTGGGAGAGACCAAGGACTGACTGGCAGGGGTGGTCTTTCTGATCAGTGAGGTGCAGTGGTCCCAATGTAGCCATGGCTTTGCTAAACCTTCATATTTACCATTTAAATGTATTGCACAGGTATTTGATGCACATAAGGCCTGAGCTTTCCATCCTACCTAGCTGTGTATTTGTGGCAAAGTGGTAAGTGGTAGCAGGTGTATTGCAGGTGCAGTGCGGATACAGTAATTCCAAGAACACACAGACAACAAAGTACAGGTGAGAATGATTGATTTAATGGTGTATAATCCAATGGTCTGATGACCAGCCAGTAAATAATCAAGATCTGGCAATACACAACAATGTAATGAAACAAAGGGTTGCAGTCCCGCAAATAATAGACACGGTACAAAACACACACAATTAGACACACACAATCACTGTTCCAAAGTGAGTGCTCTCAGTGCTTGTGGTGAAGTACAATATAATACGTGCTATTAATGAAACAGGTGCTGATAACAATGTTTATTCGTGACGGTAGTGCAGTGGTGATCCGGTTTCGTGCTGGCCCTTGGCGACAGCTCCGGATCTGTGTTTAGCTGTCTAGTGATAACAAAACACAGACAATTACTAAACAGACAAACAAAACACTCACAAACTCCTTTCGTTTATTATTTTGGGCAATCTCCCGGTCCTTCCAGTTTCCTCGTAACGAAACCCAAGCGAAGGAAAAGATTTACAAGACTCCAGCCCCTTTTATGCAATTATGCATGACCCCTTGGTAAACGACTGCAGCTGATTCTATTGCCTGCAGCTGCTACCTCGTTTACCTTCCAGGTCAATACATTCTCGCACTGGAGTCTCGTCTTTTTCCAGGCTGATTGACTTCCCGACCCAGGGAATGAACTGTCAGGACAACCTGTCCAAAGCCTTTCCCTTTGTATCCTCACAGGTCGAGAGGGAGATTTACAACCAGAACTCATTATATTTCCGTCACAGTATTGTAGAGGGATTCAGATTTAAAATGTATATTTAAGCCCCAGGTGTACTGAGAATGTGAATCACTGATGTGCTTCTCCTACTGAAGATGAGAGAGACAAGCCTGTGCTGCTAAGATACTCTAGAATATAATTAGGGCTTCTGATTTTCAGTTTTAACCGATAAGACCCGATAAAATACCCCCGATACAAAAAAATTAAATCGGTGGATAGCCAATAAACACAGGAAAAACTGTGGAAATGGTTAATCAATTCACGTTGACTTTACCCTTTTCCCATTAAAAAATAAAACCTACTTCAAAAATAATAATAAATACATTTCCCAGTGCTGCTGGGCAATGTCCCGTCTTCCTGACTTGCATCTATCATTGATTCGTTCTGAATACTTTAAACCCGCCCCAACTACTGAGTGACAGCACATTCCTACATTTCTATTGGAGACTCCGCTTGCGAGATTTAAAACGAGATTACAATCAGGATGGAGGCTTGTTAGCGGGATTTAAAGCTGTATTACAGTTAAGATACTGAGGATTTAAAACAGAATTGTGGCAAAATGTACAAAAATGCCTACACACAAAAAACACCAGAAGAATGTGCCCATGACCATAGGGATTTCGTTGTGGAAGACAGAAAAGCCTTTTTATGTCTGGGTAGGAATTGGCTCAGCAAGACAGCCAGTAATCACAAGCAAAGCTTGAACTCCTGCTAAACCTCTCTGAAGAGAAGCAGAAACACATACATCCAGGAGCACACTGCTGGCACAACAAAGGCCTGCCCTGCAATATTATCTTAAATAAATAATGAAGGCATCTCCCTGTTGTCACTGCTGAGCTTTTTTTAAATGGTGATCATTATGCAAACCAAACTATGATCTACGTGTTGACAAGTGAAAAGCACCTATTTTAAAAGCCTAACCTATATTTCTTTCCTCTCTGTGTGACAGCTGAATCATTGCTTTGGGAAAGCAGGGATGAGTCAGTGTGCAATAGAGTCACAGTTAATAGAGTATCACCTTAGCAAGGAGAGAAAGTGGTCAGTAAAATAACCTGAGGCTGTCACAATGAATTACAGTTTCATTTACACTGACTGCCCCTTTTGTTTCCCCAGATCTCATTTGGAGCAGAGGTAGAGGAAGCATTAAAGGGTTGCTGGGGGTTCTGAAAGATGAGATGTCTGCCACGGATAACATGCCAGAGCGGGGGGCTGTTAAGATGGAGATCCCTGCTGTAGAGCCTCAAGGGTCTTCATGATGGATGGCTGGTGCCTCTCCTCTCTCAGCTTCACAAGCATGGTGTATTCGTTTCTGCTTATCATCATCCCTTGCTGACTAGTCATCTGCGTATTCACTAAATCAGGACAGCAAGAGTCATTTTGTTTCATGCTTACTATTGCAATTAGAATTAAACAAGAGAAACTTGAGTCTAATTTGCATCCAGTGTCTAAAGTCAAGCTCATGAATGTAATCTGTATAGCTGTCTCAGGCCAAGGAGCTTCTTTCCAGTAGGACTAGATCTGTGCCTTCAAAAGAACTTCAGGTGCTACAGTATAGGCAGTGCTGAAGTATTTGAAGACATCATTTTTAGTTTGTAAAAGAGCAAGCTGTAGCTCTTTAAGCCAAAGGGATCCATGGAATTACGCTGAATGACGTTCTCTCAATACGTCGGCAGGAACCATTCTGAGAAGCTTGCTTACAGTTAAACACATCCAGCTACACCTTGACCCTCCACTTCCAAAAACACACACACACACACACATACATCATTTAATGTGGTACCACAATAATGGAAAGCTAAGGCATAGTTAATCTTTAAATGGTGACATATGGTTTTCATGCAAAAATAAATAAAAGCAGATGTTTCTGTTCAATGGGCTGATAGGAGATTAGCTTATGATTAAGAATTTTCCATTTTATATACATAGAAATTTGGACAAGAAAAATAATTTTGCATATGTCATTTTTACTGTATGAATTAAAACCTGAATAAAATATACATTTTAAAAAGCACCAACACTCTGACACAGGAATAAACAAACATAGCTTGCTAAGGGGACATCACCATGGTGTTGCCATCTCCTGACAAACGTCATGTGTGTCTCACAACAATTGTCATCATGACCAGTATGGCCTTTATGGATGCCTACCTTGTGGAACAAAACCAAGGACCACGCAAGATTGGGGTGTGCATCATTGTGCTTGTGGGGGACATCTGTTTTTTAATAGTGCTACGGTACGTGGCTGTTTGGGTTGGAGCTGAAGTGAAGACAGCGAAGAGAGGCTACGCCATGATATTGTGGTTTCTTTATATCTTTGTCCTGGAGATCAAGCTATATTTTATCTTTCAGAATTACAAGGCAGACAAGAGGAATTTGGAAACGGTTGCCCGCAAGGCCTTGACTTTGTTGCTTTCTATTTGCGTGCCTGGGCTGTATCTCATCTTAGTAGCTCTTGACAGCATGGAGTATTTAAGAACTTTCAGGAAGAAGGAGGACATGAGAGGCCGCCTCTTCTGGGTAGCTCTGGACCTCCTCGACATCTTAGACATTCAGGCCAACTTGTGGGAGCCTCACAAAACAGGGCTTCCCATCTGGGCTGAGGGGCTCATGTTTTTTTACTGCTACATCCTCCTGCTGATTCTGCCTTGTGTGTCTCTGAGTGAGATCAGCATGCAGGGAGAACACATTTCCCCACAAAAAATGATGCTCTACCCAGTCCTGAGCTTAGTGACCATAAATATTGTCACTATCTTCATTCGGGTTATCAACATGGTCTTGTTCCAGGACAGCAGGGTCTCGACCATCTTCATTGGAAAGAACATTGTGGCCATTACCACCAAAGCCTGTACCTTCCTGGAGTACAAGAAGCAAGTCAAGGAGTTTCCCCAGAATGCAATTGCGCTGGAACTGCAGCAGAACTCCATCCACCACAACCAGACCCTCCCCAACACAATGGGGATGCCCCATGAACAGTCACCCACCAGGGAGATAGTAGACACATGACAAAGGCCACGTATAAGAGCCCTTTCCCTCCCACAGGCTTTCATCATTCCCTGGTGCGTCAATAAGACCATCTTCAAGACGATATCCAAATAAAAAAGCCAACCCCCCCATGCCTCCCACCCTTCCTCTCCCCTTGCATTGCCCAGCTCCACGGATATTTCCCTAAGTGACTGTTTGAACAATGAAAGACAGGATTACCGTCTCTCTGAGATTTATTGATTTATCTCAGGAACACTGCAAAGTTCAAACTGAAAGTTGAGCTGGAATATAAAACAGAAGAAAAATATAAAAAACATGTTCTGATGAACTTATTTTTATGTATCAGTTAAAACAACTGATTTGTTTTTAAACTTGAAGTATCATTCTGTTTTTGTGTGGAATGGTCTGTTCTTATAACTAGCATCACTTGACCAGTTGTATCTCTTTCCAGTCTTACAACCGCAGAGAATGAATGCAGTAACATGTTCTCTGCTTCTGGCTGCTGGAGGTGGAAGCCGTATCCGAGGGTACTACTCCCATGGATATTATAGTTTATGACCAAATGTTTAATTTAATGCTGGTGTTTCCTAAAGCTCAGCACAATCTTGCTACATATAAAAAGGGTGGTCAGATGTCAAAAGGCAGCTGTGTTTTTAACAGATTTGTTGTGTATTATACAGTCAGTCAGCATATCTGTGTGCAGGTTCTACTTCAATACAGATTCATTTCAAATTTCCACAAGCGATTATAATACTATGTTGTGTTATGATTATTATGGTTATATAATAATTATTTGAATTAATCTTTTGTTGGTGGGAGGTTTACAATTAATTAATCTGTTTTAATAAAGATACATTTAAAATCAGTTTTATTTTAATGTTTTTATTTTTATTTGCATACAAAACGATGGGGTTTCTTCTGTGTGTTTAGCTTGATTACTCTACTAGGGGCAGCATAACCCATTTGTTTGGATCACAAACCTCTGACATGCTGCCTGATTTCCCACAATGCACTAATGGTGCAAACTGATTTTCTTCTGTTACATTGATAACTGCTTTATGTTAACAAAACAATATAGCATATTTTTAGCTGTGAATTCTTTGGAAGAGGGTTACAATGTGAAACAATGACTAAATGTTAATACAATGTATATATATATATAGGGTGTGTTCTTGTGCTATCATCACACTGATAGCTTTATGTTTTTATTTATAACCGTGGCGGGGGTGGATGTTACTGACATACTTACTGATTGAGGCAGTGCAGACATTTTAGTTCATTATTATGGAAAAATAAAAACACATTTTGGTGTCAGCTATTTAAAAAACACAGAGGGCTCCCGAGTTGCGCTTCCAGTAAAGGCGCTCCACGTGGAGTGCAGGATGTGCCCTATAGTCTGGATGTTGCGAGTTTGAGTCCAGGATATTCCTTTGCCGACCAAGGACGGGAGCTTCCAGGGGGCGGCGCTCAATTGGCGGCGCCGCCGGGGAGGGAGGGTTAGGTCGGCCAGGGTGTCCTCGGCTCACCGCGCACCAGCGACCCCTGTAGTCTGGCCGGGCACCTGCGGGCTTGCCTGTAAGCTGTCCGAGAGCTGCGTTGTCCTCCAACGCTGTAGCTCTTGGGTGGCTGCATGGTGAGTCCGCAGTGTGAAAAAAAGCGATCGGCTGACGGCACACGCCGTCAGCGCAGGGGTGGTAGCGGTGAGCTGAGCCTAAAAATAATTGGCCAGTTCAAATTGGGGAGAAAATTTAAAAAAATAATTGGCAACGACTAAATTATTTTTAAAAAATACTATTTTCAAAATTGTATTTACTATTTTCTATTCAAAATAAATTGCTGTCACCTTATGTAGGGTACTAACTTGGCTTGTGTTTTTCGTGTGTTTGATCCGCTTTTATTGTGCCTGAAAAACACAAGCCAAGTTAGTAGAAACAATTGGGGCAACCTTGGCCCCCACCGCTTTGACAGTTGTGCCTATTTGCTTGGTGCTGGACAAGGTTGCCCCAATTGTTTCTTGAAACTTGGTTTGTGTTTTTGATATCTCCACTTTAGATGACTGGGCACATTTGATAACTTGGCATTTTTGTTTCAGATATCACTTCTTTTTTCACTTATAACACACACACACACATTATGGGAATAGCAAAATTGTTCAACCTATATTGAGGCAATGTATTGCCGTTTGGATAAGGTAAATGTAAATAGTAGCCTAGTCTGTTGAAAGGGTTAAGATGTGAATGTGTGTAGCTGTTATGTAGTTGGATTGAAAGTATGACTAGTTAGGGTTCAAATCCTGCTTTTAAATATATATATATATATATATATATATATATATATATATATATATATATATATATATAAACACTGAGTGTACAAAACATTAGGAACACCTTCCTAATACTGAGTTGCACCCCATTCTGCCCTCAGAACAGCCTCAATTCGTCGGGGCATGGACTCTACAAGGTGTCGAAAGCGTTCCACAGGGATGCTGGCCCATGTTGATGCCAATGCTTCCCACAGTTGTGTCAAGTTGGCTGGTAGTGGATCTCTACTCCGAATAGCTTGTTCCATCTCATTATTATTTATTTTTTAGCAGACGCCCTTATCCAGGGCGACTTACAATTGTTACAAGATATCACATTATTTTTTACATACAATTACCAATTATAAAGTTGGGTTTTTACTGGAGCAATCTAGGTAAAGTACCTTACTCAAGGGTACAACAGCAGCGTCCCCCACCTGGGATTGAACCCACGACCTTCCGGTCAAGAGTCCAGAGCCCTAACCACTACTCCACACTGCTGGCCTATCTCATCCCACAGATGCTCAATTGGATTGAGATCTGGTGACTGGGCAGGCCACTGCAGTAAGCTGAATTCACTGTCAAGTTCGTGGAACCATTCCTGGACAATCTTAGCCTTGTGGCATTATCCTGCTGAAAAAATCCATTAGCAGATGGATAGACTGCTGCCATGAAGGGATGCACCGGATTGGCAATGATGTTCAGATATCCTGTGGCATTCAAACATTGCTCCACTTTTATCAAGGGACCCAATGTGTGCTTTGAAAACACACCCCACACCATCACACCACCACCACCAGCCTGCAATGTTGACACGCAGCATGATGGATACATGTACTCATGTGGTTTTCTCCATACCCTAGTCCTCCCATCAGCGTGAAACAGCAGGAACCGGGATTCATCAGACCAGGCAATGTTTTTCCAATCCTCCTGTGTCCAGTGTTTTCGTTCCTTAGCCCACTGCACCCGCAGTTTCTTGTGTTTTGCTGAAAGAAGGGGAACTCTGTTAGGTCGTCGGCTGCCATACCCCATTCGTGTCAAGGTACGATGAGTTGTGCATTCTTTTATGGGTCTTTCGGCACCAATGTTGTACTGGACTGTCAGTTGTCTAACTGTAGCCCGTCTGTTGCTCTGCACAATTCGTGTCAGCCTCCTTTGGCCTCTTTCATCAATGAGCCGTTTTTGACCACTGGCCTGCCGTTGGCTGGATGTCCTTTGGGTGGTGGACCATCCTTGATACACACGGGGAAACTATTGAGTGTGAAAAAGCCAGCAGCGTTGCAATTCTTGACACACTCAAACCGACAAGCCTGGCACCTACTACCATACCCTGTTCAAAGGCACTTAAATCTTTTGTCTTGCCCATTTACCCTCTGAATGGCACACATACAGTACACAATCTATGTCTCAATTGTGTCAAGGCTTAAAAATCCTTCTTTAACCTGTCTCCCCTTCATCTACACTGATTGAAGTGGATTTAACAGGTTACATCAATAAGGGATCATAGCTTTCACCTGGATTCACCTCGTCAGTCTATTTCATGGAAAGAGCAGGTGTTCCTAATGTTTTGTACACTCATTGTATATAGATAGATAGATAGATAGATAGATAGATAGATAGATAGATAGATAGATAGATAGATAGATAGATAGATAGATAGAAAGAAACTCAATGTAAATGCAACAGTCTAAGTTTTACACCAATAGCTCATTGGGCATTGTGACAGAAATACACTGATTCTTGGTTGTAAATCTCCCTCCCGACCTGTGAGGGTGCTAAGCAGTGAGAACAGAGCTGGCCTGACAGGGCTTCAAGACTATTTCTTATGTATAGCGCTTGTAGAGGATTACTACACAGCTTAAATTATTAAATTAAATTAAATTATTATTAAATTATTCAAACGGTCCTATGACCAAAAACCGACTACGCCACATTGTGTTTAAAGAGGGCAAGGTTCTCTTGTAGGGCAAGGTTATCTTCAAGTGGCAACTTCAAAAACAAATCCACAACAGAACAAAAGGTGAAACTCAATACAACAATATTACACAAATCAAAGTGAAATGAAATACAACAATATTACACAAATCAAAGTGAAATGAAATACAACAATATTACACAAATCAAAGTGAAATGAAATACAACAATATTACACAAATCCCAAGTAGTATTCAAATCAAAAGGATAAATTCCAAACTACCACTCACGTTTTCCCAATCCTTTACCAGTAGCCGGTATAGAGTATAAAATATCAGTATCAGTGGTGTACATCAGTTTTACAGATAACCTTTATTTTTAAATAGATTAAGAAAAACCCAGTAGTTTAGAAACAATTATCTAGGGAACGTCTTTTTGGAAGTTTAATATCTATTGTTAATCTATTGCACAATATCCACAATACCTCCACAGCGTCACAATATCTAAATCTATTAGTTTAAAATACAAAAGGCAGTAGCATTGTGGTAGGGTGTGGTAAGACACAAGACAAACACCAAGTTCAAATATGAAACGCCGGCACAGGCGCCCAGATTTACTAGGGTGAGCTTAGTTGGCAGGTGTTTCCGTTACAGTTCAGGTCACTCTACCAACAATGGTATTGTGCCCCGTCTTCATACAACACACACAGGTGTGTAATCCAAAGTAACAATAAGTGAAAAGGTGAAAGGAAAAAGGAAAACAAAATACTTTAAGGAACAACATAACAAATATAGTGTGTGGGTTTTTACTGCGGCTTGTTGCTCCCTCTAGTGGTGCACCCATGTGGCTTGCTTGCACCCCGGGTATGTAAGCCTCGCGCTGAATTGCCAATCCATCTCTCCGAGTCGCTGCTCCAGAGCCTCTGATTTTCAGGATTCTGTCGTGAAGTCACGCTCCACTATGTTTCCTGCATTAGCCAGAGAGGATACAAAACAGCGCCTTTTTATTCATTCATTCACCCCGTGTAGTCCCACCCCCCAGCCAATGACAGAGCGTCAGCTGATGTCCTCACAGCTGAGTCCTGTCAACAAAACATTGCCTGACAGCGTGGGAATACACGGAGAATACGAACCCCCTACAGGCTCCCGCATGCACCTGACGGTCAGTCCAAATCCCTCCCGTCTCACAAGCATATTTATTAGTATTAGTATACCAAGGGGGAGTGGTACCTTATAAACCGTCTACCACACAAACTAAAACAATTCAAAAGCAAACCATAGCATACAGTACAATGCAGTGCAGACCTGCAATAGCTAGTAAGCGCTCCGCAGAGCGAACAGCAAGCAGTACTATATAACAAATAAACAAAACATTTAACACTCGTCTCGCAAGACAAGGCTTACCGCTAACGGTAACCACACAGCGAAAACTCAGATGCGGTGCTGCAGCTCACAGGACGCTACTCAGCTGGATGCCGGCTTAGTTAGAATAGCTTTCTTTCAGCACGAAAAAGATAAATAGGAAAAACGACAAAAACAAATACAATGCTCGCTCTCAGCTCTCAGCTCTCAGCTCTCAGCTCTCAGCTCTCAGCTCTCAGCTCTCAGCTCTCAGCTCAATACTTTCACAATGTGTTCCCCCTCCCCTCTGCTAGTTTCCTTCCCCATTTTTAAATGCCACGGGTGAGTGTAGGCTTCCGAAGTTGAGCCAACAGCAGAACAGCATCAGTGGTTGCCGAGGTGACAGGTACGCAGACTAATCAAGCACAGGGTGACAGCATGAAAGCAGATTGCAAGGCTGGGTTAGAGACAGGATCAGTGTTGCAAAAATCCATAATGTCAGCACCTGAATGACAGTAAGAGAAGCAAAGAAAAAACCATACATGCCTACCATGGAAATTGGCCTTTTAATTATACATATGAAAACAGCGATTTTAATGCAAGTAAAAATACATAGCCCTACCTAAACACCCGCTACAGCGCTACCCCTCCGCCTCTTCTGTCCTATACAGTGTGTACCCACTAATATTATATTCATCTCCATCACTCTCAAACAACCAAGTTTTTGTAACACCTATCACATCATAGTTACTTGTTAGTGCAGTAGCTTCAAGTTCTAACATTTTGTTTCTGAGACTTCTAGCATTTAGATAAATACATTTAATGGCTGTCTTACCTGAGTTGTTGCCCTTGTTTTGATGTGGTCTCCCTTCTGTTTTTTTTTTTTTTTCTTTTCTTAACTGGTAACATGTACTGGTAAGTACGTTTTCTTAAAAGGAAAAAAGAAACTTGGTCAAATCACATTAGGGTCACAAATTCCAAGTATCTGGCACATCATAAATGATATCTTTCTAATTCCTGTGACTGGAGGTAAGAGGTATGCTCAGTGGTTGCAAATACCGCCAGTATATACAAGAGTGTATAGCTGCAGAACAAAGGCTTGCACAACGTAGCTCTCGCAGGGAGCTCACACAGGGTAGTGCTGCAGAACGAAGGCTCACACAGCGTAGCTCTCGCAGGGAGTTCACACAGGGTAGTGCTGCAGAACAAAGGCTCTCCCATACGGAAAATAAATATATTTTTAATATATGGAATTATATATTTTTGTAAACCTGAAATGTATTTATAATATATTTTCTTAAACATGACATGTTGCTTAAATATGTTTATAATATACTATAAATGTATTTTGTAAATCAACATATTCACATTTATACATTTTATTTTTCTAAATTATATTCAAAATACATTGTAAAATATGTTGTAAATAAATATATTCACATTAATATATTTAAAAGTGTATGCAGTGTTTTCAAACAATATATTTATATATTGCATATAATGGGAGACTGCGGCGGTCAGGCAGCACTAAATTTAAAACAAGCTTCATAAGTTTATCCATGTAATGGACAGGGTAGTGCTGCAGAACGAAGGCTCGCACAGTGTAGCTCTCGCAGGGAGCTCACACAGGGTAGTGCTGCAGAACGAAGGCTGGCACAGCGTAGCTCTCGCAGTGAGCTCATACAAGGTAGTGCTGCAGAACGAAGGCTCGCACAGCATAGCTCTCGCAGGGAGCTCACACAGGGCAGTGCTGCAGAACGAAGGCTCGCACAGCGTAGCTCTCGCAGGGAGCTCACACAGGGCAGTGCTGCAGAACGAAGGCTCGCACAGCGTAGCTCTCACAGGGAGCTCACACAGGGCAGTGCTGCGTGGGCAACTTGCATTACATCGTGCTTCATTCACCCTCAACACCCCTACCACGTGACCATAAACAGGGTGTGGGAGCGGGAGAACACTGAACATAGTGATTACCCTGTGAGAAATAATTGGTGATCCACGGCCAATACCCCATGAACCTTAGGTTTAGGGTTAGGTTATTGTTATGAAATAAACTTTGTTTTAGTACCTTGATTCATCACCCATATCATGTGATCGGGCTGTAGCGTATAATGGTGACGTCTATTACGAGTTGCACATGCAGCACTACCCTGTGTGAGTGGCCTGTGAGAGCTACGCTGTGCGAGTCTGCATTCTGCAGCAATACCCCTCTCAGTATGTAGGGGTCACGTGACTGACCCCTCACTTGGATTGTTCACATCACGTGGATATGTTTGTTGTCTTCAGCATTATTCAAATGCTGGGGACAAAGTAGAATGTACAGATCAGTACTAAACAGTACATTTTTCTAGTAAGACAGTGGAAATCGTTTAAGCAACTAATGTATGTCAAAGAAAATATTAAAGGAAGGTTGGTGTATTTATTTATTTATGTTTTACTTTTACCAAATATATAGGCTATCCTTCAGCATAGCTAATTCTCAGAAATTAATGTTCCTTTTTGTCCAGTGGGGACCACAAATAGCGTTACTCCCATCAACCAGTATCGAGAGAGGAAACCATACTTCCTTGTGCCAATAGGGACCACAATGAATGTTACACTGACAGGAAACCAAAAATTATCAGAATCTCAGAATGAGGATGATGATGATGATCTCAAAAATATAACTAAGTCCAGAGAGTTCTCAGCTAGCTGACTTTCAAAATACTGCTTGTCTCAACTAAGCGTGTAGCACTGATTTGTAACACAACATGCTTGCAAACTGACGGTTATAGGTTCAAATCCCACATATACCAGACCTTATTTATATAAATACATATTTTTTGCAGACAAATGTTCCATTTTAAAACATAAATAAATCATTAATATAAATGATATATATACATCACAATAAGTGTGTTCCCTAGTACATTTCCATGTTGACGAAACAAGTTAATTGTCATTAAAATTGGATGTTCTGTATATACATGTGCGTGGATAAGTGTGCCTGAGGTCTTCGTTGGGAGAAAAAGATGGAGGAGAAGGACATTTTTACCTTACTTTGGCGATTTATTTCTCAGGTGCTGCGATGTTTGGCCTTAGCATTGGAAGACAAGCGTAACATGACCAATAAGTTGCCACCTGTTCCATCAAAACATTACACACAAAAGACAACATTCCTCCACCCAGGAGAGCAACCACCAAGAAAAGGTGTTAAAACCAGTCCTCGCCCAGGACAACTGGAAGCTGCTAAAGACTGGAAAATGCTGGCAGATGTTGGTCAACGGCTTATTTTTCCACCTGAGATTGCCACCACTAACCTTCGACCAGATATTGTCTTGTGGTCTGGATCTCACGCCTTTTTCACCTGGTAGAGTTAACAGTGCCATGGGAGGATGCTGTAGATGAGGCGTATGAGAGGAAGAAACTGCGGTATGCTCAACTAGCCACTGAAGCGGAACAGTGAGGATGGAGAGTCTGGTTTTACCCAGTGGAAGTGGGATGTCGAGGATTTGTGGCACACTCTACAACCCGGTTTCTCAGAGATGTCGGATTCAATGGCCAAGAGTTGCGTCGCACAGTGAAGAACTTATCTGAAGCAGCAGAGAGGAGCAGCAACTGGCTGTGGTTGAGACGGAAAGATTCTGGCTAGGGATCTCAAGCACAATAGAAAGAAAGAAACGCTGATGTACAGGTAAGTAAGCTGGGCTGAGTTGAGTGGGGGACGGAGGCGGGTGATGCTGGGACGCCAGAATCACCGTCGAGCCCTCTTGAGGTGTCGTGGGCTAGTCGACGAAACACCGAGGATGGAAGGTGCCCACTTGAAGACCCCAGAGATGTACCCTACTTAGCTCAATCCAGACGGTTGTCATGCTGATGCGCTGGGGAAACCGCACTATGGTTGATCCCGAGCCAGCATCGCAGCCGTTGTGTGTGCTGATGCTTAGGGAGGCAATAAGCTGATCCCTGGAGCCAGCATTACACTTCAGCCATCAACACCAGACAGAAGGATATCTACATCATCATATGGAAGGAAGCGCAAATGGATGGAGACACAAATGGATCACATTAGTTTACTGTGAAGCTACGTCTTAGTTGGTGCTTATCTTGGCGAGAGCCAAGTTCAAATCAGCATGAAGTTTTAACATCTACTCTCATGTAATGGAAATCTCTTACTTTATGACAGGTTTTTACTTTTTTTCTACATTTCATGTAAGTGTTGAGAACTACAAATTAAAAGTGGAATGGTGCTTTTGGCTGATTTACTTTTGCTGCGCCTGAAAACACATAAAGTATCCATGCTGTATAGAGAGTCACTGGCAGTTCTCGTGCTTTGCTGTAACCTGGCCCGAGGAACTATCTCTCGATAGAGAAAGAATGAATGCAATAATGTTAAGATATTAACATTATTTCGTAAATCAACATAATTTCAGAAATCACGTTAGCATGAATATTTAATAATGAGATAGGCATAATGACCTCTTGAAAATGCCAAAATCAATGCTACATAACGATTTTTGATTATTATTTATTTTTTAGCAGACGCCCTTATCCAGGGCGACTTACAATTGCTACAAGATATCACATTATTTATTTACATACAATTAATCATTTATACAGTTGGGTTTTTACTGGAGCAATCTAGGTAAAGTACGTTGCTCAAGGGTACAGCAGCAGTGTCCCCCAACTGGGACTGAACCCACAACCCTCCGGTCAAGAGTCCAGAGCCCTAACCACTACTCCACACTGCTGCCCACTGGAGTTATCATTTACGAACTTTTGAAAATCCTGCCTATTGTTTCTTATTGCAATACATGTTTGAGATCTTTGGAAAACTCCTCAATAGTTTTCAAGTTTTTCTAAGTGACCAGTCATAGGGAAAGTATATCCTCAATATCCCTTTCGTTTCAGCTGCACCTGCATAGTAGCCACGGTAAACCAACATAAGCAGTAATAAGCAAGTGTCTACAATTTAGAACAGACTTAAAGGTATCTAGAGAGAAACATGTTTAATGTTCACCAACACCAGTACCAACACCAGCACCAACACCAACACCAGCACCAACACCAGCACCAACACCAACACCAGCACCAACACCAACACCAACACCAGCACCAACACCAGCACCAACACCAACACCAGCACCAACACCAGCACCAACACCAACACCAGCACCAACACCAGCACCAACACCAGCACCAACACCAGCACCAGCACCAGCACCAACACCAGCACCAACACCAGCACCAGCACCAGCACCAGCACCAACACCAGCACCAACACCAACACCAGCACCAGCACCAACACCAGCACCAACACCAACACCAGCACCAGCACCAACACCAGCACCAACACCAACACCAGCACCAACACCAGCACCAACACCAGCACCAACACCAACACCAGCACCAACACCAGCACCAACACCAGCACCAACACCAGCACCAACACCAGCACCAACACCAACACCAACACCAGCACCAACACCAACACCAGCACCAACAACAGCATCAACATCAGCACCATCACCAGCACCAGCACCAACACCAGCACCAACACCAACACCAGCACCAACACCAGCACCAACACCAACACCAGCACCAACACCAACACCAGCACCAACACCAGCACCAACACCAGCACCAACACCAACACCAGCACCAACACCAGCACCAACACCAGCACCAGCACCAGCACCAACACCAGCACCAACACCAGCACCAACACCAGCACCAACACCAGCACCAGCACCAGCACCAACACCAACACCAACACCAGCACCAACACCAGCACCAACACCAACACCAGCACCAACACCAGCACCAACACCAGAACCAACACCAACACCAGAACCAACACCAGCACCAACACCAGCACCAACACACAACCCAACCCCCCCTCCCACACACACACACACACAAATGTTTGAATTCCTATAGTTGTGGGGAATTCTCATTGACTCTCACTATATTTTTATTTACTATTTCTAACTCCAGTCAAACAAAACTCCACACAGGGTGAAAGTTGACAACATACTAAATATTTTGGCACTTTTTTCTTAAGGCATATTTAGTTCTTGAAAAGGTGTTTTACAAAGTGGGGATGTCCCCACAATGTTGTTTTTTTTGTGGGGACATTTTCTCAAATTTTCTCCGCACATTGATAGTAATACCTGCCCACACACACACTCACACGCACACACACATAACCGTGCACTGGCAGGGCTTCCACACTGCCACATATTTTAAAATAAATAAAACCAGTGTAGACATTTGTATTTGTAAACCATAAGCTTTGGCCAGTAGTACAGGCTGGGTTGTATGTGGCTGATGGAGGAGAAAGGGGAAATATTAGCTCCATCCAGAGTTGATGCTAGGAAGCCATTCTTCTTGTTTTAGAAAAACAGCATTTTGATATTGCACAAATAAAAGTTACACATATTTTTGTGAACAAATCCTGAGTGCAGATGGTCTTTGTTGCAGATATACTGTTTATATACTCTGTGTGTGTATATATATATATATATATATATATATATATATATATATATATATATATATATATATATATAAAATTTTCAATTTTATTTTCATAAATTGAAAATTAAAATGTAATGTTCGGGTAAGCTAATTCTATGTTGCTGACACCGTCTGACACAATGATACAAATCCAGTTGAAATTCCAAAGTGATTGATGCCCTTTGTGGTTGCCTGCTGATACGGTTTTGTTTCAATCTAGTGCTTCTGCAAGACTAGTACAAGCACTGGAGCCACTGGCAACAGCGGTGTCAAACAACAAGGACAATATGTTTTCCAGCAACTCTATTTTTCTTGAGAGGCTTTTATTTTAATACATTCATGTTCTTACCTGTTTTATTTGTTTGGTGTGTTTTTTTTCTTGCTTGATGTTCTTGTCTTGTCTGACAACATGTTGGGAAGCCTCCCTGAATAGAATTGTGAAAGGAAAACTGAGGCCCGCTGTAATTCTGAAAGAAACATGCTTTTTTCTTGTTTTTCAGGAGACACCTGCCATTTTCTGAATCTGTCGATGAAACTTATGATGACATAATGGCAGAAACAGCTGAATCATTTTAGTTATAACCTGTCCACATCTGATCATCTCTTCTAATCCATAATTGCGACTATGACAACTTTAGTGTTGTACTACAGTTATTTGCACATAATCTATGCCTTGGATAACTGGGGTTATTAGCTGCCTAGGTCCAGTCAGGATTGTTTTTTTTTAAATACAAATGGCCCTGTGTAGCTAAGAAGCTCCCTCACCTTGCGATGCAGCTCCCTGTAATCCTGAGGTGAAGCACGGAGACGGGTCACTGAACCCCCAGGCTCTTGCTCAGCAGTGAGGTCTTGTAAAAGGGAGTTGCATTAACAGGCTGCTCCGTCCTGCCTTGAACAATTTAAATTGGTTCGGAAGCTCTTGGCAATATGAAGAATGGCTTGTAATCTAATCTAGCATTCCCCTTGCATCTGCCTTCATTGATATTCATTTTAAGTAACAGATGTTGCATTCTGTGAAAATAAAGTGTTTGGTGATCCTTAATTCAGACATTTATCATTGGTTTATAATTGCTATGCTGGGTCATTCCCTGAGCTGTGTAACCGTGGGCTTTCCATGGAAATTGCACATATACTGCAGCAAATACTTCTAATTGCTGAGCTAATCTTCAAACCAAGTACTTTCATCCTGCAGCCAGTTGCATCATCATCACTTCCTGAAGCAAGCACCTTCCTCACTGCCACAGGTCATACTCCAGTGAGCCCAGCACCCCTAAGAGCTGGTTCAGCCAGCTTCTTCCATGCTGCAGCACTAACCACTCAGCTACTTAAACCTGCTATTTCTACACTGCAGCCCAGCACTCTAACCACTGAGTTACTCAAACCAATTACCTCCCACACTGCGGCTCAGCACTCTAACCACTGAGCTACTCAAACACACTGCCTTCCACACTGCAGCCCAGCTTTCTAACCACTGCGCTGCTCAAACACACTGCCTTCCACACTGCAGTCCAGCTCTCTAACCACTGAGCTACTCAAACTGTACTTTTCTTATTTTTGGGCATGTCAAACCTGTATTATCTACACCCTCAACTACATGGAATTACTTAAATCTACCAGCACATGCACTTAGAGATGCCATCATAAAACAATGTATCGTAATCATCATGAGAATTATTACAATAAAATATGTTTAAATATTTGCTTTATTTAGAACATTATATTTTTGTTCAAATTACTAGAGGTAAAGAGCATTAGTAAATACACAGAAAGATAATGACAAGATTCCTAATTAAATATGGTCTTATATTAAAAGGAAAGAAAGGGGGCATTTATACTACAGTATAGGTGCATACACGAGATTACTGCTCTGTTGTTTTGAGGGCAGGTCCCTTTCTTAGTATGCAAATCTTTGGTGTAAAAGAGCTAAGGAGAGGCAGGTCCAAGACAAAAAATCATCATATCCAGTATCATCTTCCTGTATTTTTTACTGACGTTTCATATTTTCATATTGTGAATTGTATATTGTTGCATCTATACAGAACATGCACAGCAGCACTTCACTGCAACCACTGAATTACTCAATCCCTCTTTCCACTGAATTACTCAATCCCTCTTTCCACTGAATTGCTGTAAGGGAATAATTGCATAGAACCATTCCTGTACCTGTTTGTCGCCACTCTGTACTACAATTATTCACTGAGTTATATGCTTTAAAGCATTTTGAGTTTATGATCTATTAAGTTTGTAGAAATAAAGTAAATGTATTAAACTGCAGGTACGTGTAGCTGAAAACCAAACTGTGGGTGGTGTGACAAAAGGATCATGACTCCAGCTTACCGGTTGATCAGGGCGAACCCACCTTTCCACCTAACCTTTATTGTACTACCTTGTAAATACCTGTCCCCCTTTCTTTGTTACACCAACTGAGTTGGTTCTAGTTTATTGGTTGAAAGGGAAACCACCCTTTCTCTCTGTAAAGGTATAATAACTGTATGCTAACTCTGTATAGCAGAACACTGCTCGGGTTTCCTAACACTGATGTGTTGAGCTGTTCTCATTTGTGCAAACTAATAAAGCTTTATATCTCTGAATACTTGGTGCATTTGGCTCTTTTAGTTGCGGACCTGAAAAGTTCCACGACATTTTGACGTTGTCGGCAGGATCCTAAACTCTGCCCGGTGGTAGTCCTGGGACAAAGAGTCAACCGTCGACGGGGTTCCAACTGAATTACTGGAATCAGGACACCACGTTCTGGGAACGAGCAGGGTCCGCTCTGAGTCTGGCTGAGGGCTCCACCGAGGTGGATAAGGGATCCTGAGAGCAACTGAGAGGTGAGTCAGACGATACTGAGTCTGGGACTCTAGAATAGGTTAACCGTGGTCTGGGACCAAAGACGGAGTACTCCATAATAGGTTTGGAACCTAGTTAAGTTGTGATCTGGGACCATAGGACGTCCGAAAAGAGCTCATGTGTGTTTAATTGTCTGTTGATTTGTTGTCTCTTCTCTCTCTCTCTCTCTCTCTCTCTCTCTCTCTCTCTCTCTCTCTCTCTCTCTCTCTACTTCAATACGTTAGCAAAACAGGATGGGGCAGGGACGTAGTAAACAGTTAAACAAATGTCAGGTATATAACCTTACAGGACCACAGAACCGAATGTGTGACAGATGGGGTCCTGTTGTATTACAACAAATAGATTTATGGTTTGACAAGGGCGGGTTTCCACTAGGAGGAAGTTTAAGTGTAACTAAATTAGCCAGTGTACGCAGCCAGTTAGAAGGTTGGGAAAAAGAAAAGAAAAGAGAAAGGGCAGAATAGACTGGGATAGCTTTAGGAAGTGGGAAAGAATGGCAGATGAGGACAAAGAGAAACAAGAAAAGGGAAAGACAGACAGGGAGGCTCAAGTTATGTTGCAGATGGATCAGAGGAAGTCGAAACAGCGCAGAAAGAGACTCGCTCCCCTCCATACTCCGGGTGACCGCCTCCGGTAACCGTACCAACTGCACCGCCACCTCCCCGAAACAGTGGTGGAAACTGACTATTCCACATGGCGAAGACAGCGCAAGAAGCGACTGATCCAAACCCAACAGTGAGAAGATACCCTAAGCGAGAGCAAGAACGTAACAAGAAAGATGGTACAGTACGAGGCTTGTTCCCACTGATCCAGTATCCCAATCCCCAACCGAGACCTGGGCCAAACCAGGAGGGACGTAATACTTGGTCACCAACAGTGTCGGTGCAAAGAGACTGGGATGTTGGGGAACTAAATGACATTGCAAAAGACTTTCCGGACCACCGTAAAGACTCTGGACAGTTTGTGGAGCAAGTGCAAGGACTAATACAGATGTACCGTCCTAGCGCCGGCGAAATTGGACAGGTGTTGCGTAGAAAAATGCAACTGGACTGGCACAGTGTTAGCGAAGGATTTAACTTTGCATCAGATGGAGACTTCCAGCGACAGTTCCAGGACCTATGTAACCGGATCACTACCAAGTGGCCGCTCCAATCAGACTGGAATAGAATCCACAATTGCAAACAAGGTCCTGAAGAAAGTTGGGATGACTATTATGCCCGACTGCTAAAGTGCTACCGTGATCACAGTGGTATGAGAGACGACCAGGACCAGTACTCAGAGGTACTAAAGACTGTCATTATGAATGGCATTAAACCTGACCTCCGTGGCCCGTGGCGCAGTCATGCATCGGCTGGGAAACCGCACACTGACCAACTTGCTAGCCCACATAGTGCATCAGAATCGACAATTGGCAACACAAAAAGAAAAGAAAAAGAAGAGAAAGAAAGAAGCAAGGAAAGTTACAGATGGTACAACTACAGTACTACCAACAGCAACAACAAGGAGGCAGGGGTGGAGGACAGCGGGGAGGACGTGGTCACCGGGACGAGGACGAGGACGAGGTCAATGGCAAGGTAGGGGCCCAGTGGGCCAGAGAGGAGATGAATGTTTTATATGTAGTAAATTAGGACATTATGCTAGAGACTGCCCTGAAGGGGGCAGTACAACACAACAGCAAATACAACCTCGGATGGGGTTATGGGGCTTAAATCAACCATGAAATAAGGAGGGAAATGTAGAGAGAGAAGTTAATAACGAACCAATTAAATTATGCCCTTTACAATTTCATACACATACTAGCCCAACTATAACATTAACAGTAGAAGGGAAACAGATTATATTTTTAGTAGACACCGGAGCAGCTAGATCAGTAATTAAACACAGTGAGGCAGGACATCTGCAGTTATCAGGAAACACTGTACTAACTGTTGAGGCCTCAGGTCAAACCAATAAGGAACAGGTTACTACCAGAGCTAGGGTGCAGTGTAATAATATGTCTGTTGACCATGCATTTATATGTTCGCGTTTGTGCCCAGTAAATTTGTGTGGGAGGGATCTGTTAACGGCTCTACGCATCACAATAGAATGTAGTCAGGAAGGCATTATCGTTGAAGTGCCGTTACTATATCAAGGAGAAGCCGATTGGCTATATGCGTGGGACCTGTTGCCAGGAATCCTAACCACACAATTGGAACGGCTTGCACGAGAAGTATGCGACTCACAAACAGACTTTATGCCAGCACCTTGCATGCACTGCACGGCGCTTTTCTCGCATGGCCAATGCAACCTTGAATTTGAAAAAGATTGGTTTACTCCTCCGTGCCCTGTCTATGTTGAATATGTGTCCTCTGAATATTTATACTGGTCAAAGGATTTTACTGTTCTATCTATCTGTTTGTCAAAAGAACAAAAAGTGTTCTTTTCTACTAAGGGCTCTGCCCCTCATGTATCTCTTGCTAAGCGACCAGAACGAGCCTGGAAAGATTTCGGTCTGTGGGTGTTAGCACTAGCTAAATTAGTTGATTGGGTGCCAGCGCCCAGAGGCGAGTACTCTCCGTCCGGTCAAGCATACCGGATGTTACAAAGAGGGGCCTGGGCGTGCCATCGAGTGGCTGTGGAGCTTTCAGACACGCCTGGGCCGCAGGACGTCATGTTGTTACATGACCCTGAGCTAGCCTGTATGAAAGAACATAAGAAGAACATAAGAAAGTTTACAAACAGAGGAGGCCATTCGGCCCATCTTGCTCGTTTGGTTGTTAGTAGCTTATTGATCCCAGAATCTCATCAAGCAGCTTCTTGAAGGATCCCAGGGTGTCAGCTTCAACAACATTACTGGGGAGTTGGTTCCAGACCCTCACAATTCTTTGTGTAAAAAAGTGCCTCCTATTTTCTGTTCTGAATGCCCCTTTATCTAATCTCCATTTGTGACCCCTGGTCCTTGTTTCTTTTTTCAGGTCAAAGAAGTCCCCTGGGTTGATATTGTCTATACCTTTTAGGATTTTGAATGTTTGAATCAGATCACCACGTAGTCTTCTTTGTTCAAGACTGAATAGATTCAATTCTTTTAGCCTGTCTGCATACGACATGCCTTTTAAACCGGGATAATTCTGGGTGCTCTTCTTTGCACTCTTTCTAGAGCAGCAATATCCTTTTGTAACGAGGTGACCAGAACTGAACACAATATTCTAGGTGAGGTCTTACTAATGCATTGTAGAGTTTTAACATTACTTCCCTTGATTTAAATTCAACACTTCTCACAATATATCCAAGCATCTTGTTAGCCTTTTTATAGCTTCCCACATTGTCTAGATGAAGACATTTCTGAGTCAACATAAACTCCTAGGTCTTTTTCATAGTTCCCTTCTTCAATTTCACTATCTCCCATGTGATATTTATAATGCACATTTTTATTGCCCGCATGCAATACTTTACACTTTTCTCTATTAAATTTCATTTGCCATGTGTCTGCCCAATTCTGAATGCCGTCTAGATCATTTTGAATGACCTTTGCTGCTGCTCCTATTTTTGTGTCGTCTGCAAATTTAACAAGTTTGCTTACTATACCAGAATCTAAATCATTAATGTAGATTAGGAATAGCAGAGGACCTAATACTGATCCCTGTGGTACACCACTGGTTACCTCACTCCATTTTGAGGTTTCTCCTCTAATCAGTACTTTCTGTTTTCTACCTGTTAACCACTCCCTAATCCATGTGCATGCATTTCCTTGAATCCCTACTGCGTTCAGTTTGGGAATTAATCTTTTATGCGGGACTTTGTCAAAAGCTTTCTGGAAATCTAAATAAACCATGTCGTATGCTTTGCAGTTTTCCATTTTCAATGTTGCATCCTCAAAAAAGTCAAGTAGGTTAGTTAGACACGATCTCCCTTTCCTAAAACCATGCTGGTTGTCTCCCAGGATATTGTTACCATATAGGTAATTTTCCATTTTGGATCTTATTATAGTTTCCATAAGTTTACATATAATAGAAGTCAGGCTTATTGGTCTGTAGTTACCTGGTTCGGTTTTGTATCCCTTTTTGTGGATCGGTATTACGTTTGCTATTTTCCAGTCTGTCGGTACAACACCTGTGTCAAGAGACTGTTGCATGATCTTGGTTAGCGGTTTGTAAATAACTCCTTTAATTTCTTTGAGTACTATTGGGAGGATTTCATCCGGCCCAGGGGATTTGTTTATTTTAAGAGCTCCTAGTCCCTTTAACACTTCTGCCTCTGTTATGCTAAAGTTATTTAAAATTGGATAGGAACAGGTCGACATGTGGGGCATGTTGTCCGTGTCCTCCTTTGTAAAAACCTGTGAAAAGTAATCTTTTAATATATTTGCTATTTTTTCTTCATCTATGATTTTGCCATTTGTGTCTCTTAGACATTTGACCTCCTCTTTGAATGTTCTCTTGCTGTTATAATATTGGAAAAATATTTTGGAATTGGTTTTAGCCCCCTTAGCAATATTGATTTCTATCTCTCTCTTGGCCTTTCTAACTTCCTTTTTGACTTGTGTTTGCAGTTCCAAGTACTCTTTCTGTGTACTTTGTTTTTGGTCCCTTTTAAACGCTCTGTAAAGTGCCTTTTTCACTAAGTATATATTTTTTAATTGATTATTAAACCATTTTGGACATTTTGTTTTAGATTTAGATTTGTCTACTTTTGGGATGTAATTGTTTTGTGCCTCTAGTACTACATTTTTAAAAAACAGCCATCCTTTTTCTGTGGATGTTTTCTCTATTTTACTCCAATCTACTTCTGTTAGTCTCTGTTTCATACCTTCATAGTTGGCTTTTCTAAAATTGTAAACCTTAGCTTTAGTCGTTACTTTTGGGGTTTTAAAAAATATTTCAAATGAGACCATGTTGTGGTCTGAGTTTGCCAATGGCTCTCTGACCTCTGTTTTAGTTATTCTGTCTTCATTATTTGAAAAGATTAAATCAAGGTATGCCTCCCCTCTAGTCGGTGCCTTGACAAATTGCGTTAGGAAGCTGTCATTTGTCATTTCTACCATTTCAATTTCGCCCGTCGTGCCCCCACCGGGTTCTCCCATTTTATACGGGGAAGTTGAAATCCCCATTAGTATGGCTTCTCCTTTTCTACACGATTTCGAATGTCATTGTACAACAGATTATTTTGCTCAGCGTCTGAGTTTGCCGGTCTATAGCATGCTCCTATTATTATGCCCTTTGAATTTGTGTCCATTATTCTGACCCATATTGATTCTGCATTGTTTTCTTTGTCCTGATTTAACACCTGGGCTTCAAGACTATTTCTTATGTATAGCGCTACCCCTCCGCCTCTTCTGTCCTGCCTGTCTTTCCTATATAGTGTGTACCCACTAATATTATATTCGTCTCCATCACTCTCAGACAACCAAGTTTCTGTAACACCTATCACATCGTAGTTACTTGTTAGTGCAGTAGCTTCAAGTTCTAACATTTTGTTTCTGAGTGCATACCCCAGCAACTGTGGCCCACCAGTAAAAATGATTTTGGTCGTATTAAGAATTGCGAACCTCTGGTGGTGACACCCAAAAGCACGCACCGACCCAAACGAAAACAATACCCCTTGGGACGGGATGCTACTGACGGCATAAAACCACTGTTAGAAGAACTGGTACTAAAAGGAGCCATCATTCCGGCCCCGGGAGCTCGGTGCAATTCTCCCATTCTCCCAGTCCGAAAGTTTGAGGAGAGCGAAACCGATACTAAGGCTTTGTTGTGTTTTCTTGCACTTAATGGGCATAAAGAAAGCTATCGCAGTAGTTAAATGCGCAGCGCACACTAACTCCACTGATGTTGTTTCCCTAGGTAATGCACGTGCAGACGCAGCAGCTAAAGCTGCAGCTACACAGGGGACCACTCTTGCTGCCTCATTATTTACTTCTGTTGTTACTGACCAACCCTTTTCTCTCCAAGATATTCTTGATTTACAGGCCTCCACCAATGACAAGGAGAAACGTAAATGGAAACAACGTGGCGGCCAGTCCTCTTCTGGTCTGTGGTTTGGCCCTAACGGCAAGCCCATACTACCCTGATCTTGCTATCTCTTTATGTGTAAGTGGGCACACGGCCTTGACCATGTGTCCAAAGGAGGGGTAGTAGATTATGTCTATCAATTTTGGCTTTGTTTTGGTTTTACTGCTTTTGCTGAACAATATTGCTCCAAATGTGTTATATGTATGCAGAACAACATGGGAAGGGGTACAGGTGTTCCCATGTCCGCCCATCCCAAACCTAATCAGCCATTTGACCATATAATGATGGATTTCATTGAACTAACCCCATGGCAAGGGAAAAGTATTGCTTGGTACTCGTAGACATGTTCTCTCGTTGGATTGAGGCTTTCCCCGTCAAACATGCATCTGCCCTAGCGGTGGCCCGCGTGTTGGTAAGGGAAATCATACCCCGATATGGAGTACCCATGAAATTAAGTTCTGACAACGGCTCCCATTTTGTAAACGAGATCATTGACTGTTTGGGAGCCTCATTCCACATTGATCTTAAGCGACACTGTGCTTACCATCCACAAAGTGGAGGCACAGTGGAGCGCACGAATCAGACCCTGAAAAGCAAATTGACAAAATTGTGTGCTGAAACTGGGCTGGCCTGGGGAACGGTACTACCTTTGGCTCTGATGTACATGAGGGGACGCCCTCATGCTGCACATGGTTTGAGTCCCCATGAGGTTTTGACTGGTCACATTATGTGATGCCTAATCAGTTGCCCCACACCAGACACCAGTTAACGCTCCAAGGCTGTGATGATGAGCTCATGGCATATTGTGTCGCTCTTAACGATGTGCTTAAGAATCTCTTTTCTAGGGTAAGAGTTGCCCTGCCCGACCCAACAGAAGGACCTGGACACAACGTCCACCCCGGCGATTGGGTGGTGATCAAGGACCTTCGGAGGAAGTATTGGCACCAACAGCGCTGGACTGGACCATTCCAAGTATTGCTGACAACTCGCACCGCAATAAAGGTAGCTGAGAGGTCCACGTGGGTCCACGTCAGTCACTGCAGGAAGGTGCCGCACGATCCAGACCAAGATGTCTCCACTCTCCTGGGACTAGTCACCATGCTCTTGAGCGTGTGTCTCCTCACCCTGCTGCTCCTTGAGTCTCCCAGTATTAAAGCAAAAAGGAACACACTGCACCAGTGGAGTGCTGAACACAATGTAGACCATACTAGTAATGCCTGGTGGTCTCTGTTGCGCCACACTACCAGGAACACTTTGAATATCACCAAACCTTGCTATGTTTGTTTTCTAATGACACACTCAGCAGGGGAACCATTCCCCTTGTACCCAGTAGAAATGTCAACAAACACCCTTGCACCAGCAATGACTATAGGCCTCCAGCACGGAAATGACACAACAGAGCTGTATAAACGAGATGGTGGATCTCCACAACAAGAGCCAAAATGTATCCATGAACATTTTTAGAGGAGCCATGAATATTTATACAGGAACTGATCGCAGCACCTCCGACTGTACCGTCAATCATGCTGACTGTTATTCGAATGATACTCTGAGTATACATGTACAGTGGTGTAAGCAATTGGTTGGTGGGCCGAATCAAAACACGCCATTAAGTCACACTGTCCCACGAACTGCCTCTTTCTCCAACAACACCCTTTGTTGGTGTCATGGAAACAGGACAAATTGAGTATTTATGGGGGTTTCACACTGCGAAACATATGTGTACTATGTAAAAATGTCAACCACTGACCTCCAGACTAGGCGAGGTAACACTGATAACCAAGGGGTGGTCCCTCCGATGCCGTTGGACCTCTTTTATTTTGGTGAACAAGATCTCACTGTCCGAGCAGGACCTATAGATATAGGTCCTGGACGGCTTGGCGCAAAAATAATGATTGATTTTTATTGGATATGTGGTAGAAATGTGTATACTAGCCTCCCTCGTGATTGGATAGGCTGTTGTGCTTTTGTAACCCTAAACACCACCATGAAAATATTTCCAGCTAACCAATCCCAGGAGGTAACACCACAGAGAACAGGGGGTCTAAAGCGACAAAAGCGTAGTCAGTTCTTTAAGAAAAATGATGTCCCTGTCGACCATAGACGGAGTGCCAGATGGGATAAGTTTTGGGGCTCCCTCATGCCATGGATAGGGGCCAGTCAAAATTCCCATGAAATTGATAGAGTGGCTTATGAACTAGAAACCCTAACCAATTTAACTTTGGAAGGATTCCAGATTATGCAACCTGAATTGAGAGCTATCAGGATCATGGTTATGCAAAATCGAATGATCCTAGATATGTTAGCTGAGCAAGGTGGGGTATGCCATATGGTGGGCGAACATTGCTGCACATATATTGCTGAGGGAGACACCAATTTGACTAGTGTGGTAGACCACATGACCAGCCTTAGGGATCACATCCTTGCAGAACATGCCTCCGATGGATTCTGGGATCCTTTTTCATGGATCTCTTCTCTATTTGATGGATGGGGGGCTAAACTTTTCCATTGGTGTATCTACGGTATTGTCTGTTTAATAGCTATATATGTTTGTATGCTCTGCCTAAAGAAACTGCACTAGAGCTACTGATTTGGCTCTTAATATGCCCTTGCTTACTAAGAAAGGTGAATGCAATAACGAAGATGAGGAAGATCCCTTTGCGGGATTGCAATTATCTGAGTTGTAATTATATTACAAAAGGAGGGAATGTAAGGGAATAATTGCATAGAACCATTCCTGTACCTGTTTGTCGCCACTCTGTACTACAATTATTCACTGAGTTATATGCTTTAAAGCATTTTGAGTTTATGATCTATTAAGCTTGTAGAAATAAAGTAAATGTATTAAACTGCAGGTACGTGTAGCTGAAAACCAAACTGTGGGTGGTGTGACAAAAGGATCATGACTCCAGCTTATCGGTTGATCAGGGCGAACCCACCTTTCCACCTAACCTTTATTGTACTACCTTGTAAATACCTGTCCCCCTTTCTTTGTTACACCAACTGAGTTGGTTCTAGCTTATTGGTTGAAAGGGAAACCACCCTTTCTCTCTGTAAAGGTATAATAACTGTATGCTAACTCTGTATAGCAGAACACTGCTCGGGTTTCCTAACACTGATGTGTTGAGCTGTTCTCATTTGTGCAAACTAATAAAGCTTTATATCTCTGAATACCTGGTGCAGTTGGCTCTTTTAGTTGCAGACCTGAAAAGTTCCACGACATTGCTCAATCCCTCTTTCCACTCAATTACTCAATCCCTCTTTCCAGTGAATTGCTCTGTCCCTCTTTCCAGTGAATTGCTCAGTCCCTCTTTCCACTCAATTACTCAGTCCCTCTTTCCAGTGAATTGCTCAGTCCCTCTTTCCAGTGAATTGCTCAGTCCCTCTTTCCAGTGAATTACTCAATCCCTCTTTCCAGTGAATTGCTCAGTCCCTCTTTCCAGTGAATTACTCAATCCCTCTTTCCAGTGAATTGCTCAGTCCCTCTTTCCACTGATCTGCTTTGAACTTTGATGCAATCCTATTAAGGTGACCTCAACTCTATAAACATAAAGGAATGCTTGTTTCCTGTTAACAGTGGGGACTCATCATCATCTGCTATTCATAACAGCTGCAGCAAGGCTCCTTTACAGGGCCCTGGACTCAATTACCTCTGGTAGTTAGACAGAAGAAGATACAAATGAAGGAGGACAAACATAAATGAAGGAGCAAATCCTGTAGCAGACAAGAGCAACCCTAGGGTCGTGTTGTGCCCAATTATTATCTAACCCTGGAGTCTGCCATGTCATGCACTTCAAGTTCCCAGCTGTAAATGGCTGGGTAGATATGTAGGATGGTAAGTTACATAACTGATTTGATTTCCATTACATGAGAGTAGATGTTAAAACTTCATGCTGATTTGAACTTGGCTCTCGCCAAGATAAGCACCAACTAAGATGTAGCTTCACAGTAAACTAATGTGATCCATATGTGTCTCCATCCATTTGCGCTTCCTTCCATATGATGATGTAGATATCCTTCTGTCTGGTGTTGATGGCTGAAGTGTAATGCTGGCTCCAGGGATCAGCTTATTTTGCCTCCCTAGCGCATCAGCACACTAACGGCTGCGATGCTGGCTCCGGGATCAACCATAGTGTGGTCTCCCAGCGCATCAGCATGACAACCGTCTGGATTGAGCTAAGTAGGGTACATCTCTGGGGTCTTCAAGTGGGCACCTTCCATCCTTGGTGTTTCGTCGACTAGCCCACGACACCTCAAGAGGGCTCGACGGTGATTCTGGCGTCCCAGCATCACCCCCTCCGTCCCCCACTCAACTCAGCCCAGCTTACTTACCTGTACATCAGCCTTTCTTTCTTTCTATTGTGCTTGAGATCCCCAGCCAGAATCTTTCCGTCTCAACCACAGCCAGTTGCTGCTCCTCTCTGCTGCTTCAGATAAGTTCTTCACTGTGCGACGCAACTCTTGGCCATTGAATCCGACATCTCTGAGAAACCGGGTTGTAGAGTGTGCCACAAATCCTCGACATCCCACTTCCACTTGGTAAACCCAGACTCTCCATCCTCGCTGTTCCGCTTCAGTGGCTAGTTGAGCATACCGCAGTTTCTTCCTCTCATACGCCTCATCTACAGCATCCTCCCATGGCACTGTTAACTCTACCAGGTGAACAAGGCGTGCTGATCCAGACCACAAGACAATATCTGGTCGAAGGTTTGTGGTGGCAATCTCAGGTGGAAAAATAAGCCGTTGACCAACATCTGCCAGCATTTTCCAGTCTCTAGCAGCTTCCAGCTGTCCTGGGCGAGGATTGGTTTTAACACCTTTTCTTGGTGGTTGCTCTCCTGGGCGGAGGAATGTTGTCTTTTGTGTGTAATGTTTTGATGGAACAGGTGGCAACTTATTGGTCATGTTACGCTTGTCTTCCAATGCTAAGGCCAAACATCGCAGCACCTGGTCATGGCGCCAAGTAAACCGTCCTTGGCTAAGAGCCACCTTACATCCTGTCAAAATGTGCCTTAATGTTGCAGGTGATGAACACAAAGGACATGAGGGATCCTCTCCTACCCAGAGGTTTAGGTTCTGTGGTGATGGGAGAACATCATATGTTGACCTTATAAGGAAACTGATCCTGCTCTGTTCCATTGACCATAGGTCTTGCCAGCCAATCTTGCGTTGTTCCACACTCTCCCATCTCATCCATTCTCCCTGCTTGCCCTGGGAAATGGCCTTTATACACCTCATCCTCTCCTCCTGCTTTTGCACCTCGTTGACTACAAGCTTCCTCCGTTGCGCTGGGGCTGCCTTGTGCCATGTAGGAGGAGCTGAACTGAGACCAAGACCCCCTCTTCCATGCTGAACTTGCCCCATGATATCACCAATTCGAAGGGCAGCCTTTGCATCCTCCACAGCTTTCTTTGCCACCCACTTTCTTCCAGTTTTCAACACAGGTGCTGCCTCCCTTACGCATTTGTCGCGTGACTCTACTAATGTCATTTCCAGTCGGACCTTGGCGCACTTAAACTCCTCGGTTAGAGCGGAGACAGGTAGCTGCAGTATTCCTTTACCATAAAGTCCCACTCTGGTGAGGCAGCGTGGAACTCCCAACCATTTCCTGATGTGTGAACTGATTAAAGCTTCCAGTTTCTCTACTGTTTTCAAAGAAACCTCGTACACAGTCAGTGGCCACAGGAACCTTGGCAGTAGGCCAAACTGAAAGCACCAGAGTTTTAATTTGTCTGGTAAAGCGCTGCTGTCTATGCTCTTCAACCCTTCCACAGCTTGTTGTCTAACTTCTCCCACACGAACTGTGTCCTTTAGATCCCCGTCGTACCATCTCCCAAGGCTCTTCACTGGCTTCTCAGACACTGTTGGTATTGCCTCACCATTAATGAAAAACGTTTTATCCACTACTTTACCTTTAATTATAGAGATGCTCCTTGATTTAGTGGGCTTGAATTGCATTCGTGCCCATTCAATGTTATTGGTTAATTTGCCCAATAACCGATTAGTGCAGGCTACTGTTGTAGTCATGGTTGTCATGTCATCCATGTATGCTCGAATTGGTGGTAGTTGTATTCAGAAGCCAGCGCTCTCCTCCCACTACTCATTTTGATGCCCTAATGATTACTTCCATTGCCATGGTAAAAGCCAGTGGAGAAATGGTGCATCCTGCCATTATTCCAACTTCTAGGCATTGCCATGTAGTGCTGAATTCTGAAGTTGAAAAACTAAATTGCAAATCTCCAAAGTAGGCTTTCACTAGATTTGTTATTGTCATTGGTACACTGAAAAAATCAAATGCTGCCCAAAGAAGTTCATGTGGCACTGAACCATATGCATTAGCCAAATCCAGGAATGTCACATGGAGCTCCTTCCTCTCCTTTTTAGCTGATTGAATTTGTTGCCAGATCACATTGATGTGTTCTAAGCATCCTGGGAAACCTGGAATGCCCGCTTTTTGTATTGAAGTGTCAATGAAGCAGTTCTTTAATAGGTAAGTTGACAATCTCTGAGCAATAATGCTGAAGAAAATCTTGCCTTCTACGTTTAATAGGGAAATAGGGCGAAACTGACTGATGCTTCTAGAATCTTTTTCTTTAGGTATAAAGACTCCAACTGCTCGGCGCCATGCTCTTGGTACAACCTGTTTTTTCCATGCTACTTTCATCAGTTTCCACAGGATTCGTAGAACTCCTGAAGCACTCTTATACACTCTGTACGGAACTCCATTAGGCCCTGGAGATGATGAAGCCCTTGCTTTTTTCACAGCTTGCTCTACTTCTTTCCACTTAGGTGCACAGTCCTCCATTTGGTATTCTGGTGGATTGATAGGTGGGATGTCTGAAGGAATTGACATAGGCTCCTGCCTTTTGAATCTGTATGCGTTTCCTCCAAATATCTCTCCAGCTCAAACTTAGATGCTTTTAGTGCACCATTCTTCTCACTGGTGAATAACTTCTTTACAAATTTGAATGGGTCTTTATAAAAGTTAGTTCTCGCACGCTCCTTCTTTTTGTAGCGTTTCCGTAGGCGCTCAGCTCTGCGCAATGTTGCAAGCTTATCTTTTATGACCCTTTGTAAGAGATTGAGTCCCTCCTTCTGAGAGTACAATACAACACAAATATAGTACAGTACGTGCGCTGTGTTAATGTTTACCAGCATATCTGCAAAAGGAAACTTGATGCTGTTACTTTGGACGATCTAGCCTCGCTTATACTGTTAATATGTACCATTGTAAAAACAAAAAAAAACAGCAATCTATGGTGAATGCATAGTATAACCATGGGAAAGTGTGGGAAAAGTGCAAAAATGTCGAGCAAAAATGCTGTGGTAAACTTTTATTAGGGCTGTGACAGGGGGGTTATCCACTGACAGACAGGAAGGACACAGAAGGGTTGATTTTGTGACAGGACGGGGGGGATGTTATCCACTGACAGACAGGGAGGACACAGAAGGGTTGATTTTGTGACAGGGCAGGGATGTTATCCACTGACAGACAGGGAGGACACAGAAGGGTTGATTTTGTGACAGGGCAGGGATGTTATCCACTGACAGACAGGGAGGACACAGAAGGGTTGATTTTGTGACAGGGCAGGGATGTTATCCACTGACAGACAGGGAGGACACAGAAGGGTTGATTTTGTGACAGGACAGGGGGTGGGGTTATCCACTGACAGACAGGGAGGACACAGAAGGCACTCAGGATTTATTTTGCAGCACGCGGGCCGGTACCAACAATGGTAATAGCTGGGCAATAATACGTAGCAGTGTAAAATAAACAGCAATACAAAAATTCAAAAGAACACACCATGCAGACGCAATAAAAGTGGCAGTGTTTACGCCGGGCACTGCTATCGCTACACAGAGAGGTCCTGAAACTAGTGCGACAAAATAATCAAACACTGCCCCACTTCCACACATGCTGGTCAGGTATAGTTTTATTCTTTAGTTTTTGCTTAGCACAAAATCAATTAAAATATCATTCAAACCCTTGCAACAGCACCACAAAGAGATGCATGCCTAGTGGAATCATGTGCCTTGCTGGTAACAATACACACGCACATGCACCTAGTACAGTAATAAGCATGGTTACAGGGTCGTGAAATTCACTGATATTGTGACTACTTACATTTTTTTATATATCTGTGGGAATACGACATGTTTGAAAATCAGAATGCATGATGAGTCAAAGGGAAACTCTATTTCATTTAAAAGAAAAAGTAAAAATAATGTCCAAAATCTGTTTCCATGCTTTTGTGATTTCCTGAATTAATACTCTGAAGGATCTCCCCATTCGCCTCATTAAACACAGTGGCCCATGGTGTAGAGAAATAGTGTACCGGTATATGGGTTAATAAAACATTAAGAAATATTCCTAATTACCATGACAATGAAATTAAAAGAACATCAAAGCTGAAGTCACATCTCATTCATTAATACTTAACCTTGAAGAATAAAGCACAAATTAACACAGAAAATGAAAATGATCTGTACAGCCCATTAACTAAGCTAAAGAAAGCAGATATAAATTGGCCATTGCCAAAATACTTGTGCTGTCAATTCCCATCACCCAGACTTTACACAGTCCTCCTTACTCAGAGCACGAGGGTAGAATATTGATTGAATTGTGAGTTCCAAAAATACCCTGGGATTTTATTTACAAGTTCAAACTGCATAGTGTTGAGGTTTGGGGGATAATATGCATTTAACAGCAAAGATTTAATCTCACAGATTCTGCACACCACATAATGACAAGAACACTGTTTGCACTACATACGTAACTTCATATGATTAAAATCAATAGAACAAACTGCATATAAAGTGGTGGAAAGTATACATACTGCTTCTCATCATACCCTCCTTGTTGGCCAAGTTAAGAGTGATTTAATTGTATTTACATTAACAGTCGTATTCAATATCAGCCCTACACATTATCAGGATGAAACTTGGCCTTGCCCCTCACTGTTCATTCATACTCTGAGACACACAGATGTGACGTAAATGGCAAAACCCTCTTGTTATTGGCCACAGCAGGCCTGTAGCAGACATATAAAGACTATGCGCTGTTGAACGGGGGTGTTCTGTTACTGTGTGGGTATCCATTGAGAGACGAGAGACACAGAGGGTTTGTGATTGAAAATGCAGCTCAGGCATCCAGATTTTATTAAGAATCACAAAGGCAGTTGCAATAGTAAGTGGCCGCCACTAGGGTACTGTGACAAAGACGACTGAGCGGTGACGTCACGGCAGAGCCAGGAAACACAGTACAGACAGAGACTTGGGGTTTTTGGTGAAGCTGAGCGCGTGATCGCGCTCAGCGTTTAATAATCAAACAGAAAAATAAACGGTTGTAACAAAAACACAGGACACGGCACTTTCGCCAAAATAAACAGACATAAACAAAAACGGACTAACACTAAACAAGCGGTGGACGGACAGACACACAAACACGGTGAGTAAATAATAAAACAAGTACCGTGCTGGTCCTACCAGCACGCGATAGCAATTGTTATATATATTTCCTTTCTCTCTCTCTCTCACCCGTTCTCCACTCACGAACACCCAACCCCGAGTGAGTGAAAACATGCTGTTTTATGCAGTTGTACCGAGACTTCGATTGCTAGTCAATCATTCAATTGGAATCTCGGTACAACTGCACGTGAATTAATTAAGTGCACTCCCGTGACCACACATTACATTTTAACTAGCACGTGAAGTGATTTGTGCCCTCCGTGCCTAAATATAAATCTACATTTTTAAATCACAAGTGAAACACAGACCCGTTTATATCCCGTGTACCGATGACTATACACCAACATTTACACACAACACGTAACACAAAATACACACGGGGGGCACTTTGCCACATATACCCCCTTGTGCAAAGCACACATGGCCTCAATGGCCACCTCCCCCCCTCAGTCCCAAAGTCCCGGAACAGGGGAAGCAAGTTGTTTCTGGGGTGGCCATGGTGAAATGTCTGGCACCCCCAATTCTTCGTGGCTGGCAGCTCCCTCTTCCGGGCTTCAGCCACACTATCTCCTGCCGCGAAAGTGCAGCTGGGGAGCTGGTCTCCTGACCTCCCCCTTCTTCATGGCCGGCAGTTCCCCTCCGTGGGGCTCCGACCACACAATCTCCAGCAGCGAAACTGCTGCGGGGAAGCTGGTCTCCTGACCTCCCCCTTCTTCATGGCCGGCAGTTCCCCTCCGTGGGCCGCCACCCACCTCCGCAGCGAAACTGCTGCGAGGGAGCTGGTCTCCTGACCTCCCCCTCCTTCGTGGCCGCTAGCTCCCCTCCGTGGGGCTCTGGCCACCGTGTTTCCTGCCACGGAAATGCGGCTGGGGAGCTGGTCTCCTGACCTCCCCCTTTCTTCATGGCCGACAGCTCCCCTTCATGGGGTTCTGGCCATAGTGTAGCGACCCCAGGTGAAGCAGGACCCTCGACTACCCCAGGCGAAGCAGGATCCCTGGCGACCCCAGGCGACGGCAGCGGACCCTCGGGAGGCGACGGCAGCAGCAGCGGACCCTCGGGAGGCGACGGCAGCAGCAGCGGACCCTCGGGAGGCGGCGGCAGCAGCAGCGGACCCTCGGGAGGCGAACTCGGGAGGAGCCCCTGGCCATAGAGGCGGCAGCGGAGCTCCACTTCTCCCTCGTACCCTGTACCCTGTGTGGAGCAAAAGGCAGCCCCAGGCGATGCGGAGCGGCAGGCAGCCCCAGGCGATGCGGAGCGGCTGGCAACCCCAGGCGATCGCGGAGCGGCTGGCAACCCCAGGCGTCGCGGAGCGGCTGGCAACCCCAGGCGATGCGGAGCGGCTGGCAACCCCAGGCGATGCGGAGCGGCTGGCAACCCCAGGCGACGCGGAGCGGCTGGCAACCCCAGGCGATCGCGGAGCGGCTGGCAACCCCAGGCGATGCGGAGCGGCTGGCAACCCCAGGCGATGCGGAGCGGCTGGCAACCCCAGGCGATGCGAGGCAGGCATCCTTGGGCGATGCGAGGCAGGCATCCTTGGGCGGCGAGGCAGGCATCCTTGGGCGGCGAGGCAGGCATCCTTGGGCGGCGAGGCAGGCATCCTTGGGCGAAGCGAGGCAGGCATCCTTGGGCGAGCGAGGCAGGCATCCTTGGGCGAGCGAGGCAGGCAGTCAGGACAAGCTGGGGTGCGGGTGTTGGCCCTCTTCTCGGCCTCTGTGGCCGGGCGGTTCTTCCTCGTGCTTCCCTCAGCAGCCTATGCAAGGGCTGCTGAGGACCGCCAGCATCTAGTCCTGGTCCTTCTGGTGAAGGGAGAGGCAGCTCCTGCTCCTCTCCTCGTGACGGTGGGGAAATGATACCAGCAGGCATTCCTCCTCTGCTGGTGGGGAAGTGATACCAGCAGGCATTTATCCTCTGCTGGTGGGGAAAGTGTTACCAGCAGGCATTCATCCTCTGCTGGTGGGGAAGTAATACCAGCAGGCATTCCTCCTCTGCTGGTGGGGAAGTGATACCAGCAGGCATTCATCCTCTGCTGGTGGGGAAGTGTTACCAGCAGGCATTCCTCCTCTGCTGGTGGGGAAGTGATACCAGCAGGGATTCATCCTCTGCTGGTGGGGAAGTGTTACCAGCAGGCATTCATCCTCTGCTGGTGGGGTTGGCGGAGGCAGAGGCAGCTCCTGCTGCTCTGCTCCTGCCGATGGAGGTGGCGGAGGCAGAGGCAGCTCCTGCTGCTCTGCTCCTGCAGATGGAGGTGGCGGAGGCAGAGGCAGCTCCTGCTGCTCTGCTCCTGCCGATGGAGGTGGCGGAGGCAGAGGCAGCTCCTGCTGCTCTGCCGATGGAAGTGGCGGAGGCAGAGGCAGCTCCTGCCGCTCTGCTCCTGCCGATGGAGGTGGCGGAGGCAGAGGCAGCTCCTGCTGCTCTGCCGATGGAAGTGGCGGAGGCAGAGGCAGCTCCTGCTGCTCTGCTCCTGCCGGTGGAGGTGGCGGAGGCAGAGGCAGCTCCTGCTGCTCTGCCAATGGAAGTGGCGGGACCAGCAGGAATTCACCCTCTGCTGGTGGAGGTGGGAGCTGCAAGCAGTCCTCCCATGGCAATGGAGGTGGACCCAGCAGGAATTCACCCTCTGCTGGTGGAGACTGGGGCTGTGGACGCTCTACCTTCCCCTTCTTGGGCCGTGGACGCACCGACTCCTCCCTCTTGGGCCGTGGACGCACCGACTCCTCCCTCTTGGGCTGTGGACGCACCGACTCCTCCCTCTTGGGCTGTGGACGCACCGACTCCTCCCATTCAGGCGTGGGACGTTCGGGCTCCTCCCATTCAGGCGTAGGGACGTTCGGGCTCCTCCCACTCAGGCGTAGGGACGTTCAGGCTCCTCCCACTCAGGCGTAGGACGCTCGGGCTCCTCCCACTCAGGCGTAGGGACGCTCGGGCTCCTCCCGCTTGGGCTGTGGACACTCAGCCTTCCTCTTCCCTTTCCCCTTCTCTGCCTCCTCCTCACCTTCCTCTCCTGGGCCAGTTCCTCCTCTCCCTCTTGGTAGGGGCAGCGCACCACCGGGTGCCCGAACTCCCCACAGGCAAGGCACCAGCCTTGGTCCTCTAGACCACCGAGGAGGACCTCCAGATCCTGGCAGCCATCTCTCCAGTTCCAGCCTTCCATTTTCTTGTTGTGTTTTTTTTTTTTTTTTAAACAAATTGCGGTTCCTGCTCTGGCCTGAGTCCTGGAGGCGCTGTAGCTCCCGGTTCTGACACCACGTGTGACAAAGACGACTGAGCGGTGACGTCACGGCAGAGCCAGGAAACACAGTACAGACAGAGACTTGGGGTTTTGGTGAAGCTGAGCTGCTGATCGCGTCAGCGCTTAATAATCAAACAGAAAAATAAACGGTTGTAACAAAAACACAGGACACGGCACTTTCGCCAAAATAAACAGACATAAACAAAACGGACTAACACTAAACAAACGGTGGACGGACAGACACACAAACACGGTGAGTAAATAATAAAACAAGTACCGTGCTGGTCCTACCAGCACGCGATAGCAATTGTTATATATATTTCCTTCTCTCTCTCTCTCACCCGTTCTCCACTCACGAACACCCAACCCCGAAAGTGAGTGAAAACATGCTGTTTTTATGCAGTTGTACCGAGACTCGATTGCTAGTCAATCATTCAATTGGAATCTCGGTACAACTGCACGTGAATTAATTAAGTGCACTCCCGTGACCACACATTACATTTTAACTAGCACGTGAAGTGATTTGTGCCCTCCGTGCCTAAATATAAATCTACATTTTTAAATCACAAGTGAAACACAGACCCGTTTATATCCCGTGTACCGATGACTATACACCAACATTTACACACAACACGGAACACAAAATACACACGGGGGGGGCACTTTGCCACAGGTACCAACACTGGTAGCCCTAGTGCAGAAGGATATATACACAGGTGTACATAATACAAAATCCAAAACAAACACTGTACAAAACAACTAGAACACAAGGGGTGGCCAAGCTACTCCCACTAAAAGGGAGGTACTGCTCCAGGAACCTTCTCCCTACACAGACTACATAAACTGGGGAGGGATTGAAATCCCCTAAATGAATCCTACCCTAAAGTTCTAACAATTAAACCCGGTTACACACACGGTGATAATCCTTAGCTCACCCTGGTTAGACACACAGCCGTGAGGATTCTTTTCTTTCCCCTCCAGGCTTGCAGAAGACACACATAAACAAAGATGAACCTTGGGCTGGCTTTCCAAGGCAGGTGACCAGGGTTAATTGATTATCAATTATTCAATTGACACCTGGCCACCTGCTGCACATGTCATTTCAATTAGACAGGGAGGGGAGTCTAACCTCCCAGCCCTGCCATATCTAATCAAACACAAAGACACCACCAATACACAATATTAACAGAGGCAGGCCTCAGCCCTGCCACAGCAGTATAGCGAGTTATATCACAAGTGATGAAGCCCAACTTTGGTATAAAATGTTTTTTTTTTAAATATAAATAAACAACAGGCCATATAGATAAAGTGAGGCTCATGATAATGAGTGTGGTTAATAAGGGTTAGGAATATGCAACATGTCTACTGCTTAAACTGCCCATGAGCCCCTTGAGAACAGTGCATTGCTAAATTATTTCAATTTGAAAAACATTGGACGAGAATGGAACCAAATATGTTAAATAAATAAGAGTTACAATAAATATGTTATAATGCATACACATAAAACCACAAAAAACTAATCAGTAACATATTAAATAAACAGCATACATTGGAGTCAGTTGGATTCTTATTTGTGGTCTAATTAGAACTCTGTTTCGACAAACTGTGGATTCTTTTCTTACCGATTCAACACTTCCAGTTGTTTATGACACTTAAAGCACTTCTTCCTCATTGATATTTGTTTATGAAGCACTTCTTCCTCATTGATACTTGTTTATGAAGCACTTCTTCCTCATTGATATTTGTTTATGAAGCACTTCTTCCTCATTGATACTTGTTTATGAAGCACTTCTTCCTCATTGATACTTGTTTATGAAGCACTTCTTCCTCATTGATACTTGTTTATGAAGCACTTCTTCCTCATTGATACTTGTTTATGAAGCACTTCTTCCTCATTGATACTTGTTTATGAAGCACTTCTTCCTCATTGATACTTGTTTATGAAGCACTTCTTCCTCATTGATACTTGTTTATGAAGCACTTCTTCCTCATTGATACTTGTTTATGAAGCACTTCTTCCTCATTGATACTTGTTTATGAAGCACTTCTTCCTCATTGATACTTGTTAGATAATGTGATTCAATTGCTTGTTAATTTGGAAATTTGATTTGTTTTTTGTCTTTTGTTACGCTTCAAACACAAAAAATGTTTCTCTCTCACATTGTGGGAATTCTGTCATTAGTTCCTCAGAGTGTGGGTTTAAGATGCCACTTCCACAGATAAAATTGTCTGTTGTAAGTAAAGATAGTAGTGAGGACTTTGTTTTAGATGTAAAACATGAAAGTGGCATTAGAAAAAAAATAAATTAAAAAAACAAAGGAATATGAACCAGCAACGGAAAGTAAAGTTATCAATCGTTTTGCTGAAGCTAATTGCCAGCGATCGGTTTTTGAGAAGTACTCTGGCAAAATGTAAGTAGGCTGTAAGCTTGTCTGAGCAATGGTAAAACAAAAGTAATGCAAAAGCTGAGTTTACATCTAGAGTCTGCGTAATTGATGCAGATGAAATGATGATGAAATTGCTGTTGTTCCTGAGGGGTGTTTATGTGGAAGTGAATCTGTAATTTTGAAAATTGTATTACTTTTCTTTAAGAATATGAAATGTTAAACTGAAATCGCAAGCCCTTTTCTAAGTGTTACATTTGAAATGTGTAATACTATAGTTAGGGCTTCTGTTTTTTGGTTTTTATTAATTTCATTTTTCTGTGCTTATTTTTAGCTATTTAAGTTTCATGTAAATCATTTTTTTTCGGGGTGTGACAGAGAGCGAATGAATTCTAGTTAACAATCTCCCTCCCGACCGGTGAGGGCGCTGTGTAACAGGAACAGTACGCCCCGGACTGGATGCTTCATTCCAGGGTCAGTCGGAAGTCGGCCATCCAGAAAGGGGGTGGAGTCAAAATACCAGAAGTCCTTAATGCGGTAGGTGATGTGTCAGTCATGGATTGGAAGATACGTTGTTGCACTCGCTGCCGAAGGGGGCGTGACTGGGGTATATCAGGGGATGTGGCGAAGCAATCTGTTTCTTTTGTTATGGTTAGGATAGGACCTGAAAAGGAGCTGTGATTTAACCATCAGTGTCTTTTGTGTTGTTTTGTCTGTCTATTAATAATTGTATTTGTCATTGTTAGACGGCTAAACTATCCGGGAGCTGTCGCTAAAAGCCAGCACCAATCCTGTTAACAAGCCTCCATTCCTGATTGTAATCTCGTTTTAAAGTCTCCAATAGGAATGTGCTGGGGAGGGTTTAAAGTATTCAGAATGAATCAATGATAAAGCCTCACAGCCACTTTTAGTTAGACGATTAGCAGAATGAATCAACTGAAAGATCAAAGGGCAATGTCACAAAAACGTTTTAACTTTAGGCTAAGAGTTGCACAAGTACAAAGTGGAGTGAAGTGCGTCTGGCTAAAAGGACTTTCAAGGAAACTTCAACCAGTATTCTTAAACCAACTTTCACAGCCTTTTAGCTGAGTGTGTATACATGTGAGATAGGCACTGTTTAGCTATGTTCATGATTATCCATAACTAGTAAACACCCAACAGTGCTGAATCAAAAAATACTAAAAACTGAAGTTCAATGGCACATTATTCAACTAGTAGTCTTTTTCAATGTCTTCAAATGTTGGAATGATTAGAGATCTCACTATATATACTATTTCAGAGGGTGGACCCAACCCAGATTGATAGAAGTTTGAATGGTCTCTTAATGGTCACATCGGTGTGTGCTAATTATACAAAGAAAATAAACAGAGATAAATACCATGAAAAGGCGTGGCAATTAGAAAAGCTGGTAAACAATGTAAATAAAAAAAGAAATAAAAAGATGAAAGGTGGGGAGGCCTGTAGAAAATGTGTTGCTTCTTCTCCTCCACTTTGTGCCGCTCTGTTGGTTTTCCAGTTGATTGGATTGGATCGCGTTGCACTGACCAGATGGTGTCTGATTGTACGGCTTGGTTTCCATTGAAGCCTGTTTTGTATTCCTGCTCCTTCAAGAATATCTTCTACAGTGTAGAATGAGTATGTGACTACAATTGGCATATATACCTAGCCAATCTATAAATGTGATGTGTGACTGCACTCCAAGCTCTTAGGGAAACCAACAAACATCAGAAAAAACAGAATATATATATATATATATATATATATATATATATATATATATATATATATATATATATATATATATATGCAGTAAATTCTTGTTAAAACAAACTTGGATTACACAAATTCCTGATGCCTGAGTATTTTTAACATGGTCGCAGCCAAATTGTAATTGTAATTGTATTGTAAATTACTTCTTATAATACAAATTCACCTAACAGTAAATTGGTGCAAATTATTTTACGCCATTACTCATGTAGGTACTTTACACGGCTGGGCTAAAACTGGAAGTGTCGTAAAAACACATTTGTGACTTAAAAAGCAATATTTGTTATGGATACTCGTTCATACTCGTTACTCGGCATATCTCATACTATGTAGTAATTGTACTAGTAAATTGAAAGTATATCTAAGTAAATTTATATATGCTACTACAAAATATTTTCTAACACACACACATATATATATATATATACTGTATACAAGTACAGATACAGTTATGCAGGGATCAACCCCTTAGTCACTTGCAGCAATTTGGCTCACACCCAGACTACAAGGTAAGAAACAGGAGCTACTCTACCCATGTGACTCTGGCCAGGTCTCTGCCCTTGTGCAGAAGGTTCTGTTCTTAGAAATGTGAATGAAAGCCTCCTGATTCAAATAGTAACTCCCTGGCAACCACGCTCTGGCAGGGCAATAAATTAAAGCATTTAAGTTTTGTCTCAATCTGTTTTAATTACATTCTGCAGAGAATCTCTACATTCCTTGCTCCCTGACAGTACATCACCCATCATTAATAAACACCCAACAGGAAACCATTAACAATTAATATATGCTGCGGTTAAAAAAAAAAGAGTCTATAGATATTTATCTCTTTAATAAATGACTTTCCACTCCCAGAGCTAGCAACGACTGACTGATTAAACATTTACTGCCTTATTTGGCATCGCTCAAATAAGAAGACTTAGTAAGGAAGTTAAAACTGCTTGCACAGCATAACTGGCTGTGCTCTGCAGAGGAATTGGTAGAAAGCAAGCCCAAATGCAGTGACTAGAATAAGGTGCAAGCAATGGAGAAAATAGATGGAGCAGCTCTTCTGATTCAGTATCTTTGTTGCTTTGAAGGCAAGCTCTGTGTAACTGAATTCTGTAAGCAGCCTTGAAGTGCGTGTGTGGTAGTGTTTGTGTGTGTGTGTGTGTGTGTGTATGTGTGTGTGTGTATGCGAGTGGATACTGATTGGCCAATGGATGATGAGTGGGCGGAGTTGGCGTCCATATAAGGGCCTGTTTCGCGCCAATCGAGAGTAGCGAGTGAGCGAGACAAGGAGAGAGAGAGAGAAAGTTATCTTTGAATGAAACCGCGAAAACCGATTGATAAATAAAACAGCAGTTGTCACTGCTTTCATCAATACCTGTGTCAGTCTCTTCATTGAGAGCATACAGCCGTTGCTACAATATATCAGCATGAATGTAGAACATTATTATTGTTAACATGTAATTTATTTATTGATTTCTGAAATACCCTGTTTAAATCGGCTTTTCCCTGCTTTATTGTGTAATGATAAATGGCTAGTTATATGTCATTGGCCTCCGCTTACATGGGGGCAGCAGCAGTTTTAGTGGTTATTTGTTTCATGCTCTACAGGTGATTCGTGATCTCTGCATAGTTTCCGTGGTCCACAGCGGCAGCCAGCCTCCAGCAGTTACTGTTCAAAGCTGCGCTGGGCTGTGCTGGATCTGCACAGATTTTTGAGGGTGAAGCTTCGTGACGTCACGCAGCATCCCTCGCAGAACGGGATTCTGAGCAGAACTGTGCAGATCTGTGCGAACTGCGGAAATCTGTGCTATAAGAATGCACCGAGTGTTCTGAAATAGGAGAATCAACGACCCGACGTCATATCCTGTGCGACACATGAGAGACCCAATGCATAGAAGCTTAATGTTGTTTTAATGTTTTGATAACGTAAATTGGCCGAGCAGCGTCTTTAAATAGTGTCAAAAGTTTTCAGCCACATGTTTTCTATTGAAATTAATCTATATTCACTACCACCACAGTACCCTTTAAAAAAAAGAAGCTGCGCTAGCGCAAAGAGAGCCACAGTTGCATGTATGGTACAGCTGTATTTTATATGTATGGTACAGCTGTATTTATGTATGGTACAGCTGTATTTCATATGTATGGTACAGCTGCATTTTATATGTGTGGTACAGCTGGACTTTATATGTATGGTACAGCTGTATTTATGTATGGTACAGCTGTATTTTATATGTATGGTACAGCTGCATGTTATATGTATGGTACAGCTGTATTTTATATGTATGGTACAGCTGGACTTTATATGTATGGTACAGCTGTATTTATGTATGGTACAGCTGTATTTTATATGTATGGTACAGCTGCATTTTATATGTATGTGTGACGAAGAGCGAATGAATCCGAATCAACAACCTCCCTCTCGACCGGTGAGGGCACTGTACAACAGGAACTGCGGGCTTCGTACTGAATGGTTGGGCAGTTCATTCCGGGGACAGTCGGAAGCCAGCCATTCAGGAAGAGGGCGGCGTTACGGTACCTGGAGTCATCGCCCTAGTACGGTGAGCGAAGTTTCAGTCATGAATTGGAGGAGACGTGATTGAACTAGCTATCGGAGGGGGTGGGGCTTAGGGTACTTTAAGGGGACGTGACGCCGTAATCAGTTCCTTTGTTGTGGTTAATGGGAGGAAACAAGGACGGAACCTTGAATGAAGTGTGGGTCCATTGATAAAACGCTTGGTTCCATTGATAAAACGGTTGTGTTTGTTTTGTCAGACGGCTGATACGAAGCCGGGAGCTGCAGCAAGAAGCCAGCCCGGACTTGAACGCACAAGAGCACCCGCACTCAGAGCACCGCACCTGCACCAGAGCACACAGTCTGGAGACGTGTTGTTTGTGACTGTATTACGTGTTTTGTGTTTGAATTATTATTTCGGGACTGCAACCCCTTTGTTTTGTCGCTGGCAATACCCATCTCTGGGTAAAGCCAGCTTTATTATTTGAGTCCAGTTTTCGCTGGCAATACCCATTGCTGGGTAGAGCCAGCTTTATTATTTAAAAACCTCATCAAGGAAATTAAAGAACCTGACCTGTGAACTTTGTGTTTGTCCTTTGTCTGGAGCACCTTGAATCACCTGTACACCGGAGCACTACAAACCACTTTGTCACAGTATGGAACAGCTGTATTTTATATGTATGGTACAGCTGGACTTTATATGTATGGTACAGCTGTATTTTATATGTATGGTACAGCTGTATTTTATATGTATGGTACAGCTGGATTTTATATGTATGGTACAGCTGGACTTTATATGTATGGTACAGCTGGATTTTGTTTTACTATATTTTTGTAAATAAGTTTAGAATAGTTTTATTTTCCGCATTTTTTTCTTTATATTAACACTAGAACCGCCACAGCAGTCATTTTGACGGTTTGAGGTTTTCAGATTGAAATTATTCTGCATGTCTGAAAGGTATGCAGTTGTCCGTTTATGACTTTTCCTAAATACATGTATGAAAGGCAGGATCACGAAAATAAGGAAGTTATAATCCCGCCCCCCTAGAACCGCAACAGCAGTCATTTTCACTGCCTTTTACAAATACGTGTTTTTATTTTGAATATAACCTGCAGTATTCAATTTTCTTTTTGTATATACAAGCCTATTGTTATCTCTGCTGGACCTGGCAGCCATCAATTCCTTCGTTTTGTATAATGAATGCACAGGGGAACATATCAGTAGGAGAGATTTCATCTTGAATCTAGTCACAGCGCTTCAGCAGAAACATTTTGATCCGAAAACTGCAAAGCAGCAGACTTCTACAGCTCAACCAGGATTCCATGCTGCATCAAGTGACACACACACGAGAAATCATATTGTAGCGATCTCAGTTAACGCAGGCAGGCGCATCACACAGGGCGAGGCAATCCACACATAGGTGGAGGGCGGGTGTGAACCCGGGACCTTTCGCACTAAAGCATAGCGCCGATACCGCCTTTTGCAAGGAGCGTATATCAGGCTTACGTCTTCCTGTGTGATTACGTCACCTACCAGCCCTGCTGCTGCCTTCCCCTGTGCACGCTACACTATGTTACTTTCGTTTTAAATTAAAAACTACTTTCGTTTTTATAGTTTTGTATGTACATATACCTGTTTACACACTAGTTTCTTTTGAAATGTTTATTTTATTATAGTTTTTTATTTTTTTAAGTAGTGCTTTGTATGTGGTAAGTTAGAAAATAAACCTTTTCATGTTTAATTGTTCATTTAAATATGGTGTTTTGGCTGTGCAGATATTTCATATGACATGCTTGAATAAATCTTTTGAGTTGTATCCAATAGTTTGTCTTTCATTTTAATATTGATGTTGTTTAAAATGTAACTGTCATAATGACTGTCTGCAGGTGTTGTAAGTATGAGTATAACCGCGGTGCCTCTAGTGTTAATATAATAAAGGTCGAGGATGAGAAATTTGGTATAATTTTGTGTTTTTGAGTGAAACTAGAGCCTGCACTTCCTCAACGTCCCAAGGCTGTACTTTTCTCTCATCACACTCACTGCCCGCCATGTTGTTTGTTGTTTCTTTATCTGGAGTGTACTGACTGATGCAACGTAAGGATGAAAATCCTTAACCCGCCCCTGACCCGGCTTGGCTTCAAGCCGGATTCAGAGGTCTTGAGGCCGGAGTTTCACATTTTGGTTCTCGCTCGGCTCGGCAAATAGCCAGTGGAGAATCACCCGTACCCATACCTTACCGAGGCCTCACGGGTCGAATGTGCCAGTGGAGAAGGGGTACAAGATACACTGCTTTCATTTCATCATTAAAACCAAACCTGTTTTTTATCCTTGCAGGACTGCATGACAATGACTTATTAAGCAGGGGGGTTTCTCTTGGCTTCCACCAAACAAAAATTGTGCAGTTCAAAACTAAATGTATTAATAACACCTGTTGTAAATGAACTGGAAACTTATAAATCCACATGGTCGAGGTTAAATTCAGCGTGGCTGGAGTTAACATCACTACTGTATGGATGCAAAAGACAACTCGTTCAATCAGAAAAAGGGTACATTTACACAATGTAATGATTAGTGATGGGCACCAATATTGATATTATAATCATTAACACATTGCGATATCATGGGATTAAAAAAAAATGTCCATTGATTGGTGTCTAGGTACCTAACGCTATTTGCATGCTGCATAAAGCACCATTGACACCCGTTTTTGCATTATTTTGAGACATGCGCATGCATCAGCGGTTCATTGCATTTTGTGTGTGTGATTACTTACGCTATTATTAATGTATTTTAAAATGTGAACTTTCTGTATTATAAATGAGATGTACTTTTTAGACATCAAACCACATCTCAAAATTCAGCATGACACCGTACTTCATACTTTAGAGGTGTTGTGAGCCAGCATTTACACGCAGAGCAGCTGAAGATTCAGTTACTTTTGGGTTGGCTAGAAAGTATGTGCAGTGAAGTATAGAAATATTTCGGTGTTGAGGTGGCTTATGATTGAGTAGTAAAACAATATAACAAGTCCTTGTTTTTCTCCATGGATATTGTGAAGCAAAGCACCACTAAGTTAAAGTAAGTTATTGTTTTTCATATGTAAATACCTGTCTATATATGTATATCTGTTTGATATTGCCATTATGTTATTATAATGTTATGTCTCCAATTAATTTCATGAGTCTTCCTCTCCTTTCTCAAATGCACAAACCCGCTGCATTGAAAGAATCCCATTCCAAACATAGGAGGCTTGTTGCTAGGGAGCTGATGTCACTGCCCTGTGACTTTTGCTAGTGCATTGCTGCCACAAGTGAACACCTCGTTGGCTAAAATAAAAACCGCTTCAGCAAGTAGATGTTTAATTTGCTTTGTGTCATTGTGCAATGCATGTGTATATAATAACAGCAAGATATTAATTATTTGTTTTTATTTGTTTTATATATTGTTGTTTGTGATGTGCAGTATGAAATAAAACAAATAGTAATTTTAAGTGCCTATGTATATTGCAGCTGAGGCATGCGCAGTTAAATGGGGAGCCAACTCCAGGACCGCAATGTATATATATATATATATGACAGTAGCAGATCCGTAAACAACGTTCTACTCAACACAGTAATACGGTATTGTGGCGGAGTGTCCCGCCCCTATTTATTATTATTTGTGTTTTGTTTGCGGCGCAGTTAAAAGCGCCGCGTCTTTTTGTTATTTATAATTTAAAAACCCCGTGAGGATGCATGACTGATCAGCTACTGATTATTTAACTAGCTGACAGTCATGCATCCTTACCAAACGCGTGCAGACTGTGGCTGAGGGGTAATAAGATAATTAACAGCTAGTTAACCCCTCGGCCAGAGTATAAGAACCTGCAGCTGTCCGTTCTGTTTTGGTTGAGTATAGAGAGGAGAGTACGGGAGAGCGGAGAGAAAGAGCGAGGAAAAAGAACCGAAAAAGAACAATTGCTATATTTAAAAAATATACTTGTTTCTGTTTGTTTGGCCATTGCGCCTTTTTGTTTTGTGTTCTGTTTAAATCTTTTGTTTTTGTTTAATTATTAATAAATACGCTGAGTGCCATAGCATTCAGCTTCACCCGCCCATCCACTGTTTTGATTCAGTTACTTCCTGGTCCGTGACGTCATCAACCTCACCACTGCGAGCCAGACTGCCACAGGTATAAATCAGGGCGGCACCTGATGTATTTATTTTCCACAATCCAAAGGCTGGTCAAAACACAGGCAGGGTTTGGTACACGTTACGGGTTCTCAGCAAAGTCCAAAGCTGTCTCCTTACTCCTTCACTAACCTGTTGTGGGCTGTACCTTTTTATGATGATTCATCCTTAATTCTGAGACATCATTTACTGCCTTGAGGTGGTCTGGGAAATAAAGTTTCTCTCGGGTCGGCCATCTTACTTCCGGTAATGTGAGGTCATAATTTGCCAGCAAACTTGCCCTGACATATCTCACGTTAATGACTCTACCCCTAGCTTTATCACAATATATATATATATATATATATATATATATATATATATATATATATATATATATATCGTAGCAACTTCATAGGCTGTGTAGAATATGCATACAGTACTTTGTAGCAGGACAGTATTTAAACAGAGACAAAATACTGTGAAGTTAATTCCAAACAGGGCGGTACCTGTTAGTGCTTTATTTACATGTCCATCCAGCATAGAATAGTCGGTGAAACAGGCAAAGGTTCAAACACAATCCAGGGTTTTCAAAACAGTCCAGGTATAAAGCACAAAGAAGGCAGTCAAACAATCCAGGGTCAATAACAAGTAATCCAACAATCCCAGTACTCACTTCCTGTAGCATACTGCTTTCCCCACTCTTACCACTGGTACTTGCCTGGACCTGCCCTTTTATCCCTCTGGGAACGCCCTTTTTGATGATGTGGCATTAAAACCGATCACTTCCGGTTTGGCGGCCATCTTGTTTCCGGTATGACCGAAGCCAATCGTCACTTCCTGTTTGGCAGCCATCTTGCTTCCGGTATGACCGAAGCAAGAATTTGCCATCAAGACTGCCCTAATGTATCTCCCATTTCGCACCAATCCCCTCATTCTATCACTATATATATATATATATATATATATATAATGTAAGGTATAAACCACGACGGGCCGTGCGGTTCCAGGCGTGGTATATATCATGGCCCAAAGTGATTTATACCACTTATAACATGGTTAACTGTCATCTGGGGGATGAAAAATTATTAAAATAATTAAAACATATTTTAAGACAAAGCCAGAAACTTTTATTGTGTATACACCCGCAGTGTAATATAGTCCCAAATTTCATTAAATTTATTGTTTGCTTATTAAAAATAAATTGCACATGTCCATTTATTGTGAATTTCTCATTGAAAGTGGTCTCTCAGTAGAAACTACAGGGCTGAACACACTGATGAGTTTCAAATGACACCGAGGAAGTAAGGGGAAAAGCTGCCATGGATGCTGAATCTGTATCTGCAGGTGAGTTTGTATCCTCGTTATATGCGAGGCACACATATTCAAGTCTGCTTTCATCCTTTCGGATCTCAGAAGATGTTTTTGTTAGTTATCAGACACCCTCGCGTCCAAGTCGTGCCAGATTAAGTTGATGATCGAACCAGGCTTTACGCACCAAGCCGACCGCGGTGTCAGGGAACAGTGCCTCACTTTCCTGCAGACGCTTCAAATCCATGCCAGTAATTTAGGGGTGGTGTCTGGCCTTGTCTTTACCTGCTTTTCTAAAAGGTTTCATGACTGACAGGAATACGTTCTTGTCGGTTTTCAACTCGTTGTCAGCAGAGATGTAAAAACTTATACTGTTAAAATATCTATTTAGCCCAGCTCAGTGTTATAAAACTAGAAACTCAATACTGGTCCCCAGTTGAACTTCTTGCACTGGCATAAAATTCCCTCATGTTGTTGAGATGTTTTTTGACTTATTTCCTTAAAATGAATGTCCATATTTTTTTTCTTTAAGCCAGTCTTTAATTACATGAACAGCCCATGCTGTAGTATTTTTTTTCTTCTATTTCAGCTGTTCCTCATCTACTGTTATGTGTCTATTCTTGACATGTGCTGGTGCTCTTATTTTATTTGTATTTTTTTCAGGTGGGCTGCTGTCTTCACTCAGAAAGTTGGTGTTGTACCAGTTATCTGGAGTTTCATCCCCAAATATATTAAATGAAATAGGTGTAATGTCACTCATTTTTGGCAGTGGTTTTGTACCTAATAAAAATAAAATGGCAGTTTGTCATGGAATTTAGAATGCAGTGGTACGTAGTGATTTATTCAGTGTGAAGCAGCTCATTAGATAGATAGAGTGATAGAGTGATAGCTCCCTCGCTATAATGCGGGTCTCGGGGGAAATACAATATGAGCATTATAACTGAAGAGCATTATAAATGGGGGAGGGTGTGGGGGCGCCGCGGAACACATAACAACACACATCTGACTAAAATACAAAATAAAATAACTCCCTCTCTATAATACACATATAGTGAAGCAAAAATGTAACTTTCCATGAATAAACCATGCATAAAGCACCACGTAATCAATGCTGTTTTTTACAACAAAAAAAAAGGTAACATTCCCACTTGTGGATCATTTTAATTAGCAGTTTTTAAACTATAAATAGCCTGACTAAACGGCAGTTGGAAGTTCAGTTCGAAGCGACAGACAAGCAAACCAAGTGTGAGAAGGAGAGCAGGTCGGGCGAGGGGAAGAGGGAATGGGCTCGCCCCAGGTTCGGCTGCCGGAGCGGGGCTGAAGCAACGCTGAAGCGTCTCGTCTCCCGGAGAAAGCCACAGCTCCTCGCACAAAAGAAAATACATTAGGAAAGATAACCACGTAATACGCCTAATATTTATGTAGTTATAAAACGAATGCTGAATAAGATGTCTGTGTTATAAAGTGCCAGCGCAGCTTTTCTTCAGTTCAGATACTGTATGAAAAGGGAGAGACAGAAACAGAAGTTAGACTGAGAAGTTGTTTACAGTTTGAACACCGGTACTGTATTTACTGTAGAAATATTGCATGAATCACTAGTATAGGGAATTGGGGGACATGCTGTAGGAACATTATATCCGAGGTGCGTTATAACCAAGAGCCTTATAGCAGGGAGCACTATATATGTGTAATAAGGCCCATACAGATGTCTCGGGCCAACCCCCGAGAAGTCTGTATATTCAATGTATACGAACACCCTGAGGGGCCGTATGCATTTATAATCCAGGTCAAACAGTGGATTTGAAAAAAAAAGCAGAAGGGCAAAATGTTTTGTTTTTTATTAAATATCCTATCAAATAAAGGGATCACAAGAGCAGTCAAATTTATAACTTTGAACTGCACACTAAGTAAAACTGAGTACATTTATTTAATTGGCACATGCAAAAGTAAATATTTCTTTCTGATGTGTTGAATTGCACCAGGTGGCGGAGTTGAGATGGCACTGAATTCTTTTTTTTTCACTGATACTGTTGTTTCAGCATAATGGGAGTAAAACACAAGTAGTAATAATGATGTCTCAGATTTCAGTAATTTTTCAAGGTCTTATTTGAAGTGACAAAGTCGGGATGACTGAGTATAAACAGCGTTCCCTCTAAGCTTTTTAGATACTGAGAAACTTGCCGTTTTGACTGACAAAGGGTAAATTATCAGTGAGAAACCTTCAGCCACGCATTAACCCATCTCGTCTGCACTGCCTTCAATTGTAACCATCTTTAGGACTACTGATTTTCCATTTTTGGGAATAGCAAATTCAAAAAATGTCCAGTTCTGTTTTTCCCCCACTTCTTTTTATCAACGTATTAATAATTAAACATGGCATTTGAATATAAATATAATGTTTAGAGTTAAAATAAGTAAATTGATAAATATTACCACAATTCTTTATTTTTATTAAAACCAAGAGCTTTTTTTATTTATTATTATTATTATTATTATTATTATTATTATTATTATTATTATTATTATTTGACTCTTGTTGCTGTAATTGTAAGTAAAGCACCTGCAGACACTTCAAACCTGTCATAATGTTTATAGACATAACTGGCTCATTGCAGGAAAACCTAAGAATTATATTACAACAGTTCAGAAAACCAATGTTATTTGCTAACAAGAGATGTGTCTCCAGACAGAATGTCTTTATGAAACAAACGATGTGTAGTGTAGTAACCAGGGGTGGCTGGTAACAGTGTCCGCTTGCTCGCCGAACCCCTGTATTTCTACAGTTCTTAAACTTAGAACACTTACTTGTTTACTATACTGACATTATTTATTCCTTATAAAACTTGGTCTGTGATGGCTGCAGCTGGGTTTGTGTGGGGGGGTGGGTTTACGCTACAACCTAACTTGGGAAGAGGAACGGCCTTTATTAATAATATGAACATGTGGCAAAGTGCCCCCCCTGTGTATTATATGTTACGTGTTGTGTGTAAATGTTGGTGTATAGTCATCGGTACACGGGATATAAACGGGTCTGTGTTTCACGTGTGATTTAAAAATGTAGATTTGTATTTAGGCACGAGGAGGGCACAAATCACTTCACGTGCTGGTTAAAATGTAATGTGTGGTCACGGGAGTGCACTTAATTAATTCACGTGCAGTTGTACCGAGATTCCAATTGAATGATTGACTAGCAATCGAGTCTCGGTACAACTGCATAAAAACAGCATGTTTTCACTCACTCGGGGTTGTGTGTTCGGTGAGTGGAGAACGGGTGTGGAGAAGGAGAAAGGAGAAGTAAAGTTAAAGTTAAAGTTAAAGTTAAAGTTAAAGTAGAAGCTCACCGTGTTTGTCTGTGTAGTTCATTTTGTTTGTCTATTTATTTTGGCGCAAGTGCCGTGTCCTGTGTTTTTGTGTTTATACCTTTTATTTTCTGTTCTGTTAATTATTAAATGCTGAGCGCGATCGCAGCTCAGCTTCATCAAAACCCCAAGTCTCTGTCTGTTCTGTGTTGCTCCCGGTCTCTGGTCTGACGTCATCACCCACTCCGGCCGTCTTTGTGACACGTGGTGTCAGAACTGGGATAACAGCGCCTCAGGACTCACGCCAGAGCGGGTACCGCAGTTTTTTTCTCCAGTTTTGCCAGTAGGGTTTTTTGTTGTTGTTTTGTTGCTGCAGTAAAGCGAGGATGGGGAGAAAGAGCTGCAGGAAGCAGCAGCAGCAACAACAACAGCTGCAGCACTCGTCCTGCATGCCGGGCTGGGAGGAGGACAGCCACAACGGGGCAGGGTGCCCGTATACGTGGGCTCAGGGAAAGGAGCAGCTGTCACCCCAAGCATCAGTAGCCACCCCTCTACCCCCACTGCCACGGGTTCCCCACCGTCCGGGAAATATGGGACTGGCTGGTGCACCCGAGGGGAACTTTGCCAGTGACCTCCCCTGGGTTATTAACACGCTGCGGATGCGAGATGGGGAACGATGGGAGGACTGGGAGCAACAGCACAACCCGGCATCAGTTCGTGACCTTGCCGCGGTGGTGCTGGGGTACCTAGCTGCAGACATGGGAGGGGTGCCTTCCAGTGAGCAAGAGGGAGAGGAGCAGTCGCTGCCCTCTCCAGTACCTGAGTGGGAGGAGCCCGAACGTCCTGCGCCTGAGTGGGAGGAGCCCGAACGTCCTACGCCTGAGTGGGAGGAGCCCGAACGTCCCTACGCCTGAATGGGAGGAGCCCGAACGTCCCTACGCCTGAATGGGAGGAGTCGGTGCGTCCACAGCCCAAGAGGGAGGAGTCGGTGCGTCCACAGCCCAAGAGGGAGGAGTCGGTGCGTCCACAGCCCAAGAGGGAGGAGTCGGTGCGTCCACGGCCCAAAAGGGGAAGGTAGAGCGTCCACAGCCCCAGTCTCCACTAGCAGAGGGTGAATTCCTGCTGGTTCCACCTCCATTGCCATGGGAGGACTGCTTGCAGCTCCCACCTCCACCAGCAGAGGGTGAATTCCTGCTGGTCCCGCCTCCGCCACTTCCACCGCCAGGAGCAGAGCAGCAGGAGCTGTCTCTGCCTCCGCCACCTCCACCGCCAGAAGCAGAGCAGCAGGAGCTGCCTCTGCCTCCTCCACCAGCAGAGGGTGAATGCCTGCTGGGTCCCTGTCCACCAGCAGAGGGTGAATGCCTGCTGGGTCCCTGTCCACCAGCAGAGGGTGAAATCCTGCTTGGTCCCTGTCCACCAGCAGAGGGTGAATGCCTGCTGGGTTCCTGTCCACCAGCAGAGGGTGAATGCCTGCTGGGTCCCTGTCCACCAGCAGAGGGTGAAATCCTGCTGGGTCCCTGTCCACCAGCAGAGGGTGAATGCCTGCTGGGTCCCTGTCCACCAGCAGAGGGTGAATGCCTGCTGGATCCCTGTCCACCAGCAGAGGGTGAAGGCCTGCTGGGTCCCCCACCAGCAGAGGGAAAATGCCTGCTGGTCTCCCCTTCGAGGCAGAGCCGCACCAGTCCCCTGAAACAAGGGTAGACTACACGCCGCTCCCACCTCCGCCGCCAGGAGACTACACGCCGCTCCCACCTCCACTGGCAGGAGCAGAGCAGCAGGAGCTGCCTCTGCCTCCGCCACCTCCACCGGCAGGAGCAGAGCAGCAGGAGCTGCCTCTGCCTCCGCCACCTCCACCGGCAGGAGCAGAGCAGCAGGAGCTGCCTCTGCCTCCGCCACCTCCACCGGCAGGAGCAGAGCAGCAGGAGCTGCCTCTGCCTCCGCCACCTCCACCGGCAGGAGCAGAGCAGCAGGAGCTGCCTCTGCCTCCGCCACCTCCATCGGCAGGAGCAGAGCAGCAGGAGCTGCCTCTGCCTCCGCCAACCCCACCAGCAGAGGAGGAATGTCTGCTGGTATCACTTCCCCACCAGCAGAGGATGAATGCCTGCTGGTATCACTTCCCCACCGTCACGAGGAGAGGAGCAGGAGCTGCCTCTCCCGTCACCAGAAGGACCAGGACTAGATGCTGGCGGTCCTCAGCAGCCCTTGCATAGGCTGCTGAGGGAAGCACGGGGAAGAACCGCCCGGCCGCAGAGGCCGAGAAGAGGGCCAACACCCGCACCCCAGCTTGTCCTGACTCCCTGCCTCGCTTCGCCCAAGGATGCCTGCCTCGCTTCGCCCAAGGATGCCTGCCTCGCTTCGCCCAAGGATGCCTGCCTCGCTTCGCCCAAGGATGCTTGCCTTGCATCGCCTGGGGTTGCCAGCCGCTCCGCATCGCCTGGGGTTGCCAGCCGCTCCGCATCGCCTGGGGTTGCCAGCCGCTCCGCATCGCCTGGGGTTGCCAGCCGCTCCGCATCGCCTGGGGCTGCCTGTCGCTCCGCATCGCCTGGGGCTGCCTTTTGCTCCACACAGGGTACAGGGTACGAGGGAGAAGTGGAGCTCCCGCTGCCGCTTCTATGGCCAGGGGCTCCCCTCCCGAGTTCGCCTCCCGAGGGTCCGCTGCTGCTGCCGTCGCCTCCCGAGGGTCCGCTGCTGCTGCCGTCGCCTCCCGAGGGTCCGCTGCTGCTGCCGTCGCCTCCCGAGGGTCCGCTGCTGCTGCGCCGCCTGGGGTCGCCAGGGATCCTGCTTCGCCTGGGGTCAGCTACACTGTGGCCAGAACCCCATGAAAGGGAGCTGCCGGCCATGAAGGAAGGGGGAGGTCAGGAGACCAGCTCCCCAGCCGCATTTCCGTGGCAGGAAACACGGTGGCCAGAGTCCCACGGAGGGAGCTAGCGGCCACGAAGCGAGGGGAGGTCAGGAGACCCGCTCCCTCGCAGCAGTTTCGCTGCCGGAGATCGTGTGGTCGGAGCCCCACGGAGGGGAACTGCCGGCCATGAAGAAGGGGGAGGTCAGGAGACCAGCTCCCCAGCTGCACTTTCGGCAGGAGATAGTGTGGCTGAAGCCCCGGAAGAGGGAGCTGCCAGCCACGAAGAATTGGGGTGCCAGACATTCCACCATGGCCACCCCAGAAATAACTTGCTTCCCCTCTTCCGGGACTTTGGGACTGAGGGGGAGGTGGCCATTGAGGCCATGTGTGCTTTGCACAAGGGGGTATATGTGGCAAAGTGCCCCCTGTGTATTATATGTTACGTGTTGTGTGTAAATGTTGGTGTATAGTCATCGGTACACGGGATATAAGCGGGTCTGTGTTTCACGTGTGATTTAAAATGTAGATTTGTATTTAGGCACGAGGAGGGCACAAATCACTTCACGTGCTGGTTAAAATGTAATGTGTGGTCACGGGAGTGCACTTAATTAATTCACGTGCAGTTGTACCGAGATTCCAATTGAATGATTGACTAGCAATCGAGTCTCGGTACAACTGCATAAAAACAGCATGTTTTCACTCACTCGGGGTTGTGTGTTCGGTGAGTGGAGAACGGGTGTGGAGAAGGAGAAAGGAGAAGTAAAGTTAAAGTTAAAGTTAAAGTTAAAGTAGAAGCTCACCGTGTTTGTCTGTGTAGTTCGTTTTGTTTGTCTATTTATTTTGGCGCAAGTGCCGTGTCCTGTGTTTTTGTGTTTATACCTTTTATTTTCTGTTCTGTTAATTATTAAATGCTGAGCGCGATCACGCGCTCAGCTTCATCAAAACCCCAAGTCTCTGTCTGTTCTGTGTTGCTCCCGGTCTCTGGTCTGACGTCATCACCCACTCCGGCCGTCTTTGTGACAGAACAGTAGATTGATTATCACAAAAGAAGAGATTTTTTTCCGCGAAAATGGGCCTCAAAGATAGGCTACAACGACAATAGGGAATACTTCAAGCAAGGCAGTGGATTTAAGCTGAGGAGGAGATTTCTGATTTCTGGAGGCCAGACATCTGAGAAGCCGATAAGAGAGAGCTGACTTCTAGGACTGAATCAGCTGGAGGGGCTGTCATTTAGATGAAAGAGGGCAGATGGAATGTGAATGAGCATCGCCACAGAAACTGCACAGATGTGAAAAACGGCATCCTTTGGAAATGCAGAATGAGGAATTGAAATTTTTGCACAGCTGACTGCCACCAGAATGTTTGATGGGTCTTCCATGAGAATCTTTGCTTGGTGAAAAAGCAGGCGGAGCTGAAGAATGAATAGGAGAAACTGCAGACGCAGAATTCCTAAAAAAGGGAGTGTTGTTGAGAACAGACTGAAGAAGAGGCTGGTTTTGGACACAGAGAGGTAGAATGGGCGGTGGAAGTACAAACTCCACAAGCGTTAGCACAGAAACGACTGAAGAATCTATTAAAGAGATCAAGATCAGGTTGAGACCAGTCAATCAGTGTATTGTCTAATACTAAACGAGATACTGCTTTGGCTGAAAAAGCTTCATGATACTCATAAAAAATGGTACCACCATATCTGACCAAGAGATCAACAATGCTAAATAAATATGAGTCCAGTTCTTGTCGTTGGTGAGCATAAACTTCACAAAGGGCATCGCAAAAAACAGAAAATGCAAGCACAAATTCTCCAAGAGTGAGTTTTTTACACAACCGAGGATCCCGAGATACCCTGTGATCCTAAAATTCTGAAATTGCAATAAGTATTGAAACTAAATTAACATCTTTACCTTCAATGATATTGCATCTCAGTTGAGGAGAGAGAGAGAGTGGCGATGAACTACTGAAGCAGAAGAGGATCCTGAACTAGAGGCGGTCGCTAGAGTGAAGATTGGCATCTCGAGCACAGTTGTGGGCATGGCTGAAGTAGCGGGAGAGACGAGCGCTGCTGCTGGTGTCCCTGATGAGGATGAAATGGCTGCTGGTTCCAAGCGAGTGATTCTGTTATCAAGTGCATCAAGACGATCAGATACTGTAGAAATGGAGGTGTAGAGGATGAATGAGTTGCTTGATATCGTTAAAAATCGGAGGACGGATCAGATGAAATTGAAAACTGAGGGGTTGTGGTAGCTGCATCAGAAGCGAGTGGAGCCTGGACTGCAGGGGCAGAGCATGAATGACTAGTTTGGATCTCTGCTTAGACTTTTGAGTAGGAAAGACAGGCTTGGCAGCTATAGATTTGCAATATGAAACAAATAAACTAGCACGATGCTCCCTGCTTCAATGGGCAATCCTTTTCTGAAAAGAGCGTTCATGAGTTTGTCGATGGGCCAATCTTTGTAAAAGAAAGTTGTGCTGAAGCATCACCCTTAAGTGGGATGCGTTTAGAGCGGTGAAGAGGAATGGCAGTGGGCACAGCTGTATAAGCAGGGGTTGAAGCAGCAGCATTGTCAAAGGGAGGGAAGCAGGACGGGGGGATTTCTTTGAAAGTTATTCTGGTGGATTATTTGTTGAAGGAAGACAGCCAGAAGGAGAGAAAAATCTTCATCTGAGTCAAATGAAAATGAAAGCTGCCTCGGGTGAGTAGTAATTTTTAAACTGATTGAAAACAAGGTTTGTTTTAAGATTGGGTCTACAACTCTGCATGGTAACCGCAAACTGAAAAGCAAGACGAGAATTAAGAATCTGGCTACGGATTAAATCGGGTGACAGGCAGGTAATTAAAGGTTGACTGACAGATATTATAGCGGGATGACACAGGGGAGGAGTCCCGGCTCCAGCCCCCCGAAATACACCAAGGTTCTACAAAGCACAATTGTTATTATCTGTAGTGTACTGTTTTTATATTTATAGAAACTGGAGCAGAGGTTTGAACCTTGTGAATCAGCATTTAATAAACTTGGCAAGAATTAATTTCTCTAGCTAGCCGGAAGGTTCATAATTTCCCTGCAGTGTTACCAATATAACTGATCAAGTTGCTCCATATCTAAAACATAATTATACCTTAATTACATGTCAGATTCTATTAAATGAGTTTACTACTTAGTTAGCAGTGCATTATGACAGATTAATTAAGTGTAGAGGAAATTAGCTTCCACAAGCTAAACTGGTGATTATTTATCTCCATTATCTAAAGCTATTAAGCAATCTATTTTATCCTCTGGCTTTTTCACTGTATACTGACTATGCAAAAAACATACATTTATACACACACACACACACACACCACCCTCTCGTAACTATCAGTATTCAATCAATATTTATTTTATATACCGCTTTTCATAATGGATCACCAGCACAAAGTGCTTTACAAGATAGTGAGGAACAATGCGAGAGATGAAAAACATACATTTACACACACTCACACACAGCACCCTCCCATAACTACTGTGAGAGATGAAAAACATACATTTATACACACACACACACACACCATCCTCCCGTAACTACTGTTGTTAAATGACTCCTCTTTGAATTTATGCAAACGACTTCAATGTTTCACTGCATTAAACTATCAAGCTTTCAAGTTTAGGCGCTGGTGATGTAATGTTACCAAATATGTTTTATTAATTTAAAAAGAATTACATAGACACATAATTATTAAAAAATATATATAAATATAGGTAAAATATATTCTTCTCAAGTGTAATACAGTAGGTAGTAAAACTACATAATCATTAGTTCCAGGCCTCTGTGCTAACAACATGCTGCTATTATATCTAGGACACTGCACTCCATTAAGTGAAATTAAATTATAAAAATAATCATTCCTTCCCCATTCCACTACTGCAAGCTGTCATAACGCCATGTCTCCCTGCAGCGTCCCCAAGGAAACGGGTCTGATCGATCGGTAATTACAAAATAAAACAATTTCCTCTCTTTTGTCTTCAATTTATTGCATCCTCACTAGCCACCATCCATCAAATCACTTAAAAATAATTATCTAACCCTCATTGCCCTGTGTTGTAATTGCACCTCTTTCAAATACCCTTTAGTAATAGTTCACCCTGCCTGACTAACAGAGGGCAGGCAGACTCTGCTAATCTTGCAACTGGCCTATTCATTACAATGAATTGAGAGGAACGGTAATGAGAAGGAGTTGCCACAGTTAGTCAGAATACATTTGAATAGACTGATTTACTCAGCCACCAAAAAATGTGGGCCTTGTTATAAATTTACAACATCTTTAAAGCAGTGGTGTAGTGGTAAATAACAAAGTGGGTATACTCCCCTGTTTGGTGCTCGAGGCCAGACAGAATCAGAGTGATTAAACAAATAATCCATGAGATTGTTTATTTTATTTTTGAATGGTGCTAACACAACCTAATAAATTAGGCCTACTCTGCTATTATCTTGCTGAAAACACAATGCAGTTTTGTACTTTAAAAAAAAAGGCGATACAATAGCAAAACAGGGACGATTAATTAATTAGTAATTTTACTTCTTCTGACTAGGACAAAAAACGAAGGCTGTTTTTGCTCTACTTGTTTCCTCAGAAAATGAACTAAACTAAGTGCAAAATGTTTACTTCCGAGTCAGGTTACCTTGTATAGTTGATTTTGATTGTGAAGCATCATGGTTGTTTTTCTGTATGACATTTTTCGTTTTTAAAAACAATTAAGGAGCAGTGTATCACAGTCTATCATTCTACCAAGTAATAGTGGCATAGTTGTATGGTTTTGTCTTGGAAGGTATTCACTTTAATTCAGGCCATTAAGATTTCAGTTTACAAAAGCTCCCTTATTTTGAAAACTCAGTGTTGACAGGTCTGCTGAACACCCTTTCGCAGTCAGCGTTGCTCGCTGCAAGAGCGACGGTTACCATGGTGATCACCCCGCAGTCATCCTTAGTCCCGTGAATGGGACCTGATTGACTGAGTTCTTTTGCTTAAACATCAGTAGTAACCAGACAACCAAGAAGAAGCCAGAAGGCAGGAAAGCACTTAAAATACTGTAATGAGAGGTGGTCTCCGTTTCCACTCAAACGAACAGACAGCAGACAGTTAGTGAAATCAACTCGACTTTCTTTATTTTGAACAGACTCTAAAGGTCCCTATTGGCCAAGACCCACGCCAATAAAATGAAAACTCTCTGTTTCTTGTATCTCCCTTTCAGTTTCTCTATCTCTCCGCACACACTGCTGCTTCCACTCTCTCTCACTCTCTCAACCACACACTCCTCTTCTCGTTCCCCCTCGACACACCCCCCCGTCATGCACACCAACCAATCCTTGTGCTCTACCAGCCTGCATGCCCTCCTGACCTGGCATAGCGCAACCTAACCTCGGCTACAAGGAGGTCTGATTGGCTAACTATACATAAGTCCCGCCCCCCTGGCGTGGGCTCGCCTCACAATACACAGAACACGAACAAGACGCACAACAAACACACGTCCCTTCAATTTGGCCAGGTCGCTACACTGCCCCCCAGCCCCTCGCCCCGAGGGAGCACATAGTCCTGGGCGACCTGGTCTCCGGCGAAGTCTCCGAGGCCGGATAGGAGTCTCAGTGGACAAGGGCGGGGATTGGACAGGGGCAGGTGAAGGGGAGGACTGGGGGCTCGACGGGGAGTCTGGGGACAGAGATGGGGTCGGAGCCTGGGCGGGGTCTCAGGAGCAAAGAGGGAGATGGGGACCAGGGCAGGACAAGGGGAGTCAGTGTAGAGGGGCTCTTCCCAGGTAGGGGGCCATCCGGTCACGGTGAAGGATGACATGGCGACCCTGGGGTGGCATCTTGATGTGGTAGACCACCTCGCCCATCCGCTTCACCACCTCACAGGGACCCACCCACTTGCTCTCCAGCTTGGGGCAGCGGCCCTTTGTCCTCTTCTGGCTGTAAACCCATACCTTCTCCCCAGCGGCAAAGTGACGTTCCCGGGCCCGGTTGTCATAGTTCCTCTTCTGCCGGTTACCGGCGGATTGGAGCTGCCGCCGGGCGAAGCAATGTTCCTCCTCCAAGCGATCCTGCAGCTGCCGAGCATACTCCGGTCCGGCAGGGGCAGCTGGTGCATCGGGTGGTCGGCCGTAGGTGATCTCTGGGGGGGTGCGAAGCTCCCGTCCGAACATGAGGAGCACCGGAGTACAGCCGGTGGATTCCTGTCCTGCAGTGCGGCAGGCCAGCAGCACCAGGGGCAGATGGACGTCCCAGTCCGTCTGGTCTTCAGATGTGGAGAGGGCAAGCTGAGCAGCCAGGGTCCGATTAAATCGCTCCACCAGAACGTCGCTTTGGGGATGCAGTGGGCTGGTGCGGGTCTTCCGGATTCCCAGACGGTTGCACATTTCCTGGAACACTTACGCCTCAAAGTTTCGCCCTTGGTTGGAGTGCCGCTCCTCCGGGACGCCGAACCGACTGGAGAACCCGTCCACCAAAGCCTCACATATCGTCACCGCCTCCTGGTCCGGCAGCGCGTATGCCTCCGGCCACTTGGTGAAGTAGTCCGCTGCCACCAAGACGAACCGGTTCCCTCTGGCAGAGCGGGAAAAGGGGCCCAGGATGTCCACCGCAACCCTCTCCATTGGCGCGCCGACCAGGTACTGCTGCAGGGGGGCTCGGGACTGCCCCTGGGGACCTTTCCGGGTGGTGCAGGCGTCGCAACGGCGGCAGAAGTCTTCCACATCCCGTCGGCACTGCCCCCAGTAGAAGTGCTAACGCAGGCGTCGCTGTGTCTTCCTGACACCGAAATGCCCAGTGCCAAGTGTGCCATGGTGCTGCGCCAACAGCACCTCCCGCAGCGCCCGTGGGACCACCACCTGCCATCGCTCCTCCCCTGTGGCTGCCTCCAGGAACCGCCACATCAGCACACCATCTCGGATCTCCAACCCGAGCCACTGTGCCCACAGACCCTTCACGGCAGGTGACTGTGCGGCCACCTCCTCCCACGGGGGCCTCTGTCGCTCCTCCACCCAGCGCAGCACCTCCTCCAGCTCAGGGTCATCTTCCTGGTGCGTCCGCCATTCGGGAAAGTCCACTGGCAACACCGCTCGACAGGTGGGTGTACCTGACCCCCATAACTTGGCCTCCCTCTGATCGCAGCGGCTATAGTACCGGCATCCGTCGTCTGCACAGGGTCTTTGGGACAAGGCATCCGCGTTCCGGTGCTTCTCGCCCGGACGGTGCTGGATGGTGTATTGGAAGGCCTGCAGCTGCTCGATCCACTGGGCCACCTGACCCTCCGGTTCCCGGAAAGACATCAGCCACTGCAATGCAGCGTGGTCTGTACGGACGGTGAAGGGGAGACCACACAGGTAGTGTTTAAAGTGCCGCACTGATTCCACGACCGCCAGCAGCTCCTTCCTGGTCACACAATAATTGTGCTCAGCCTTGTCCAGGGTCCTGCTGAAGTAGGCGATGACTACCTCACCTTCAGTGGTCTGCTGAGCCAAGACTGTGCCGATCCCCTCGTCGCTGGCATCAGTGTCCAGGATGAACGGCCGCTGCGGATCCGGAGCGGCCAGCACAGGTGCGCGGCAGAGGGCTCCCTTGAGTGCATTAAAAGCCTCCTGCCTCTCCCGGGACCAGGCAAAGGTCACGTCCTTGCGGGTCAGGCAATTGAGTGGGGCGGTGATGGTAGCAAAGTGGGGCACAAAGCGGCGGTAGTAAGAGGCAAGTCCCAAGAATGCCCTCAGCTGCCTCAGGTTGGTGGGCTGGGGCCAGTCCCTAACAGCCTTGATCTTGTCTGCCTCGGTAGAGATCCCGTCCCCGCTCACCCTGTGGCCCAGGAAGGACACCTCCTTCCGCAGCAGGTGACACTTCTCCGGGTGAAGCTTCAGCCCAGCCTCGGTCACCCTCCCCAGGACCTCCCTCAGGGCGGCGATGGCATCTGCGAAGCTACTCCCATGGACCAGCAGGTCATCTAGATAGACCAGGCAGTGGAGAGGTGCCGGTCCTCTCTGGTGGGGCTAAAAGCACAGGGGACCCACCTTGCAACGTCAAAGTCCCGGCCTGTAGATCCAGCTGCCCCCCAACAAAGCGTAGAAAGTCCAGCCCCAGGATACACGGATCCCGTACCTCAGTGACCCACATGGGATGGTACACGGTGCGGCCCGCTATCTCAATCGGCAGCCTGCTCCTTCCCAGCATGGGCACCACGTCGCCCGTCACGGTGCTGAGGTGCACGGATGTTGGTTCCAGCTTGGCCCCAGCAGGGAGGATGTCAGGGCGAATGAGGGAGACAGTAGACCCGGTATCTATCAAAGCGTGACAGGGGACTCCTTGCACCCGGATGGCGGTGTGGCAGAAGTTCCCAGTCGATGTCCATCCCACAAGGTTGATGGGGAATGCTGCGTCAGGGGAGGGCCGGGTTGCTGCCCGGCGATCGGTGTCTTGGGAACTGGAGTGGGGGTCGGTGGCGTCCCATTTACACCAGCCCCCTCTCGTTTCCCTGTCGGCTGGAGCTCGGATCGGCGGAGGCGGTGTAGCAGAACCGCTGGATGTTTCCTTGTTGGCCGCAGTGCCAGCATCGGCGGGGTTGGGGGTCAAACGGACGTCCTTGGACAGTGTCCAGAGTTGCCACCTCAGTGATCTCCAGCTGCCTTGCGGGCCGGGCCTGGGTCCAGGAGTAACTGTCTTGGTTGCTGCCTGGTGTCCTCATCAGCGCGCCTTCCTCCAACACTTCCTCTACAACCTTCGCTTGCTTCAATGCCAGTTCCAATGAAGTGGGTGCACTCAGCCGTACATGTTGGCGCAGGGACTCAGGTGTCAGGCCGCGGAGGAATGCTTCAGTCACCAGATCTTCCTGGGCCTCTGCTGTGAAGGAGGGGTACCCCTTCCGAGTGAGGTAGCGCACCTCCGCGGCAAACACGCCCAGCTTCTCCCCTGGTCGTCGGCTGCGGGACGCCAGGCACTGCCACAAGTTGACCGCAGGTTCCGCACTCCCAAAGCGGCGATCCAGTGCTGTGAGGACGGCCTGGCTGTCAGCAAGTTCCATCTCATTCAGGTCCAGCAAGGCCCGTAGTGCCTCCCCTTCCAGGGCCGCTATCAGCCGCACGGCCCTCTCCCGCTGACTCCAGCCATTGGCCTGAGCTACAATCTGGAACTTAGCCTGGTAGGCCTCCCAGTCAGATCATCCATCATACCTCCCGGCCTTCACTTCTCCGTGGCGGTCTGTCACCCCCTTCTGTACCGTGGCCTGCTCTGGGTCTTCTCCCACATATACAGTCTCCCGGCTGCTGGCGGGGCAGCGGCCATGTCGGGCCCTATCTAAGCTCATTTCGTCTAAGCATGCTACCACAGTCTCATATGCAACCGTCTGTTTGCACAAAGTGTGTTCTACTTCTTCAAATTCCTCTTCACTTAAACGTCTTGTTAACTGCATAAGTTTCATCTCACTATCCCAGTTATTTATCCTTGCTTTCTGCTCAAACTCCCGTTTAAAACTCTCCCAATTTCGCTCACCCTTCTCCCGCGGCACCTCAGAGGCCGTCTTGTTTACGTCCTTTTCAAGATGGCGCACTTCGCCCCGAGCCCTCTGCCTTCCCTTCCAACATAGCTTCCACGCTGTTGCTGAGCAGAGCAGCCATCTTGGGTCTCACCCCGTGCTTCCCCGCTATCGCCTCGCCGACCTCTTTCCCCCGTTGTCTCAGCTCCTCCAGTGCCGCTCTCACGCTCTCTCCCTCTCCTCTGCGTCTGGACACCGCTCCAAAGCGCTCCGCTGTCTGCTCCATCTTGAGACCGGCAACGTGGATTGAATCCCATGCCTCTGACACCAACTGTAACGAGCGGTGGTCTCCGTTTCCTATCAAACGAACAGGCAGCAGACAGGTAGTGAAATCAACTCGACTTTCTTTATTTTGAACAGACTCTAACCCTTTGCGGTCCATTTATTAATTGTGCGTCAGGCTCGCCAGGTCTAATTTATTTTCACACGTGCAGTTAATTTTAAACGCGCTGTTTAAAAGTATTTTTTTCCACAGTCAAACGGGTTTAAATGGCCCTGTATATCAACAAAGCACTCACTAGGCATCTCCAGCCCCGCCCCACCCTTTCGTTCGCTATCGCTTTCACATATGCTACCAAATAAATAATAATAATAATAATAGTCGTACATACCGATCAATCATCTCCTGATGACTCGTTTTATCACCAAACTCCTCAATAATGCAATCCAAGTCATTATTTTATTGCTATAACATCTCGAAAAAGCTCTGCAAATGTCTGTGATAGTCTCTGTGCGCTGATACAGTAACACCCAGCTTGTTTCCTTATGACCGCCCCATCTGATGCCAGGGGCAAGTATGACTATTCATGAGATCGCCTTTTTTTTTTTTTTATCGGCTTGTCTCTGCTCTTTTCGCTCCCACTCGGCCATTGAATGGTTTTCTCGGCTTTTTCCGTAGAAAAACGACTTTTTGCGTTTTTTGCGTTTTTGGATGATGTCGGACAGGGTCCGACAAAGGACCTGATAGGAATAATTGCAATGTCGGACCCAGTCAGACAATGGACCGCAAAGGGCTAAAGGTCCCTATCAGCCAAGACCCACGCCAATAAAATGAAAACTCTCTGTTTCTTGTATCTCCCTTTCAGTTTCTCTATCTCTCCGCACACACTGCCGCTTCCACTCTCTCTCACTCTCTCAACCACACACTCCTCTTCTCGTTCCCCCTCGACACACCCCCCCGTCATGCACACCAACCAATCCTTGCGCTCTACCAGCCTACATGCCCTCCTGACCTGGCATAGCGCAACCTAACCTCAGCTACGAGGAGGTCTGATTGGCTAACTATACACAAGTCCCGCCCCCCCTGGCGTGGGCTCGCCTCACAGTACACAGAACACGAACAAGACACACAACAAACACACGTCCCTTCAATTTGGCCAGGTCGCTACAATACAAAGAAAAAATGATGTAGCCTAAACAATCACTTTGGTAACTAGAAATAGAAAATTACCTTGACAAAATATTTTACTGGTACAGCAGTTTTATTGGTACCTCTGTGTTTGGAGGACATCAGGGGCAAAAGTGAAAGCCATTAACATGCATTTCTGACACTCTATTCAAACTGCACTTATTGCATTGCATGCACGACTATATTAAAATAGTGCTGCAAGGAATTAATTAACAGTATGCTGAGAGGATCAAGACAGAGGGCGATTACAAAAAAATGAATCTAAAAAAATGAACGCGTTAATCACAGAAGTTAACTGCGATTAATTGACAGCCCTAAATAGAAAATTAACAGAACATAAACAACCAGTCGCAGATCACTCACACGCGCACACACACACACACACACACACACACACACACACACACACACAAGCAGTATCCTTTTATTATTTGAGAAATATAGCTACACTTAGACCTAGTATTTCTGTATCTGATGCTGAAAAACTAATGCATGCCTTTGTTTCATCTAGAATTGATTATTGTAATGCACTTTTCTCTGGTTTACCAAAACATGCGTGTATCTCGCTTACAGCTCACTCAGAAAACTGTAACTAGAATTCTGATTACAACCAGAGAAAGTGAACATATTACCCCTGTTTGGCCTCTTTGCACTAGCTTCCTGTGTGGTTTAGAATTGATTTTAAGATTGCCTTAAATGTATAAGGCCCTGAATGGATTAACACCCCGTTACTTACAAGAATTATTCACCCAGGATGCAGGGCTGCCAGTCGCCTCAGGGTTGAGAATTTCTCAGGATCACTGCATTCAACTCAAAATATATCAGAGCACTGACACACAGATTACACAGCTCCATCTGAACTCATCCTCTATCTACCCAGGGAAAAATATCCCAACAACAAAAAAATATCTTCTGAGCCCTAAATTCATGAAAGCGCTCACTGAATTCAGTGGTAAGCTTACATAGGAATACCATTTAAAGGCTGTATTCTTCTCCCAACGACTGTGAGATAACAGTCTTCAAAGTGGGGAAATGAAAGGTGCCTGCCCACTGAATGTCTTCTGATATGTCAAAACATATCCACAAGAAAAGCAGCCATTCTCATCTGCTGCTCATTATGCATAAAATTAAAAAATCTGTTCTCATTTGAAGACGAATGGGAAGACAGGAATAGCACAATGTCATCCCTGAACGCAGAACATCTTTCCACTGTGCGCTGGTGTCAGGGTTAGAGCTTTAGGCTGTGAGTGAGGTTTACAGTTGAGATCTGAAATAAGAGTGTGTGCACACGCATTGTATCAGGGTGCACTGCACTGACACCAGCCTGTGGTAACTTTGATGAAATTTACCAGCCGAATAACTTCATTAACTCACAGCAGCCAAGTCCAATGAAGCTGCCTAATTTCTACGGTATTGGTATTAAGGCAGTCAGGATATCACTAGACCAGAACATTGCCTGTATAACACAACATGCCTGTCGTCTTCAGCAATCACTCAGTCAAGTAAAGTGAACAGATATATTGTCATGCTCTTTAATCTGGGATTTCTTGGATGAAAAATAAAGCACCATACCTAAAAGGGAGGTGATGTTATATTACATGTTTGATGTCAGTGGCTTACTGGGTTATCAGGTGGCTCTTATTATTTCATGTTTCTATTACCCTCCCTGACAGGTAAGAATGCAGGAACTGTTGCAGTGCAGCATTAGGCTTCTGGCTCTTGGCTTCTTTATTTCCTCAGTGCACATTCTCTGTCTGTTCTTTCAGAATACCAGAAAAATGTTAAGAACTGACCTTTTTGTAAAGTTACAGAGTATATCTGAATAAAACAAGTTAGGAATTCTCCAAGATAAAATAACATTTTTTTATTCACTATAAGTAAAAAGATGGTGGAGGGAAGGGCTTTTACTAGCAGTTATTATCTTCCAACCAAAAAGGCATTCAGGCATTTTGCAAATAGGAAAATGCTAAATATCTGACAGTTTTAGTGTTGCGTGTTGAATGAAAAGTAAGAGGAGAATGAATTTTCTTTTTTTATATCCATGTATGCTCTACTAGAGTAGACTAGCTGCTAGCTGCAGGGTCATGTGGGCTTCAAAAGAATCCAGACAGCCAGTCAGGAAAAAGCTGTGTTGAGGAGATTAATCAGCTTCTAAATGTCATTGGAGAGTTGAAGATGCAGGATTGCAAGGCTGGTATCTGTAACAGCTGAGAATTCACAACCCATTATAGCTGCATAGGCAGAGGCAGAGGAAATGGAAGCAGGATCAAAACCATGGACAGCTGCATGGGAGAAAGCAGAGGAAGTGGAGGCAGGATCAGAACCATGGACAGCTGCATGGGAGGAAGTGGAAGCAGGATCAGAATCATGGACAGTTGCATGGGAGGAAACAGAGGAAATAGAAGCTGTCAGCTAATTCAATAATCAGTTAGCTGATCAACCACATGTTCTCACGAGAGTTACACAACACAAAACAATAACAATAATGGCGGCTTTTACACGCCTCAAATAATACAGGCTTTCCACCGTCATATATAATACAATAAATCATAATACAATAAATCATAATAAACAGTGCACACATATACATAGGGGCAGGGCTCCCCATCACAGGTACCCATGAGTTTGTCATAAAGAGAATTGATCAGTATGATTACATGACCATTTGTTCTGCTGGCTTTATTATCTGCACACTAAGCCTCTCTCTTACAGGAGATCCAGGTTAATTCATCTATTCAATCTCAGCACTGAGCAAGTGCGCTTTCAACTTAAACACATCTACATACAGTAACTAGGTTTCATTTTGCTGGGAGTAAAATACAAATACTGCATAAACAATGCAAGCACATTTTGTTTAAAAAACGTGATTTGCTTTGCATTTGAAAAAATGCCCATCAGTGACACAATAAATAAACCCAGGAACAAACTTTCCTGGCTCACATTCACATGTTAAAAGTGAAATGAAAGATTTGAGAGAAATAAAAGTCATCTTCAGTGTGAGCAGAACCATCATTTGACACATGAATCAAACCCAACATACCAGCGTTTAATGTGCTCTATACATTAACCAGTAACTTTATACACAACCAGTTATTGAAATGAATGTCCTTCTTAATAAGGCTTGATGTCTTAGTAGTGTAACAGAATGTGCACTTACTGTGAGTTTTTCATTACTGTTATTTAAACCCACATTATTATATCTCGTGGCTTGACTGGGACTACTGTATATCGTAGCTCCAAAAATTGATGATGAAATATCTCCATTTCAAATATGCTTGTTTGCTTTTTTAATTTGTCTGTAGACACATAGGGCAGGATTTTCAAATAATTGTCCTAATGAGATTTCCTAAATTATGTTGATTTGCGAAATAATGTTAAAATCTTAACGAGCAGGGCTTCTTGCGACTATTTCTTTTGTTTGCGTGGGAATTTAAAAGCAACTCTTTGTTAATTGTCATCATTTATCAGTGTGTGCTGTCAGCGTGTAGACTCACCCACCTCAAAGCTACAGCATCGGAGGACAACGCAGCTCTGGGCAGCTTACAGGCAAGCCTGCAGATGCCCGGCAGACTACAGGGGTCACTGGTGTGCGGTGAGCGGAGGACACCCTGGCCAACCCAAGCCCCACCCCGGGCGTGCCATGTGCGCCGCCCCCTGGGAGCTCCCATCTACGGTCGGTAATAGAATAGCCTGGACTCGAAATGGTGCATCACTCAGGAGCCCATAGGAGCTGACAAAGTTAACCCTAACTGATACTTTAAGCATAACACAGAAACCAGTACCAGAGGACACAGTTGGAAAATAAGTGGAGATGGATCTAAGACAGAGGGAAGGAGACTCGTTGTTGATGCTGAGTCACTTAAGGACCCAACTTTACAAAGTTTGGATCGATCAGGGTACTGGATACTGGACAAACACAGATCTAAATACTTCTAAATACTCAGCAACTAACTGTAGTAGTTAATAAACCATGCCATTTTCAATGGGCAGTGTGGGTGGAGGTGGAGTAACACGTTTTGCTGTAGTTCAAATATGACCGTAGGTCAGTCTTTTGAAATCCTGTGTGGGAACAGGTTGCCATAAGATCTAATTTCAGAGAACATGAAACCAAGTTATACAAATAGATCTTTCCAAAATCAAATTTGGGCTGTGTGACAGGGAGAGCCCGGTCACTGGTTCCTGAGTTCATGTGCCTTTATGGAAGCAGCTGGGAGGTGTAACAGGAGATGCGTTGCTATGCAACTAATTGAGCAGGTAGGATTGCCAGTCGAGGCCATTTGAAAAGGCCAGAAGTAGGTCAGTTTAGGGGATGTTGATCCCAAACAGTATAGAGAGGGTTTGCGTAGTATAGTATGTTCCTGGAGCGGGATGTTCCTTTTAGTGGGACTAGCGCTCACCTTGAGTGGCAAACTTATATTTTTAGCTTTGTTTTGTTTGTTTATTTTTTTAATCTGGCACTAGGATTACCATTGTTGGTACCCGAGCGTCAGGACCTGTGTGTTTATTAAATCTGTGTGCCTGTGTGGCGTGTCAACACCCACTGTTCTGTGTCTGCCTCAGGTTTTTCAGTGGCATGCCAGGTATGTAACCTCACCCTGTTACAAGCTGTCACCAATTCTATCTGCAGTCTACAATTTAATCTACAGCTATGGCCAAAAGTTTAGCATCACCTAGAATTTTACGATACTAAAAAAATAAACGATATAAACATGTGCCTTTTCTATATTAATGTATGTATGTATTTATTATTATTGTTGTTATTATAGTTCGGTGTATTTATTATTAAATTGAATAATTCTGTGGCAAGGATGGGGTTAATTCCACATCCAATAAAAAAACCTGGTGAAGAATGTGGCTGGAGCCTTAATGAGGTCATTGCTTGATTGATGGGTAGTAAAGGCTCCAGCCACAGTATAAAAGGACCCACTCTGGGCTCATTAAGGGTGAGAAGTGTGGCGGGTTTCAGTGCAAGCTTTAGTTCAGCCATGGAGAGATTCCAAAGACCATCGGTGACACAAATCTAAATTAGCACCAAATATAACGGCAAACGATAGGGCACACATACAAAATGCAAGTCCAGTATTTCAATTACTCACCGTCATAGCTTCTGTTAAAACAGCAGAAGACCATGACAATGACCATGGATAGACAAACAGTGGCTACTGAAGAAAGAAATAAGGTAAGATTATTATTATTATTATTGTTGTTGTTGTTGTTGTTGTTGTTGTTGTTGTTGTTGTTGTTGTTGTTATTTTACAAAGGGATTTCATCGTTTAGTCACAAGTTCAAAGCAAAGCATTGTTCAGTTACTCCTATGTGAAAGGTCAGTGAAAAACAATTAGGACCTTGCTTGTACTCCCTATGTTGCAGATCCTGAAAGATGTGATTCTAATTATATATGGAAATACACAGGTTTTTTGTACATGGTGTAGTAACTCACCATGTACAAAAAAAAGGAAAGGGGCGGCGAACTATATTAGATATTATCTGATTACTTGGGGTGACTGAACATTTTTGTGAAAATCCTCTTTTTTTTAATCATTACTTTCCTGTTTGTTTTGTGGTATGTGATGGTAGCACTTTCACACTGTGGCCTTGGTCAAAGAAACAAAAAAGCTAGTTTATCAGCCAATCAGCGTCACCTGTTCCTGTTTCCAAGTGCTTGTCACAGCTTCCAAACTATTTCTATGTGCTGTCTTGATGTGGATACGTTTTAAAATTACAGCATTTTGGTGAACAACACAATGTTTCTAAAAAATACCCTGTTATGTTTCTACAAAAAAATGCTCGAAGTCTAGTACACATTTGTAAAACAGTGCATTTGTAAAATGTTCCAATGCTAATTTGAATCCCAGTGCACCACTATTTAGCTATTTGTTTATTTAGCAGACGCCTTTATCCAAGGCGACTTACAGAGACTAGGGTGTGTGCAGAGTCACTTACAACTACGTCTCACCCGAAAGACGGAGCACAAGGAGGTGAAGTGACTTGCTCAGGGTCACACGATGAGTCAGTGGCTGAGGTGGGATTTGAACCGGGGACCTCCTGGTTACATGCCCTTTTCTTTAACCACTGGACCACACAGCCTCCTCACAATCTTATTCTGTTAGGCAAATGTTATTATTTCTAATGTGATTAAATATAGTCATATGTTTTGGCCATAACTGTATTTAATTTATTTTTAAAGTATTGTTATGTTTTATGTATATTTAAAATAATGGCATCCAATAGTCAGTGCTGTAAGAGTTTGAAAAAAAAGTGAACTCTCTTTGCTTTATTTTATGTGTTAAGAAAAATGAATTTAACTGTGACTTACTTTTTCTTCTTTATTTATACTCATTAACACTGTTTTTTATTAAAGTCATTGCCGCAGAATTTTGCAGAATACACTCTTTTCTCGTTGCAGATTTTAGGAAATTTTTCCGCGGATTTCCGTGGGGACTAGCTGTTGAACGCATACAGTGAAATTATAATAATGGCACACAAATTTCCAACAGCTGAAAAAATGAATTCAATTGTTATAGAAAAGGGAATATAAAAAACTCCTCACTCCACTTTTGGAAACTGAATAAGCAAGTATGTGAACAGCACAACAGAGCCATTATTCATTTGGTGTACACTGTACATAAAAAAACATGGGAATCTAATCAATTAAAATGAGGATTTTGTCCAGCAGAGAATGTCATTCGTTCCTTTGCAGGGTTCTCTGTTTTCACAGTTGAGTCACGTAATTCGCGAAACAACGTAATTACTGCCAGGATCCCCTAAAGCTTGCAGACTGTCATGGAAGTGATTTTCTGAGCTTTGAAATGAACAGGGTGGAAACACTTTCTGTGCTTGTTGGTTTCTATTGCCAGCCACAGGGCAGACTGATGACTGATGCTAAAGCAAGACAATTATAAAGAAACCGTTTTGCATGCTGGTGGAGATATTCACTTTCCTCCGGTATAGTTCCCTCAGCACTTCAGGTAGCTGTGGTAAAGCCTATGCTTAAGAAACACAATTTGGACCCTAAAGTCCTCAATAACTGTAGGCCAATCTCCGACCTGCCATTCTTAGATAAGGTTCTAGGGAGAGTTGTTGCAATTCAATTACAAGCATTTCTAACACTAGAAGCGCCAAGCTGGTCAATTTGACCGTTTTGGGTTTTAAAATTTGAATTACTCTGCGTTCCGGAATGTAATGCGCATGCTGTTCATGACTTTTCCTAAATATATATATTAGATATACTGACAGCGTTTGAGATGCATATTCACAGGAAATTGATCATTATAAACACGTTTATCTAGAAGCGCCAAAACTATTTTAACAGGTTATTTCAATAGATATTTATTTATCAAATATAGCCTATAATCCTGCCTCAATACAATCATGCTCATGGAAAGTGGAGCGGTGAATGCTCAGGGAGTGGAGTGGTGAATGCTCATGGAAAGTGGAGCGGTGAATGCTCATGGAAAGTGGAGTGGTGAATGCTCATGGAAAGTAGAGCGGTGAATGCTCAGGGAGTGGAGCGGTGAATGCTCAGGGAGTGGAGCGGTGAATGCTCAGGGAGTGGAGCGGTGAATGCTCAGGGAGTGGAGCGGTGAATGCTCAGGGAAAGTGGAGAGGTGAATGCTCAGGGAGTGGAGCGGTGAATGCTCAGGGAGTGGAGCGGTGAATGCTCAGGGAGTGGAGCGGTGAATGCTCATGGAAAGTGGAGCGGTGAATGCTCAGGGAGTGGAGCGGTGAATGCTCATGGAAAGTGGAGCGGTGAATGCTCAGGGAGTGGAGCGGTGAATGCTCATGGAAAGTGGAGCGGTGAATGCTCAGGGAGTGGAGCGGTGAATGCTCATGGAAAGTGGAGCGGTGAATGCTCAGGGAGTGGAGCAGTGAATGCTCATGGAAAGTGGAGCGGTGAATGCTCATGGAAAGTGGAGCGGTGAATGCTCATGGAAAGTGGAGCGGTGAATGCTCAGGGAGTGGAGCGGTGAATGCTCATGGAAAGTGGAGCGGTGAATGCTCAGGGAGTGGAGCGGTGAATGCTCAGGGAAAGTGGAGCGGTGAATGCTCAGGGAGTGGAGCGGTGAATGCTCATGGAAAGTGGAGCGGTGAATGCTCAGGGAAAGTGGAGCGGTGAATGCTCATGGAAAGTGGAGCGGTGAATGCTCAGGGAAAGTGGAGCGGTGAATGCTCATGGAAAGTGGAGCGGTGAATGCTCAGGGAAAGTGGAGCGGTGAATGCTCATGGAAAGTGGAGCGGTGAATGCTCAGGGAGTGGAGCGGTGAATGCTCATGGAAAGTGGAGCGGTGAATGCTCAGAGAAAGTGGAGCGGTGAATGCTCAGGGAGTGGAGCGGTGAATGCTCAGGGAGTGGAGCGGTGAATGCTCAGGGAGTGGAGCGGTGAATGCTCAGGGAGTGGAGCGGTGAATGCTCAGGGAGTGGAGCGGTGAATGCTCATGGAAAGTGGAGCGGTGAATGCTCAGGGAGTGGAGCGGTGAATGCTCATGGAAAGTGGAGCGGTGAATGCTCAGGGAGTGGAGCGGTGAATGCTCAGGGAGTGGAGCGGTGAATGCTCAGGGAGTGGAGCGGTGAATGCTCATGGAAAGTGGAGCGGTGAATGCTCAGGGAGTGGAGCGGTGAATGCTCATGGAAAGTGGAGCGGTGAATGCTCAGGGAAAGTGGAGCGGTGAATGCTCAGGGAGTGGAGCGGTGAATGCTCAGGGAGTGGAGCGGTGAATGCTCATGGAAAGTGGAGCGGTGAATGCTCAGGAAAGTGGAGCGGTGAATGCTCAGGAAAGTGGAGCGGTGAATGCTCAGGGAGTGGAGCGGTGAATGCTCATGGAAAGTGGAGCGGTGAATGCTCAGGGAAAGTGGAGCAGTGAATGCTCATGGAAAGTGGAGCGGTGAATGCTCAGGGAGTGGAGCGGTGAATGCTCATGGAAAGTGGAGCGGTGAATGCTCAGGGAAAGTGGAGCGGTGAATGCTCATGGAAAGTGGAGAGGTGAATGCTCAGGGAGTGGAGCGGTGAATGCTCAGGGAGTGGAGCGGTGAATGCTCATGGAAAGTGGAGCGGTGAATGCTCATGGAAAGTGGAGCGGTGAATGCTCAGGGAGTGGAGCGGTGAATGCTCAGGGAGTGGAGCGGTGAATGCTCATGGAAAGTGGAGCGGTGAATGCTCAGGGAGTGGAGCGGTGAATGCTCAGGGAGTGGAGCGGTGAATGCTCAGGGAGTGGAGCGGTGAATGCTCATGGAAAGTGGAGAGGTGAATGCTCAGGAGTGGAGCGTGAATGCTCAGGAAAGTGGAGTGTGAATGCTCAGGGAGTGGAGCAGTGAATGCTCAGGGAGTGGAGCGGTGAATGCTCATGGAAAGTGGAGCGGTGAATGCTCAGGGAGTGGAGCGGTGAATGCTCAGGGAAAGTGGAGTGGTGAATGCTCAGGGAGTGGAGCGGTGAATGCTCAGGGAGTGGAGCGTGAATGCTCAGGGAGTGGAGCGTGAATGCTCAGGGAGTGGAGCGGTGAATGCTCATGGAAAGTGGAGAGGTGAATGCTCATGGAAAGTGGAGCGGTGAATGCTCATGGAGGGGAGCGGTGAATGCTCAGTGAGGGGAGCGGTGAATGCTCAGGGAGTGGAGCGGTGAATGCTCATGGAAAGTGGAGCGGTGAATGCTCATGGAAAGTGGAGTGGTGAATGCTCAGGGAAAGTGGAGCGGTGAATGCTCAGGGAGTGGAGCAGTGAATGCTCAGGGAAAGTGGAGTGGTGAATGCTCAGGGAGTGGAGCAGTGAATGCTCATGGAAAGTGGAGAGGTGAATACTCATGGAAAGTGGAGCAGTGAATGCTCAGGGAAAGTGGTAGTGTGAATGCTTAGTGGAGTAATGTTTTAAGTTTTCTTGTTTTGTACTGCTCCTTTTAAAAAATATATTTTATGTTTTATTTTCCATTTAAATATGGTCTGCTATGCAAATAGTTTGATTATGTACTGTTCATAAATAAAACTTTTGAGTTTTGTACGACCGTTGTCTTTCATTATCATATTACAGCTGTTTAAAAAGTGCTTCTAGGTAGTTTGGTTCCGGCGCTTCTAGTGTTAATGGTATATTCGAGAAGTTTCAGTCTGGTTTTTGTGCTGCATTGCTATGCTGATGATACCCAGCTATATTTGTCCCTAAAGCCAGGAATTTCTTCTGCCTAGGTGTTATTAGCTGCTTGCCTTACAGACGTCAAGCATTGGATGTCACAGAATTTTCTAATGTTGAATTCAGATAAACCAGAGGTTATGCTAGTGGGCTCACAGAACCAACTAAAAGGAAATGTGGGATTACATGAGCTCAACCCTTACAGTCTCTCATCAAAACTTAAACTAGAAATTAAGAGTTAGGGGGGGGTCATCTTTGATCCTGATCTATCATTTGAGACTCATATTAGGGACGTTACTGAAGTATCTATTTATCATTTGAGAAATATAGCCAAACTTAGACCAATTATTTCCGTATCTGATGCCAAGAGACTAATGCAAATCACAGGATGCAGGGCTGCTGGTTATTCCTAGGGGCAACAAAAGCAACACAGGAGGTATGGCTTTTTCTTGTAGAGCTCTAAATTATGGAATGCTGTGCCTTCGTTTGTCAGGGAAGCTGGGACCATTACAGTTTTCAAGTCGAGACTAAATAGAGCCATTTTATACGCACTTTTATAAAATGGCTTTCTTATCTTAGTGGGTTTTAATGTAACTTTAAAATTGCTGCTTTTGTATTATGTATAGACTTTTATTTAAATATGTTATTTAAATGGTCTGACTGTGGCAGTTGTATGTGTGACATGCTATACAGATGTATTGTGGTTTGTTCTTTTTTTCTGCTATGTACTCTACAGTGCTTTGTGATACTTCTGTATAAAAAGCGCTATATAAATGCAATGAAAATACATAAGTAAATAAATACTGTATGAACAGCATTGTTCAGAATCTTGCAGGGTAGTAATGAGGAGTCACAGGAGTTATCCATGAAAAATGAATCTGTCACAACCAGTCTATATCTCAAACCTACTGACAACAGAACATTGCTGATGTTAAATAGGATTCATCAATGTAACCTGCTACACTGCTTCACCTGTTTCCAAATCTACAGCACTAATATCATTAAAGTAAACTGCATGATTCAAATAGTGTGATCTGACTGCCAGACTACAGACTGTGTATCATGTACTGCTCCAAATGTAATCTGAAATATCTTGAGAAACAGGAACATCACTTTTCTCAGAACACATTGAACTGTGCCTCAAGCCCTACACAAGTCTTGCTACAGTTTTCACAGCACGATAATTAAATTAAACAACATGCAGTTATTTCAGCCCTCTGCCTCTTTTGGAATTAACAAAGTAATACCTCTTTATCAGAAAGTCTACCCAACAGTTATCTTTCTTTTTCCCTTCTCTGTATTTCCCATGCTATATTTAGAAAATAAAATGTAACCCTATGCCCTACAAACAATTTCCTTTCCTCTTGGTAAATGTCCTTTCTAGATCACCCCCTCCACCTGGGCTTGAAGATCATCTCTAATGCACAGCATATTAATCAGCAGCAGGAGTGCTGCAGTTCACACCTCATTTCATATTAATCAGCAGCAGGAGTGCTGCAGTGCACACCTCATTTCATATTAATCAGCAGCAGGAGTGCTGCAGTGCACACCTCATTTCATATTAATCAGCAGCAGGAGTGCTGCAGTGCACACCTCATTTCATATTAATCAGCAGCAGGAGTGCTGCAGTGCACACCTCATTTCATATTAATCAGCAGCAGGAGTGCTGCAGTGCACACCTCATTTCATATTAATCAGCAGCAGGAGTGCTGCAGTGCACACCTCATTTCATATTAATAAGCAGCAGGAGTGCTGCAGTGCACACCTCATTTCATATTAATCAGCAGCAGGAGTGCTGCAGTTCACACCTCGTTTCATATTAATCAGCAGCAGGAGTGCTGCAGTTCACACCTCATTTCATATTAATAAGCAGCAGGAGTGCTGCAGTGCACACCTCATTTCATATTAATAAGCAGCAGGAGTGCTGCAGTGCACACCTCATTTCATATTAATCAGCCTGAGGAGTGCTGCAGTGCACACCTCATTTCACATTAATAAGCAGCAGGAGTGCTGCAGTTCACACCTCATTTCATATTAATCAGCCTGAGGAGTGCTGCAGTTCACACCTCATTTCATATTAATCAGCCTGAGGAGTGCTGCAGGGCACACCTCATTTCATATTAATCAGCCTGAGGAGTGATGCAGGGCACACCTCATTTCATATTAATAAACAGCAGGAGTGCTGCAGTTCACACCTTTCAACCATGTGTTAACTGACTTTACATTCACAAACCTTCCATCATGATAACAATTTCCACAGGATGTGTACCAGCCTAAATCTCATCCAATTCTCAAAGCCTGGCTGCAGTAATAATGGAAGCTTGAAATGAGTGGAATGATCCATTAAAGAAATCCCCCATTACCAACGCGGACAGTTGGTAAAAACAATGTTTCACTTCTTTTAACGTGTATGTTATGTTTGTATGTTGCTTTTCTTTTATAACACTATAAGAATGGTTCAGAACATGCCGTTTGTTAGGTATTCACTCACTGAGAATTAGTACTCAGACAATCTGTTAGTTTTACCCCACCAAATTATAAATCAAACAACAACATAAATAAAAGTATTTGTCAATAAATGCCTCAGACAAAGTAACAGGGCTGCTTATTTCACAAGGGTCAATATTTTTAATGATTTTTTAATATATGTAAATCATTTTTATATCTGCCGTATACAAAAACAGCAATCTTACCTCTGAATTCATTTCAAGCACTGATGTCTGTGCTAGAAAATGTAGTCAGAACAACAGTGCCTTCTACTGGCATAAAACATGAACAACAACCTGACAAGTTTTCCCTCAGGGGTGCTTTATTCTTGGCCTCTCTTTTAACATGACTCAATGTAATTAACATGACTCAATGTAATAAAGATATGCTGCAAAGCTGTAATGCAGGTTTCTAGTGGTGCTAGAACACAGATCAGCCACTGATTACATCATTGGAACAGACCCCCTAACAAAGCTAATTCAATGTGAAGAGACTGCAAGATGTTTACATTGTTCTGGAGTAATGTATAACTATTTCAAAGTCTGAAATGTCTTCTGGATACACCAAGCCTGAGGCCTTGCACTTGTATGTGTGGTGTTTTTGATTGCAAATAAAGTTTTGTTTATTTTTAATGTAAATTAGGCAGGTTTGAGGTTACAGTTGTGCACAATGTGGCCTAATTGATTAATTGATGGTCAACTGAGCCCAGCCACTTGAGATATAAGAGGAACTGGGGGTGCTGGGGGTGCAGCAGCACCCCTGTCCTTCAAGCCAGGTGCAATGATAAGCCCTGCTAGTTGTGTGAATCTTTGAGCTGTGTGTGTGCAGTGCACGGTGCCTTTTCACATTGCTTTGGAACACAAATGATAATAGGCCAGTCAGTGAGGCCCGTCACAACAGGGGTGGGATGCTTTATAAATCACGCCATGGCAATCTCCTCAGAGCTGATTAGTAGCTGGAATGCATTACAAGCAAGTGTGTACAGTAGAACGCATATTGAAAATGTCCCCCAAAAAGAATATCAGATTTTTTTGTGAGTTCTTCAGAGGCACCTCCTCCTAAAATCAGGATGTGTTTGTCCGACATAAGGAGGCGTCGGGTTTAAAAACAATACAATAAAATCACACACACATACATTTACAATTCTCTATGTATTTTAAATACAAATCATTGCACTGAAATAACACTAATGTGTTTTGGGTAGGCTACACATTATATTATGTCAAAATATAAATCTGTACAGTAGGCCTATACAGTATACAGGACAGTAGTAAAATCAAATGAATACCTAGCGCACTTTTTTTGCACATTAGCCTACTGGTAACACAAAATAAATCATGCTGCTGCATTGTACACATTGGTGTACAATGTGAATAAAAGATTATTTTAAATTGAAACTAAATGATTTTAGTTTTTTTTTCATTTTATTTTAATTATTATTCTTTTTAACTTGGTCTACTTAGTAGCCTAGATAATTAACACACAATAGATCCTGGTCCTATACAGATGCTCAGAATGAGCTGGAGGGGTTAGTGGCACATGCAGTGCAGTCTATTGCTCCCAGCACGTTGGGGAAACCAGAAATGTCATAGAAATTCGTTTTAAGGCTTGTAAGTACACCGACTGTAGTGAAAATTAGGTACTTGGGTGTTCGTCTCAAAAATACATTGAGCACAACTGGCAATGCATGAGAAAAATCGCACTGGGAAATGCCAGTAACAATTGCGACTGTTTAAAACATGCTTTCAAAAGTTCTTAACAAATTGATGCAATTGTAAGTGTCACAATTGCCCGCAGCTTTAGTACATCTCATTACAATATTTTTAATCCCTCATCTCTACCCTGTTTTTGTGAATTTCTGCAGGAACGCCCAGAATGGCATATTCATTTAAGGCTAAAGCGCAAATAAGAACTGCGGCTGCAAAGCATTCGTTAAAATGATGCGAACAGCGTTGCGTTTGTTTAGTACATTTCACGCTGCGCATCCGACTGGTTTGCATGTGGTTTGCAACGATTGCGACAGAAGCAACAATTTATTACACCTGCCCCGTAGTGTTATAATTACTGTTTTTAAATGTCACGTTGGTTGAATATGCATTTATATGGAAATAAATGATTAGGCAATGTTATACATGAAAATCAATGGATTTATTTTTCTAACATATTTTCGCTGTATGCAGATGTTGGTATTAGTTCTGCAAATTAACTTATTTTTGTTATTTTTGTGCATGAAAAGGGTCAAAACATACCTGCGTACAGCTACTAGGGATGAGAGACTGAGCAATCTTTAACATACCTGCACACAGCTACTGGGGATGGGAGACTGAGCAATCTTTAACATACCTGCACACAGCTACTGGAGATGAGAGTCTGAGCAATCTTTATGGCTGTGCGGGCCAGTGGTTAAAGAAAAGGTCTTGTAATCAGGAGGTTCCCGGTTCAAATCCCACCTCAGCCACTGATGCATTGTGTGACCCTGAGCAAGTCACTTAACCTCCTTGTGCTCCGTCTTTCGGGTGAGACGTAATTGTAAGTGACTCTGCAGCTGATGCATAGTTCACACACCCTAGTATCTGTAAGTCACCTTGGATAAAGGCGTCTGCTAAATAAACTAATAATAGCATACCTGCACACAGCTACTGGGGATGAGAGACTGAGCAATCTTTAACATACCTGCACACAGCTACTGGGGATGAGAGACTGAGCAATCTTTAACATACCTGCACACAGCAAAATAAAAATATTTCTCTATGATGATGCGAGTTCCTACATAATCCTGCTCCCCGGCATGCTGCTTCATATCAACAAGCCGCTCTGGGCACCTCTGCTGCAAAGGCTGCTGGGAATCAAGTGCTTGGCAGCTGCTCAGTTCAGTTCATGTGCGGGCCACATATAAGGTTCAACTGGAGAGATGCTGCGGGCCATATTAAAGGGGCTGTCGGGCCGAGCTTGATCTAAAATAAAGTTAAACTGCATTCTTACCCCTGGCTCTTTTTGTAAAGCCCATGCAATAAAAGACTGGCAGGGTGAAAGCCCTAAATGTAAATAGTGTGTGTGTGTGTGTTGGGAATATAGGGTTGACAGAGAGGGGGCTAAAATCCTCCCTGCCAGCCGACATGTGAGAATGTGGCTGGAGCCTTAATTGAATGATTAATGGTTAATTAGGCTCCAGCCACATGGTATTTAAGGAAGGGGAAATCCTTTGTTTGAGGAGGTGTTTGAGAGGAGAGCTGGTGAGTTTGTGTACGGTGATTTATAAAGTCTGTAGTGAAGGTGTTTGAGAGGAGAGCTGGTGAGTTTGTGTACGGTGATTTATAAAGTCTGTAGTGAAGGTGTTTGAGAGGAGAGCTGGTGAGTTTGTGTACGGTGATTTATAAAGTCTGTAGTGAAGGTGTTTGAGAGGAGAGCTGGTGAGTTTGTGTACAGTGATTTATAAAGTCTGTAGTGAAGGTGTTTGAGAGGAGAGCTGGTTAGTTTGTGTGGTGATTTTATGAAGTCTGTAGTGAAGGTGTTTGAGCTGGTTAGTTTCTGTACAGTGATTTATGAAGTCTGTAGTCAAGGCGAATGCACAGCCTACAGGTACATATTGTAGTGTTTAGTATGCCCTGTATTTTGGCCCTTGGCCCTTCCTGTGTTTTTGTTTAATTGTGTGCACCAGTGCTTTAAACTGCAGCTTTCTTGGCTGAGTTTCATTCTTGACGCTATCCTGCTACAATGACATGTTTTTCAATGATCTGAAAGAATAGTCTGAATGTCCCTAGCTGCTACTGATGATTTAAAAACAAAAAAAATAGTAACTGTGAAATGTTTACTTAACTGGGATATCAGAAGTGGCAGCAGAGCAATTCGGACAGCGTTAAAGCCTTACCCACTCTTAAAACAAAGGTTTCAGTGAAAACAATGACACTTATCAGTATAAAATGAGACTTGGTGGAATGACATTTTCAATTTTGTTATCCAATGCTGTGCTTTAAAAATACTTGCATTGCATAGTGTGTATAATTTACTTTAAGAATAAGATGTTGACAAAGCGCAGCATGCAGTGTGGAGTAGTGGTTAGGGCTCTGGACTCTTGACCGGAGGTTAGTGGGTTCAATCCCAGGTGGGGGACACTGCTGCTGTACCCTTGAGCAAGGTACTTTACCTAGATTGCTCCAGTAAAAACCCAACTGTATAAACGGGTAACTGTATGTAAGAATAATGAGATATCTTGTAACAATTGTAAGTTGTAGGGGCGTCTGCTCAGAAATAAATAATAATAATGCTACTTGTTGTAAACTGGCCTCCATTACTGCTTGTTTTTTTCTCATTCATGATGCTATTTAGGACAAAAACTTGGAAACAATGAGGTTAAGACCAATAACAAGAGTTTAAGAGACATTTTTTTAAAAAGCATGAAAATGAAAATACAGGGGAAAAAACTCAAACATACAAGCAAATTTCAAAGTTCATCTTCTCAGAAAATGCATCCCTTGGTCATATGAGCATGCGCAGTACCTGTTTCATATGAGTATGCGCAGTACCTGTTTCATATGAGCATGCGCAGTACCTGTTTCATATGAGCATGCGCAGTACCTGTTTCATATGAGCATGCGCAGTACCTGTTTCATATGAGCATGCGCAGTACCTGTTTCATATGAGCATGCGCAGTACCTGTTTCATATGAGCATGCGCAGTACCTGTTTCATATGAGCATGCGCAGTACCTGTTTCATATGAGCATGCGCTGTACCTGTTTCATATGAGCATGTGCAATAACTCTGTCAGTCACATGGGCAGCGCAATACCTGTCTCAGTAATCCCTGCCTCACCCTTTTGTCCCGCCTACTTATTTTTTGCATCCTGGCCTCTCTGAAATCATTTAAATTAGTGAGATCCAGTTGAAATAGTTGTATTGCCACAAATAATTGTACATCATGTTTCTTTTTTTAATTGCCCAAATAAGTGTGCAGGATTTATATTCTGCCTTCCTGCTGTGTTAAGAAAGCCATATTTATCGATGTCAATGATTTGAATAGATAAAATTAAATAATTCTTCCCCAAATAAAGCAATATATTATATAAACAAATAAATAAATAAATAAATAAATAAATAAATAAATAAAATGCAAAGATTTTCACAGGGCTCCAGTTTTTCTGTTTACCAAGCAAAAAAAAAAAAAAAAAAAACTTGCTGGCTCTCATTCGTCGATGCATACGATTGACAAAGGAATCAACCAATGGTCGACCCGATCCCGATTTCGGTTGTATTTTGGCTTGAGGGCCTAACATATGCACATTAAATATTCTGAAAAGTATCTTCTGTTTTCTTCATCGCTCCAAAAACATTTTTCGATTGAGCATTTTGTTCTTTTTCTGTAAATAAACTGTTAAATCACATTTGCTGTCTGTTTTGTGATCTCAGTTAGTTTATGTATTTTATGTTGTAGTTGCTCCTCTGCTTTACTTCGTGTTAGCAGAGCTCCATCACGAAACAAGCACATTGTGAATGGATTCATAGCTCTGTGAAAAAATAATCTGATCCGTACCACTTTTCAAAACAAATAAATAACATACATTTTGCATTTGCATGTTTTGACTAAGTTTGCACGGATGTTTAAAATTTGCATAAGTTCAAATTTTAAAGTTTCCAAGAAATCATTCCCTTTATTTAAGCAGGTGAAATCAATGAGGACATTTACAGTTGTCATTATGTTGACCTGACACAGAAAGCTATTGAAAACAGACTGGAGACAATGCTCATTGTGAGCATTATTATTTGTTTATTTAGCAGACACCTTTATCCAAGGCAACTTACAGAGACTAGGGTGTGTGCAGAGTCACTTACAACTACGTCTCACCCGAAAGATGGAGCACAAGGAGGTTAAGTGACTTGCTCAGGTTCACACAATGAGTCAGTGGCTGAGGTGGGATTTGAACCGGGGACCTCCTGGTTACAAGCCCCTTTCTTTAACCACTGGACCACACAGCCTCCTCACAGCAGGAATGATATAGATAAGAAAAGAACAAGCAACACAAATAGATCCTTCATGGATATGATGTCCATCTAGCTTTCCAGTTGCATACATTAGCTAGTTAAGCATTGTTTGTTAACCACCTAACCAGGGAAGGGTTACATATTGCAAAAGCTATGAGAGCATCAGCCTGTGTTAACGACCCGTCCCCTTTCAAAAGCTATGAGAGCATCAGCCCGTGGTAACAACCCCTGTGCCCTTTCAAACCTGTTCTCCATGAGGTTTGAGAGGGAGAGAAAGTGGAACAGAGAAATAGGGACAAAGACTGGAAAGAGAGAGGAAGAAAAAGTTTATTAGAATTTCATTAGTCAACTCAGTCATATAACTCAACTTACTTTTATTTACTGAGATTTTTATTATTATAAAATAGACCTAAAATGAAAAGGACAGGTGAAGAAATCAATGGTTTTGTATGAAATATGCTGTTGTTTTTACTGTGAATTGACGACCAGCAGTTTCTGCATGTAGGAGTTGAGCCATTTCTGTCTCTCCATGGCTGTCAGTAGTTTGCTTTTTTCTCTAAACGCTGCGTCATCTGCTACCACTATATTCCTCTTCTCCGCGTCGGCAGCCTGAGCTGACCAATCAGAGGGCCAGCTCTTGCCCAACCCTGCTTCTCGGACCAGGGACTCCTCCTCTGATTGACTGCTGGGCAGCCAAGCCAGAGCAGATAGTAGGCGGGGTTTGAGTTTGGGGGCGGGGAGTTCCGGTGGGGACATCATTTGAATGCTCCAATCACGAAGGGAGATGGAAGGGTAGAGCACCTCCCACTGGGTGTGGCGTCTTGGAGAATCATTATCTTCACTGATTGGAGGTGAAGAGAGGCTGGAGCTGGCAGAGAGATTGACAAGAGAAGGAAAGAGATGTTTGTAATATACTCAGTCATATACAACACCTTACACTGCAGCATCCTCAAGAAAGAAAGAAAAAGGCAAATAAACAAGAGTAAACATAAAAAACACACCCTGTCACTACAGAGCGGATTTACTCACTGCATGACATTGTAGGAGATGTAGACACAATCATTGGTAACACCATGATTTTTTCTGTGATACTTGAATGTAGTTAACTTTGTGCAGTATGTGGTTATGGTTGCTTACAAAAATACTAAAACAAAAATGAAATTTAAACTAATAAGAAAGAAAACATCCTATAAAAGCACTGTGACAGAAATATAATGAGTTTTGGTTGAAAATCTCCCTCCTGACCTGTGAGGGCGCTAAGCAGCAAAAGGGAAAGGCTTTGGACGGGCTGGTCTGACAGTTCTTTCCCTGAGACGGGAAGTCGGTCAGTCTGGAAGAAGGCGAGACTCTGTTGCAGGAACGTATTGACCTGGAAGGGAAACGATGTAGCAGCTGCAGACAGTAAAGGCAGCTGCAATCATTTATCAAGGGGTCATGCGTAATGGCATAAAGGGGCCGGAGAATCGTAAATCTTTTCCTTCTCTTGGTTTCAGAGCTACATACGGAATGGAAGGACCGGGAGAGATTCCGTTTGAACTGTGTTAAAAGAATTTGTGAATGTTTTGTTTGATTTTGTTGCTAACACGTCTCCGGAGCTGTTGCCTTGGGCCAGCACTACCCGGAAAAACAACAACACCACAGTCATTGTTTGTTTGTTATCACCCACCTCGAGCACTACTGCACACACCCGGACTGGTGATTGTGTTAGTATTATTGTGGGATCGGATAACGTGTTATTATTTGTTTTGTTTTGCAAATCATTATCATTTTCCTGCCAAGCTTTACACATTGGTGTGTATTGCCGGAGGATTATTGTTTGGTCACCAGACCGGGATTTGTACAAAATAAAGATCCCTTTTCCAAACCGGATTACAGTTTCCATTTGTGATTATTTCTGCATTGCATCAACTCTGCACCTGTTCTACTCAGCATCCACAAGCACAAGAACACCTTGTACATTTCACTTCTCAAAAGTCAGAAAGCAAGGAATTATAAATCGTTTTGAGAAATCAACCAATCACAGTTGAGGGTTTGTCAAAGTTTCAGAACAACTTATCCCCTGTACAGATGTCCTCCCCTGCATTGAACTTACAGCGAGTTCTGAGTTTAGTAGTAGAATCTTTGATATTGTGATTTATAAAAAGTGACTGCATGTGTAACGGGTGGTATTGTGTGATAGATACACTGCCGTTACGGAATGTCCCCTGACAGTGAGATGAGATGAGAGGGGTAATGCTCTAAAACCATTAAGTCCGGCTCTTTTGCATTGTAGATAAGACGCTCGCCTGCCCAGCCAGCCTTCTTTCTGTTACATATAGTTTTCCTTTCATAACAGAAATCATTTTGAAACCAACCTGCAGTATAAAGTTGTACTATTATTAAGAGCAATAGGAAAATATGACGCATCAAGTGTGACTGTCACACACATTCTCTATTTGTCCGGGGCCACATGCTTCATAAAAATTCATGCTTGCAGGGTCATCTACGCAGAAATCTCATAATAACCTAACTTAGTCCTAACCTTCAAGTCACTATCAGATTTCAAATTGGCTATTCAGTCCCCCAGCAGGACGGCTGAAATATTATTCCCTAAGCTATTAAAAACACTGAAGTTCCAGGGAACTGTTACCAGACGAAATGACAACATGTACATTTACTTTTTACTTCAATTAATGTGATAAATAATACCTTAATCAGTACAGTACATAGACAATGGGGTTCATTGCTACCAGAGAACCTACAAAAGATACAAGGAAATGATTTTGCAGACACAAAAACACTAGTGATTAATATAATTACAGGTACTCATATACTATACTGTGCCCATAAGATGATGGTCGTTCTGGGTTAAAGTTGGTTCATTCTTTTCAAAGTGTATGTAATGACTGAATGATTAGAACAGTGTGTGGAAATGGAAAATGATTATTTCTCAATGTTGTGTTTCCCAGGTCCCTCGTGATAACAAGCATGGCATGCAACTTAATTCATTTTTCCTGGTATGTGTAAAATAAAAAATAAATAGAAACGATTATTTAAAACTCAAGCCTTCTTGTTCCCAGGTAACTTTTTGGGATAGCAGACCATTCTGTCTCTTATGATCTTATATAATGATCTTTAGCATACAGTAGTTGCACAGCCTACCACTTGTATAGAGGACACTCGGTAGCCAGTATTTCCCCAGTATATTTGGGTCTTGCTGTAGCCTCTCGTAATGGCCTCCTTACCTGTCTAAGCTGCCGAGGTGAGGGAGCGTGTATCCAGAAGACAGCAAGCCTGATAGCAGAAGAGCCAAGCACAGGGACCTGGACCGAGGTGCAGAAAGGGTCTTCATTATCTGAAGAAACAGTCAAGTGAATAAATGTATGGTATATAGGGAACACACTGGAATCTCTTTCTGAACTGAAGACAGTAGATGAAAGCATGCCGCGCAGTGTTTACTTGTGGATATATGAATGTATGTAACTGCATGGATATGGGTTTGGGTGCAGCCATTGCTTGTGAATGCAAAGCTGTGGCAGGGTATGTATGTTACTGACATACTTCTTCATAGAAGAGGCAGAAGCTAGAAGTGTAAGTGACCTAACATCTAGTTTCTATGTACCCGATACTGCATGTGTACATAGAAAATCCCATGCGATCGACAGGTTTGGAACGGCACCAAACACAGTATTGTAATTGTAAGTTAGTTAGTTAGTAAGGATAATGTATTATTTAACTAAGGAATTATGAAATCAGTTAGAACATATGCCACACATTAAAAAAACAATATACAATGAGCCTAATTATAAATGTAAATTGTGGGTTTATTAGGAGAAAAGCAGACAAGAAGATTACAAAAAGAAAGCATTGCAGTACCTTACGGATATTGCTGAAGAAGCAGAGATGAATAAGTTCAATATGAACCCATGCCCTCTCTAATTGTCTCTGCCTATGTCCATAATTACAGCAGATGCTTCTCAAAGTTCAATGAGGGAAATGACTGTCATTTTTACAGAGCAACTAATACAAGAGGTAAGTAGCTGTCAGTGGAATACAACAGGTAATACAATCAGACAGTGTGAGCAACGTTCTACAGAAACGCTACTTCTATTATATATTCTGCTCCCGTCATCACACTCACCTTATACATTGTACTGGTATATAGAAACGAGACCCTGGTTACTGTTAAGATTTTAAAAAATGCACCTTACTACAAATATTAAGTCTTGATTTAAATAATATTAGAAAATGCAAGATAAATCTCACCAAGGTTATTGTCTTGCCCCACTGATAAACAACAATTCTTGATTTGGTTTAAATTAATTGGGTAATTAACTTAAACATTTTTTTTGCAGTGTATTAGTTACAAAATAAATAGTAAATTGCATGCCTATTATATATAAGTTGTGTGCTGTGATTTAATGCAAACGATATGTCCAATCACAGCAACAAAGCACGGGAATACAGCATGTTTTTTAATCACAGAGTTTAGCTTGATTTTACAAACACTTTATTACTTTTTAGAACATGTTTCTATTGTCCCTCCCACTTAGAGGACCTCTACTTTAAGGGAGCTTTGATACATGTAATAGTTAATATACAATAGATCATACAGTATGCCACTGTTGTCTAACATTTCTAAAGAGTTCTTATAGAACCAATAGTAGCAACTACACTAACACAGAGCTTCATTTACATGTTAAATACAACATTAATTTGCTGCATTTTGTCTGTACTTGCTTCCAGACAACTACACTACAGATTGCCCTTGTAGTTTTATCAAACCCTTTCAAAGACCTGTATTGGCTCTAGAGACATCTATTGGATTTCGCTGCACATTAATGTCACATTAAAACAAAGTTGGATATTTACAGCTCTAGAGGATAAGTCAGCCATAAACCTAAACTTGAATTACTCTGGGGTTTAGTTCACATCAAACCCGTTACACAGTTTGGTCCTGACAGCCATGCATTGAACAGGCCAAAGATACGTATGCAATGCTAGAGACTGCTCTGTTCCCACCTGGGTGGTCCATCCAATGCAGTCTTGCACGGCAATGTCAAGAAGCACTGTTTGCTCTACCCCTGCTCAGTGGATAACAGACTGTCTAATGTCAGTCTCTGATGAGTGCTAACCAAACAAAACCAGTGCTGGTCATTGCTGGAACTCATAACATGGAAGAAACTAGAATACAAGCAATGACTCTTGTCATCTCGCCTGACCCTGGCTTAGTGTGTACTTTACACTACAAGCAATGCATTTGGTTGTCTTACCTTTTGGAATAAAACAGGTCCCGGCTCTCAGATTCAAGGTGCTGCACAGCCGGGGTTCAGTAGAAATTGAAGTGTTTCTGTCATGTTGTTTCCCGTCTTATATACCGTACTTCCAAAACAAAGATGAAGGGCGTTTGAGAGAAGGAGGGAGCGAGGGAGGGAAAGAGAGAGAGAGAGAGATTAAAAGATTGTTTTATGTAAACTGTAAAAGGTCTGTTTTTAAGGAAGTAATAACAAGACTGGAGGCCAGCTTGGTCATCGTTATTTTTTTCCCTTGGGTACACAGAATACACTGGGGGGGTAGTTCATTCCTGTTCATCCTTATAGATACAGCAGGTAGAACACATTCACTTGACTTGCAAGGTTGAAGGTCGTAGATTTAACGAGGTCTGGACACATTTTGAATTTTTAAAAAAATGAAAAAATGAATGATTCATTTTTTGTTTAAAAAAAGTCAAGTGTTAATCATTTGTTACATATCCTTTGTATATTTTTCCCTTGTATATCCCTGTAAAAAAAAAAAGAAGACAAAGAGAACTTGAGTCAGTTGTTTCTTCCTTTGTTTTTCTGTTCCTACGCCTGCACAGGGTGGAATAAGGAATGCTCGTTAAATTTGATAAGGCTGTTAGCAAACCTGTCACTAGATTGATAGATAAATAAATTGATGGATTTAGGGTGGGTTGCTGAGTTTATTTTTGAAACTTGTCCCTTTTTGCTGATTAGAAAAGCAGATAAATATTAAGAAATAAAATTGGAGGCAGGTAGAAGATGGCTTGCATTTTAGGCAGATTTTCTTTTCTTGTTGTTGTTGTGGGTGACAGGCAATTGGTCTGCTTTTGTGTTCCAGGTGTTAAATCAGGAAGGATATTTTATGACAGGTGCTGGTTTGGCAGCACTGGAGATTGAAGTCCACAAAGCTGGGATAGTGTGGTGGCAATGTGAGCTTTTCATGACTGACCTGGAATGATCTATTTGGTTTAGAGTATTTTAAAACTTTCTTACAAAGGTGACAGTAGTGCCCAGTTTGATGGTGTTTTTGTGATGAGGACAATTGTCCCCTAACGGCTGAACTACCAAAATCCTTTGAAACCTGGGCTTTCAAGACTACCCCACAATCCCCGTACACATTATTAATAAAAAAAACATTCTTCTGGCTCGACTGGATTTCTGTTGCCAATAACTTCTCCTGGCAAGCCCGACACCTTCCCGTTATCACTGACAGCGTGACGAGGCTCTTTCTCTCTATCGATCTCCTGCTTCAGATGTTTGAGCTGAGCGGTGAGATTAGTCCTTAAGTTTTTTTTTTTTAATACATTGATTATTGTTTTACGATTCTTGTTTTATTTGATATTGTATTATCGATTATTGTGTTATTAATTGTTATTCATTAACCTCCTTCTCGTTTCCCCTTGGGGGAAGTATCGTAGCTTCCCAGCTTCCTCACCTCCGAGAGTGCGGCTCTCTGTGAACCAAGTGAAAACCATGTCCTTTTACTAAAGTCACAAGCACTTATTCCTATTTCAATTCCTGAGGTTCTTCTGCCATGCAGCCCTTGCTCCTGTACAAGGAACTACTAGTAAAATCTATCAATGACGTGGGGGACATGATTTCTATTCCATTAAGAAGTTTGGCTTCCCAAATTTTTACAAAACAACTTTTTATTAAGACCTAAAACAGTATAAACTTTTCCACTGTACCTTTACCTAGGTCTATGAAGGAAAACTCCACTCAAAACGGTAGTCCAGGAATTATATATTGTGTATATACTGTATATGGCTATTTTGACATCTTTTCAGCATGACACACTAGATGAGCATTGTTGGGTTGAATTGCCTCCTCTCGATTGATTTTTTTTACTTTTTCAGTCCAGTGGAATTAAAAAACCAGACCAGAAGCCAATGTAATATATGTTTATGGATTATCAGTGCATGTTGGCTTTTGAATGTTTTGCCAAATTAAATATATAAATATATATATATATATATATATATATATATATATATATATATATATATATATATATATATTGTAACGCAGCCTCTCTGTTGTCGGCTTTTTTGCCCTTTAAAACACAGACCCAGACACAGAACTGCACAATGAAGCACTTTCGTGCACATTTATTAATAAACAAACAAAACAAAAACCTTGCTCAAACGTAGAGCCTTCCTTCACTTTAACAGGTCCCTGACTGACACACAGGACGGCTAAGCCGTTTACCTGTCAACACACACTTACAAAACAGTTTACCTTCTTTTTAAACAGCCAAACACTTCTCATTATTATTATTATTTATTTCTTAGCAGACGCCCTTATCCAGGGCAACTTATAATCGTAAGCAAATACATTTCAAGTATCATAGTACAAGTGATAATACAATTAAGAGCAAGATAAATACCAGCTCCTTGGTGATCTCTCTCTAATGGAGCTGGAAGCTCTCTTTTATAGTTTGTGGCTGTTCCCAATCAACACCAATTACCTCGTTTGGGAACAGCCACATTCTCACATGTTTTTGGCAGGGAGAGGAATTAACCCCGTCCCTGCCAACCACCACCAAAACACACCACACCCAGACTTTATTTACATGCAGAGCCCTTTGTGTGTTACACTTCCTCCCCCTTGTGCGTAGCACACTGCCCATTCGACGCCATCCCCCCTCCCTCTGAAACATAACCACCCACCCTCAAGTTCAAAATGTCAATTTTCGCCCCTTCCTCTTGGGCGGGCTTTAGGGTGGGTTAGTCCCTCGCTTCTGGGTAGGGACCGCAAACCCGGCGATGAGGGACCCCAGCGGAGTGACAGGGGTGACAGGTGTGCAGGCGGTGATCTGGCAGGAGCAGCAGCAGACAGAGGTTTGAGGCTTGGCCATGGCGGAGAGATGTCTGAGCCACCAGGGGAGCACAGCAAAAGGCAGGGGGAGCCCAGCGGCGTCTGCCGATTGCGGCGTGGCGTCTGGGGCATCAGGAAGAACGGAGCAGGGGACCAGGCGAGGAACTGTGTCTGGTGGTGCTCGGCTTGATCTCTAGGCCCAGCAGCTGGAAGTTCGGGCACTCTGGCAGGGTGTCCAGGAGCACAGGTTGAGGACCGCACAATCTGGCGCGGACTGGTTTTCAGGGGTGGTGGTCGGGGCTGTGGTGGAGATATCTTCTTCACCTCCTCCCCCTTGATTGTTGCTTCTCCCTCAGGCGCTGGAGACAACGGGGCTTCTCCCTCAGGCGCTGGAGACAGCGGGGCCTCTCCCTCTCGCGCTGGAGACAGCGGGGCCTCTCCCTCTCGCGCTGGAGACAGCGGGGCCTCTCCCTCTCGCGCTGGAGACAGCGGGGCCTCTCCCTCAGGCGCTGGAGACAGCGGGGCCTCTCCCTCTCGCGCTGGAGACAGCGGGGCCTCTCCCTCTCGCGCTGGAGACAGCGGGGCTTCTCCCTCTCGCAATGGAGACAGCGGGGCCTCTCCCTCTCGCGCTGGAGACAGCGGGGCCTCTCCCTCTCGCGCTGGAGACAGCGGGGCCTCTCCCTCTCGCGCTGGAGACAGCGGGGCCTCTCCCTCTCGCGCTGGAGACAGCGGGGCCTCTCCCTCTCGCGCTGGAGACAGCGGGGCCTCTCCCTCTCGCGCTGGAGACAGCGGGGCCTCTCCCTCTCGCGCTGGAGACAGCGGGGCCTCTCCCTCTCGCGCTGGAGACAGCGGGGCCTCACCCTCAGTCGCTGGAGCCCGCGGGGCTTCTCGTTCCAGTGTTGACCCATCTCTAGAACATTAACTCCAGCTCTGTTGGTTCTGGCTCTGGAAGTCCCGGTTCCACTCTCCACTGCCTGTTGCTCTCCTCTTGAGCAGCGGTGGCCACTTTCATTGCCCGAACCATCTCTCGCAACTCTTCCATTTTTATTTATTTTTTTTAAATTGTGCTGGGTCAGTAGGGCGCGTTTTTACCGCTGCAACATATGTAAAACAGCCTCTCTGTCGTCGGCTTCTTTGCCCTTTAAAACACAGACACAGACACAGAACTGCACAATGAAGCACTTTCATGCACCTTTATTACAAAACAAAATAAACAAACAAAACAAAAACCTAGCTCAAACGTAGAGCCTTCCTTCACTTTAACAGTGCCTGACTGACACACAGGACGGCTAAGCCGTTTACCTGTCAACACACACTTACAAAACAGTTTACCTTCTTTTTAAACAGCCAAACACTTATCATACCAGCTCCCTGGTGATCTCCCTTTAATGGAGCTGGAAGCTCTCTTTTATAGTTTGTGGCTGTTCCCAATCAACACCAATTACCTCGTTTGGGAACAGCCACATTCTCACATGTTTTTGGCAGGGAGAGGAATTAACCCCATCCCTGCCAACCACCACCAAAACACACCACACCCAGACTTTATTTACATGCAGAGCCCTTTGTGTGTTACACTTCCTCCCCCTTGTGCGTAGCACACTGGCCATTCGGCGGCCACCCCCCCTCCCTCTGAAACATAACCACCCACCCTCAAGTTCAAAATGTCAATTTTCGCCCCTTCCTCTTGGGCGGGCTTTAGGGTGGGTTAGTCCCGGCTTCTGGGTAGGGACCGCAAACCGACGATGAGGGACCCCAGCGGAGTGACAGGGGTGACAGGTGTGCAGGCGGTGATCTGGCAGGAGCAGCAGCAGACAGAGGTTTGAGGCTTGGCCATGGCGGAGAGATGTCTGAGCCACCAGGGGAGCACAGCAAAGGCAGGGGGAGCCCAAGCGGCGTCTGCCGATTGCGGCGTGACGTCTGGGGCATCAGGAAGAGCGGAGCAGGGGACCAGGCGAGGAACTGTGTCTGGTGGTGCTCGGCTTGATCTCTAGGCCCAGCAGCTGGAAGTTCGGGCACTCTGGCAGGGTGTCCAGGAGCACAGGTTGAGGGACCGCACAATCTGGCGCCGGACTGGTTTTCAGGGGTGGTGGTCGGGGCTGTGGTGGAGATATCTTCTTCACCTCCTCCCCCTTGATTGTTGCTTCTCCCTCAGGCGCTGGAGACAATGGGGCTTCTCCCTCAGGCGCTGGAGACAGCGGGGCCTCTCCCTCTCGCGCTGGAGACAGCGGGGCCTCTCCCTCTCGCGCTGGAGACAGCGGGGCCTCTCCCTCTCACGCTGGAGACAGCGGGGCCTCTCCCTCAGGCGCTGGAGACAGCGGGGCCTCTCCCTCTCGCGCTGGAGACAGCGGGGCCTCTCCCTCTCGCGCTGGAGACAGCGGGGCCTCTCCCTCTCGCGCTGGAGACAGCGGGGCCTCTCCCTCTCGCGCTGGAGACAGCGGGGCCTCTCCCTCTCGCGCTGGAGACAGCGGGGCCTCTCCCTCTCGTGCTGGAGACAGCGGGGCCCCTCCCTCTCGCGCTGGAGACAGCGGGGCCTCTCCCTCTCGCGCTGGAGACAGCGGGGCCTCTCCCTCTCGCGCTGGAGACAGCGGGGCCTCTCCCTCTCGCGCTGGAGACAGCGGGGCCTCTCCCTCTCGCGCTGGAGACAGCGGGGCCTCACCCTCAGTCGCTGGAGCCCGCGGGGCTTCTCCCTCAGTCGCTGGAGCCCGCGGGGCTTCTCGTTCCAGTGTTGACCCATCTCTAGAACATTAACTCCAGCTCTGTTGGTTCTGGCTCTGGAAGTCCCGGTTCCACTCTCCACTGCCTGTTGCTCTCCTCTTGAGCAGCGGTGGCCACTTTCATTGCCCGAACCATCTCTGCAACTCTTCCATTTTTATTTTTTTTTAAATTGTGCTGGGTCAGTAGGCGCGTTTTACTGCTGCAACATATGTAACACAGCCTCTCTGTCGTCGGCTTCTTTGCCCTTTAAAACACAGTCACAGACACAGAACTGCACAATGAAGCACTTCCGTGCACTTTTATTACAAAACAAAATAAACAAACAAAACAAAAACCTAGCTCAAACGTAGAGCCTTCCTTCACTTTAACAGTGCCTGACTGACACACAGGACGGCTAAGCCGTTTACCTGTCAACACACACTTACAAAACAGTTTACCTTCTTTTTAAACAGCCAAACACTTATCATACCAGCTCCCTGGTGATCTCCCTTTAATGGAGCTGGAAGCTCTCTTTTTATAGTTTGTGGCTGTTCCCAATCAACACCAATTACCTCGTTTGGGAACAGCCACATTCTCACATGTTTTTGGCAGGGAGAGGAATTAACCCCATCCCTGCCAACCACCACCAAAACACACCACACCCAGACTTTATTTACATGCAGAGCCCTTTGTGTGTTACACTTCCTCCCCCTTGTGCGTAGCACACTGGCCATTCGACGGCCATCCCCCCCCTCCCTCTGAAACATAACCACCCACCCTCAAGTTCAAAAATGTCAATTTTCGCCCCTTCCTGCGGGCGGGCTTTAGGGTGGGTTAGTCCCTCCGGCGCTTCTGGGTAGGGACCGCAAACCGACGATGAGGGACCCCAACGGAGTGACAGGGGTGACAGGTGTGCAGGCCGGTGATCTGGCAGGAGCAGCAGCAGACAGAGGTTTGAGGCTTGGCCATGGCGGAGAGATGTCTGAGCCACCAGGGGGAGCACAGCAAAAGGCAGGGGGAGCCCAAGCGACGTCTGCCGATTGCGACGTGACGTCTGGGGCATCAGGAAGAACGGAGCAGGGGACCAGGCGAGGAACTGTGTCTGGTGGTGCTCCGGCTTGATCTCTAGGCCCAGCAGCTGGAAGTTCGGGCACTCTGGCAGGGTGTCCAGGAGCACAGGTTGAGGGACCGCACAATCTGGCGCCGGACTGGTTTTCAGGGGTGGTGGTCGGGGCTGTGGTGGAGATATCTTCTTCACCTCCTCCCCCTTGATTGTTGCTTCTCCCTCAGGCGCTGGAGACAACGGGGCTTCTCCCTCAGGCGCTGGAGACAGCGGGGCCTCTCCTCTCGCTGGAGACAGCGGGCCTCTCCCTCGCGCTGGAGACAGCGGGGCCTCTCCCTCTCGCGCTGGAGACAGCGGGGCCCCTCCCTCTCGCGCTGGAGACAGCGGGGCCTCTCCCTCTCGCGCTGGAGACAGCGGGGCCTCTCCCTCAGCGCTGGAGACAGCGGGGCCTCTCCCTCTCGCGCTGGAGACAGCGGGGCCTCTCCCTCTCGCGCTGGAGACAGCGGGGCCTCTCCCCTCGCGCTGGAGACAGCGGGGCCTCTCCCTCTCGCTGGAGACAGCGGGGCCTCTCCCTCTCGCGCTGGAGACAGCGGGGCCTCACCCTCAGTCGCTGGAGCCCGCGGGGCTTCTCCCTCAGTCGCTGGAGCCCGCGGGGCTTCTCGTTCCAGTGTTGACCCATCTCTAGAACATTAACTCCAGCTCTGTTGGTTCTGGCTCTGGAAGTCCCGGTTCCACTCTCCACTGCCTGTTGCTCTCCTCTTGAGCAGCGGTGGCCACTTTCATTGCCCGAACCATCTCTCGCAACTCTTCCATTTTTATTTTTTTTTTTAAAATTGTGCTGGGTCAGTAGGGCGCGTTTTTACCGCTGCAACATATGTAACACAGCCTCTCTGTCGTCGGCTTCTTTGCCCTTTAAAACACAGTCACAGACACAGAACTGCACAATGAAGCACTTCCGTGCACTTTTATTACAAAACAAAATAAACAAACAAAACAAAAACCTAGCTCAAACGTAGAGCCTTCCTTCACTTTAACAGTGCCTGACTGACACACAGGACGGCTAAGCCGTTTACCTGTCAACACACACTTACAAAACAGTTTACCTTCTTTTTAAACAGCCAAACACTTATCATACCAGCTCCCTGGTGATCTCCCTTTAATGGAGCTGGAAGCTCTCTTTTATAGTTTGTGGCTGTTCCCAATCAACACCAATTACCTCGTTTGGGAACAGCCACATTCTCACATGTTTTTGGCAGGGAGAGGAATTAACCCCGTCCCTGCCAACCACCACCAAAACACACAACACCCAGACTTTATTTACATGCAGAGTCCTTGCTCTGTTACTATATATGTATATATCTCTATATCTCTCTCTCTCTCTCTCTCTCTCATATATATATATATATATATATATATATATATATATATATATATATATATATATATATATATTTTAGCTCAGAGAGCCAGCTGCCCAACGTTTCGATATGTTGCACATATCTTTCTCAAGGGAGCCTGTGTTTGAATCAAAACATTGGAGGTATTTATAGGTTTTTGACGGCATGACAACTACTTGTTATTGTTTACATTCAAATCTATGATTTATTCTTAAATGATGTAATGCTGTTCTATATATTGTGACATCATTTTTACTTCTATCATTGAATCTGTATTAATTCTAATTAACATTACTTTATATAAATTAATATTTTTATTATATCATGCAATGCTGGCTCTGAGGATCAGTCTAGATTTGGCCTCCCAGTGCATCAGCATGCACAACTTTTGAACAAACTTTGTTTATTTATTTAAATGTTATATATCTATTGAAGTTAATTAGTTCATTCTTTTCTGTTGAGTCCCGCTGGCATAATCAGTATTCAGTCTATTTATCCATTTACTTTCTTTTATTCTTCTATATGTCGCATTGTCTAATTTTAGCTGTTCTAATACTACAAACTTTACATCATTTATGTCATGTCCTTGACTGGTGAAGTGCTGTACTATTGGTTCATTCATTTTTTTATTTCTAATTAATGAAAGGTGGTTCTGAATTCGTTTATATAAAGTAGTTCCAGTCTCTCCAACATATTTGATTTCATCACATTTTTCACAGGCTATTCCATAAACAACATTGCTATTTTTACAGTAGGTATTAGTTTTTAGTGGATATGTGGTGTTCTTATGTTGTGCAAAAGTTTTAGGCAGGTGTGAAAAAATGCTGTAAAGTAAGAATGCTTTCAAAAATAGACATGTTAATAGATTATATTTATCAATTAACTAAATGCAAAGTGAGTGAACAGAAGAAAAATCTAAATCAAATCCATATTTGGTGTGACCACCCTTTGCCTTCAAAACAGCATCAAGCATCAATTCTTCTAGGTACACTTGCACACAGTTTTTGAAGGAACTCGGCAGCTAGGTTGGCCCAAACATCTTGGAGAACTAACCACAGTTCTTCTGTGGATTTAGGCAGCCTCAGTTGCTTCTCTCTCTTCATGTAATCCCAGACAGACTCGATGATGTTGAGATCAGGGCTCTGTGGGGACAATACCATCACTTCCAGGACTCCTTGTTCTTCTTTACGCTGAAGATAGTTCTTAATGACTTTCGCTGTATGTTTGGGGTCGTTGTCATGCTGCAGAATAAATTTGGGGCCAATCAGATGCCTCCCTGATGGTATTGCATGATGGATAAGTATCTGCCTGTACTTCTCAGCATTGAGGAGACCATTAATTCTGACCAAATCCCCAACTTCATTTGCAGAAATGCAGCCCCAAACTTGCAAGGAACCTCCACCATGCTTCACTGTTGCCTGCAGACACTCATTCGTACGCTCTCCAGCCCTTCGGCGAACAAACTGCCTTCTGCTACAGCCAAATATTTCAAATTTTGACTCATCAGTCCAGAGCACCTGCTGCCATTTTTCTGCACCCCAGTTCCTGTGTTTTCGTGCATAGTTGAGTCGCTTGGCCTTGTTTCCACGTCGGAGGTATGGCTTTTTGGCCGCAAGTCTTCCATGAAGGCCACTTCTGACCAGACTTCTCCGGACAGTAGATGGGTGTACCAGGGTCCCACTGTTTTCTGCCAGTTCTGAGCTGATGGCACTGCTGGACATCTTCCGATTGCGAAGGGAAGTAAGCATGATGTGTCTTTCATCTGCTGCAGTAAGTTTCCTTGGCCGACCACTACGTCTACGGTCCTCAACCTTGCCCGTTTCTTTGTGCTTCTTCAAAAGAGCTTGGACAGCACATCTGGAAACTCCTGTCTGCCTTGAAAATTCTGCCTGGGAGAGACCTTGCTGATGCAGTATAACTACCTTGTGTCTTGTTGCTGTGCTCAATCTTGCCATGGTGTATGACTTTTGACAGTAAACTGTCTTCAGCAACCTCACCTTGTTAGCTGAGTTTGGCTGTTCCTCACCCAGTTTTACTCCTCCTACACAGCTGTTTCTGTTTCAGTTAATGATTGTGTTTCAACCTACATATTGAATTGATGATCATTAGCACCTGTTTGGTATAATTGTTTAATCATATATATCAAATATGGATTTGATTTAGATTTTTCTTCTGTTCACTCACTTTGCATTTAGTTAATTGATAAATATAATCTATTAACATGTCTATTTTTGAAAGCATTCTTACTTTACAGCATTTTTTCACACCTGCCTAAAACTTTTGCACAGTACTGTATATACTGTGTATGTATATGTACACATATACATACACACACACACATACATACACAAATACAGGTCCACAAAAATCTACTTTACTGTATGAACAGTATCAGGATCAGCCACTGTTTAGATCATTTTCAATTGAATATGCAATTGAAGTTCAAGCTTCTGTTGGAGGAATTAGAAATCTAGGATCCTGAGTCACCCAAGAAGAATTCTTCTCATGTGTTAATATCAAAAGGGTCATGAATTAATATAATTATAATGTAATTTAAATTCAATAATTTCTTATTCTGGTAATGTTTAAACAATGGCAAGAACACCACAGGAATAACTGGCACTCCATTCATGTGGATTTGCAGTCAAGGGGTTGACAGCTTAATAAATAAGACTCTTTGAAAACACAAGAATACATTATTTCAAAACAAGTTGGAAAGGTTAAAGATTAAAGCGATCAAACGGTCATAGAACTGATTGGACCAAAGACTGTTCGCAGTGTTGACATCTTGTGACCTTGTAAGCCAGTTATATTTAATGTAATCCTTGTTAAATCACATACATACAGCAACTAGTTTTAATGAAGTTAACATAGGGGCAATTTCCATGGAAAAAGACAAATAAGTCTCACCTTTTTCTCACTCTATTTTGGTAGTACTTTTGGGTTGTGTGTGTTTCCAGGTAGTCTTTTAGCCAGAGAAATTCTTGTTACAAATGCAAATAAAAATGCCTATTTTACATTAAAATACGGGAGGCATGTTTAAATAAATAATCATAAAAAAACAACATTCCATAAGAAAGAGCTGTGTACAAGTATTATTTGCTAAATATTTTTGACTGCATATACTGTATATATTTATTATAAACCTATTATACACATTATTATTATTATTAAAATTAGACTTTTACCAGGCTCTTTTATCCAGAGCGACTTACCCTGAGACTGGGTGGGGGCCGACGATCTACGCATCAGCTGCAGAGTCACTCACAAATAGGACCTCGGTTTTACATCTCATCCGAAGTATATATACATATACTTACATAATATATACATGTTTTCCTACAGAACTGTAGCTTCAGCAAATCATATGCTTATAGCCTATGCATGGAGCTAAATACCAGCACTTTAGGGTAATGATATAAAAGTGATCCAGTCACAGTAACAAAATAAAATGTCACGGTGGCCAAAATAAACAGGTTTACAAAAATACAGGACGGACGGCACAGCACGGAACACGGAACACAGAACACGGAACACAGAACACAGAACCAACACTGACCCTCACCTTCACATTAACATTAACTCTAACCATTCCATTAACAGCCATGATCACCCTGTTTATACACCTGTGGCTGGAAATTTAACCCTCTCCCTGCCAACCCAATATTCCCAACACCAACACCTGAGCACTGAGCTTTCCCTGCCACACCGCCACAGTAGCAAATAGGCTACAGTACTCACCCTTATTTCCCACTACATATTATTCTTACATTATTAATAATAATAATACTAATAATAATACTAATAATAATACTAATAATAATAATAATAATAATAATAATAATAAATACCTAAATCACTGAGCAAAGCAATAATGAACACTACTCTCAGTTATTTACTCAAAATATTTATTTATAAATAAAATAGTTCATTAATTCCATTATTATCAGTAATAAGGAAAAAACAAAAACGTACCTGACAGATTTAGTTCATGAAATAGTATCTGGTTATATCCACTCTTTTATTGCTATTTATAAATGTTGTAAAAACACACACACACACATACATACATATATATATACAGTATATACAACAGTTTTCAGCTGTGCTAACATAATTGCAAAAGGATTTTCTAATGATCAATTCGCCTTTTAAAATGATAAACTTGGATTAGCAAACACAACGTGCCATTGGAACACAGGACTGATGGTTGCTGCTAATGGGCCTCTGTGCGCCTTTGTAGATATTCCATTACAAATCAGCCGTTTCCAGCTACAATAGTCATTTACAACATTAACAATGTCTACACTGTATTTCTGATCAATTTGATGTTATTTTAATGGACAAAAAATTTGCTTTTCTTTCGAAAACAAGGAAATTTCTAAGTGACCCCAAACTTTTGAACGGTAGTGTATATATATATATATATATATATATATATATATATATATATATATATATATATATATATATATATATATACAGTACTGTGCAAAAGTTTTAGGCAGGTGATGAAAAATGCTGTAAAGTAAGAATGCTTTCAAAAATAGACATGTTAATAGATTATATTTATCAATTAACTAAATGCAAAGTGAGTGAACAGAAGAAAAATCTAAATCAAATCCATATTTGGTGTGACCACCCTTTGCCTTCAAAACAGCATCAATTCTTCTAGGTACACTTGCACAAAGTCAAGGATTTTGTAGGCATATAGTCAGGTGTATGATTAAACAATTATACCAAACAGGTGCTAATGATCATCAATTCAATATGTAGGTTGAAACACAATCATTAACTGAAACAGAAACAGCTGTGTAGGAGGAATAAAACTGGGTGAGGAACAGCCAAACTCAGCTAACAAGGTGAGGTTGCTGAAGACAGTTTACTGTCAAAAGTCATACACCATGGCAAGACTGAGCACAGCAACAAGACACAAGGTAGTTATACTGCATCAGCAAGGTCTCTCCCAGGCAGAAATTTCCAAGGCAGACAGGGGTTTCCAGATGTGCTGTCCAAGCTCTTTTGAAGAAGCACAAAGAAATGGGCAACGTTGAGGACCGTGAGACGCAGTGGTCGGCCAAGGAAACTTACTGCAGTAGATGAAAGACACATCATGCTTACTTCCCTTCGCAATGCAAGATGTCCAGCAGTGCCATCAGCTCAGAACTGGCAGTAAACAGTGGGACCCTGGTACACCCATCTACTGTTCGGAGAAGTCTGGTCAGAAGTGGCCTTCATGGAAGACTTGCGGCCAAAAGCCATACCTCCGACGTGGAAACAAGGCCAAGCGACTCAACTATGCACGAAAACACAGGAACTGGGGTGCAGAAAAATGGCAGCAGGTGCTCTGGACTGATGAGTCAAAATTTGAAATATCTGGCTGTAGCAGAAGGCAGTTTGTTCGCCGAAGGGCTGGAGAGCGTACACGAATGAGTGTCTGCAGGCAACAGTGAAGCATGGTGGAGGTTCCTTGCAAGTTTGGGGCTGCATTTCTGCAAATGGAGTTGGGGATTTGGTCAGAATTAATGGTCTCCTCAATGCTTAGAAGTACAGGCAGATACTTATCATTCATGCAATACCATCAGGGAGGCATCTGATTGGCCCCAAATTTATTCTGCAGCATGACAACAACCCCAAACATACAGCGAAAGTCATTAAGAACTATCTTCAGCGAAAAGAAGAAGAAGGAATCCTGGAAGTGATGGTATGGCCCCCACAGAGCCCTGATCTCAACATCATCGAGTCTGCCTGGGATTACATGAAGAGAGAGAAGCAACTGAGGCTGCCTAAATCCACAGAAGAACTGTGGTTAGTTCTCCAAGATGTTTGGGCCAACCTACCTGCCGAGTTCCTTCAAAAACTGTGTGCAAGTGTACCTAGAAGAATTGATGCTTGATGCTGTTTTGAAGGCAAAGGGTGGTCACACCAAATATGGATTTGATTTAGATTTTTCTTCTGTTCACTCACTTTGCATTTAGTTAATTGATAAATATAATCTATTAACATGTCTATTTTTGAAAGCATTCTTACTTTACAGCATTTTTTCACACCTGCCTAAAACTTTTGCACAGTACTGTATATATATATTAAAACACATGAGACAGAATACATGTTCAAATATAATTAGGAGTCAAATACATCGGATTTACAGTGTGTTCCTGTTTTTTTCTTAGCTGTAACGTGTTTTGTTTCTCTGTGCTGCTGAAAATGTCTTGGCCCTTTAAAAATGAAATGCCCGTGTAACAGGGTGATGTGTTTCATGTGTGAGTCGTCACTGAATAATCATGAGGCAGACTCAGAGCACTGGTGTTGACACGCCGCACAGGCGCACAGATTTATTACCAGCAATGGGAGCCCCAGTGTCAGTTTGCCACACAAAATGGCGAGCGCTAGTCCCACTAAATGGAACGTGCCACTCCAGGAACCTACTTCTGTACTCTACGGTAACACTCTCTATACTGTTGAGATCAACATCCCCTAAGCTGACCTACTATTGTTTTTCCTGAAGTCCCAGCCTCCCAGCTCCTCCAGGTCGTTGTGACAGTCCTGGCTGAGCAGAGTCTTCACAGGAACCGTCTTCAGAAGTCCTGGCCTCCCAGCGACTCTGGGTCGTTGTGACAGTCCTGGTTGAGCAGAGTCTTCACATGAACCGTCTTCGGAAGTCCTGGCCTCCCAGCTCCTCCAGGTCGTTGTGACAGTCCTGGTTGAGCAGAGTCTTCACAGGAACCGTCTTCCGAAGTCCCAGCTTCCCAGCTCCTCCAGGTCGTTGTGATGGTCCTGGTTGAGCAGAGTCTTCACAGGAACCGTCTTCCGAAGTCCTGGCCTCCCAGCTCCTCCAGGTCGTTGTGACGGTCCTGGCTGAGCAGAGTCTTCACAGGAACCGTCTTCCGAAGTCCCAGCTTCCCAGCGCCTCCAGGTCGTTGTGACGGTCCTGGTTGAGCAGAGTCTTCACAGGCATCGTCTTCCGAAGTCCTGGCCTCCCAGCGCCTCTGGGTCGTTGTGACAGTCCTGGTTGAGTAGTCTTCACAGGCACCGTCCTGCAGTCAAGGGGTTCTGTAGTAGTCTTCCTGCAGAGCGGACGCTCTCCTCCTGGATGTAAACAAGCAAGCTTTCACTCAGCGCCCGTCTGTGTGGCAATGGCCGTGCAGTAGCCCCGACGCTTGAGCTCCGTGCAGCATCCCCAGGCACGCCCTCCAGCCAATCCGGACTTCCCGATCCCCTCAGTGCTGGGAGAGCCTAACTACCCAACTGGTTGCCCAGCAACGCGTCTCAGCTGCACTCCCTTGTGCAGGAACCAGGGACCAGGCTCTCCCTGCCACAGCCCATCTCAGTGACATCACCAAAAAAAACCAAGCAGGCAGTGAAATTCAACTCCTCCCCTTTCCAATGATGTGCGTTAACAAGCTATACTGCAAGTTATGGTGGCTCAGCAAGTCAAAGAAACAAAGTGCGTTCTTTATTCAGTATGATCTTGTTTACACCGTCACAAGCTGTTTGTTGCGTTGCTTAGAACTGCGTAATCAAATTTGGGGAGTTGTTTGAGGACCACCTGGAGTTTACTCATGTACCACAAGTGACCCGCGGACCACAGGTTGGGAACCGCTGGCCTAGAGTGTTCTGTTCCTTAGCAATAAGATGCAATTCATTGTGCACTAGCTTTAAGTAGCATCTATCATGAGTACCTACGAAGGAAAAAAAGTTTACCAAAATCTGTATTAAATTAGCATAGCTGTACTATTTCTGCCGTCTATCGACAACACTAGGATTGAGCAAATGCATCAAGCAAGATTTGTTTAAATGTATGAAAACATGAAAAAGAAAAAAAAAAGTTTATCAACTGGCTGCATAATGAAGTTCGCGAAAGTCCGGGTGGACAACACAGATACATTCGCTGAACTCGTATGGACTACTGATATACTTACTGCTTCATCAATTTAACAACAAGACCAAATATATATATATAATATTATAAGCACATTCTACTGGTGAGAGCCTTGCACTGTCACTGCTGGATTCGGATTCAGGTATTTCTTCTTCTGAAGCTACGGTTCAGTAGGAAGACTTGTATATTATACATGTACGTGTGTGTATATTCTTTGGATTAGGTGTGTGACTCTGCAGCAGTAGTTGCATAGTTCACCCCTAGCCTCTGTCGCTTTGGATACGATATCAGTCATTGATATCAGACAGAAACATTTAAATATGCCTCCCGTATTTTATTATAAAAAGGTTATTTGCATGTGGAAGGAGAATTTCTCTGGCTAAAAGAAAACTACATGGAAACCCAGACTACCTGAAAGTACAACCAAAATTGCGTGAGAAAAAGGAGAGACTTATTTCTCTTTTTCCATGGAAATGACCCCACTGATAACCACAGTACTCCGTGAATGTGCAGTCATATCTTATACCTGTACATGATATCCATATAGAACAATTTAGTGCATTATCACTTCATAGTTATTTTATATGCCAAATCAGATCCCAATGTAAATACAGATTTGTTCAGAACCAGGTTGAAACAATTGCTAAGAGTGACATCAAACGGGTGCTGCATAATGCAGGGAACATAACACTTACAGCTCTGTACAAGGGGATCCAGCAAATTCACTTGTTAAGATAACCCTATAAAGGGAAATTTGCAAACCAACAAATTCAACATAGTATCGTACAAAGAACTCAGTTAAAGGGGAATTAAGAGCCAGCAAATTTGATGAACTAGGGTACTGTGGATGTGAAGGGCAGCACATTCATAGAGAATAGCAGAGTGAGTGAACCATCACAGAAACCTACCTGGGCAGCAAATTAAATACAATATATAAGATAGTAATCATAGCTAACAGTATTGGATGATCTGAAATCCAATACAGCTTAGTCTACAGAGGTATCACAACCAAGGATTTGAGAGCTAAGCAAATTCTACACACAGTAGAACTGCATACACCATGAGCAGCACTGAGGATCTGATCCACAAAGTAGAACTCCATACACCATGAGCAGCACTGAGGATCTGATCTGCACAGTAGAACTGCATACACCATGAGCAGCACTGAGGATCTGATCTGCACAGTAGAACTGCATACACAACGAGCAGCACTGAAGATCTGATCCACACAATAGAACTGCATACACCATGAGCAGCACTGAAGATCTGATCCACACAGTAGAACTGCATACACCATGAGCAGCACTGAGAATCTGATCCACACAGTAGAACTGCATACACCATGAGCAGCACTGAGGATCTGATCTGCACAGTAGAACTGCATACACCATGAGCGGTATGGGGATCTGATCCACACAGTAGAACTGCATACACCATGAGCAGCACTGAGGATCAGATCCGCACAGTAGAACTGCATACACCATGCGCAGCACTGAGGATCTGATCCGCACAGTAGAACTGCATACACCATGAGCAGCACTGAGGATCTGATCCACACAGTAGAGCTGCATACACCATGAGCAGCCCTGAGGATCTAATCTATACAGTAGAACTGCATACACCATGAGCAGCACTGAGGATCTCATCCACACAGTAGAACTGCATACACCATGAGCAGCACCGAGGATCTGATCCACACAGTAGAACTGCATACACCATAAGCAGTATGGGGATCTGATCCGCACAGTAGAACTGCATACACCATGAGGAGCACTGAGGATCTGATCTGCACAGTAGAACTGCATACACCATGAGGAGCACTGAGGATCTGATCTGCACAGTAGAACTGCATACATCATGAGCAGCACTGAGGATCTGATCTGCACAGTAGAACTGCATACACCATGAGGAGCACTGAGGATCTGATCTGCACAGTAGAACTGCATACACCATGAGCAGCACTGAGGATCTGATCCACACAGTAGAACTGCATATACCATGAGCAGCACTGAGGATCTGATCCACACAGTAGAGCTGCATACACCATGAGCAGCACTGAGGATCTGATCCACACAGTAGAACTGCATACACCATGAGCAGTATGGGGATCTGATCCGCACAGTAGAACTGCATACACCATGAGCAGCACCAAGGATCTGATCCACACAGTAGAACTGCATACACCATGAGCAGTATGGGGATCTGATCCGCACAGTAGAACTGCATACACCATGAGCAGTATGGGGATCTGATCCGCACAGTAGAACTGCATACACCATGAGCAGCACTGAGGATCTGATCTGCACAGTAGAACTGCATACACCATGAGCAGTATGGGGATCTGATCTGCACAGTAGAACTGCATACACCATGAGCAGCACTGAGGATCTGATCGGCAAAGTAGAACTGCATACACCATGAGCAGCACTGAGGATCTGATCCACACAGTAGAACTGCATACACCATGAGCAGCACCAAGGATCTGATCCACACAGTAGAACTGCATACACCATGAGCAGTATGGGGATCTGATCTGCACAGTAGAACTGCATACACCATGAGCAGCACTGAGGATCTGATCTGCACAGTAGAACTGCATACACCATGAGCAGCACTGAAGATCTGATCCACACAATAGAACTGCATACACCATGAGCAGCACTGAGGATCTGATCGACACAGTAGAACTGCATACACCATGAGCAGTATGGGGATCTGATCCACACAGTAGAACTGCATACACCATGAGCAGCACTGAGGATCAGATCCACACAGTAGAACTGCATACACCATGAAGAGCACTGAAGATCTGATCCACACAGTAGAACTGCATACACCATGAGCAGCACTGAGGATCTGATCTGCACAGTAGAACTGCATACACCATGAGCAGCACTGAAGATCTGATCCACACAATAGAACTGCATACACCATGAGCAGCACTGAGAATCTGATCTGCACAGTAGAACTGCATACACCATGAGCAGTATGGGGATCTGATCCACACAGTAGAACTGCATACACCATGAGCAGTATGGGGATCTGATCTGCACAGTACAACTGCATACACCATGAGCAGCACTGAGGATCTGATCCACACAGTAGAACTGCATACACCATGAGCAGCACTGAGGATCTGATCCACACAGTAGAACTGCATACATCATGAGCAGCACTGAGGATCTGATCCACACAGTAGAACTGCATACACCATGAGCAGCACCAAGGATCTGATCTGCACAGTAGAACTGCATACACCGGGAGCAGTATGGGGATCTGATCCGCACAGCAGAACTGCATACACCATGAGTAGCACTGAGGACCTGATAACCAGCGAATGCAACACAAATAATTGAAATAATTCCAACATGGAATGAGGCTCTTCCAAATGAGGTGCCGTTCTTTCAAGCCTGTATCCTGCATCTCTACCACTGACACGCCAGTCAATAGCAGATCACTCGTGTTTTTAATCTTCCCACTCAGCATTCTTGCTCTACGTCACATCTCGTTAAAAGCAAAGCTTACCATTATCTGGCTCGTACTTCTTTCATAAAAATGGTATAATAGATAGCAGATCGCTTCTAGATGCTTTTGTCTGGCTTTGTGCTCCTGACAGTTAGAAATATGTTTTTGTCGTGTGTTTGATTAAGAGATTCACCCCAATTCGCCCCCACCTTCCTTTGTACAGAAATGTTCTATTTTCAGCAATTTCTTAGTGACATCACCTGGTAAGGCAACTTGACTAATAGAGACTAAAGCAGAGGAATTTGATTATGAAAACATAGTTTTTGTTTATTATAGCTTCCTGTCATGCACAAAAGATGACATTTTTTTAAACTTTCTAATTTTGAAAATCTGGAATTATAAACTTGTTTTTTTCAATGACATACTTAGAGCTGAAAAGATTACCAAAAGATAACTAAAAGGCCAGGAATGTTGGCTTGCGTGATTTACAGCTGGCTTCACAGATGCTGATTAGCTCTACTCCCAGGCTACCTAACCTACAGTAACATTGAGGGGCACTCGTTCTTTTCCATCGGGGTGGGATCAGTCAGGCAGAATACCAGAAGGAAATAAACTAAGACCACAACAACATGCAGGGCAATGAACATGGTTTTATAAATACAGGTGGTTAACTATATTTAAACAAATAGGACAAGTCTAGAATACACAGTCATGGCATGGGGTTTGCACTGTTCAATAAAAACAATAGCTGTTCAATTATAATTAAAAAACAAAGTGCAGTGCTGCTCAACACAATCACAGAGACGGGGTTTACTAAAAACAATAAAACCAATACTTTAAGAACTCCCCGTCTCCAGCACTCCTCCAAAACTCCAATACCTTTAAAATACTAATTTCTAAAACCATTAAACAAACAAACACATACACACACGCACGCGCGCGCACGCACACACACACACACACATGCACACACACACAGAGGGAGACAGGGAGCACAGCACAGCAGGAGTCTCGCTCTAAATGTCGGCGGCTGTTTCTTTCATTTTTCTCCCCAACCCACCGCCGAGCACAAACGAGTCCAATTCCTTCTCTGCGCCTGCTGACTGTGTGTTCAACCTCCACTCCAGACAAACCCGGGTTCACGTCACACTGGACCAAAAACAATCTCTGCTGCCTGGCTGGGCATTCGCCTTCACTGAACAGACTCCAAAACACAGTACAGAAACACAGGTCCAAACTCACCAAACTCACCAAACTCAAACACCAACCAAACAAACGCTTTCTCCTTGCTTTTATACATGTGGCCACTCCCCAGCAAGCACCAATTACCTAATGACTGCACCTGTGACTGCTGGCAGGGACAGATTTAACCCCATTCCTCAAACTTACATTCCCCCACACACACAGGGGCAGGGCTACTGCCCTGCCACAATGACTATGGAAATTAGATTTGCATTTGTTGTATGTGTAAACCGCAGGCAGCTGTAAGCCCTTCTTACATCAACAAAATGCCACAGCAATTGAAAAGAGGCGTTACAGGCCTGCAAATAGGCACTAGTCATGGCTTATGAATGCCAAACAATTTACCAGAGTTTGAGTTTTCTAAAAAATAAAATAATAGTAACTGTGATGTAACAGTCTTTGCAGTGTTACGAGGAGGACAGTCAACCAGGTGATGAAAAGGTGAAATTCAGCTATTAGGTCTAGGATGACCTGCGGAGTGAGACGATTACGCCTTACCATCCTCCAGCATCCCAAACAAAGCGACTCTGGGTATGAGTATGCAGCTGCCCAAGAGCAAAGCACAATCCTTGCATCTCATTATAATGTGTGCGCCCGCTTAGTATTCCAGATCCCACCCAATTCCATGCTCTTTGCTTCATTTGAATACATTTCAATATCATTTAATGGATTAATGATGGCAACGTGCTAATTTGATAGCGGGTGCAGAATGCCACATGAAAACCATTGTTTACATACGCTACATTTTTAGTGGCCGCTAAAGTACCATGGTTTGCGTGCGCAAAATGTCGATTTTGGCCTCAATCTGGGTGTTTTGCAGATGCAGATGCACGTATCCATGCAGCCCCTTAGCATTTCAAAACACTCACCAACCAATAGAATGCATTAACTTTATAAGCAGCAATAATATTGTTAAGATAGTGACTTATTCAATATAAACAAAACAACAAACATGCAAATATCTCAATATTTGAAATATAAGACGAAGATAGGCAATGTACAATATTGAAGTATTTCAATACAACCTTCACAAAGTGCATATTCAGGTCGTTAGATTGTGCAATATATAGTACTTTCAATATAAAAATTATTTCAGTTGTGCAAATCAGCAATCGGTGTATCTTACTAGAATCAAGTGAGACAGTTTGTAGCACCGGCTACATTGATGCAGCATAAGTAATTCAATGTCTGCTGCTCTTAATTGAGTATCAGAATACCTGTCTAGGTAAAATTATTTCGCTATTCAATTGCTAAATAAGCAATTTTGTCCTAGTTGATAATGTGGGCTTTTTAGATTCATAATGTAAAATTAGGTGAAGCTGTATCAATTTAGTGTCAATATATCATTCTATTTGTTTAATGGGTCATCTCTGAAGTGGTTTCTCACTCTGTTTATCAGAGTGAACCTTTCCTTAACGTTCACATTGAAATCCTGATTAGTTACAGGTGTTTTCTAATTGACTTTGCAAAGGGCTTATTGGACTTAATCGTTATCATTACTGCTGTAAGTACCTCAGTTGTGAGCTCTTTAAATAGGACGCTTGTTTCCTTAAAGGAGGGGTGGGTTTTTTTTTTTTTTTTTTTTGAAGCAGAGTATTTGGAAGAGAGCGGTGCTTTTGAGGGGAACGGTTGCTGGTAAGAAGATCTAAAGTCTTCTTTGTTTGCTTTATTGGAAACAGAATTGTTATTCTGATGTGTCTTTTTTCTAGTCTCAAAGTGCCCAGTTATCTAAAAACCTGATCAAATTCAATTGTTCACGGAATATAACTGTTCTTTTTACCCTGAGGGCAGCGGCCGTTTCTAATCCATTTCCCCCGAACTTCCGTTTTGTTTTCTTTTCCTGACTAGCTCCGAGCGCGACAGGACCGAGGAAGAGCTGGGTGAGATCCTCTAGGAGGGATAGTGTTATCTTGCTGCTGGATTGGCCGTGCTGTGTCCGACTGTTTGGGATTATTACCAGCATGTATGTATGTATGTGTATGTATGTATGTATGTATGTATTTGATCTGGGTTAAACGAGCTCCTCGTACAGAAGCCTCGTTTTGATTTTGTTTATTTTTGGTGTTTGAACAGTTCTGGCACCGATTTGCCTGGTATCAATGCGGACCTCCGACAACAGTTCTGGACACTTTGAATTTGTTTTGTTTTCTGGACATTTTTTAAGGAGGTCGTTTGGTTTCATAGTGGACTGTTTGTTGAACACTTTTTAATCGGTAACATTGTGTGATTTTAAACACATGTCTTGGTAATTACTTTGGTTTGTGTTATAATGTATACGAAGTTACTCAGTTTTGATCTGCAAATGGGATGGGGTAAAAGACAGAACGGCCCGGCACTTTTAATTAATACAATTGCATTAAAAAGCAGCGTAGAAAGTTTCACACAAGTGAAGATAATATTTTAGCAATCCGAACCGATTAATCATGCGCTGTCATTAACCTGTTCCGGCCCAGAACACTCTTTTATCACCAAAAAGCTCACGGAACACTGCGGTTCTGAAGGTGCAAAGACGACAACAATTATACACATAATACAACTAAGTGAGAACAACATAACACTATTGAAAAAATCCACCGAACCGACCTTTAACTAACCATTCTGTGCACTAAACAGCTGTATAAATAAACCGAAGCTGTACAGAGAACTATATTCAACAACGTTTTTCTCTATTTATAGAGTCACAAGTAAAATAATTGCAAAGGTGTATAATTGCTGCTTAACTTATTCAGATATTGACATATATTTCTGAAACTAATGGATACAATTACAGTGCAAAGACAAGCAAGCACTGCCTACAATTATGTATTTTACAACATGTAACGAAAAATGAGCAAATAAAGCAAAACTGTGCCGATTTTAATATTGCGCAGGATGCCTTCAAATACAGAAACCGTGATGCAATTCCATTTTCCCCGTTTCTAGTTAATAATAGTTAATAAATTAGTTTTTACATTTGTCATATTTTTAAATAAAACAAACGAATAAACACGCACTTGGAGCTGGGTTATTCCAGTGTAATTGCTGCACGGTATTTTATCACACTTTGGGCATTTGTATTGGTGCTCTGCTCCGGGTCACACACAGCGTGTCGGGATTTGAACCTGGAACCACCTGGTATGAAGCCCTTTAACCATGGGACCACCAAACCTCCTGTTACCCGAGCGTAATCAAATACCAAGCTAACAGCGTCGTGACCAGAGCTGACATTCTATCGAGGTCAAACTTGGGTTTCAAGCTATAGCTGACAGTAAATATCCCTGCTTGGTATTTACAATTCAACCTCCAAATCTATGTTACACGGCAAACCAACAGAGCAAATTTAAGGAGTCTTTGTACTTTACCAGAATTTTACGTGAGCATCAGCATTGATGATGCAAAATAACAACCGAGGACACGACCTCGGTGTCCTCATAGCTAGTGACGGCCATGCAAGCTAATTCACATTTTTAATTCCACTCTCGCTCGCTCTTATGTCATTCTTAGCCAGCACCTCACCATTCTTGTATATCTATTAGTGATACGTGGGCCAAGAAGAAGGGCATGGGAACCCAGGAGCAAGCTGATGTTCTCTAACCCCTATATTCTCATCATTCAGTCTACAACACCACCCAGTGTATGAATTCATGAAATCCATCTTGAATTTGCAATAGTTCAATTCGTATTAACCCATTGCATGCAGGGAATGGGCAATTAAAGGTCGGTTAACACTTTGGACAGTTTTTGAAAGTATGTTACTCATTGTATTGTGTCCAGCTGTATCTTTTTTTTTTTTTTTTCGTCCCCTGTGCAGCTTCATTATTCAAGCTGTTTATTGCACGGAATGGGCAGTTAAAGGTGGGTCCGAGTTGTGTTTTTTTTTTTCTCCTAGCAGTGTTATGTTGTCCTCGCTTAGTTCTATTATGTGTATGATGTTCATACTCGTTCAGCTTCTGAACCGAGTGTTCCGGGCGAGTTTTTTTTTTTTTTTTTTAAGCAGTTATGTTGTCCTCACTTAATTCTATTTATTAATTAGCAGACGCCCTTATCCAGGGCGACTTACAATTGTTACAAGATATCACATTATTTTTATATATAATTACATTATTTTTACATACAATTAACCATTTATACAGTTGTTTTTTTTACTAGAGCAATCTAGGCAAAGTACCTTGCTCAAGGGTATAGCAGCAGTGTATCGTCCCCGTCCCCGTCCCCGGATTGAACCCACGACCCTCCGATCCAGAGTCATTCTACTGCTGTTTTCTTTTGCATATGGTAGGTATTTGTCCATTTCTGTTTTACAGTCAGCATCAAATCCTGGAATAGAATATAATGGGAGGGCTTCCAGATCCAACCTACACACTTGTTGTTGGTCGAATATCCTTACTGCCATCAGAAAGTTATGAGCTGGTTTGAAAAAAACGTGGTTTCTTTTTGCATTGATCCATCTATCCATCCATTATCATTAACTGCTTACTCCTTTTACAGGGTCGCGGTGAGCCAGAGCCTAACCTGGCATACACAGGGTGCAAGGCGAGACTACACCCTGGACGGGACGCCAGTCCATCGCAGGGCAACATACACACACTCACACAGAGGGCAATTTAGAGTGACCAATCAACCTGGACAGCATCTTTGGACTGTGGGAGGAAACCGGAGTGGTGGTGGGGGGTCATTTGTGATCAAAATGTACAGTAAATACAATTGAGAAATGTTTCCCTATGCATAACTTGTCACATTTTCTCAAATACTTTTAAAATGGGACACATTTATACTACTGTACTAGAAAAAGAGAAACTTGAACCCACTCCCCATTTGCCATGACCAGGTAAGATTATTGTCTTCCAAAATCCTTTGCTACTGGTTAAAAGTCTAGTCTTTGAGTGCCTGTATTAATTTAAAAAAAAAAAAAAGATGCCAAATTCATTCAATGAGCAAATATAAAAATATAGCCTTGAAAGCAGGTATTCAAAGTAGCATTGCTGGGCTGGCAACGGTGAATTGGGAGAAACTGAGACATGCTATTGGTCAGTTGTTTATGTAATCTACATAACTGGGTAAACAACCTTTAACCCCTTTACTAATGTAAGAGGTTCAATTTCTTCTCAAAAATAATTCATCTTCAGATAGTTAAAGGAATCAATAAAAATACATAGATACATCAGTGGTCTCACACACAAGTCTTGGTTGTTCTGAGCTGACATCAATGTAGATGTTATTTACTGCTGAGCTTTCATAGCAGCAGAGATCGTGGCTTTTTTCTGAGCCGACATGGCACAGAAATGTTAGTTTCTGTGCTGCCCGGAAATTACTTTGAACAGCACAGATCTACAGCTAGCTTACGTAATTTCCTTGACCAAATTTGGTCTTATTTCCCTCGCAGGATGCCTGGTGCGAGACAAAACACATTAAAAGTTAAGATCTGCGTTTCTTCATCACTTCACCAAGTCAGCAGAAACCCAGATAACAAGAAGTTACATTTGCTAAAGAGTTTTGCTAAATTCTCACAGGCAGCATTGTGCTATACCTGCGCAACACAAGGTCCAACGACAAGGCTGGTGATTGCAAACAGCTGATGTGCACCAGCTATGTACAGCTTGATTTTAAGAGTTCATTAACCCTGCGTTGATTCAGATTAAACACAGGAAAATCACACAATGTTTACAGACAGTATCAATGATTTATTTTCCATTTTATAGAGAAGCATAAGTAACAGGTTGTATAATAGAAAGAACAAAGGCTGATGAAACAATAAGATCTTGTGCAATTTAACTGGAACAAAACAATGTGTACACCGCCCTGCACAAGGTGCGTGTTTATCAGAAAAAGCCCACGTGTTCAATTTGTATAATGTGTTATGCGTTCCGTGACAGGTTATAGCAGGTCACTTTTAACAAAAGTAAGTGGTTTTAGAACCACTTTTAATTGGGTTGAGTATGGTTTGTACATAAGTTCAGAACAGCTTTCTAAGCCGAAACAACTTTTGTGAAAACAAAAGTGTTGTCTGGCCAAGGTCACCGCTGCAGGCCGAGTTATGAAATGCCAGTTACTCCCTAAGAGACCAGGGCAATATATAGGCAAGAGTTTCAAAATCCTTACACTAAATATCTCCATTTTCCCATCTATTCATTTGCCCTCATCAAAAAACTAATGTAATTTTTTTTTTTTTCTCCCAAAAGAAATATGCTTTCATGAAATGTGTTTCTTAAATTATGCTTTTATTGTAAACCTTCACAACTCTTAGCTACACAGCAAGAGCACAGCAATAATGCATATTTAAAAAGCATAAGACAGTGACAAACAAGCTAAATACTTAAGGGGCTAACATTAAGAGAAGAAATTAAAAAACATATATATATATATATATATATATATATATATATATATATATATATATTTTTTTTTTTATTCAGTTTTCCAACTTTTGGAATGTCCAGTTATGAACTATTTACAGATGCTTTTTTATTATTATTTTTATATAAAACCTACAAACTTTGCATAGCACAAAACTGAGAACAAAACCCAGGGTGATCACTTTCACTATAAACCCTTTCATAATGCCTCTGTCCATTGCCAGCAAATCCAGTACTGTGCTCCTTAAATAAGGTGCCATGCTCCAGACATCTGTGATCTCACATTCTTTATTGAAGTCCATATGAAATTATTCCAATTCATGACACCTAGTTTAAAAAATAAAAATGTTTTGAAGTCTGGAAATCATTCTCATTGCAAAATTTCAACAGCAATCACAGTGATATTTATTCCATTGCAAAGTTTTTTTGTTTGTTTTTTTGTTTGTTTTTTTAAAATCTGTAAATCTACTGTCTAGCCAGGCGAAGTGACACTTTCTTTGGAATTACAATGATTGTGATTACAATCAATCTGAGTGATCTGCACACCAACGAGAGCTTGAGATAGGCAGTGTCTCCCTCGCTCAGCACCACAATCAATCTGAGTGATCTGCACACCAACGAGAGCTTGAGATAGGCAGTGTCTCCCTCGCTCAGCACCACAATCAATCTGAGTGATCTGCACACCAACGAGAGCTTGAGATAGGCAGTGTCTCCCTTGCTCAGCACCACAATCAATCTGAGTGATCTGCACACCAACGAGAGCTTGAGATAGGCAGTGTCTCCCTCGCTCAGCACCACAATCAATCTGAGTGATCTGCACACCAACGAGAGCTTGAGATAGGCAGTGTCTCCCTTGCTCAGCATCACAATCAATCTGAGTGATCTGCACAGCAACGAGAGCTTGAGATAGGCAGTGTCTCCCTCGCTCAGCACCACAATCAATCTGAGTGATCTGCACACCAACGAGAGCTTGAGATAGGCAGTGTCTCCCTCGCTCAGCACCACAATCAATCTGAGTGATCTGCACACCAACGAGAGCTAGAGATAGGCAGTGTCTCCCTCGCTCAGCACCACAATCAATCTGAGTGATCTGCACACCAACGAGAGCTTGAGATAGGCAGTGTCTCCCTTGCTCAGCATCACAATCAATCTGAGTGATCTGCACAGCAACGAGAGCTTGAGATAGGCAGTGTCTCCCTCGCTCAGCACCACAATCAATCTGAGTGATCTGCACACCAACGAGAGCTTGAGATAAGCAGTGTCTCCCTTGCTCAGCATCACAATCAATCTGAGTGATCTGCACACCAAGAGCTTGAGATAGGCAGTGTCTCCCTCGCTCAGCACCACAATCAATCTGAGTGATCTGCACACCAACGAGAGCTTGAGATAGGCAGTGTCTCCCTCGCTCAGTACCACCTCGTTTAGTATGTCATCTAATAAGGACTGGCAAAGCTGTGCAAAAACATGCAACATGAGGATGAACAATTATTTTTGTCAATAGTTATACACCATGTAGTGAAGGATTTAAAATTGCATTTGTTTTACCACAAGCAAATGTGACCTGGTGGTAGGAAAAACATTTTCCTCTGAGGACTGATCCTGAAAAATCATTCAATTAAAAAAGTATATTAGCACTCTGTTACCTACATGCATTCTAGTGCTTTTTGTAAGCTTGTCTCCCCCCAAAAATTATTACTATCAAGAAATTAGTGCATACTAGCAGTGTGGAGTAGTGGTTAGGGCTCTGGACTCTTGACCAGAGGGTCGTAGGTTCAATCCCAGGTAGGACAACACTGCTGCTGTACCCTTGAGCAAGGTACTTTACCTAGATTGCACCAGTAAAAAAAACAACTGTATAAATGGGTAATTGTATGTAAAAAAAAAAAAATAATGTGATATCTTGTAACAATTGTAAGTCGCCCTGGATAAGGGTGTCTGCTAAGAAATAAATAATACTAAATACATCAAACATAAAAACAATATATAAAAAATAAGTAACAAACCATAGTTTCATCCTGGAGAGAGTATTAATTCATGGAACCTCCTCTTTGACCCTACAAAAACAAGCATGAAATTGCAACATTGAGGTATGTAATTATTTCATACAAAAATAATGCCTAGTTTTTTTTCTAAATAAACACATTTATGGTAACGAGCGTACCTAACTGCTGTTTAAGTAATGCCCAATCTTAACAGCAAACAATTCAAATATGCAGAATCCTACATTTTGAATATAATGTGAAAAACCGCTACAGAATTAGTTCAAACTATGGGTGCAAGGTGCAATATACACTGACTAGCCCTCAAAATTAATGTATACCCTTTTATGCAAATTAAATCACATATTCACACATTTTAGCAGACTCCTAATTCTTTATAATTACACCATTTGCTATTTTGTATTTGGTATAAAGACTTCACAGTGTTATAAAAAATAATTCAGTTGTATAATGCTGATTCAATCTAGTTTGGAGTCCTATTGATTTATTTCAAGTGTCTGTAAGGTGCATGAACCCTAATTCACAACAGTGTTGAGTTGCAGCAGCTTCACACATTTACCTGAGATAACACCCAGCACCTCAGCTTCTATACTGTCATTCCCATCCTCTTCACCTGGTTCAGGGACCACAGGTTACATACACACACATTGTAAGACAGAATGTGTGGTTTTGGCAGGAAAGGGGTTAAAATCACTTCAGGGCTGCTGAGTGACTGTGTGTGTAATCAGTCGTATCAACGAAAAAGGTACTGTTTTGTTTCGTGCGTAAAACATGTTTGTGTTTTAAATCGGGAAACGGCTTAGCCGTCCGATTGCGTAGTTAGGAAACCTGTTCAGGTTTAGTTTAGTGCTCTAAAACGGAGCTAGGTTTTTGTTTTGTTTTATTTATTTTTGTGCATAAATAAATAGCGCAACCGCGCATTTTAAATCCACCTCCTGTGTGTTGGGTCAGTTGTCTGCTGAAAAGAACACGGAGGCGCTCAGGCTCCGTTACAATATGAGAAGAAGGCCTCCGTGGTTTTGTGCATGGAGAGTGCCAGGAGGTGTTACTGGTGTCATCCAAGAGTCCATCTAACCGCTAACTTCATGTTTGTCACCCCGGATTTTCTTTTTTGACATGAATGGGTACTGGTGGACCTCTGAACGATTGAGACAGCATGCACACCCTTGACTCCTGTGTGATGTCTCTCAGTTGTGTATTGTACCTTTTCTTGCTGCACAGAGAGATATGAAAAACGAACTGACCTCTTTGAAATTGTCTGTATACAATACGGACAATGAAAATGCCTCATTTCTTACAGCCCATGTGGCGTAGAAGAAAAACAATTAGATATACTTTAAGCATCACAAATGAACTGTTTGCAATAATGGAGTGCATAATCATTTTACATCACATTGGACCAATCACTTAAACATATACAACTGCATTTGCCAAAATGCTTATTTTTAAACAAATGCAATATACTTTGACAAGTGAATCTAGCTCTTCAACAGTCTGTCATTATGCATTATTAAAAATAACATTAACAATGGAATGGAATTTCTCTTAAAAATATTAATATACTGACGTTTCTACTGACGTTTCTTGCATTGGCAGTTCAATATTGAATAAATAAAACTGATTTCACGGAAAGGCGTCTGAATTGGCTACAATTTACCACTTTTTAAAAATGTAATGTAAAAGCAGAGTGAGATGTGTTATAATGGCCAGGAATGGTAAGCAAATGTGCCGTCTGCTACAGGAAGTCACAGCAAAAAGATTGGAGTGGATTTATTCACTTTCAACAAAAATGAGTACCTGCTAGCACTAGATTACTACTCAAAGTTCTTTGAAGTAATGCTACTGGGGAGTGACACAAAAAGCACAAATGTGATTAAACATTTAAAATCCAAGTTTGCTCGCCATGTCATTCCAGAAGTACTTATTTCAAACAACGGGCCACAGTTTTCTAGAAGTGAATTTAAAACCTTTTCAAAGGAATGGGAGTTCCCTTTCAAGTCGAACACGACCACCAACATTAAGTATGGGATATTCCCTGCCCTTGAGGTACGTAATACTGAGCTCTCTATATCAGAGCTGCCGAAGGCCCCTTCCTGTGATAACGCACTCGGTCCCGCCTACCAAGGGTATAAAACTGTCACTCACCGGAAGATCTCCCTCTTTTTCCTTCTCAAGACGGTAAGGTAAGACCTTTGTGTCTAGAACTGAGTGTGTTGATAGGAAGAGCGCTCGAGTCGATTCGGGTCTTCTTATAAACTGTAATTTTTGCTTGACAAAAACTTCACCCACCGCGGCTTCGGCCTCTGTCCTCCCTTGGTACACGTTTCGCGCTGACCAGGTGTGTGTGTTGACCACGCGGTCTGGGTACGCACTTTGCGTAGCGTCCTCTCCGGTGCTGTGGTACCGCGGCGCACGCATAGCCTGATTTCTCTTGGCACAGGCTGCGTATTATCCGACGCCAGTGTAGGAGCATAACGCACACGGTACTTGGTTCCCAGTACGCAGTGTACCCAGAACGATATTCACGGCGCACATAACGCGCAGGTGCTTGTTGCTCCTTCCAAAAAGTTACGCACAAAGCGTAGGGTAGGCAGTTTACGCTCCCGCTGCGGGCGTCCAGAACGTTCGACGTTGCGCTTGTTCTAAAGTGCAGTTACGCACAGTGCGCACGGTACACAGTTCACGCAGTGTACGGTACCCATTGCGCAAGGCGTTTGGAACGCTCGAGGCAAGCAGTGCGGTGAACATTGCGCTCGTTGCGTAAGTACTGCTCTACTAGCACATAGCTCGTGGTGCTGCACGGTAATACCAGTGCGCACAGAGCTCAGCTCAAGTGCTGCACGCGGTGTACATATTACACGGTGCAGGCGTAGTTGGTTGTATACTAGTGCCCATACGCTGCGTAGTACACGGTGCGCTTGTGCCCACGGTACCCGGCGCAGGGTAAGCGGTGTTAATAGCCTTAGCTGTAGCGCTAGCGAAATTTACACTGTGTTAGTACCTGTGGGTCAAACGCAGTGAAAGCAGTGCTTAGTGCTATGCACAAGCCAAACGTCCTGTCTCAGGACTCCCTGCCTAGCATCTCGAATGCAGTACACAGTGTGCTTGGGACGCACGGGTTATTGCGTAAGCACTGCTCAACCCGGCACATAGCTCACGGTGCTGCACAGTATCTGTGAAAACAGGAGACTCTGTGCGCACGGGGCTCAGCATACCTTGCTGTAACGCTAGTGAGTGGACACACTACGTTGACACTTACCAGTGTTCAGCGCAGTGGGAGCAGTGCCTCAGTGCTAATGCACAAAGTCAGCACCATATCGGGGTCCTTCCCTGTACGGCATGCGACGCATCATACCCACATGGTGCTCGGTAGGCAGGTACATCAGTGCGCATAGCGCCTCAGGTGCTCGATGCACGAGGTGCCTCGTTGTCTTCTGCCTGTAGAAGGTGCTTCACTCCGCGGTAAGCTACGCGCTGCCCCGGTCGTGTGACTGCACATAGTCCAGGCTAGACACCCCTGTCCAGTTACTACGCTGTGTTTACTCTTTTTTCTGCTTAACAGCCTACATCGCTTTGCGATTGCAGTCTGCTGAAAGCCTTACAGCGGTCGCTGTTTTCTGCTTTCCTCTGCTATTAAGTTGCCCTGGATAAGGGCGTCTGCTAAGGAATAAAATAATAATAATGTTGCAGTTTAAAAGAAAAAGAGACACGTGTTCCTCCTCCAGGCTCCGGCTCTGCCCTGCCCCGCTGCGGAATTGACTTTGCTGGACTGCCTCAGCCTACCCTCTCGGTGCGCTTAAAATATTCAGTTCACCCGAGTTGCCGTGGTGTCTGCTTTATTACCCTCACAGCTTGCTGTTGTGTGCGTGTATGTGTGGTTTTACTTCACTGCGTTTTAAAAAATAATAAAAAACGATACAAGCGAGTTTCCTCCATCGGGACCCAGCTAAGCTGAGCCCCGCTGTCGAGATACTTACGCCGGCTTGTTTCAGCCCGCCTACTCGGTGGGCTGGTAAAAACAAAACAAAATCAGTTACCCACATTGCCGTGGTAACTATCATTTTTACCCGCACAGCTTGCGTGGAGGGTGTGTATTTTCGTTTCTTTACTGCCTTGCAGTTTAGAAATAAAAATAATACAGCGTTACTTCCACCGGGACCCAGCGCTGCTGGCCTCGCTGTTAAGCGGCTTCTGCTGGCTTGTCTCAGCCCGCCTACTCGGTGCGCTGTTTAAAAGCAGTCACACACGCTGCCGTGGTGACCGCTATTTTACCCTCACAACCTTGCTGTTGTGTGTGTGTGATGTGTTTTTTCTTTACTGCCTTGCAGTTTAGAAAAATAAATAAATAAATAAATAAATAAAATGTAGTATGATATCAAACGGCAGCGCTGCTGCGCCCCGCTGTTGAGTTACATAGGCAGGCTTGCTTCAGCCCGCATACTCGGTGGGCTGGAAAAACAAAACAAAATCAGTTAACCGCGTTGCCGTGGTGACTGGTATTTTTACCCACACAGCTTCTGTGGTGTGTGTGCGCATTTGTTTCTTACTGCCCGGCAGTTAGAAATAAATAATAAGCTGATTTTTCCACGGGAACCCAGCTTTGCTGTGTCCCGCGGTTGAGTTGAATCTGCCGGCTTATTTCAGCCCGCCTACCCGGCGCGTTTGGTCACCCGCCTGGCATGGTGAATGTGTTTCTCCCATAGCCTAATGGCTGGGTATAAGCTGTTTGTTCCTATTACTGCCTTTGCAGTTAAAAAGAAGTAACAGGTTGCAGCTCCTTGAGCCTGTGCTCCACCCTGGCATACGCTATGCGCTGCCACGTTGTGTGACTGCACACGGTCCAGAACCAGGTTATCGCCGCTCCGCACCATGGTGCAGCACCATGCGCTCCCCTGTACTGCTCTCCTGGTTGCCTACCGCAGCCACTCGAGCCTGGGTATCCACCCCGGTGTATGCTATGCGCTACCCCAGGTTGTGTTGACTTCACGCGGTTAAGGCTGGGCGCCCCCAGTCGGCGCCCTCGATGTTTATATGCTCCATGCCTCAGTGCTTAGCACCACAGCATGTGAATAACACCTGCACTCGGTGCCCCGATGCTTCGGTGCACCAGTACTGTATTCTACCTCACTCAGTGTCCTCGGTGCGTCTGCACCCTTGGTGCCTGAGTGCTTCAGTACACATCTGAGCTGTACGCGGCGCTGGGCCTGGCCAGGCAGCAGGCTCAAGCCCTTGCTGTGGCCCTAGCTCAGCCAATAACGCCGGCCCCGGAGCTGACCCCGCCTGCACCGGTGGTTGCCCCGGATGTTACATGCTGGCATCTGCCATACTCGGCAGGCTGTCCGGCCGGGCGAATGGTTTATCACACTGGACTGAAAGAACGCGGATTCCACGTTGCTATTCGTCTAGTGCACAGGAAGTATCTCCGCTTCGCCTTACAGGGGAGCGTCCTGAGTCTTCTGTGCTGTGGTTCAACCTCTCCTTAGCCCCCGCACGTTTCAAAGTGCATGGATGCCATCCTAGCTCCCTTGCGGCTGCAAGTGATCAGGGTGATGAATTAGCTGAACGACCAGTTGATCTACCCAGTCGCAGGAAGGAGCAGTGGCCCACACAGTGCAAGCCTACCTGTCGGACGACAGAGTGGCTGCCATTTGCAACTGTCTGGCCCTGTTCAGCAAGGGTTCACAGTATAATTGGTGTTGTGTTAAAAACTATTGGGTCTGATGGCCTCGGCTTCATCACCCACCCAACTAGGGTTACTCCACAAGCGCCCGATCCAAGTGTGGCTCAGTGCCTTAGGCTGCACCCCAAGCGCGACAGACACCATCAGCTGACCGTGTCTCGCCTAGGCTGGGAAGCCCTACGCTGGTGGAAGCAAGCTGGTGGAAGTGAAGGCGCAAGCATAGGAGTGATACACAACTGTCAATTGGTGATGACAGACGCACCCAACTCTGTTGGGGGGCCGGTCTGGGCAGGTGGAGGAGTTCGCGGACCCTGGTCGGATCGCTGGATATAATGCATGGGAACTGAGAGCAGCTCACGAGTGGTCCAAAGCATTTTTTGTACGCTTTCCCGCCTATACCGCTGCTCCCGGCTTTTCTAGGGAAAGTCAGGTTAGAGAAAGCGTCAGTTCTCCAGGTGGCCAAGAGAATGTGGTTTTCGACCCTGTGCCAGCTGTTGCATAGCCAGCCCTGGGAGATTCCACTTCGTTGGATCTCCTCAGTCAGGCGGAAGGCTCTCTTTGGCACCCGGAGCCACGCAGGTTCCAGCTATGGGTCTGGCCCCTGTAAGGGACTGCTGGCTAGCCCTAGGGCTATCGGACGCAGTTGTGGGTACCATGCAGAGCGCTAGGGCGGACTCTAGGTTTTTTGTATACCTATAAGTGGAAGTATTTTCAAGCTTGGTGTCTGGCTAGAAACCATGACCCCATCACTTGCCCTAGGCCAGTCATATTGCAGTTCCTGCAGGAACTGCTTGGTGCTGGACGGTCACCTTCCACCTTGCAGGTGTATTCAGCGGGTATCTCTGCCTGCCATGCCCCTGTAGATTCTATGTCTCCGGGTGCGCATTTTTGGCTACCCATTTCCTTAAAGGCGCACGGTGATTACGCCCTCCTAGAAGGACTGTTCTCCCCGAATGGAGCCTTAATACTGTGCTAGAGTCTCTCACGAAGGCCCGTTTGAGCCCTTAAACTCCATTGAGCTGAAGTATCTGTCTATGAAGACAGCCTTCCTCTTAGTTATCACCTCAGTAAAGCGGATCATTGCGCTGCAGGTTCTGTCTGTGCACAGCTCCTGCATGCGCGTGTGGGAGGATGGAAGCGGAATGTCGCTGCGCATCAACCCCGCTTTCCTCCCCAAGGTGATTACAGTTTTCCTCATTAACCAGTCTGTGGAACTGGAGTCTTTTCATCCACCTCCGTTGCTTCAACGGAGGATAAGAGATTTAATTTTCTCTGCCCAGTGCGGGCATTGAGATGTTACGTGCTTAGGACAAGAGCGCTACGTCAATCTGACCAGCTCTTTGTCTGTCACGGAACACGGACCCTAGGACACCCTCTCTAAGCAGCGTCTGTCACACTGGATTGCAGACACGGTGTCGACTGCATATGATGGTGCTGGGTTACCCCCACCTGGTAGAGTAGCTGTGCATTCGACTAGAGGGTTGGCTACATCGTGGGCCCTTTTTAAGGGCGCTTCGATGTCTGAGATTTGTACTGCGGCTAGCTGGGCTACGCCGCATACTTTCACCAGATTCTACCGCATTAATATGGTAGATCCTGCTGTGCAGTCTGTGGGTACAAGGGTCCTTGAGGGTGTAAGTTCACACCGCTAACCTCTGGGTTAGACAGCGCTTGTGCATCCCTCATATGCTGCCGTTCCTTCTCCCTCGCGACGGCTCTGGTATACATTATCCCATACTTAATGTTGGTGGTCGTCTTCGACTTGAAAGGGAACATTAGGTTACCTACCATAACCCTGGTTCCCTGAAAGAGAAGACGACCACCAACTATGAGGTCGCTCCGGTCGCCCTCATGGGTTCGGCGGAAAAAGAGGGAGATCTTCCGGTGAGTGACGGTTTTGTACCCTCAGTAGGCGGGACCGAGTGCGTCATCACAGGAAGGGGCCTTCGGTCGTCTTCTCTTTCAGGGAACCAGGGTTACGGTAGGTAACCTAACGTTCAGTCACATCACAACAAGTCCAAGGTACCCACAGTCAAATGGCATGGTGGAGCGTACAGTGCAAACCATAAAACGCCTGCTGAAGAAGGTTAAGGCTGACGGACGAGACCCCTATTTGGCCTTGCTTGATTTTCGAAACACTCCCCTAGATGACATTGGCATCTCCGGCTCGCTTGCTGATGGGAAGAAGACACAGAACCAAACTTCCAACAGTGCCTCAACTGCAGACTTTAAATGTGAGTAACGAAATACAGAACCTGTCATACAAAGTAACAAAGAACAGAAAGTGTTCATACAAAGACAGCACAAGCAGAAATTGTATTTTGAGAGCGGAGCTAAACCATTACCAAATCTCAAAGTAGGAGAAGCTGTAAGAATACAGCAAGCGGGAGTCTGGAATCCTGCTCTGGTCACACACAGTGCAGAGCAGCCACGATCCTGTACCGTGAAGACGCCAGACGGACACAAATACAGGAGGAACCGAAAGGGTTTGCTGAAAACAAATGAACCACTGACCTGTCCTGAATCTGTTATGAAACTGAAGACCAAGCAAAAGGATCAAACCTTAATAAGCACGGAGAGGACAACAATGGAGAGAATGAGAATTCTGTGACTTTAGCAATAAACAGTGGAGGAGAATCTGCCAGTCCTCCAAAAGTAATCAAGTCACCATTTAGAACATCCAGTGTGGTAAAGAAAGCACAAAGATTCAGAGATACGTAAATTAGAGATTTAATACTTAAAATATATTTTGTTCGGTAAGTCTTGTCCATAAAAAAAATGGAAAAGGGGATGTCATAATACTGGGTTAAACATCCCAACCAATAGCAGTGAGACTTTTGTTAATAAAGTACAGTACTGTTCTCTGAGGTAATAGAGAAAAGTGTAAAGTATTGCATGCAGGCAATAAAAATGTGCATTATAAATATCACATGGGAGATAGTGAAATTGAAGAAGGGAACTATGAAAAAGACCTAGGAGTTTATGTTGACTCAGAAATGTCTTCATCTAGACAATGTGGGAAGCTATAAAAAGGCTAACAAGATGCTTGGATATATTGTGAGAAGTGTTGAATTTAAATCAAGGGAAGTAATGTTAAAACTCTACAATGCATTAGTAAGACCTCACCTAGAATATTGTGTTCAGTTCTGGTCACCTCGTTACAAAAAGGATATTGCTGCTCTAGAAAGAGTGCAAAGAAGAGCAACCAGAATTATCCCGGGTTTAAAAGGCATGTCGTATGCAGACAGGCTAAAAGAATTGAATCTATTCAGTCTTGAACGTGGTGATCTGATTCAAACATTCAAAATCCTAAAAGGTATAGACAATGTCAACCCAGGGGACTTCTTTGACCTGAAAAAAGAAACAAGGACCAGGGGTCACAAATGGAGATTAGATAAAGGGGCATTCAGAACAGAAAATAGGAGGCACTTTTTTACACAAAGAATTGTGAGGGTCTGGAACCAACTCCCCAGTAATGTTGTTGAAGCTGACACCCTGGGATCCTTCAAGAAGCTGCTTGATGAGATTCTGGGATCAATAAGCTACTAACAACCAAACGAGCAAGATGGGCCGAATGGCCTCCTCTCGTTTGTAAACTTTCTTATGATCTTATGTTCTTAAGCATAAATAGCAGTTAAAATACTTGCTATATGTCAGAGCATTAGTTTACTTACAACATCTTAAACGATGCAACCAAATTCACACTGGTTTGATTGAATCACGAGTGCACAAGCTTCAACAATGCATGAAAGCTGAACCTTCATTTCAATAAAGAACAATGACAAGTTTTTAATGAAAAAAGTGTAGCTTAATCACTAAAGTAAAAACAGGCTTCTGGTATTTTGGAACACCACTGCTCAGATTATTACTTCTGCTTAATAACAGCAGCAACACAATTGTATTTAGGGTTGGTCTTGGACTTAAAGAGTAAGTTGCGCGGTTCCGATTTTAAGATATTTTGACAAATGAAAGCATGATAGGCTTTTTACGTTTTCTATTGGCCAAAAACATTTATTATATATAACGTTAGTTCTTGGGCAATTTTGTAGATTCTTGGCAAGTCAAACAATGTCAGGATTTCACACACATTCAATACAAACAAATATCAATGAAAAAAACTAGAACTATGTGGAATTACACGTTCCCTTTAAAATAATTTTCCTCTTTAAAATAAATACCACTATTGCACATTTCAAATTAAGCAGTGGACATGCAACCTGCCGTGGTTCCCGATGAAATTTCTGCTGACAGGAAGTCACATGCCAGAATGAATTTGTTGCATAAAGCTAAAGATAATATATATATATATATATATATATATATATATATATATATATATATATATATATATATATATATATATATATGTATTTATATACATTGTCATTGTTTATTATACAGCTTTTTTTGCATTAGAATTGTAGTGATTCAAAATGGGTTCTTTTTGGAAAAGTTCTGATGCTACCTTTTGAATGTAAACAACAATCTCCCTTTCCTACTTTCACCTGAAGAGACATTGAGGTCTCAAAAGCTTGTGATTAATTATTATTTAGTTAGTCCAATAAAAGGTATCACATCTCCTCCTCTTTGTCTATCATTTCTGGATTGATATATCTATACAAATTCTGATAAATTCTCAGCCTTTGTAAGTCTTGTAAGTCTTTACATAATCAGAATTGGTTGTCAAAATGACTAAGATATGTGAATTTAGAAATTGTTAGTAAAGTAGAAATTATTACTGATTTACAAATTGCTTATGATGAGCTAATAACAATGCTGTTGTGTCCAAACATGGATGGTACCTCCATGATCAAGGAGTGGAAGTCTGCACACCCCACAAGGAGCTCACTTTTGATAAGCTCTACTGAACACCTGTTTATATATATATATATATATATATATATATATATATATATATATATATGTATATATTTTGTACATCTGCTAAATAAACAAAATAAACAATTATGCCTTGACTCCTCGGAGGTGGCTTCAAGAGCTGGGGGATACCCCTGGCCCTCTTTGCATGTTTATTTGTCTTTTCCAGCTCTCCAGTTTCCCCTCAAAGGAAGTGAAATTCACTACTCACTTTGGCCGCGCATCCTCCCTCATAGGTGACCCTTGTAAGCCAGGGAGACTTTTGGACATCCTCTTCATCTTTTAGATTCGTCCGCTATCCTACTTCTCGTTTCCCCTTGGGAGAAGTATCGTAGCTTCCCAGCTTCCTCACCTCCGAGAGTGCGGCTCTCTGTGAACCAAGTGAAAACCATGTCCTTTTACTAAAGTCACAAGCACTTACTCCTATTTCAATTCCTGAGGTTCTTCTGCCATGCAGCCCTTGCTCCTGTACAAGGAACTACTAGTAAAATCTATCAATGACGTGGGGGAAATGTTTTCTATTCCATTAAGAAGTTTGGCTTCCCAAATTTTTACAAAACAACTTTTTATTAAGACCTAAAACAGTATAAACTTTTCCACTGTACCTTTACCTAGGTCTATGAAGGAAAACTCCACTCAAAACGGTAGTCCAGTAATTATATATTGTGTATATACTGTATATGGCTATTTTGACGTCTTTTCAGCATGACACACTAGCATTATTTCAAGTTACCTAAGGCTGAAAGAATTGGTGTTTTTAGAAAGTGTTGATTCGGTTTTTTATGGGCTAAAAGGTCACAGTAGTTAATGGTATCCATCACATAATTTCTCAGATCCAGGAAGTGAAAATACTTGTAAAAACCACACAGGATGGCAGCTCGTTTGACAGAGAAAAAGTATATAAATGTACATTTGGTGTTGTTGCTGCTGAATCATTGGGATCCTTTAAGATATGGAACTAGATGAGCATTGATGGGTTGAATGGCCTCCTCTCGATTGATTTTTTTTTACTTTTTCAGTTCTTTTTTTTTTTGTTTCCCCAAGTCCAGTGGAATTAAAAAATCAGACCAGAAGCCAATGTAATATATGTTTATGGATTATCAGTGCATGTTGGCTTTTGAATGTTTTGCTAAATTAAAATGCATATACAAACGTAACGCTTGGCATTTAGACCAAAAAGTTCCAATTTGGTCTCGTCTGACCACAAAACCTTTTGCCACATTTTTGCAGGATCATTCAAGTGCTTTGTTGCAAACTCCATGCGGCCTTTGAGATGGCTTATGTTTAGTAATGGCTTCCTTCTTGCCACCCTGCCATACAGGCTACTTTTGTGAAGTGTTCTGGATATTGCTGCCTGGTGCACATTTTCTCCCATCTCAGCCATTGAACTTTGTAGCTGTTTCAAAGTTGTCGTTGGCCTCACAGTGGCATCCCTCACCAGTTTCCTCCTTGCCCAGCTGCTCAGTTTGGAGGCACAGCCTGATCTAGGCAGTATCTGGGTGGTACAATGCACCTTCCATTTCTTGATGATTGAGTAGACTGTGCTCACAGGGATATTCAGAGACTTATTTTTTTGTACCCTTCTCCTGTTCTGTGCTTTTTAATGACTTTATCCCTGACTTGTTTTGAAAGCTCCTTGGTCTTCATGGTTGAGTCTTTGCTTGAAATTCACTACCTGACCAAGGAACCTGACAGAGAAAGGTGTTTTCTGAAATCATGAGAACCACTAATATTGCACACAGTCAGAGGCCATTCAACTAATTGTGTGGCTCGTTAAGGTCATTTTGTGCACCTGAATTAATTTAGGTTTACCACAGCAAGGGGTTTGAATACTTATGCAATCGTGACTTTTCCATTTTTATTTCATATTAATTATCTATTTACTTCTTTCTTGTTGTTTTTGCTTTGAATGTGTGGAGTATGTTGTGTATATAACACATATTAATTCCTATTTCAAAGTGTCATGACTGCAAGCTTTAAAGCAACAAAATGTGAAAACTGTGAGAGGGTCTGAATACTTTTGCAAGGCACTGTATGTTACATTTCCAACACAACCAATTAAGCAAAGTGGCAAATCCAGGCCAGTGTTCTGTAATGTGTCAAGGGTTTCATTTCTTGTGGTGTGATTAATGCTCTGTATTTTATTCTAGGTGAAAGGTCCTGGTATAGGCGTCCTCGCAATCTCTAAAAGTGGGGACCTGGCGCTGTCCATGGCTTCCTTCTTGCCTGGCATCTCTGCCACCGTCAGCATCAACGGCTGCAATGCCAATACGCTCTTTCCCCTGCATTACAAGGGCATGGTCGTCCCTCCCTTGTCATTTAAAACAAGCAGGCTATTCCTCACCAAGTCTGGGATTGCAAACATCAGGGACACCCTCAATAACCCCACTGAGGGGGAGAATCGCCAGAGCTTGATCCCGATCGAGCAAGCGCAGTGCAGATTCCTCTTCATTGTTGCGGAGGATGACCAGAACTGGAAGAGCCCATTCTACGCAGAAGAGGCAGGCAAGAGGCTCCGGGAACACGGGAAGGAGAACTGTGAGGTGGTAGTGTACCCTGGAGCAGGGCACTATCTGGAGCCTCCCTACTTCCCTCTCTGCCCCTCTTCGCTGCATTTACTGGTTGGTTTTCCGGTGGTCTGGGGAGGGGAACCCAGGAGCCACGGGGAGGCGCAGGTGGACCTGTGGGGCAGGATATAGGCATTTTTTATAAAGCACCTTGATGGGGAGAGCACCTCCAAGGCTAGGCTCTGAAACAGCACCGTGGATAACACTGAGGACCGATCTGGAAAAAGATTTCAACAGCTGAAGAAGGGCTTTTACCCGAAATGTCTTGAAAATAAAACATTGTCTAATCTTTGTCTAATCTTTTAAACTTTGTGTACATTTTTTAAAAACCTTTTCATATTATATATATATATATATATATATATATATATATATATATATATATATATATATATATAATTTGTATTTATATACATTGTCATTGTTTATTATACAGCTTTTTTTGCATTAGAATTGTAGTGATTCAAAATGGGTTCTTTTTGGAAAAGTTCTGATGCCACCTTTTGAATGTAAACAACAATCTCCCTTTCCTACTTTCACCTGAAGAGACATTGAGGTCTCAAAAGCTTGTGATTAATTATTATTTAGTTAGTCCAATAAAAGGTATCACATCTCCTCCTCTTTGTCTATCATCTCTGGATTAATACAGCTACCATTCCATCTATCAATTAAGAAAACAAACAAATGGAAGTGTCCCCTTTGACTTTGAACAAACCTTTTGGATTGGAACTATTCGGTGCTACCTCGACTGCTTCATGCATCCTTTTTGTGAAATCAAATTGTTCTTATTATTACCTTCTATGTAACTTTTTGTAACATTAACTGTTTGGTTTTCTATTCACAAAGATTGCTGCAAATTGCACTTTGGAGTACAAATCTTAATAAATATGGCCCATTTCTATTTGTTTATTTACAAGTTTGTTTTACAGAATTATACAGAATTTTCTAATTGATTTCTCTGTATACAGGATATACAGAGAGTTGAACACGTAAAAAGCTTTTAATATTATTCCTTTTCATTAGCACAAAAACTACCTGAAAGTTAAAAAAAAGATTTAGTCATAGCCAAAAGCAATACGAAACATCTATAGCAGGCGAAGCATGTATGATAAAAATGTGGTGAAGATTGGTGCAAAATCAACGCATCACAGTCTCCATTTATTGAACGAAGACCCTAAAAACAGCCCTGAGCAAAATGCTAGGGCACTTGTTTGCATGATAGTATGTTAAATGGTAAAAACACCCAAACTGTTTCTAAAGCCCTGTTTATTACCCTTTTTAATAAAAAAATGTTTTCTTAAAAGACAAAGAAGTCCTCTATTTGAGCTGGAGGACTTGCAGTGGAATCTGGGCTAAGCTTGAAAGAGGGGCTCCGTGAATGTGGTTTGGAATCTGTAGATGTGTGTGGCAAAGTGGTAATTAGTAGCAGGTGCGGTGTGGGTGCAGTAATCCCAAGAACAAACAGACAACAAAGTACGGGTGAAATAGTTGTTAATGATTATTAATCCAATGGTCTGATGACCAGTCAGCAAATAATAATGAACTGGCAATACACAACAATGTGTATTACACAGAAATGAAAAGGGTGCAGTCCTGTAAATAATAAGCACAGTACTAACACACACAATTAGACACACACACACGATCACAGGTCCAAAGTGAGTGCTCTCAGTGCTTGTGGTGAAGTACAATATAATACGTGCTATACTTGTGAACAAGTGCTGATAACAATGTTAATCGTGACTGTAGTGCAGTGTTGACCCGGTTTTGAGATGGCCCTTGGCGACAGCTCCGGATTCGTGTTTAGCCGTCTAGTGCTATATAACAAAAACACATAGTGTTACTAAACAGACAAAACAAACAAAACACTCACAAACTCTTTTCTTTTTGCTTTGGGAAACCTACCGGTCCTTCCAGTTCCTCGTCTCTCTGAAACCCAAGCGAACGAAAAGATTTACAATTCTCTGGCCAATTTATGCGATCATGCATGACCCCTTGGTAAACGATTGCAGCTGACTCTATTGCTTGCAGCTGCTACCTCGTTTACCTTCCGGGTCAATACATTCCTGCAACGGAGTCTTGCCTTTTTCCAGGCTGACCGACTTCCCGACCCAGGAAATGAACTGTCAGGCCAACCCGTCCAAAGCATGTCCCTTTCGCTACTTAGCGCCCTCACAGGTCAGGAGGGAGATTTACAACCAGAACTCATTATATTTCTGTCACAATGTGTCATGATGATGTCAGTAGAGACTACACAATGTCCGAGTTCCAATAGGGCACTCTAGGCACACTCCAACTCTAGGGGAGTGCGGGCCGATAGTTCAGTGCCCTTGGCATTGTGCCAGTGTAACTCAAGCCAGGGCAAGCTAAACTACAGGACTTTGCACCCAAGGCCACATGATTTATCCCATCCTTTCTTGCGGATTCCTTTATATGTAACACATAACAGCTCAGTCTCCACTCCCTTCAATCTCCCAGTAACAGCGAGTCCCAGACAGAGCCTCTGTGCACAACACATGCTGAGCTGTGTGCCATTGCATCTTTCTGTTCTCTCCAGACAGCCGCAGGTGTTTGTTCATGGTATAGGAGTCCAGGGTGAGCTGACAGGAATCTGATTGAAGAGAAGAGGATGATTAGAGAGACAGACCACCGTGACCTAAACAACTACTCTGTGCACGCAAGACGTTTGACAGACGCTCCCTGCCTGTGAATATCCACATGCAATATATATCCTCTGAAATGAAAAAGATGGATGGACAGGCAGAAAGGTTCCTCTATATATCCCAAGATACCCTCAATAACTTATGGTAAAGAATAGCCTTAAGTTTTCTCTCAATTGAATAGGTGCCAATTCTGTAAAAATGAAGCTAGAAAGACAGCAGATAGACACGTGTCAATCATGTTTAATAATGTGTGCTGCAAAATGTTCTAATGGAAGCTAACCAATGCATCTATAACTCTGCATGAAAAGGAGCTTCTGCTGAACTTCCCTTCACTCATCTTCCATTAGTGTTGCCTCTTACCCGCCTCGGGAGCCAAGAGTTTAAGCGTTGTGAACAAAGCATGGTCTGTTAAATCTGATCCTCTCTAATGTAGTGAAATTGAATACATTTGTTTTAAGATAAAACAGCATGTTGGTCTAGTTTGATTCAGCTGTTCTCCACTAACTGGCAGCACCGGGTTGGGTTGGTTTAGGCAGCCATTACAAATCAGTAAAGAACAAATATCTGGGATTGATTACAACATCAACAAATCGACTGTTTTTGCCTTACTGAGTAATACATGTGGGTTTGTTTTACTCTGGAGCAAAGGTCAAACCTCGATCTGAAACGCAAGCAACTTTAGGTTTAAGTGCGAAAATACGAAGTGAAAGAAATACAAGGGGCAGGCACGACATGCTATTCCTGCCTTTATAATGTCCTTCTTAATAAACTCTGCTGCCCGTTCTTTTCAACGCGTCTGCAATGTGAAGCTTCTTTCGGCGGTGCGACTGTACTCCACTGCGGGACAGTCAGGGGTGCGCATTCAGGCCGGTCCCCGGACTGTCTTGGCGGACGAGGCTTGAAGATCCGCGTGTCGGGTCTGAGTCCCTTACAATAGGTCACTGTGCGGGCCGTGGTCATCAGCGATGACGATTCCATGTTCGACTCCTCCGCCCAGTACCGCGCAGACCGGCAATGGGAGCTGGACCTAACTAGGGAACCTAGCCTGGGGGCGCTTTCACGGGCGTAGAACCAATGGGGTTGCTATGGAGTCTGTTACCTGTGGCGATGGAAGTGCCCTGGCGGCGTCTGTTCAAGAAAGATGTTCTGAAGGGCCCGCAGTTCGTGGACGTCTTGGTGCACTGGGACCTGTCGGAGCGTGGCAGGATCCCCGGCCCGGTCCTGGCTAAGACCAGGGTTGAGAGGTGGTTCGCCGGCCAAGGAGTGACTAGGACCCAGCTCAATGAAGGGCGAGTCCGGGGCAGTTTGTTTCTGCCTGCAGGTTAGGGTACGCCCGTGTGAAAAACGCCAGCCCTGTTTCTGTGTTATTTCGCCTTGGGTTCGTATTGTTTTGTACCCTAATTCAGTGTAGTCGAGGGTGTACGCAAGTAAACGGGGTTTACCTACTTCTAATTTGGGCGATATAGCGTTTACCCACTTCTCATATAAGGGAGCAGGTAGGACCTGCACCTTTGCTGTGACCAGCGACGTGTCTGGCGTGTAATACGCACAGCACTTATCTAGCTTTGGACCCTGAGAATATATATTTTTCTGGATATTAATGCTGCACCGCCGCAGAGGTGTCAATCACCTGCTTTGCGTATATCAGTTTGTACGGCAGGGAACACTGTTCTGTACAGTACAATGTGTGTTATTTATGGATTGCTTTCCTTTGCGTGATATCTCATTGATGTAGTATTCTCTCATTGATATTGTATTCTGTAATATAAAAGAATACGAACGTGTTCATTTTCGACACATTTCAAGCAGAATAGGGTTACCATATGGATCCATGTCCACCGGGACACTTGTTTTTTTTTTTTTTTTAACTTGCATGCATTCGCAACCCTTTTACTCTCTTTTCTGTAAGAGAAGCAAGACTACACGTTAAAAAGCCTGAACTGTCACAGTAAATGTAGAGCCATACGGTCACCCTGCCCCAGCACTGTACTTTCACTAGCCCTGTTTGTTTTCGTCAGTGTGTTTGTTGTTATGCACGGTGGCAGCACCGTGTAACACATTGCTGACCTAGACAGTCTCATGAGAAGTTATAATGAGGTGATCGTTTGCTAAACACTGTGCTTTAACATCAAAAGCTGCAATATGAGGGAAGAAGAATTTATATGCGTTCAGAAGCATCAGCCAAACTAACTTCAGTCTCTTGTAAAAGTGATTTTTCTCTGTACTTCAGGGATGGAAATCAGACTCCTATGTCATAGCACTTTCACCCATTCCAGGTATTACTACAAGCTTGAAAAGCCGCTTTTATAGAGAACAAGCTCAGATGTGTTCTCTTAAACGTATAGTAAAACCTGTGACTATTCTGTCTTATACTGAGTGGAGTTTTCTCCAGATCACCGTGTTTTCTGATTTGTGTAGGAGCTGGCCCCTTCCCTGGTGTGATTGACATGTACGGCGATGAGGGCTGGCTGACAGAGTATCGAGCCAGTCTATTGGCCAGCTGGGGGTTCGCTGCCCTGGCCCTGCCCTACCTGGGGAGAGAGCACCTCCCAGAATCCCTCAGTGACTTAGACTTCGGCTACTTCGAGCAGGCTGCCAGCTTCCTGCTTCACTACCCAAAGGTGTGATTGTGTGTGTGGTACCGTGGTGCAGCATTGCCGTTCTGTTAATTCATTTAGTGATACAATAATTCACCTTGAAACACATGTTGGGGAAGCTTCAAACCAGTTATGGCAAGTGGGAACAGCAGGGTTGGCAGAATTTTATTTTACAAAAAAAATCTTCCCAAAAAACGTATATGTTTGTGCAGCGCACCACCACATCTTAAGCCTGGGACAGACAGGCGTGGTGCGGCACGGAAGGGATTTTGCCGCCTGTATCGCTGCCATATGGTGTATGTTTTTATATGGTGTTGGACAGGGACGATACCGCTAGGACAGTCAGTGGATTAATCACAGCCAAGTGCTGACAACACGTGCTTGCCAGGAAAAATCATGAATGAAACTGTTGTCTATGGAGGTGTATGAAGGGTTTGATCCCTCCCATATTTCATACAAGGACAGGCAGGTCCGTATTTTATACATCGCCCCTGATAAAGCATCCTTCCTGCCTTTTTTATTATCTCTGTAGTTCACTACTATTTTTCTAAATAACTGGCTGTAAAGGATGTGATTTCTCACACTTTAGTAATAGCTACTTGCTGTCAGCAGCGTATTGTGTGTTTCTTTGTTCAGCTCAGATCGCTCATTTCATACACCTGCATATAGACGACAGAAAAACAACGTAAACCAGTGTTTTTATTTAGTAGATTATAGGGGAGGGGCATTACAGCTATGACCAAAAGTTTTGCATCATGCCCTATATAATTAATAATGTGACGTTGACATATTGAAATTACATATCGCTTTGACATTTCGAAATCTAAAATAAAAAACTGTACTACTATTGTAGTTTCCGGTAGACTTTTGAGATGCCATTTTGTAGTTTCTTAGATTGCATGATGTTAAATAAAATATCGAAATTATGTTCATATAGTTTTATTTATTTTGTCTGCATCCTAATACTCTACTAGGTGATGCAAAACTTTTGGCCATATATGTAAATTATATTTGAATACGTAGCCTACGGTGTCTGGGTGCAGACTAACGGTACTACTGTACAGTATAGTGCATACCGCTCCTGTGTGGCCGGGTGCAGACTAGCGGTACTACTGTACAGTATAGTGCATACCGCTCCTGTGTGGCCGGGTGCAGACTAGCGGCACCGCACCGTGAAAATGCCCAGCGGTGCCACGCCCTGCCTGTCTGTCTCGGGCCTAAGGCTCCTAATATCTCACAAACCATTGAGATGCGAACTACATATTTTTATTGTTATGGAAACTCCATAGGAAAAATCTACCAGTACCTTTTACTTTGACCAGTGATATAATATGAATGCCATGTTATACTGTTGTGTTTCTGTATGATAAGACACATCTCTTTAAGATACTGGCTTTGTGTTTGGTGCACAGATTCTATGATTATTTAGAAGTTTGATTGTACAAAAGCCTTTTGTGGCAATAATTTTACAAAGCTGATGCAATGTCAAAGCCTCATATCTCAGAGCTAGTGACTTGACATTTTCATGGTTATATAAACACAACCTGGATGGATTGTAATGGATAACAACATTTTTTAATGTGAGCATGTCATTTAGTCATTATGGGGGCAACTATCCAGCCATACCGAGGTCTTCAGCCTCCCTTCTTGTTTTGACAGGTGAGGAGCTTGGGTCTGGGCGCAGTGGGCACCAGGAAAGGTGCGGAGCTGGCTCTGGCCATGGTCACCTTCCTGCCCCAGGTCGTGGCTGCAGTAAGCATCTCTAGTTGCCATGCCAACACCGGTGGGGAGCTGCGGTACAGAGACCGAGTCCTGCCAGGCCTCAGCTACACAGCCAGTCTGGCGAGGATGCTGGATTCCAGAGTACTGGACCTCTCGGAGACACTGGCCGACCCCTGTTACCCCAGACACAGGGCGAGCCTCATTCCTATCGAGGAGGCACTTCCTATTTGTGGTGGGGGAGGACGACAGGAAGTGGAATAATGTGGCGTACGCAGCGGCTGCAGTTCAGAAACTGAGTGAAGGGGGGCGCCACAATTACCGAGTTTTGAGCTACCCTGGAGCAGGGAATCGCATTGACCCACCCTCCTCACCCTTCGCCCAGGCAGTCCAGGACCAGACCCTGGGGGTGCCCGTGATGGAGGGAGGGCAGCCCTCTGCTCATGCCCATGCCCAAGCACATGCCTGGGGGCAGATTCAGGAGTTTCTCCATTCTAACCTGGGGGGCTCCTGTGTTTAAGCAGCCCTAATCATTACATTTTGAGAGTGCATATGACATCATCAGTACCTATTGAACTTCAATACAACAAATGCGGAGACCCTGTTAATAAATCCTGTTCAACAGTGGAATATTACGTCATAATAATCTCCTCTACTTGGACACGGTTTACATTTGAGATTGCAGAATCACATGTGTTTTTACAAAAATAATTTTTCTTCAGATAATGCTCATCGCTCATTTCAGAAATGAAAGGAAAAATCAAGGTGCTGTCTAAACTTTTAGTAATGTAGTGAATGGGCTGCAAGACAACTACATGATACCTTGTTGTTGTTCAGCTTTGCTCTGACAACCCTATTAAGGGTGTAAAGATACCCCAATGTCATGATACTGTACATATCACGATATGCAGTTTGCAATACAGCATGTATCACAACACGTGTGATAGACCAGATTGACTACTTCTATGATGCATAATAAGTTCAAATGATCATTTCACGATGGACTAGTTTGTTAAAAAACTAAAAATGTATTAAGACAGGGAAAGTACGTATTCATACGAGCTCCACTTATTCTTTATTCAAGAACCATTTGGGGATCTACAGTGAGCTGTTGAGCTTTAGTTCTTGCAGCACGATACAGATGATATGCACCTTTACTACCATATGATATATCATGTAGTGAAAGTGTCACAATTCATCGATACACAATGAATCGTTTCACCTCTATGAACCAGGGGTCCCCGGTGCTCAATCAATGCTGCAAATTGCCAAATGGAAATGAAACTACACTTAATAATGAACAAAAGGAGGTATCCATTTCTCAGATACACTGAATGAGAGAAGTAGCTTCCCTACATGTGCAGCAACAACACTGTCAGAAAGGAAAGCACCACAGGGCTTAGTGTCTAATTTAGCCTTCAGGGCCTTTTACCTCTGGAGGCCTGGGTTCCAATATGGCTCAGGTAACAAGTCACAAGTTTGAGGTCTGACCGTTGCTGCCAGCAGACATCACAGAACCACCAGCCAACTTGGCACCATCATCAGTATGTAAGGAGCAAATAGTCAAACTCCACCCCCTACAGCTCATTCAAAATTCTGTCTTGTTTTCTCCTAACCTTGCTAGTCTCATGCTACCCCTCTGCTTCGCCCTCTCCACTGGCTCCCTATCTCTGCTTCATGCTCATTTCAAGAGCCTTGTTCGTCTTCACCACACTGCCCCCTCCTACCGCGTGTCTCCCTGCACCCCCTCTCACCCTCTACGCTCCACCTCTACAGGCCATGACTGGTCATGCCTTCCCTCCTCTCTCCATCCTCCCATACTCACTCCTTCTCTTCCCTAGCTCCTCTATGGTGCAGCCAGCTACTGGAGAACTCCAGGACTGCTCCTTCTCTCACTGCCTTCCGCCGCCTCCTCAAGCCCTCTGTTTAAACTGCACTTGTAGATCTCTTGCTCTACCCCTCCTACTATGCACTGTGCCTACCTGAGCCAAGCACCACGTGACTGGATCGTCCTTGCACTGTATAACTTGCTGTAGTCCTAACGTGTTGCATCCTAGTTCATATATTGTACTTCAGTAGTATTATTTGCACTTGCTGTAAACTATACTGTATTTAAATATGAATATTTCATTGTAATACTGGACTGCCCTGTGACACCTGTAAGTCACCTTGGATAAAGGCATCTGCCAAATAAATAACAATAAATGCCTCTAATGTGTCAGGTACACCCATCTACATTACAAACTAAATGTCAATAGACTGACAGCAATTTTCTTAGTACAAGTTGAAGGTGTCCATTGTAAACACAAGGTGGCGCACTAACAACTTACTGTGAGGGTCTGGAGGCTGGACCCCAGACCTTCAGTGGAGTCTGGATACTTTTAAAAACTGAGCCACATGAAATCTGGTGTAAAATAAATATTTCCACTTTATTAATGGAAGACCTTTCGAACTGTTCACAGCAGATTAATCCGAGCACAATCGGAGTGCTAGAAAATAATAATAACTGGAACTGCCAGGCAGTTTTACGGCTTCCAAGCTCAGTACCAGTTGGACATTTTGGCAAGTTGTAGCATTGCAGCACAAGTGTCAGCAACAGGTTAGTTTTATTATCTCATGATGCTTTATAACTTTAAACACCATAGTAACCATGACCCTATCTACACACTATAAGCAGTTATAAACTAATTTTACATTTAACCTTAAGGAGAAGTGAAAGCTTACGATCAAGGTCATTTTTGAATAGATTATATATGGGTTCATATCTGTGTTCTATAGTAACCATTAACCTATATACACTGTAAGGAGTTATAAGCTAGTTTTACATTTTAACTTAAGGAGAGGTCAAAGGTCGTAGGCAAGGAGTTCTGTAAGGAGTTATAAGCTAGTTTTAAATTTGATCGAAGATTTTGAAAGGTTTTAAAAGAAATGCGTCAGATGGCCATATTGGTTTACGCACAAACACCATTTTTGAAAAAGTCAGTTGTATTGACACGGGTGATGCTTGTCAGCTTTGGAGTTAATCAAATAAACCATTTTTCAACTGAAGTGGCTTTAAATGTAAGAAGAAAATGTAGGTCTGAAACAGAAGCAGTTTGATGTTTGGGGTGCGTTTCATTGCATTTGCTGGCAGCCATTTTGATTTAAAAATGTATTTATTTTTTTTTATATAAATTTAGTCATCACCAATGATTTTACCCCAGTTTTCTCCCCAATTTGGAATTACCAATTATTATTATTTTTTTTTTCATTAATCCTGGTTCACCGCTGCAACCCCCCAGCGACTCGTGGGACGGTGGCTGACACACGCGTCCTCCAAAACGTGTTCCTGCCAAGCCGTCTTTTTTCGCACTACGGATCCACAGCGAAGCCACCAGATCTAAGGTGCCGGAGGACAACACAGATCTGAATGGCTCCACTGCAGAACCACAGGCCTATCAGCCACAGGAGTTGCTGGTGCGCGGTGAACCGTGGATTGCACTGCAGACCTAAGCCCTCCCTACCTCGGCCAATTGTGCGCCGCCCCCTGGGAACTCCCGGTCACGGTCTGCAATGACATAGCCTGGATTTGAATCTGTGCTCTCCAGGCTATAGGGTGCATCCTGCACTCCACACAGAGCGCCTTTACTGGATGCACCACTCAGGAGCCCCCATATTAAAATGTATTGCTGCAACTTAAACTTTACAGTTTGAAGCGAGTTTGGTTGTTGACATATGCATTGTTTCAGAAGATTTTGAAAGGTTTATAGAGATGCGTCAGGCGGCCATCTTGGTTGACGCAGGAGTACAGTTTTTTTTGCATCTGAACTGTAATCCACACGGGATGATACCTGCCAAGTTTCACGTTAATTGGTTACAACGCCTGCGAACAGGAGCAGTTTAAGTTTTGGGAGGAAAAACGACAATAATAATAATAATAATAATAATAATAATAATAATAATAATAATAATAATAATAATAATAATCTTTACAATAACAACAGGCTTCCCAAGCCAGTGGAAGCCTAATAATTATCCACATGACGTGTACAGTCATAAACAGAGAGTTCAGTAATAGCAATTCGTGTGCACTCAGTCTCTCAGTCAATTCAATTTTCAATTTCAATTTCAAGTGCTTTATTGGCATGACTGATTTTTCACAAGTATTGCCAAAGCAATGATGGGTAAATTCCATCTTTACAATGAACATTTAAAACTTTTAAACTTTTAAAATAAAACAAAAACAACACAGTACTTCAAACACATCACAACAACAACAATACTAATAACAATAATGATATACATTTATATATGTATTCTATAACATGTATTTATTTATTTATTTATTTTATTTTCCTCCCTGTGTGAGGAGCCTCAGTGTCACTCCCTGTCCCTCAGGCTGTGGCAGGTGCTTGTGTGCTGGGCTGCCACTTCTATACAGCTTGTGTCCTCACCGAGGAGGATGGGGAGTTTATCTGGGTCTGGCAAGTCTGAGAATTCTATGCAGAGATTTTGTATTTTTGGGAAGAAGGCTTCCCTTATATTCTTATATTTTGTGCACTGCAGTAAAAAGTGTATCTCTGTCTCGACCTGATTGAGGTGACAGTGATCACACAGCCTGTCCTCTTTGGGCAGCCATGTCTGCCTGTGTCGGCCCTTCTCGATGGCCAGGCTGTGCTCACTGAGCCTGTACTTTGTTAAGGTCTGTCTCTGTTTATTGTTTTTCACCCTGGTCAGGTATTCAGCCGGGGTGTAGTGTCTTTTTAGGGCCCGATAGCATTCCAGTTTGCTTTGTGTGTTAGTGTGTTTGTCCCAATGAATAAGATATTCTTGTTTGTTTTGTGCTATAATTTGGTTTACTCTGATTGTTTGTGTTAGAGTGGAGCTGTCCTGAAGCTGGTTGGTGTTAGTGTGTGTTAGTGCAGTGAGCTTCAGGACCAGCTGGCTGAGGGGAGACTTCTCTGGGATCTGCTCTTGGTATTGCAGGGCTTTATGGTGGTGGTGGTTTATGTTACTATTTTTTAGATGGAGCCAAAATTTAATTGCTCTTTTTTGGATATTAATCAATAGTGGGTATTGGCCTAATTCAGCCCTGCATGCATTGTTTGGTGTTTTCCTTTGTATCTGCAGGATACTTTTGCAAAACTCTGTATGCAGGGCTTCTGTTGGGTGTTTGTCCCATTTTGTAAAATCCTGCTCTGTGAGCGGACCCCACACTTCACTGCCATACAGGGCAATGGGTTGGATGACACTTTCAAAAATTTTTAACCAAAAATTTTTTTTTAACCAACCAGTCTCTCTCTCTCTCTCTCTCTCTCTCTCTCTCTCTCTCTCTCTCTCTCTCTCTCTCTCTCAATTCAATTCAATTCAATTCAATTCAATTCAATTCAATAAGCTTTATTGACATGACAGGAATAAACAAGTTTTGTCAAAGCAAAATAAACATACAAACAGACAGGTACAGTGTATAAACAGACACAATGAAAAGACCATTTTCAGTGCAGGTTAATTTTTTCTCTTAGACTGTGGCAGCCAGCCACATATTCTGCAGCTAGTGCACATGTTATCCCCACCTCTCCTAAAAATATTTGTCATTTTTCAGTTTCTGTGAGGTGGGTGAAGTCACTTATGTGACTCATGAATTTGGGTATGAATGTGTCCCTGAGCAGCTTGTATTTGGGGCAGTGCAGTAGGAAGTCTCTCTCTCTTTCTCGTGGGATTGTAGGAGGGGCTTGTGAGCTGAGAGCATGTGTGAGTTGTTGCTAGTCGGCGCTCACTGCATTATTTTTTTTCTATATTTTATTTATTTATTTATTTTTGGTTGTTTGCTTATTTATATAAAGTTGATAGACTTGCGGAACCCGATGGGTTCTCGCTCGGGTGGGATGGGTGGTTTAACCCGGAGACATGGCTTCTGGTGTGTTCCTAATAGCTCCATTTCTCTGGAAGAGGTGCTGTTAGCGGTGGGAGATGTGGTTGGGTTTGATAATGTTAAATCTGCTTCGAAGATGAATAAGGCCCTTGTTGTTTTCCTGAGTCAGAAGCGATTGGTAAATCGTAAAGTAGAGGAAGGTTTTTCAGTTAACAATTCCCTAGTTACAGCGATGCCTTTGTCGACCACCCTCACTAAAGTTGTTATTTCTAATGTTCCTCCTTTTATAGATAATGCACTGTTAGATAGAGAATTGTCTCGATATGGGAAGATAATGTCCCCTTTTAAGATGATTCCGCTGGGCTGTAAAACAGAGGAAATTAAACACGTAATGTCTTTCAGGCGGCAAGTGTTTGTGTTGCTATACAACCCCGATACTGAGCTTAATGATGCTTGGAAATTTAGTGTTGACGGCAGAGATTATGTTGTGTTTGCTACTACAGACACCATGAAATGTTTTAATTGTGGAGCACAGGAGCATCTTAAACATACCTGTCCCAAATTACAACCGAACCCCCCTGCTAGTGTACTGCCGCTGGCGATGGCGAGGCAGCCGGGGAGCTCAGGAACAAGAACCGGTGAGACAGCGACCTCTACCCCCACCCCGACGATCGAGACCAGCTGAAGTGCAGGAGCCCGCCGTGCAGACTGCTGCCCCGGAGACTTCCGCAGTCAGTGCTACTGTGACTGAACGTGACGGCATGTTCACAGGAATAATTAAAAAAAGAAAAATGAAAAAAGGATTCTGCGGCGGCTTCGGGGAGCGGGGAGGAGTCGATCTGGGGCCCCGTTTCGGTTTCCCAAGCCAGCAGCGGAGGGTTTCAGCCCCCGTGTGCGGCAAGGCCGAGCTCCGTCTCAGTGGACAGTGGCAGTCATGGTCAGGCACACCCGCCCCATACTGCCGCTCCAGGTGATTTGGAGCTAGGAGGGAGTCTCATCTTGGCCGGGGCGAACCCTCCTGTTCGGGGAAGGCTGAGGACTTGAGCACCGGTTCTCATGCTGATGCTGTCACTGTCTTAACCCCGGATGTTCCTTCTGAGCCGACTGGAGCTGCAGAGACGGCGTTGGTTGCGGACCAGGAGATTGAGGAGGCAACCCTAGAATCGGAGGTGACTGAAGAGGGCGAGTGGAACAAGGAGTGGGGGATGTGGAGTGCGGAGAGGAAGAGGAGGATGACGGAGAGGTTTCTGACTTCTTGCAGCTCTCTGACCTCCCGGCCAGCCAAACCTCCAAGCGAAAATTATATACACTTGCTCAGATTAACGATTTTTTAGGTAAGAGGGGGGTTGAAGTTTCATCTTTTTTCCCGGATTTAAAATTGTTTTTGTTGTCTGCCAATATTATTCTCAGGAAAACAACTTTGCCCGAATTTGATCAGAAAAAACGTTATCGTTTGAAAAAATTTGTTAGTAGTTCCCGTAAAACCAAGCATTGAAATGGATTATTTTAAAGTGCATACTTTTGTCCTTGCTTGTTTTATTTTTTTAAATGCATGCATCACTTTATTATCCATGGAGAAACTATTTTTTAGCAACTTTTAATATTAATGGTTGTAGAGATTTTAAAAAGAGAGCCCAATTATTTGATTTTATTAACCAAAAACGGGCAGATATCGTTTTTTTTTTTTACAAGAGACGCTAACCAGGCTCACTGGCTGTTTGAGTGGAAAAGCGATTGTATTTTAAGACACGGCTCAAATCTCAGTGGGGGGGTTGCTGATTTATTTTCTCCTGGATTGGGCGCAGAGATTTTATCAATTGATGAATTTGTACCAGGGAAACTTTTAAGAGTGCACATTAAGCTTGGGGGGGACTTTTATTGATCTTATTAATATTTATGCTCCTAACCTAGGGGGAGAACGGATTTTATTTTTTAATAAATTATCAGAGTTACTGGGAAAGTGTGACCCGGTACATTTACTTGTGGTAGGGGGGGATTTTAATTGTACTTTGAATTTTAATCTTGATCGCAACCACGGGGAACCCCATCCCCAGTCTGTCTGTAAACTGACTGCTGTTGTAAATACACACAGCCTAGTGGATGTTTGGAGAACTGCTCATCCCAATGTTAAACAATATACTTGGATTAAATTACAACATAGTCAGCTTTCTGGTGCGAGGTTAGATAGATTGTATACCCCTAGAACTCATAGCAATAAGTTTATTGGTTGCCATATTTCCCCTTCGCCATTATCTGATCACCACTTTGTGTCCACCACAGTTTCTTTACCTTCTGAAATTCCTGTCAAATCTTATTGGCATTTAAACATCAAACTCCTTCAAGACCTAAAGTTTTGTGAAAATTTAAAAAAATTTTGGGCTAATTGGCAGACACAGATGCGTCACTTTCACAGCCTGAGACAGTGGTGGGACATTGGTAAAATACAGATTAAAGTGTTTTGCCAACAGTATACTCAGTACTCCACTAGGTGTGTGGCAGCGGCAGTCAGTGAGCTGGAGAGAGAGATATTAGAGTTGGAGAGGCAGCTGGATGGCCAGAGCAGTGAGACAGCATGTCAGAGCCTACGGGAGAGGAGGCAGTGCCTGGGCAGGCTGCTGGAGGAGAGGGTGCAGGGCTCACTGCTCAAGGCCCGCTTCACTCAGCTAAGAGACATGGATGCTCCCAAGCCTTCTTCTTCGGCCTGGAGAAGAGGAGGCTAGAACAGAGACAGATACATTGTCTGAGGCTGCCCTGTGGGAAGGAGGTGAGCAGCCCAGCGGAGCTGCGCCAGGCAGCAGTGGAGTTTTATAGTGAATTATATAAATCTGAAGGCTGCAACCTGCTGGATACGGCACAGATACATCAAGGTCTCCCCAGACTGAGTGAGGGGGAGAGCAGTGAACTGGAATCCCCCCTCACATTTCAAGAGCTTTCCAAAGCTGTTATGCAGCTGTCCAACAGCAAGGCGCCCGGCATCGATGGACTGCAGCCAGAGTTCTACAAGCACTTCTGGCCCTTGCTGGGTCAGGACCTGTACCATGTGCTGACTGAGTATCAGGGAGGGAATACTCCCACTGAGCTGTCGCCGTGCCGTCATCACCATGCTGCCTAAAAAGGGGGACTTGTGTAACCATAAGAACTAGCGTCCAGTGTCGCTTCTCTGTTGTGACTACAAGTTGTTTTCCAAGGCTCTGGCTGTCCGGCCATGGGCTGTCTGGAGTCGGTGTTGCACCGGGATCAGTCTTACTGTGTGCCCGGACGCTTCATCGCCGACAACCTCTTTTTAATTCGGGACCTTTTAAATGTGTCCAAACTTTTTAACCTGAACTTTGGCTTAATTTCGCTTGACCAAGAGAAGGCATTTGACAGGGTTGATCACAAATATTTATTTGCCACATTGAAGGCTTTTGGTTTTGGTCCTGTTTTTATTTCTTATATTAATCTTTTCTATTTTAATGTTTTTAGTACAGTTAAGGTGAATAACAGCCTGAGTCGGCCCTTCCCAGTTCAGAGGGGGATTCGGCAGGGATGCTGTCTCTCCGGAATGCTGTACTCCCTCTCCATAGAGCCCCTGCTGCATCAGCTCCGCCTGCACCTGACTGGCCTGGCAGTACCTGCACTGCCCCACGCCCTGCCCATACAACTCTCTGCCTATGCTGATGACCTGAATGTCTTTGTCACTGGAGACCGAGATGTAGCCACCCTGCAGGATTGCATCCATACCTTTGAGAGGGCTTCGTCAGCCCGGGTCAACTGGACCAAGAGTGGGGCATACCTGGTTGGCAGCTGGAAGGGTACTGCCCCTCCCTCCTTACCCCAGACCCTGTCCTGGAATACAGTTGGTCTCAAGATCCTGGGAGTGTTCCTGGGTAATGAACAGTTTATGCAGCAAAACTGGGAGGGACTGCTGGAGAAGGTCCTTGGGCGGCTGCAGAGATGGCAGTGGCTCCTCTCCCAGTTGTCTTTCAAGGGGAGGGTGCTCATCATTAATAATCTGGCTGCCTCCATGCTGTGGCACAGACTGGTGTGTCTGAACCCTCCCCCTGGACTGTTGGAGCAAATCCAGAAGAGCTTGTTGCAGTTTTTCTGGAGCAGGCATCACTGGCTGCGCCCATGGTGCTGTACCTTCCCCAGACGAGGGGGTTTGGGACTGATTAACCTCTCTTGCAGGGTGGCTGCTTTCCGACTGCAGGCGGCCCAGCGGCTGCTTTACTGCACAGGGCTGTGCTGGCAGGGACTGGCCTTCTCTCTGCTGCACCGGGCAGGCCGGCTGGGTTTGGACAAACATCTTTTTTTAATTTCCCCTGCCAGATTCCCCAACTCAGGACTGGACACTTTTTACAGTACTATGTTTAACGCCTGGCACCTCCTTCACACCAGCAGGACTGACTCCTCCCTGTGCAGCCCGTGGATCTTCGAAGAACCCCTGTTTTTTTAATCCTATTTTTAATCACGCTCATTTTAATTCTGTCACTATGTGTGGTGTGTTTTTAAATGCTGGACTTACAAAACTGGGCCATCTTATTGAATTCACAGATTTTCGGTGGAGGTCCAGCAGGGAACTGAGTGTGTTGCTGGGTATCAGATCAGAGAGGTTCCTGGAGAAGATGCTGGCTGACCTGAAGGCCTCCTTGAGCCCGGCTGTTTCTGGTTTTGTGGAGAGGTGTCTGATGGAGCGTGTGGTCCTCGAACCCGATCCGTTGTTCCCCACAGTGCTGGTCTCCCTCGGTCCCCCTGGCGTAAGAAGAGCAGCCAGGGAGGCTGCTGTCAGTGCACAACCTCACTGAGCTGCATTTTCATGCCACAGAGAAGAAACAACTGTACCACCTGTGTGTTAAATCTCACTGCTTCCCCGAGTTGAGAAATCTGGTGGATACTAAGTGGAGGGCACACCTGGGGGTGAGCGAGGCCCTGCTCCCGAGTTGGCGCTCTCTGTATAAACTACCCCTGCCCAAGCACTCAGGAGACCTGCAGTGGCGTGTGTTGCACAGCATTGTGGCCACAAACCGCTACTTGAGTCATGTGGAGCCTGGAGTGAGTGAACAGTGTCCCTTCTGCCCTGCCTCCGAGACTGTGTATCACCTGTTCACGACTGCCCCTGTTTGTTTGCTACCCTTTTTCCAGCATTTAACAGACCTGTTGGCGTCTTTTGGTGTTATTTTTACTAAAACGTTACTTGTTTTTAGTATCACCTACAAATCAAAACAACGTCAAAAATGTGTGCTTGTTAATTTTATCCTTGGTCAAGCGAAGTTAGCCATTTATAAATCTCGAAAAAACAAGATTTTTGCCACTGGTTTTACTGATGCCTGGAGTGTTTTTAGAGTCCTGCTTGTTAGCAGGATTCAGGTAGATTTTTTTTATTACTGTTTGGTAAAGGACTTGGACAAGTTTAAACACAGGTGGTGTGAGGGGGGTGGGCTGTGTGATGTGAGTGAGGAGGGGGAGCTCATTTTGTTATTTTAACCTTGTCACGCTAAACAGATTTATATTGTAACTTTTGTTGTTTTTTTGACTGCTTAATTGTTGTTGTTTTGCTGTGATCGTTTTCTTTTGTGGCTATCTTGTTTTATGTATTTTGTTGTTTCAATAAAGGGATTTAAAACTCAAACACTCTCTCTCTCTCTCTCTCTCTCTCTCTCTCTCTCTCTCTCACACACTATATGGGCTGAGCCAGCACCACCTATCACATGATGGTATTATTATGTACAGGAACCATTACATTACTATGGTGAAGGCAATTAATACAACTTGACATCATAACCCAGGTGCACGGGTTTCCTGTAGTTTCACTGAAAGCAGTGCATACCCAGGGACTGTCCAGTATTGGACACATTACCGTATACTGAGGGTCAAACACTACATGCTGGTAAAGGAGATATGTAGTTATTTTGAATAGTTGTTATCAATAACAAACAGATAGACTTTTTTCATTGTATTCAACCCTTTTTTATATGAAATACTCTCCCATACAAGCACTTGTGATAATAGGGTGTCAAAAACATAGTTTGTGCCTATTTGCTCGATTACACGGTACTGTGTATGATTAAAAAAAACTACGAGTCCCAGGAGGCTTTAGTTTGCACATGCGCATTTTTGCGTCGGAAAAGAAAATCCCACTGTAGCCTGGAAACAAGGTATTTATTACCATTTCAAAATGCCCAATAAAAATAGTCATATCTATCTAAGTACTCATGTCAGCAAGACTTTCTTTTGGAAAATCAGCCTTTACATTTTTTACACCCTCACAGCTACAGCAAACAATACAATAATTAAATCAAGCTGTCCTTCTTTTGTGTAATGCGCGTGTACGTGTGAAGCGTGAACGAGAATTAGCAGCGTTCACAAGCCAACGCCTCTAACTGAACCAACCAATCATTATGTAACCTCGTTCCCTGCCCTCATCTTCTATTGGCCAATAGCAAATGCGCAGTCACGTTGGAATAGCGCGCGTGAACGCGAAACGGCTGTTGCGATGGCGTAGGTGGGGGGCGCGCGCGCAGGCTGGTGGTTGTGAGGGTAATCGCTGACGTCACCGCGGAGCTGCAGGAGATGCTGATGTGACAGCGAGAAGGAGAAAAGCGACGATTTTTAAAAACCAGCATAAACAACAATAAGCAATTTATTGGAACTTAAACGCGCTGTGGAAAACTGTGATTAAAATTGAAATGATGGGGTTTTCAGACTGTCAGCAGTTGTAAGGAAAAGATCGGAAGGGTTTACCACACCCGACTCCCTCACAGAGGGGTAAGACAGAGCAGCGAAGAGGTAGGAATTACTCAGAATAATGTTTGACAACAAAAAATGGACTGAGATGGAAACCCGTCTGATTTAAATGGGTGTGGATCTGTTTTCAGATCTTCCAAGGTCGTCTGTGAAACACAGAATGCAGAGAGCAGAGTGACCGATGTTGCTTTTTAATTAACTACGGTACTGTAAATCTGGCCTCTGCATAGTGACATATACATACATAGCACAAGGGACAATTAATAATACAAATATTACCCGTGACAGTGGAATTATCACGCATGCGTGCAGAACTGCGTCTCTCGCCAGTACCTGCTTAATTAAACAAAAATACTAATGGGTTTGGATTGTGCTTTTATTATGGAAGGCAGTGTTTATCTATTTCACAATGGCAACCAATGACAGAGGCAGCGCAGTTAAAAACATAGGCAATAAACCATGGACTCGCGTTATGCATAGACTGCATGCCCTCGTGTCGCCCGCACAGTAACGTGAACAGATGACGCATACAAAGAATATTATTATTATTATTATTATTATTATTATTATTATTATTATTATTATTATAGTCACGGAATGGAGCTGTGGCATATGTTACAGTCTTTGTTTAAAACGAATGCATATGTCTTCTAAATTACCGGTATTTGTTTCATAGTCCGGCCGGGGCTAGAAGACTAAAAGACAGTCTTGTGTTCTACAGTAAGGTGTCAAAAATGACAAAACTATGCCAGATTGCCATATGCCTGGTTGTTCTGATAATACACCGAATACGTGCTAATCTGTGATGATTATATATCATTTTTGTCATTATTTTTGTATATAAACGTTTGGCACGCAAACAGCTGTCCCTTAAATTGGGTATATGGGTTTATTTATAAACCTTGCCAAAGGGACTTGTAAATGGATGTCGCAGTTCTTTGATATATATATATATATATATATATATATATATATATATATATATATATATATATATATATTGGGGTTGGTTTTTACTATGGCCTCTTTGCAGCTGGCATGCATTTCCTGTCTTCCCTGCATATTAAAGCTGCAATCCCACCATCATGTTTAATTTGACACTGAAATAACTCTTTGGATTATTTCATGTTCCATAGTTTATCATACTGTTGTTTTCTGTTTCTTTACATTATTCAGATGTAGTTTGAGCTGGATACCCAACCCCTTCACACCTGCTGCCAGGCTGCTGTCATTCTCGGAGTCAAAAAGTTCTGCTTTCGTAGTTTATTACATCGTCAAGTGCTAAAGGCACATGTTTAGTTTCTTTGAGTTTCACAATGCTGTAGAATTGTATGGGCTTTTAAGAACGCTTCATTGTGTCTATGTTTACTGCCATGCTGGTCGTAAGGGTGTTGAGTTGAGGGATACGTTTATTATTATATGATTGAATGTATTTTGGTATGACCCCTCCCATGTGTATGATGCGTATAACCCCCCCCCCCCAAGGGTATGCTAAGGTAACATTAGGTAGTGCAAGGTTAGTCCTAATTGGGATCTGTAAAACCAGCTACAAGCTTCCCATTTCGAGACAGCCTTTCTGTTTTCTGTGAGCTTCATTGATGCCAGCTGAGGAGCAGTGCTGAAGGCTACACACAGAGGTGTGGCTGGGGCTCCCTGTCTTCTCAGGATTGATTTATAGGAATCGATTGTCAAGATCTTATCCATCACCAGTGCTACCAACCGATGATTTTACAGAAACAGTTTGCATTGTACCTCAGTAAACGAGCAGTGGATTGAATGGGTTTGTATCTTGAAGCAGTGAATTATATTCTTGGATGGGTTTGATTGCTAGATATACTGTACATTATAAAATGTACATTTTGGTGTGTTTTCATTATCATGGGTACAACAACAGCAAAAAGTATAGGCATGCAATGCCAATTTCAAACTCTGGATCTAGTGTGTGTGAGCAACTATCCATTAAGAACCTACAGTGCCTGTCTATGAATGACAAGGATCCTTCATCATGTTAGCTCGTGGTTAGTGTGGATTCGGGTTTGCTCCAGGCTTCCAGGATCATTTCTTAAATCCCAGGATTGGCTGTAGGTAAAATCCCCTAATTTAAGATTACCGCATTGGGATACTTCCACACAACAGGCTACCTGGTTTTCAAGTTCAATTTTGCACTGTTGAAATTAACTTTGTCTGCTTGTTTATTGACTCCAAACTTAAATAAATGTGATCCATCTGTACAGATCATGATGTTTCACAGTGCTCTGTATAAATATGAGCGATTCTATGAGCGCCTGCCTGCCTGCCTGCCTGCCTGCGTGGCCCCCTGGGAGCCCATTCACTTCTGTTTATTATGCCTCAGTGGTACCCAGCTGTTAACCAAGTCAAAAACAAACCCCTGAGGGACAGAAGACAGAGCACCTTAGTTTAGCACAATCCGGGAAAAGCACACATACCGAATCACCAAAATATGAAACCACAAGGGGCTGCCAGAGCACAGATTTGTAATTTCTCTTCTACGTTTTGTATAGTATTTCGGTAGGGTACAGAGTTAATTAAAAACTTGTGCTTTTTTAGCTAAGTAAAAACTAAGCAGTTTGGATTTGTGAGAACATGAACAATCCATCTTTGTCACTACAGTATGAACTATGTTTTCTGTGATCCGGTATTGATAACAAAATGGTTTCTTACAGTATGCGGTTACATTGGAAAATATTTGAATCAGTGGTACATTATGCAAAATGCTAGTGGACTGCCTGATTCTATCAGCATTGTACTCTATCTGTGTTTAGTGTGTCCTGTTTTTCAGTCTGATCACAGCCCCTTTCTAAACTGAAGCACTGGTCAAAAAAGGCATTCTAGGATTTTGCTTTGAATGCAGTATGTAAAGTAGCTAATTTAGGAAGTTTTCCAGGAATTGAAACTCCTGATTCTAGCCCGGTGCTAAAGGAACTTAGGGTCAAAGGAGCTTAGGGTCAAAACACAAAGAAATATACGTTTTAAATAGGCTCAGTGTTTTAGAGGGATGCAAATCTCAGATTTTTGTTTTGATGCCCCTGCCCTCCACAGAAAATAATGCAGTGAGTATTACACAAATCCACGCTAGACCTTCAGGGTAAAATACTGCAGTGAGTATTACACAAATCCACGCTAGACCTTCAGGGTAAAATAATGCAGTGAGTATTACACAAATCCATGCTAGACCTTCAGGGTAAAATAATGCAGGGAGTATTACACAAATCCACGCTAGACCTTCAGGGTAAAATAATGCAGTGAGTATTACACAAATCCACGCTAGACCTTCAGGGTAAAATAATGCAGTGAGTATTACACAAATCCACGCTAGACCTTCAGGGTAAAATAATGCAGGGAGTATTACACAAATCCACGCTAGACCTTCAGGGTAAAATAATGCAGTGAGTATTTCACAAATCCACGCTAGACATTCAGGGTAAGGACGTGAATAAAACAATACAGTGTAAAACTCGGAGGATGACTAATTCAACCAAGGCAAGAGTTACATGAGATACTGTTAAGATAATGAAGTCCCTATGGAATGCTGTATGCTACACATTATATAAGACATGGGCCTCTTATCTCACTGGGAGAAATATTCAAGTATTCATATATCAGTTTGTAGAAATAATACCCTCAAAAAAACAATGTACAGTTCTGCTTTTGAAACCTTTTTCTGTACAACATTTTTTTTTATATTTCAGTATGAAAAATCCATGTCCATCACACCTCCAGCCTAAATCAATGAACTTTAAAATGCGGCTTTGGGGTAATACTTATTCATGAAATAAAGAGTGCATGTGGTTTACATTTTTAATTTTCATGTGTTAACTGAACCAAAATTATAGTTGCTTCGTCTGTGCTTTTTTCTATTGCATGATTTTTATTTTCCTGACTTTTTCCGAGAAAAAATAAATTAGGCAAAAAAGACAACAACAAAATTCAGAAAAAAGAAATGTTTTACTTATCAGAGTGTCTGGTTTTAAAATACTTTTTGTAGGTGTAGAATGTTCTGCTTGTTCTTAAGTGGGGCTACTGGGTGACAGTATGTTAATGCAGTTTATAGTGCAAGGATGGATTTTGTGGCATTCTGTGGAACATACAGTATCTGCTGTGCAATAAGAGGCTTGTGGTAAAATATCCCAGGTGATAGGAAATGTTTCAGCTCTATGTACAGTCCTTACAAAGCTCACACATTTTACTCATCCATTTGTGAGACAGAGAAGGGTCCCTTGCCAGAGGTGTCTGAATCTAGGTCACAATGAGCTGCTTGCATTATGAGCCTGATCTCTGATCTCTGATCTCTGACCTCTAACCTCTGATCAAACCCTTTAAAGCTATACTCAGAAACAATTGCCCAAATTTTATTTTCCTTGGAAATGTGTTACTTATTCCATTGGGACAGTATTACCACTTTATTAGCTGAGCCAATGCTATAACGTGGTAACAGCTTCATTGGTTTTGATAAGCAGCAGACATTTGTCATGAGATTTTGTTGTGCTAGTCTGTGAGTGAAGGCTATAGTGACAGTGACATCTGTATGTTATTTATGTCCTCGGCAGTGGATGTCTTAACCATGCAGTTGTCACTCAAATGGCCTAGATAATCTTAGTGACTGCATGAGCTGTTTCCCCCACAGGGAATGAGCTCTATTGGAGGCAGCTGTGCATAGAAATGTTATGCTTTTACATAGTATAGCTATACTGTGTACAGCACATAATGTACCACACACCACAATTGTGATACAACAGTACATTTGTTATCTTTTTTATTTTTATTTTGCATGTCCATTTTTCATTACTTTTTTTGTTTTCAAAGCACCACATTTAGCTGAATCTGGCAAATATACAGAACATTTAATACACATCCCATAAAACCCCTAAAACAATACCCACTGTACACAGATCCCACCCTTATAGAACAATGTATCCTTGCTTATCTTGATTACTCCTATATGTTTGAAGTTGTCGAATAATGGTTTTAACCCCTCATTATATTCTCTTCTGTTTGAAATGTTAACGTAATGTTATTCCAGAGGCATGAGATTAAAAGATTTTAAAAGCCAGTTCCAGCTTCCAGCAGGGACATAACTGGACTTTCAGTGTTTAAGTATCATTGTTCCGTACCAATAGTAGGGAAATTGTATTTGCCATTGGATAACATGTTCCTGCTCACAGGCAAAAATGATTGTTCTTGTAGTAAAATATTTTTTTCTCACTGTTGTTCTCTATCATATTATTGAGGTTAATATAGCCTGGGGCCTGTCCGTATGCACAGCAGACTTGCATTTTCACACACTGTGGATATAGATCATGGTGCTGTTTCATGTCCCTGATCAGTCTACGTTTGTAATTACAGTTGTGGCAGAGGGATGTATGTTTCAGTACTTAGATACTTGTCAGACAAACTGACACTTTCAGGGCTTGCAATCCTTGTATGCAGCTGTGCTAGCACTGCTATTTCCATTGAGATGCCTTTGTGATCAAGTTTCACTGTCAAAGTATAACACTTTACTAACGGAGTTCAGATGGCACCACTGTTTTGCAGATTGATTTGTATTTGCGGACTGTGCTCAAACTCCTGATACTCTAGAGCTGCTGTACACAATACCCTAATGACTGGGATGAAATTGCATATGCAGGTATTTTACCGATCGCGCTGTACTACTTATCGACACAATTTAGTTATGTATACTCTGCTCAGTTCTGAAGGTTAAACACAATCACTGCTGGTGAGTCTCTGTTGTGACATGAATACCAATGATGGGTTGTTCTTCTTACCATGTGAAGCTGCACATATGAAGTTTGTAAATTCCAACTATGCCCTTCTATCTACGTTTCTGTACAGTCCTCCAACACCACATGGATGTTACTATCTGGTAATAGATTAGATACAATAAGGGCCAAGTTATAACAAACTGGGATTATCTCTGGTAATAGATTAGATACAATAAGGGCCAAGTTATAACAAACTGGGGTTATCTCTGCCTCCCCCTTTTGATTTACTTTGTCACTTCCTGTAGTTAAAATAGAGATGTGTGGATCTCACATCTTATGCAGTTTTAGAGATCTAGCAAGCCAATCTGTGTAATATGGGCTTTCCATAAATGTATAAATCCATCAACAACGTTTCAAATTTTGTTTGTATAATTGAAATGATTAAGGGATTATCTGAAATGTGTTCCTTATAATAGTAATAATAATGTCTTTATATAGCACCTTTCACAGTGAACCACCATCACAAAGCGCTTTACATTATATGCAGAGTCACTTACAATAGGATGTTGATTTAACATCTCATCTGCAGGAGGTTAAATGACTTTCTCACACATTGAGTCAGTCAGTGGCAGAGGTGGGATTTGAACCAGTGACCTTCTGGTTACAAGCCCTGGACTTTAACCACTGGACCACACTGCCTCCGATATGTATAGATTTGCTTCATATGTATAGATATTGCTGGATAAAACAATCCTTTTCTTAAATGCGTACTCTATTAGCTTTATGCTTCTGAATTTTACAAACTGAAAATGGCATTTTGACAATTTCCAGAAATGTAAATCATTTCATTCTGAATGCAAAATAACCTATGGTAGGATTTAATTAAGGAGTAATACAGTACAGTACTTCAGAAACTTGATATTCTTTTTTTTTTTTTTTTACAAAACTAAGTGCTAAAAATTAAAACTGAACAATTTTGTAGTCCTCTGCAGCCATCTTAGAAACCATTGATGAGACCAGCTGCATATTTGTAACGCCTGACGCAAAATATGCTTGACCTTAGCCTTGATATTCTGACATACAGTAATATTGCTGCCACACCTGGAGGCAGGAGCGATAAAGATCACACAGTGTGACACACTGCCTCCAATGCAAAGTTGAATGCTGTGATTCTCTTTTAAGCTCAGTTATGAATAGTGTCCAATAGAAATCCCTATCCCGAACACAACTGAATGAGCTGTAGCCCATAGAGCCTCTGAGATCCCGTCCAAGTACTGACCGGACCGGACCAACCCTTCCTTAGTATCTGAGACGTGAAAGTGCTACAGTATGGCTGCAGACAGGCACAATGTTTTAGTGTCTTTGGCCTCTGGGTTTGTCCCCAAGGCAGGAGATATTTATTACTGCTTCTGCAAACGCTGGCCTGGCCATCAGCAGTGCTGACTCTCCATTGATTTTTATTTCCCAGCAGACTTACAGGCAGCTTGAGTTATTAGAAATTAAGGACTCGAGGCAATGCTCATGCATTAGCACGGTGTCGTATTATTATTATTATTTGTTTATTTAGCAGACGCCTTTATCCAAGGCGACTTACAGAGACTAGGGTGTGTGAGCTATGCATCATCTGTAGAGTCATTTACAATTACGTCTCACCCGAAAGAGCACAAGGAGGTTAAGCGACTTGCTCAGGGTCACACAATGAGTCAGTGGCTGAGGTGGGATTTGAACCGGGGACCTCCTGGTTACAAGCCCTTTTCTTTAACCACTGGACCACACAGCCTCCTATAGGTGGAGAGACGATGGGGGGAATCGTTGTTATATTTTAACAGAGCCATTGCTATCTGAAAGCAGCTCTTGATATTCAGGATTCAACTGTAACAAATCAGACGTGGTGTTAGCAAGCATGCTTTTTATTACAGAAATACATTATACACCATCCAAGTATAGGGATTTAAGGCAGAATGACTGGGGATGGGGAGTTTGTTGTCTGTTTTGCCAACTCAACCCTCTGTGCCCTACAAATCTAGCAATCCCTGAATAAATCATTACCTTGACTTTTTAGATGTAGGCAATATAGACAGAGTACAGACTGCAGTCTTAATGTTTGGAACATGGATACATTCTATAATTCTCTCAATAAAGTTCCATTACCTGTGCTTTCTAGTAAAAATGAACTGTTTGACTTTTTTACCCTCTGGTCATATCAATGATACAAACCACATGCTTTGAGATAAGAACTGAATTCTATGATTCTGTCAAGTTTGAGTATAGGTGTTGTCCACTTTCTGCCACGTTGTTTTGGGAGTTTTATGATGTGATGTTCTACTGTTTAAATCTTTGCAGAAGCACTAAAATAGTAAATTCGTCAATAGAAATCAAAACCAATATCGCGAACATAGAAACAATTGATTGTTGAGCACAATGGTACTCACAGTCTTAATGGAGTCAGCTGATAGCATTTAATATCTATAGCAAAAGAAAAATATTATTAAACACATCTATTAAATGCTTACCCTGTAGTGTTTACTACAATCCGATCGACCTTTTCTCTATCCTGTGTTGTACTTATCACAGTGAGATACTTTTCAACACATTCTCAGGGCTTGACAGTGGCTAGTGTAAATGGAGTTTGTGTGCAGGCTTGTATTTATTTCATTGATCTATAGTATAGAGTTCCTCCTTGAAAAATTATGACACTTGCTTGGGATGTTCTTTAACACAAGGTAATGAGTTAGACTCTGTGGGATACTGTATATGAAGGCTGTCTGTCCGATCATCCGATGCATTTCACACTTACATTTTGAAAAATACTGAGACAACTGCTTATCTAGTTATGATGAAAAAAACTTTCTTTAGCACAAGTAATTAACAGGATCTGAATCTGGGGTGATGTGGACCCTATCTGTCTGTTTATCTGTTTATTCAATTGCAGTAACTCTTGGACTGGACATACTTAGCTATTGACAGTATAAGACTGGGGGTATGTGAAGGCATCTCTCCATCCGCCTGACTGTATACCAACTTATGTATACTTCAGGCCAAATGTTCCTCCAGTCTGTAACTGACTCCTGTTATTGGAAAGGAGAACAGCTCACAATTGTACAAAACTAGAACCTGACATTCTAACATGGATTTCTGGAATAAAGTGTGGGAGATGTTGCAGATATTGTTTCTTGTGTCAGTATGAGGCGCGGGACTGAAATACAGCTCACCTGCTTCTGTTTTCTGAGTGACCATGGTGAAGTTCAACTGTATCAGTAATACAGATAACCTTGCATTGCACTCAAAATAATTACTGCAGTGATTTAAATAAATCTATCTACCCAATGTAGTCATGGATTTCCTGGAATAAGTCAAAATAAGTCAAACCTGAGAAGAATTTTTCAGTGAATGTCAGTGAAAAAGCAGCTGTATTTAATAAAACAGAAGACTACACAGGCAGTTCAATAAAACAATGGTAACTTTACACCAAGAAACACCCAGCTTGAGGAAGGCAGTTTAAATGTTTATCTAAGTGGTTTCTTGCACCATTAATATTTCTGTTTACCTGTTGAAATTTATATTTGATAGCTGTTGTTTTTAGTACAGATTGTATAACAGTACAGAAATTGCTTCCCTGCACAGTTCCCTGTGGCATGGTTCTCCAGGCTGTTTGCTTTGTACTGAGAGATGCTTTATAAACCCCAGGAGGAGACAAGCACAGCTCTATCTTTCTCCAGAGCTCAGAAACACCGCTTTGACTCCATACAGATACATACTGTGTCCCCCTAAGGAAGACGTTCACTGTTTTGTTCTGGTGCTGGTTCGAGCTCTGTAATTACTTTAGATACAGAGAGTGTATTATTTAAACCATCTCTATGCTCTGCCATAAACTACTATGTAAAGGAACAAAGTAAAGCTGTGTGTGTTAAACACTTTTTTGTTTGTTAAATGAAGCATGCTTTTCATTGTCACTGTGTTTTTGTGTGTACTGTGTGTTCATTTTTTAATATATAATTATTTCCCAGAAAATTATTTTAAAAAATGACACAGCTATTAAGTCCTCTATTAATTTCCCATATGTGACAATTACTAAGGCTCTGTGTAGTTCAAGATTAGTGCTAATCCGGGTCTGTGAAACCAGCCAATTGTGTGGGCGAGGTTCCCTCTTTCTGCACTTCAGGTGTGATGGATTAAGAACCCTCGTAAGGGCAGCTTGTGTGAATCTGCAAATCTGCTGTCACTGCTTCTACAAAGTTAGAATTCCTAAACCATTTCAGCTGGCTACTTCACAGATTTCTTGTAAACTCATTTGACTTTTTGCTTTCTGAATGATAAAGACCTACAGTACCGGTTTGAGATATTGGCTTCATACCTGGTACACATATGTATTCTTTGTGATGTGTCTTGTTCATGTACAAGGAAAATGAACCCTTTCATGCCAGCTATTTCACAAAGCTGCCGCAGTGCCAGTTTCCACTTACCCCAGCGCACACAGTAAGTTATTTAAAGAAAGAACTGGTAGCAGTTCAGAATGTGTTTTTTATTATTTAAATTCTTCCAAAGAGCAGAGTAAAAACCTTTGTATAATTAGATTTTCTAAGCATTTTTGCAGGGCCATTGAAAAGGGTGGAGTGACTAATACACCGGTGTGATGTATGCGCAGGTGTGTCTAATATTAAACTACTGTGCCAGTGCCACAGTTACTCTGCTAATTATTACTTCTTAAATCCATTCAAGTACCATTTGTCAGTGGTTTAAACTGTTACTACTGGAATTCAGTACTGTAGTAGTATATCTATATTAGATGTATTTTGACATTGCATTTAAGTTTACTTGAACCAATTATTTAGAAATTTTGAAAAACAGAATAGTTTTAGCAGTTTAACTAAAATGAAAACAACATTTTTAAAATTAAGCGGAATAAAATGTTGCAAAGAAGGGTTATTTCGAAACTAAACCTGTGTATCTTTATTTATCAGTGTTGAGCATGTAGGGAAAAAATCAGTTGTAAAAAGAGGTGAGCCAGCGACCTATAAAGCGTTTTTATATATATATATATATGTTGGTGCGGGGACAAATATCCAAATATTCAAACAAATATTTTTGTACATCTATTTGGATACAAAAATCAGATGTTCGTATTCGGTAGAAATGACAAAAATACTGTGCACTTACCACCTCATCAGAATTTGCGCAGCAGTTTCACAAATGGCAAATGAAAAAGAGCTCTGTGTGATATGTGAGATAATAATATGGTTTGTTTACTTTTTGCTGTCTAAAACTTTTTAATAGAGGCTCAAGAGCTGCTGTGTTGATCCTGTGTTTTTTATATATGACAAAATGATATCTCAAAAGTCTGCAATAGTACAGTATTTCATGTTACATTTCAAAATGTCACATTTTTCAATTTTTGGAAAACTACAAAGCGATTTGTAATTTCAATATGTCAACGTAACATTATTGATTCTATAGGACGTGATGCAAAACATTTGGCCATGTAACGCCCTCCATATAATCTACTAAATAAAAACACTGTTTTTTTCATAGTTGTTTTTCTATCATCTATATGCAGGTGTATGAAATGAGCCATCAGCTTAGAAACAATAATAATAATAATAATAATAATAATAATAATAATAATAATAATAATAATAATAATAAACATACAATAATTTACTGACAACAAGTAGCCTACTACTAGTGTTAGAAAATGTATCCTTTTACAGCCATTTATTTAGTAAAAATAGTGAACTACAGAAATCATAAAAAAAGGCAAAATGTGGTAACAGTATCAAATTGTCTACAGGAAGGATGCTTATCAGGGGCGATGTATAAAATACTGACCTGCCTGTCCTTGTATGAAATATGGGAGGGATCAAACCCTTCAGTGTACTTGGACACCTCCGTAGACAACAGTTTCATTCGTGATTTTTCCTGGCAAGCACGTGTTGTCAGCACTTGGCTGTGATTGGTTAAGGTACCGCTCAGTGGCACTGCGGGACTAGCGGTATCGTCCTGTGTTTATCTGTCCAACACCATATGAAAGCAATGCCAGCTTGCCGTGCACGCCTGTTTGTCCCGGAAGTCCCGGGAAGTCTCATGCAGGTGTTTTTTGTCTTACCTGGACTCTGATCTTTTTGTATCTCGGCACTTACCTCACATTTTCAGTTTGTGATAACATATATACAGGCTCTAATGAGTCCTTGCTTGCTGCCATGATTAAGAGGGTTGCTTCTCCTTCCTAGCGCAAACATTGAAAAAAAATTAGATTTTAGGGGTTAGATCTTTATTAATAATAAACTGGGCCAAATCCGAGTGGTCGTTGAACAGGTGTTTGGGCTATTGCGAGGGAGGGGGCGGATACCACTGAAGCATACTGAAGTGAACCATGAGCTTGTTCCCCAAATTATTACTGCCTGCTGTATCCTGCACAATCTGTGCCAGGACCGTAAGGAGGTGTTCAGGCAAGCAGAGGAACAGCTACCTCAGCCGCCAGCAAGAATTGTAAAACAGCGATGTGAAGAGGGTCCTGCAATTAGAGATGCACGGCTATCTTTATTTTTGTTGTAATTTTATTATGTAACATTTTTGTTTCATTAGCTTATTTTGTATCTCTCTTTTGTGTCTCTCAATAAGGCCAAGTATAGCATCCTCATTTGCTCTGTACTTGTATGACTGCTTCTGCTTAATAAAGAATTGGAATATTGAGAAGTATTGTTGATTCCCAAGAAATAAGTCGTGAAAATTCCACACCACATTTTAGTTTGAGAGTGGGTTAAACAATGTTAGTATTGTGCACTGTATCAAGCTGCCTCATCATATCCTCTTCCCTTATGGATATTAACACCTGTGTCTCTTCATCGCTCCAACGGATGTAAGTGGGGGATGGACTTGGGGTTTGATCAGACATAAGTAACTAGGAGAAATTGCATTGGAGTATAGTTATACACATTTAAACATAGTACTTAGTAATACTTTACAATAAAGACGTCTTGACAGTTGTTTGGAAAGCTATTTGCAAGTGTATTCTGAAGTACTGTAGAGCCCACGATGCAGTTTATCAAACATTTGTAGTAATAGTTTTAAACAGAAACTTGTGTAAATACAATATGTATGATACTTTTACAAACACATTTAGATCTGTGTATGATTAGCAATATGCAAAGTTCTAGGGAAGACGGAGAAAAAAGTGGGGTTATCTGCAACATCAATCTGATAAAGGAAATACTGCAAACAAAACATTAATTTCCCTGCTGCCATCTTTGGACCATGGTAACTTACGTATTCCCATGTGACTTTTATAGCAGCTAGGAAAGGACTTGAACGAGCTAAATAACATTTTCACTAGAAACTTTACATGTGTAAGTGGGCGTGGATTTCACAAGCATTTCCTGGAATCTCACAAGGAATTGAGACTTTCACGGTAAAATACTGAGACTCTTTTTTGGGACATTTTCATGAGCTTCCCCTGCCAGGTTTCACACGCATTGTCCATTCACGTGAAACAAACCAACATGTAAACTGGCCTATTGAGACTTCCCTTTAAAGAAAACAAAACAGCATTGTTGTTTGTTGTATTCCTATTTTTTGAGTTGGTGTGCATTATATCAGAACCCTCTGTCTGAGCAGCATTATCACTAGATTACAGCTCAAATGAACAGAGCACAGAGCAGTCTGGGAGGAAAGGCTGCTTTGTGCCTCCATTGAATCAAGCCTGCTTTGTTCCTGTGAACGCAGCTACAAAGCAGGTAGTTGTCATTGGGAAGTCTGCCTGCCAGCAATCTGTGTGCTCCGACTACAAAACTACTGACTAAATTAGACACCAAGTAGCCTGCATATTACCTCTAAAGTCGTTAAAAGAATAAGCTTTTTCATATTATGCTTGCTTGGAGAAGTTTTCTGTACACTTTTCTTCCAATGAGACAACATTTAACATTTGGAAGTGAAGCTAGTCAGTATTTCTGGGTGTGTAAAGATAAAGGGCTCATTCATCTCCAGTGTGGTTATTGTGAGTGTGACATGAGGCTGAACATTTCCAGTTTTCAAATGTTCTTTTAATATCTGTGTGGAAGGGTGGGGGTCTTCACTGACACGGGAGACAGAAGATTGTAGTTGAAAACTCCGCACAGGTGCCCAGTTTTATTTATTTTCTTTTGTATTTATTGTAGCCTGCAGAGGGCGCTGTTGTCTGTGGCCTGTATACCGGCAACGGTAATCAGGACCACAGGTTACCAACACAGGTATAGGCAGGCACACTCACAGGTGCTCAAAAATAATAATGAAAACCAAAGGAAAATAAAACACAGTAATAAAACTACAAAGCAAAAGTGCTGCTTACGCAGTGCCCCCACTGCCACTATGCCGGTCAGCTCGGGTCTCCGTCCTACGCTTCGCTGTGCACTATACACTAGGGTGGCCAAGGTTCCTCTATCACTACACACGTCCCCTTGGGTACATAACCAGAGAATGGTTTATATAAGGCTGGCTGTGTTCCTCAGTCGCACTTTCCACGCTCCGCTGTACAGAAACAATCTGCACTTTAAGCTTCTCGTTGTCCTGCTTAGAACTGTCTCGGTGTATTCCTAATCACAGCCACCCGAATGCATAACCAAGCGCAGCTCTTATGGGCCGAGCAATCCCCCAAGGCACGCCTCTCAGCCACTCAGAGAGAGGGAAAGCCAACACACCCTCTTCCCCACCTTATATGCAAAAATGTAGGTGTTACACACAGACAGACAGACACCCCCTATTTTCCCAGAATCTGATATTCTCAAGCGGTTCTGCAGATATGTGAAAACCGGTGAAGTGTGGCGGCTGACCGCCTCCATTATACCCCCCCAGCAGGGGATAGTGAATACATAAATACATGAAGGAACGGTGTCATATTTAACAATGGAAACAGTGGTTATATATGTGTTTTCTCCACAGTGAGTGGTTGGCTGACCGGCGCCCCCTAGAGCCCAATGCTGGGATCTGATCTGGACAGCGCCTAAGGGACGTGGTGACAGGATGAGCGGGGGAGGGGAGCAGGTTGACCTTCTCACCGGCGGCGTCCTGGTCAAGGAGCGATGGAAAGTGGTAAGGAGCCAGATATCATTTTCATGGATGAACGCCTGGAGAAGAGTGTGTTTCTTCTTTACTCAAGTTCAGTTTCTGCTCTCACAGAAACAGAGGAACAAAAAGGTGGAGACTTCTACTGTCCCTTTAGATTACTTTCAAGTAGATTTGCAAAATGAAAACAAAATGAAACATTTGCATCCGGTTTTCTCTACATAGTGATAATGAAAGAAAAGAAATATTAAATAGATGATCTGATACCAGATAGGTAATGATAGCGCAATAGATAATATTTCAATTCAAACTTGTATGTGCAGTAAATTCAACCCTCTGCTGTACCTGCTCCGGGGATAGACATGAATCAGCCCACAATAGCCCAGTCTCTTCAGCACAATCCAGCTGCATTCATTTTATCTGTATAAAGAGATTGAACTTGACAATGCTTTAATTTACTGATGCAGCACACACCAGAAAAAGAAATTGCATAAGAAAATTGACTAAAGAGCCCAACAGCGCTCATCCAGTTCCTCGTAGCTGACTAATCTCGAAACTTTGTCAAGTCCGTTCTTAATCATCCCAATGATTCCGCATCAACAGCACGGCTAGATAACCCATTCTATCCCCTCACCACTCTGTGTAAAGAAGTGTCTCCTACTCTCTGTCCTACTGTAGGCCTGTCTCCACTTCATTTCCAACTGTGTCCTCTAGTGCCTGTTTCTGTGCTATGCTTAAAGTATTGACTAGGACTAACTAGGTCAACTTCTTTTAAGATTAGTCTGCTTGCTGTTGGACTCTCAACAAGGCCACAATGTTCTTTTGGTAATGAAATGATAATGCATTCAAAATAAAGCAATCACTCACAGATTCACCAGTGACAGTAACTTGTATAGTTGCAATGAAAAGTGATTAAGTGAATTGGTAGAATTAGAAAGTAAAGAAACTGGAGTTTTTAAATAAGAATAACATTTTTACAAGAGGCCACAGGTTAGCACGGGTTGGTTTGCAAACAGACAGACTGCTTCAGTCTTCACCAGTCTTTACAGACCTTCCATTCTTTGGCAGCGCTATTGCCTTCTAGAAGGAGACTGCCACCCTCATCTTGAAGCACTCCAGGCCTCTCAAAGGTAGTTTGCTCTCATTAAAAACAATTAGGCTGTGTTTGGAGAGGTAATTGGAATCTGGAATGGTCTAACAGGTCTGAGCAGGAACATGTTGCTCATTAAAATTCAGGTCTGGATGCAATCTGCTGCTCTGTACATGCTCAGAAAGATTCATTGTCTGAAAAAAATGATACGTTCCAATTTGGTTTTCCTACAAGGACTCCCAGAAGCAACTCACTTCAACAGGAAGTACAGCATGGCAAGAGACGTTTGTCACTTTTATTGTTTACGAATGCTATGGAAAAAATACCATTAAAAATGAAATACACATTTAACATGATGTGCTTCATTCATATAGGAACATTTGAGATCAATAGTGACGGTAATAGATAGTGCTCCAGATAAGCTGTGTAAAGGGTGTTTTACGCATTGAAAGAAGATGAATTACGCATGATATTTAAATTGAATGTGTAAAGAATACACATTTTTTGCACAGTTTGAGTTCACATGTTATTAAGCTTCTTGTGCTTTGTTGGTTCCCGTCGTCTCAATGGTCAATTGTGAATAAACTGCATGCGGTAGCTAGAGAATGGATCATGTCAGTACATTTAATTGTAGACAGCTTGGGAATTGCCAGAAACACATGCCCAGAGAGAATGGGTATTCAATTAAATAAATAAAAATAAACAACAAAAAACATGCAGTTAAATCCACTTACTTGCAATGCGTGTTTGTGACTGGTGAATAAGCCTAAACTGCTACACACCAGACGCGGTGCGGTTTTTCATCAGGTGAAAAGATACTTTTGCAGTGACATGACCATACACACCTGAAGCGACAGAGACGCGATGCAACACATTTATATAAACTGCCAGCTCTATACAACTCTAAAATTGCTCTTGACAAAAATATAACCAAGACTGGTAATAATCAACATGATGTGGAAATATCTTCTTCAGAGTGTCTTCTCTGATGGTATTTCAGAATATATAGCAATAAATCATATATACCTGGTATATCTAGTTGCTTCGAAATGGACTCCCATATATTATCTTTCATCTCTGCATCTTTATAATTGCAGTGATATTTGTCATAAAGCTCTCTGTATTTTTCCATGGCAAGTTTTATTCCATCATTTTGGACACTGCTTCACCTTGGTGTACTGTGCATTGAAGCTGTTCTCTGATTGCTCAATTCCCTAGTTGTCGCATGACAAACATGCATAAAATAGGATTGAATCCTGTTTATTTTGCGTCCCCCTGGTGATGTCGCTGGTGGTGTGAAGGATATAGGATCTGTTCATTTTGTCGCATCGCTGCACATGTTCGCTTGTACCTTGGTGTCTGATGTGTAGCTGTCTTAGACCCCCTCAACCTAACCTGTCTGTCAACCGAATGTTTGGAAGGTAAATCTAATAATAAATACAATATTCTGTGTTGGGAGACAGTTGGGAGGATTTATATTGCTATAGCAAGGCGATCAGTAAGGAATACAATATTATTGTTTCTTTATTTGCATTTCTGCAGTATCGGTAAAGTTTTTAAAAAATATTTGTGGACATTTGTGGACATACCCCTCTATACTGTAACAGAGCCCTCAACTCTCCCTCAATCTGTACCCCTCTATACTGAAACAGAGCCCTCAACTCTTCCTGAATCTGTACCCTTCTATACTGAAACAGAGCCCCCAACTCCCCCTCAATCTGTACCCCTCTATACTGTAACAGAGCTCCCAGCTCTCTCGCAATCTGGAAACCTCTATACTGAAACAGAGCCCCCAACTCTCCCTCAATCTGTACCCTTCTATACTGAAACAGAGCCCCCAACTCCCCCTCAATCTGTACCCCTCTATACTGTAACAGAGCTCCCAGCTCTCTCGCAATCTGGAAACCTCTATACTGAAACAGAGCCCCCAACTCTCCCTCAATCTGTACCCCTCTATACTGAAACAGAGCCCCCAACTCTCCCTCAATCTGTACCCCTCTATACTGAAACAGAGCCCTCAACTCTCCCTCAATCTGTACCCCTCTATACTGAAACAGAGCCCTCAACTCTCCCTCAATCTGTACCCCTCTATACTGTAACAGAGCTCCCAGCTCTCCCTCAATCTGTACCCCTCTATACTGAAACAGAGCCCCCAGCTCTCCCTCAATCCGTACCCCTCTATACTGAAACAGAACCCCCAGCTCTCCCTCAATCCGTACCCCTCTATACTGTAACAGAGCCCCCAGCTCTCCCTACTAGTTCATAAAAATCATAAACGGTAATACGTAAATGCGTATAGTCTACTATATTAAACTCGGACAGGAGGCGGTGTGGTCCAGTGGTTAAAGAAAAGGGCTTGTAACAAGGATGTCCCCGGTTCAAATCCCACCTCAGCCACTGACACATTGTGTGACCCTGAGCAAGTCACTTAACCTCCTTGTGCTCCGTCTTTCGGGTGAGACGTAGTTGTAAGTGACTCTGCAGCTGATGCATGGTTCACACACCCTAGTCTCTGTAAGTCGCCTTGGATAAAGGCATCTGCTAAATAAACAGAGCAAATCTTAACCCTTTGCATGTCTGGTCCGACATTGCAATTATTCCTATCCGGTCCATTGTCGGACCCTGTCCGACATCATCAAAAGACGCAAAAACGGGTTTCTAGTCGTTTTTTCTCCGGAAAAAGCCGAGAAAAAAAAAGGGCTTATCTCATGAATAGTCATACTTGCCCCTGGCATCAGATAACGGCAGCCATATGGAAACAAGCTGGCTGCTACTGCATCAGTGCTCAGAGAATATCACAGACATTTGCAGAGCTTTTTTGAGATGTTATAGTATTAAAATAATGACTTGGATCGCATTATTGAGGCGTTTGGTGATAAAATGAGTGATGATTGTTCGGTATGTACGACTATTATTATTATTATTTATTTCTTAGCATATGTGAAAGCTATAGCGAAGAAAAGGGTGGGGCGGGGCTGGAAATGCCTAGTGAGTGCTTTGTTGATATGCAGGGCCTTTTAAACCCATTTGACTGTGGGGAAAAAATACTTTTAAACAGTGCGTCTAAAATTAACTGCGCGTGTGAAAATAAATTGGACCTGACGCATTTGACACACACTTAATAAATGGACTGCAAAGGGTTAAATTAAGTTGCATCCATGGAGAGCTGCCAACATGTATATTTAAAACAGTCTGTGCAGAAAGGTCAGTTCTAACCCCCCTCAACCTCTGTGTTCCCCAGATCAAGAAGATTGGAGGCGGTGGGTTTGGAGAGATCTACGAGGCTGTGGACCTGCTGACCCGCGAGAGCGTGGCTCTGAAAGTGGAGTCGGCACAGCAGCCGAAACAGGTCCTCAAGATGGAGGTGGCCGTGCTGAAGAAGCTGCAAGGTGAGCACTTTCATGAAAGCCGTTCCCTTTAGGACTTCAGAGTCTGGGCCAGAGTTACCTTAGTATTTGTGTTCCACATTATAATGAGCATGAAAGTGGAAGTGGAATGACATTCTGGGGCAAATGGGAGCCACGACCATGCTAGCTTATAACTGGTTCTGTGGTATAAAGGGCTGCCTTATAAAGGTTGTGCACTGCGATTCCAAAACAGCTCACCTGAACGGGGTGTTCATCTGCTAAATAATCTTCTAGTTCAAAAACTAGCATCCATATGAGACCTGGGGGTACAGTAGAACTATTCTTAGTTACAGACAGACTCCTTCAGTCATGTTCAAATGTACTCCATTCTCATTTTAACTTAGAAAAGCACTCAAGGAACATTCCAAAAAAGTGCTTCAGTGCAAATCATTGTAGCAAAAGCTGTGAGTCCACGTTGCCGAAACGTACATGTGATATTGTTTGTGATGTCATCGCTGCACAATGTTTGACTAACACGTGCATCTTTGAAAAATTCAGATCAGTTCTTGTCCAGCGTTTGTGATTTACAGAATACCCAGTCAGGTGTATGGCAATGTGAAAGGCAACTCGTTTCAAGTAAATATTAATGATCTTAAAAAAAGGAACCAGGCCATTTCAAACAAAGCTCTTAGATGTGTTGAATAGAGAGTGGATTTGTAATATATCATTTTATTGCAACTTCCAAGGGAATTAAACCAATTTCCATTCCCTTTCCAATCCAATATATCTCTTTATAGTGCACAGCTGTGGTGATGCTAAGCACTTTCCCACATGCTCAGATCAGAAGAATAAATTGACCTTTTTTTATGGCTTTTGGTTTGATGAAAGGTCATGGCAGGGTTATGGTATTCAATTCATTATCAGTGTTACAGATAGTGGAAGATGTTGTGCTATAGCAGCAAGCAGAGACTCTGCTCACACGCATTGTGCAGGGATGGAGATGTGCTTCACTCACTGTGGAGATCTCAGTTGACCTCTGTTTGGTTTTATAGTTCCCCTCGTTTCAGGGTCATCATTCATTTAAATAGGATGTGAGCGGTGGTGCTGGTGAAAGTCAATGTCCACAAAGGCAGTATAATAATAAAACAGTCCAGTTTATTTTAAAAGGCTATCCCCTCTACCATCAATGGTATTGGGGATGTAAACGGTGGGCTTGCAGTCCCAAACAAAAAGGATATTCAAAAATAAACAACAATACTGTGATCCACAAGACTGATCGCCCCATCCCTGTGACAGTGTACCACCAACCTTACCTAGCGCCCTTCCTACCAGTGGGCATTGATGACTGCTATTAGAAAGGGCAAAATTATTAATTTGTTCTTACGTGATTCATCCTGAACTCTCTACCAATCAAAGTAAAGTATCCAATGCCAGTTTTCACCATGTATGTCTGATCATTTTCTCTAGTCTGGAATCTTTGCAGTCCTAATAATGATGCAGGAAGGCCCCATGCCAGTACAGTACAGTGTACATAATGAAGGCGCAGTATGTGAGCACTTCTTGTATTGAGCTTCAGGAAGCACTTTTAACAGGAGAGTCCCATTGATTGTCCCTGAGCACTCTCCAGGACACGTTTTATAGGCTCATAAATACATAAATTGTATAGATTGATTTTAGCCTAATTGGGTCATGCCCTTTTAATTGCATTAGGGATCCTGCTTGATCCCAGTATTGCAGCTGGGTTGGGCAGTGCAGGTTATATTTGCTCTAAGAAAGCATAACTAAGAGACTTTTTTTTTATCTCTGTGTACGTTAGGGCTGTGCAAAAGAGCTCTTATTTTACCTTCAATTTAAGGCCATTTGTAGTGATAGAAATTAGATTTTTAATAAAAATGCACTTGACAGCAGTGAGAAAGTAACATGTATTATATTGACTAATAATTATATCGGTAACCAAAAAAAAAAAAAACTAGAAGGGAAACAGTAGATGGTATAAACAAGGTAGTGTTAGTTTGCACTGAAAACACTCATTCTAATAGGACACTTTCTAAAGATGTAGGTACACTGCTGTTTGTCATGCTTGTTGAAGGGTAGTTTTTATGAATCCAAGGAGAAATACAACTCAAATGCAGAAAGCTGGTCAAGTTCAGTTCCCCCTGTGATGCAGAGATTTCACTGTCAGTTCATCTGTATTTTCTGGGACCTGATTCCTAGTCACGTGTTTAATAGAACCTGGTTAACGTGCAACCATAAACCAAATTTGTCCATTTCATGCCCAGAATTTAGATTCAAATGTACATCCCAACAAGTGAAAGAAATACCCTTTGCTTTTACTCAGAAAAAATACATTACTGGATCACAATGGCCTCCCAAATCAGCAAGCAAACATGTATTTCATAGCTTTTCAATTCAGTTTAACATAGTGCTGATTATCAGATACTAATCTAACACAGATAATATGCACACAACAGAAACTATCTTCTTTTGTGTGAGACATACAGCAGCTTCCCTTGCCAAAGAAATGTATATAATGTAACATCCCCAGAGCCGAGCGCCACCCTGCACATGGAGAGAGATGTGATCTGCCTATGGGGACATGCATTAATCACTCCAAAATGATCTGAAACCGGAGTCTGCTGATATCTCTTCCTGGGCTTTAGTTTAAAATGGCAGTTAGAAGGATATTTCCTGTGGGTTGAAAGAAGGCATTTCATCATCTGCGCTCAGGAAAATCAGAGCCCCAAGATCAGGTTTACTGTATAATAGCACTAATTAGCATGGATTAGGCTCCACTGCAGGTCATTTCCAGGTAGCATTTTGCCCCTTGGCTTTACCAAAGCAATTCAGTATAAACTTTCCTCATCAGTCTCATGTAACTTTGATGAAAGATCAAATGAAATCTCAAGTAATATAATCTATAATCTAACCTATATGAAGCACTCTATTTTTTACCCTTTTAAATATCCTACTAACCTGGCACATTTCTTCTCTTCATAAGCAAAAAACATTTGTTAAGACGTCAGTGCATAGAGTTAACATAATGCAACCAAGTGTTTATATTAGCCAGTATATACAGTATTTAGTGTGTGTGTTTATAATGAGTACAGGGTTTAAAAGGTCCCTACAAAACCTACCTTATGGTAACATAAGCCATGTCCCCATTATGTTTTAAAAGAAGACCTTTAATGCAGGAACATTTACTTTAGCCCCAACTAGCATTATTATGGCACTCGTGAGTATATACATGTAAATATACTACATCTAAACTATAGGCGAGGCAATGCAACACTGACTAAGACAAGATAATTATCTCAAAATCAAATTTCCTTCAAATCATTAGGAGGCTGTGAACAAGCTGTCTTGTAAAACTCTGTGTTATTGGTTGGTGTCGCGCTGCCTGAGAGGATGCTGAGTAATGTGAGCTCTGAAGGAGAGCACTGCAGGTCTGAGTGTGAGGCAGTGTGGGAGACAGCTGGGGCTGAAGTACAGCACACCTGCTTCACTGCTTTGGCTTTAGATGAACACCTTCCACTGTCTGAAGCAGGTCTGCAGCTCCTCATCAGAGGGGCTGTCCTGTTTCTATGCTGCCATGTCTTTAGATGAACACTTTCCACTGTTTGAAGCAGGTCTGCAGCTCCTCATCAGAGGGGCTGTCCTGTTTCTATGGTGCCATGTCTTTAGATGAACACTTTCCACTGTCTGAAGCAGGTCTGCAGCTCCTCATCAGAGGGGCTGTCCTGTTTCTATGGTGCCATGTCTTTGTTGTACCCTTGAGGTTAGTACAGCTAGACTGGAAATTGATTTGTTACACTCCTTCATATCAAATTAATAGTAAGTGGTTTTTGATGGATCTGTATTCTCATTAAATGAATTTTCATTATACAAATTCTTTGCTGTTTTGATAGACAAGTTTTATTTAGTTCTGGTACAGAAGAATCAGTCTTGATAGGTGACATATAGATAAGCCCAGTACAGGCAGTGAAATAGCAAATAAAGGAACATACATATTATCATTATTATTGTTGTCGTTATTGTTATTGAAATAATTACATGGATGTTACTAATAATTCCTCTGCAAACAAACAATTATTTTATTTATTAGTTTTTTGGGAGTGCCTAATATGGAAATAAAATAGTACATTATAATTAGAGGTACTAGCAAATACCAGTAATTACTAAGATTACTGTACAAATATACATGAATACAGAACTTGTATGCATTGTAACGTTAAATGTTATACTTGACTGTACAAGTCGAGACACAGCGTTCCCACACTCAAGCAGGGCATCCACGTACAGAGGTAATCTCACAGTACCGAAGGTACAACATCACTGAATAAGCGTCCTCATATTCTAAAAATAACACAATACTTAGACACACAAATGCTTGTAGCATGTACAAAGTTGAAACTTTTACTTCAGTGTTTTTTTTAATATTGTTAATATAGTGTTTGTTTAATAGCCATGCTTGTTGCTATGGTAACAGACAGACAGATCAAGGCAGGAAACCCCAGACATGACTAAGCAATCTGTGAAAGAATCAATCACAGCAGGCCAGCACGTAGCTACAAGATACAATTATGTTCTAACCATGATTGATTTGATTAGACTGCAGGCTGACGGACACTCCACTGAAGGTACTGATTAGGCAATTATTTGAAGATTTGTATTCTGCTAAACACGTGCACTGTCAAGAAAGAGCTTCTGTTCAAGTATTAAAGAGTTCTGTTCAAGAATTTTTAGCTGTAACATATTTCTGTACCATGCTGGTGCGCTGGCTGAATACATACACAGAGGGGTTGTTTCATTTAATGGTTTCTCTCATCGTAGTAATACTATGTGTCTCTTGTAATTAAGAACCTCATTTTTATTGTTACACTTACTCCTTTTCAACATTTAATTCTTGGGGGCTCACAAAATATTAAAATAAATCACATCACTCAGTACATATTTGACTGGGTTTCTTCATTAGAACATCATGAAACCTGTTCATTATACCACAGCTTTCACCACTTTCAGTTTAGGAGTCGTTTCTGACCAGCTGAGCTGACACCCCTTTCATTTGCTGTGATTTTCCTTAGTTTGGATATCTCCACCCTGGCAGCATTTTAGTCAGCTGCTGGTCAGAATCAAGGAATACATTGAAACTGATCTCATTAAGTAGCAGAGCCCCTGCAATTAACAGGTTTTATATTTCAATAAATATCTTAAGTAAGCGTTATGCACAGTAGACGTCAAAGGAGCAAGCCTTATTGTGTCACGTTTGTATTTTTTCTTGAGGGAGACCTCTAACTGCATGCTCCCTGCACTGACTGCTGCAGCAGCCTGTAATGAGTGGCTTCACAGTCCCGTGGCTGGGAGAGCATTGGGGTAGAGAATACATGGCTTCACAGCCCCGTGGCTGGGAGAGCATTGGGGTAGAGAATACATGGCTTCACAGCCCCGTGGCTGGGAGAGCATTGGGGTAGAGAATACACGGCTTCACAGTCCCGTGGCTGGGAGAGCATTGGGGTAGAGAATACATGGCTTCACAGCCCCGTGGCTGGGAGAGCATTGGGGTAGAGAATACATGGCTTCACAGTCCCGTGGCTGGGAGAGCATTGGGGTAGAGAATACATGGCTTCACAGCCCCGTGGCTGGGAGAGCATTGCGGTAGAGAATACATGGCTTCACAGTCCCGTGGCTGGGAGAGTATTGGGGTAGAGAATACATGGCTTCACAGTCCCGTGGCTGGGAGAGCATTGGGGTAGAGAATACATGGCTTCACAGCCCCGTGGCTGGGAGAGCATTGGGGTAGAGAATACATGGCTTCACAGCCCCGTGGCTGGGAGAGCATTGGGGTAGAGAATACATGGCTTCACAGCCCCGTGGCTGGGAGAGCATTGGGGTAGAGAATACATGGCTTCACAGCCCCGTGGCTGGGAGAGCATTGGGGTAGAGAATACATGGCTTCACAGCCCCGTGGCTGGGAGAGCATTGGGGTAGAGAATACATGGCTTCACAGCCCCGTGGCTGGGAGAGCATTGGGGTAGAGAATACATGGCTTCTTTTTTTAATGAAGACCCTAAAAATAATGGTTGAGGTCAATAATAAACCCTGTGATATGACTGGATTTCTTTATAGACCCAATGCTTCTTGAGGTATGCCCCTCGTAGGTTAACATGCCATTGATTTAAATATAAGCTTCACTCAACAAGTTTTGTAGTTGAGAGTCGAACAGAGTGACTGATTCATGTCCTAAAAGACTGCAGATTGAATGCGGAAGGTGGCAAGATGTTCTGGGATTGTTCTGATAAACCTCAGTGGTGTGCTCTGGTTCCAGTCTTCCACAGTATAAACTGAAAATAAGTAGAATAACCAGTGTATGTATATATACAGTACTATGCAAAAGTTTTAGGCAGGTGTGAAAAAATGCTGTAAAGTAAGAATGCTTTCAAAAATAGACATGTTAATAGATTATATTTATCAATTAACTAAATGCAAAGTGAGTGAACAGAACAAAAATCTAAATCAAATCCATATTTGGTGTGACCACCCTTTGCCTTCAAAACAGCATCAATTCTTCTAGGTACACTTGCACAAAGTCAGGGATTTTGTAGGCATATAGTCAGGTGTATGATTAAACAATTATACCAAACAGGTGCTAATGATCATCAATTCAATATGTAGGTTGAAACACAATCATTAACTGAAACAGAAACAGCTGTGTAGGAGGAATAAAACTGGGTGAGGAACAGCCAAACTCAGCTAACAAGGTGAGGTTGCTGAAGACAGTTTACTGTCAAAAGTCATACACCATGGCAAGACTGAGCACAGCAACAAGACACAAGGTAGTTATACTGCATCAGCAAGGTCTCTCCCAGGCAGAAATTTCAAGGCAGACAGGGGTTTCCAGATGTGCTGTCCAAGCTCTTTTGAAGAAGCACAAAGAAACGGGCAACGTTGAGGACCAGAGACGCAGTGGTCGGCCAAGGAAACTTACTGCAGCAGATGAAAGACACATCATGCTTACTTCCTTCCAATCGGAAGATGTCCAGCAGTGCCATCAGCTCAGAATTGGCAGAAAACAGTAGGACCCTGGTACACCCATCTACTGTCCTGAGAAGTCTGGTCAGAAGTGGCCTTCATGGAAGACTTATGGCGTGGAAACAAGGCCAAGCGACTCAACTATGCACGAAAACACAGGAACTGGGGTGCAGAAAAATGGCAGCAGGTGCTCTGGACTGATGAGTCAAAATTTGAAATATTTGGCTGTAGCAGAAGGCAGTTTGTTCACAAGGGCTGGAGAGCGGTACACGAATGAGTGTCTGCAGGCAACAGTGAAGCATGGTGGAGGTTCCTTGCAAGTTTGGGGCTGCATTTCTGCAAATGGAGTTGGGGATTTGGTCAGAATTAATGGTCTCCTCAATGCTGAGAAGTACAGGCAGATACTTATCCATCATGCAATACCATCAGGGAGGCATCTGATTGGCCCCAAATTTATTCTGCAGCATGACAACGACCCCAAACATACAGCGAAAGTCATTAAGAACTATCTTCAGCGTAAAGAAGAACAAGGAGTCGTGGAAGTGATGGTATGGCCCCCACAGAGCCCTGATCTCAACATCATCGAGTCTGCCTGGGATTACATGAAGAGAGAGAAGCAACTGAGGCTGCCTAATTCCACAGAAGAACTGTGGTTAGTTCTCCAAGATGTTTGGGCCAACCTACCTGCCGAGTTCCTTCAAAAACTGTGTGCAAGTGTACCTAGAAGAATTGATGCTTGATGCTGTTTTGAAGGCAAAGGGTGGTCACACCAAATATGGATTTGATTTAGATTTTTCTTCTGTTCACTCACTTTGCATTTAGTTAATTGATAAATATAATCTATTAACATGTCTATTTTTGAAAGCATTCTTTCTTTACAGCATTTTTTCACACCTGCCTAAAACTTTTGCACAGTACTGTATATATATATATTTTTCATTGCAGGTAAAGACCACGTGTGCCGGTTTATCGGGTGCGGACGGAATGACAGGTTTAACTATGTGGTCATGGAGCTGCAGGTGAGTTAAGATTGGAGAGCAACACACATAGGAGGGTTTAAGACATCTTAACATTTTCGTACCTCTTATTTGCACAACAACATTATCCCAAGTGTTTTTTTTCCATACTTTCTCCACCATTTACCTTTTGACTAAAGCCAAAGCTATTTATCTTTCCAAAACAGAAAGGACAAATAGCTTTCCAAACGAAGCATCATAATTCACTGTGGACTCTGGCATCGTGAGAGCTTCTCCTGTCAGATCTGCAAGCGAGTGAACACACATCAATCCTGCCATTCCTGTCCGAGCACAGACTGCCAATTGTACTCAACTATGTGGTGGTTGTGGACATCAAGCTAGTTTTATTCCACTTAATCTGCCTCTATGTTTTATCTGATATCTAGATTAAAAGTCTGTTTCGTTGCCTGTTTCTGAAGTAGTAGCCTGGCATGCATTAATGAAGGGAGCTTAATTGCCTGCTAAAAATGTAAACCGAAACCTATACTGAATTATGGGTAGACACAGCAGCTCTTCCTGAGTCGCAGGCTGTCAGTGTTGTGTTGTACTATCCGCAGGGGAGGAACCTGGCAGACCTGCGGCGCAGCATGTCCCGGGGCACCTTCACCATCAGCACCACCCTGCGGCTCGGTCGACAGATCCTGGAGTCCATCGAGAGCATCCACTCCGTGGGCTTCCTGCACAGAGACATCAAACCGGTACGGGCGAAACCCAGACTAGGACTGACAGCCACTGACTGGTCTTGTGTGTTAAACCCAATTGTATCTAGGGCCATAATGTATATTTAATGTATTTTTGCTAGGCTACACATTACATTATGTAAAAATATAAATCTGTGCAGTAGGCCTATACAGTATACAGTACAGTAGTAAAATCAAATGAATACTGGTACCTAGCGCACTTTCTTTTTACTTTAGCCTACCGGTAACACAAAATAAATCATATTGCTGCATTGTACACATTGATGTACAATGCGAATAAAAAAATATTTTAAATTGAAACTAAATGATTTTAGCATTTTATTTTTTAAATTATTATTATTATTAACTTGGCCTACTTAGTAGCCTAGACACTTGACACTCAATAGATCCTGGACCTATAAGATGCTCAGAATGAGCTGGAGGGGTTAGTGGCACATGCAGTGCAGTCTATTGCTCCCAACACGTTGGGGAAACCAGAAATGTTACAGAAATTTGTTTTCAAGGCTTGTAAGTAGACCGCAAAGCATTCCATAAAAAGTCGCTAACAGCATTTTGCTTGTTTAGTACATTTCACCCTAGACTTCCGACTCGTTTGTGACTATTGCGACCGGCGCAACACTTTAGTACATCTCTCCCTATATCAGAATTCTAAGAGTAAAACTATAAGTCAAGTAGACACATGTATCGGCTACTACACTGAAGAAAGCACCGGCCAAAACGTTTACCTACTTGACATAGTTTCTTCTAGTTTTACCTTATGTAATTTTCATTGGAAACAGATCTGTACAAAGAAAAGTACCAGTCCCAGCAGAAAGTTAAACAGATCTTACAGGTCACGCATGAAGTCAGATCAGTCCAGATGGACATGACAGATCTATCACAATTGTATCTCTTCATCTGGGTTCCTGACCATGGCCCTACTCGCTGTGTTAACATTCAGAGTTCACTGATTCCCCTGGGTTTGTCCACAGTCCAACTTCGCAATGGGCCGTTTCCCCAGTACCTGCAGGAAGTGCTATATGCTGGACTTCGGTCTCGCTCGGCAGTTCACCAATTCCAGCATGGAAGTCAGACAGGTTAGTCCTTTTCTATATTCCAATGTTCAGTTTTTAATGACGTTTTCCTCACAGTTGAGAGACCTACAGAATGGCATTACGTGACAAGAGTTATGAAATGATTTTGTTTGCGACAGTCGCTATAAGTGCTAACCTATTTTATCGGATCCTTAAGCACTTATGCCGTTTGATGATGTTTATCTTCTTGTTTCTATTGACGATTGACAGTTTAGAAGATGAAACCTGTTAATAGTGATCAGGCTTTGTTTGAGTTTTTATCCCCTGGTGCATTTCAGCATGTCACACTTCAAAGACATCCTTCACACTTTTATCTAGACAAATGCATATCCAATTGTGATGAAACTTGCTTAGGACAATCTTTAACACAGGTTTAGAAGCAACTGATTTTGAAAGAAACCATGCTATGATTACCATTTGCTTTTCTACGATTACCAAGTGAACTTTTGCTTTTCTGTCAACCAGTGTCTGAACTTGTCACAAGGGCTGACAATCAGAGAGGTTCACCTTGTTGACACTGCTGTTGACTGAGCGCTCCACTGAAATCAGGGGCTGACAATCAGAGAGGTTCACCTTGTTGATACTGCTGTTGACTGAGCGCTCCACTGAAATCAGGGGCTGACAATCAGAGAGGTTCACCTTGTTGACACTGCTGTTGACTGAGCGCTCCACTGAAATCAGGGTTTGACAATCAGAGAGGTTCACCTTGTTGACACTGCTGTTGACTGAGCGCTCCACTGAAATCAGGGTTTGACAATCAGAGAGGTTCACCTTGTTGACACTGCTGTTGACTGAGCGCTCCACTGAAATCAGGGTTTGACAATCAGAGAGGTTCACCTTGTTGACACTGCTGTTGACTGAGCGCTCCACTGAAATCAGGGGCTGACAATCAGAGAGGTTCACCTTGTTGACACTGCTGTTGACTGAGCGCTCCACTGAAATCAGGGGCTGACAATCAGAGAGGTTCACCTTGTTGACACTGCTGTTGATTGGGCTAATTTACCATTCAAAATTAAACAAGTGGAAAAGAAAAAGCTGCTTGGATTTGTGACTATTGTTGCTTTTCTTTGACTTGGAGAACAGCAACCATCACAACTCCAAGTAGCTGTCTCTTCAGTTGTTTCACTTGGAATGGTAAATTAGCAAAATCAGCACCAATAACCCTCGCTTGTGGTGAGCTTATCCGAATATTCAAATAATCAGCGTGCCACTGTAGAGAGGAGGCTAATGCGTCTCATCAGTGCTCGTCCGGTACCTACTGTGGTAGCTGGTTCATCTAAAAAGTTTGTCAAGTCGGTTTTTAAAGTCTCCAGTGAGTCAGCATCAACAGCATGGCTGTGACCCATTCCATACCCTCACCACTCAGTCTAAAGAAGTGTCTTAAGGTCAGGTGCTGTGATGTATGTTATGGTGAGCCAGACCTAAACCAAGCCTCCAGAATAGTCCAATATACATTTTTCGAATTAGAGCAAGGGTGTAGCTTAGCTAAAATCCAATAGAGGACAATACATCTCTGTCCAGGATAAACTAGATGTCCTTCATCCTTGATAGTTATTGAATATATTTTTAGTTTTCCAGTCAGCTATGACTGAGAACCTACATGTTAAGCGAGATTGAATGGATGATTGATTGAATGCAGCAGCGAGACTGATTGTGAATGCAGCCCGACTCACTGAAATAAAAGCTCCCGTGTCAATGTGCATGTGTTGCCTCAACCTCCGGGAAATTGCTGTAGATTAGGTTAGCCAGAAGAGGGGAAAATTACATTACAGAGTTAACATATAATTGCCCAAAGAATGGGTCATGATAGGGCATCTGGAAGGTCAAGAGGTCGTCAAAAAAAGGAGTTCACTGGAGCAAATCTGCTGAAAAACCCCAAGGTTTGTGAGTCTTGCTCAGGAAGAAAATCATTATTATTATACCCCCTCCTTGAGCGCTGATTTTATCTCCAAAGCTGTAAGAGAGACCACCAATGGAGTGGTGTTGGTGGCTCAGTAAAGAGAGGCAGTCTCTGCAAGCAGAGTGTTGTAGTAATTCATTATTGACAACACTCTGTCATCAGGACCTAAATGCACAAAGAGGTTTACTGGAGGAAATCAGAGCGGTCATTGCTGCACTGCAGCTCAGCTTCAGAAACATAACTGTGGGATGGAAGTGGTTTCAGGTGCTGTCATTACAAGCTGTTGAAGAGTGATGTCAGCAGTCATCAACAAGGGGAAATATGCTTTATTTTCCCAAATTGATTGCTGCAATACATTTGAAAGATGTCTTCCTATCCTCAACCCTAATATTTCTCTGCAGCAAATGTGGTAGTGTTGGGTATAATTAGTGTCATATTATTTCTTAGTTAGTCCCATCTGTTAGTTGTATAGTTTGCTAGTGGTCTGTTCAGAGATACCATCATATTTAGTGAGTAAGGGGGCTGAGTGGGAAAAACTGGGTGGTAAAAGCCCAGCCCCTAGTCGTTCTGCATTCCTAATTGATCACATTTCTATATTCCTAATTGACCACATTATGGGTATGTCACAAAGACGGCCGGAGTGGGTGACGTCAGACCAGAGACCGGGAGCAACACAGAACAGACAGAGACTTGGGGTTTTGGTGAAGCTGAGCGCGTGATCGCGCTCAGCATTTAATAATTAAACAGCACAGAAAATAAAAGGTTTGAACACAAAACACGGCACATTCACCAAAACAAAAGAGATAAACAAAATGGACAGACACTAACAAACAGGGACGAACAAACACGGTGAGCACAAACTAATATTCTTTTTACTATTTTTATCTCTCCTTCTCCACACCCGTTCTCCACTCTCGAACACCTAACCCCGAGTGAGTGAAAACATGCAGCTTTTATGCAGTTGTACCGAGACTCGATTGCTAGTCAATCATTCAATTGGAATCTCGGTACAACTGCACGTGAATTAATAAAGTGTACTCCCGTGACCACACATTACATTTTAACCAGCACGTGAAGTGATTTGTGCCATCCTCGTGCCTAAATACAAATCTACATTTTTAAATACATGTGAAACAGACCCGTTTATATCCCGTGTCCCAATGACTATACACCAACATTAACACACGCAACATACAACATATAACACACACATGCACACAGGGGCGGGGCACATTGCCACAGGGTACCACTGCACAGTAAGATGGCTGATTTAAAGAGGAAAGGAGCTTTTCAGGGATACCAAGATATTTACAAAGTGAAGGGTCTGAGTGGGTTAAAGGGCTAATCGATGTCCACCCCTTATCATTCTGTTTCAAGGTTGGTGGCACCATCATTTTGACAGCCTGTGTTCATATATACATACATGCATACATACATGTACATAGGTCCTACATGCTGGTTAAAACAGAGACTGAGCTATGGTGGATCTTCATAGGTCGAATATATTATAGTGTTATATATTATAGTCTTCTAGTTTAACTTTTACATTGACTAGGACTGCTTTTCTATATAAATATAATAATATGAAATACGAAATACAAAAAACTCTTTTGCTGACACAACGTTAGCCTAATAAAATCAATATTTCAGATACATTTTTAATAAGGTGGGTTTGTTAGTGCGTGCTCATCTGTTTTTCTGACCTAAATAAATAAATAAATACATACATACATAGTGAAGTTTGAATCTTTGAAACATTTTTTTTTTTAAATGCGAAAGTTGCTTAAATGTTATCCTACTTAGATAGCTTTGTATTTGAACCCCAGTAACCTGGCATTGCTGTAAATTCTAATTGTATACAATCACCTGTGCTACTGATTTGTGTAACGATATCAGAATACGTTTCATCGGTGAATTCAAAATCGCCACGTAAGATCTGTCACCTTGAAAAACAGACCTGCGCAAACTGACACTTCACAGATAGGCTGAAGCTGCCAGTAGTCTGCTGGCTTCTATTTTAATGTAGAAATATAAAAAGTGCGACTGTGTTGATTTATTTCTTCACATGTTGTAAAAGCATTGAACTTGCCTGCTCTGTTTCTTTCCACACCGTTTGAGAAACCAAGATTGTAATTTTTTGTATTTGGTAATATATTTCAGGGATGGAAATAAGACTGCTTTATTTTATAGCAAGTGCTTTTCTGAGCGTCTGACTGTATGTAGCCTGTCTGGACCACTGGGGACACTGGGGCTTAATATCAGCTTGCTGCAGGACTTACAAAACAAAAGTTATAAAAATGTCCCGGTAGATTAGCATCTACTGAGGAATTTGTTGAACTCTTAGGGGCTAAAGGTATACTGGCTCCCCAGCAAAAAAAAAAGTAACCGCATTCTACTGGTGAGAGCCTTGCACTGACCCTATGGAATTCAGATTCAGGTATATATTCTTATTATTACTGTGTTATTATGTTGTGGGAAATGGGAGAGAGTAGGGTAGGGTATTTTGAAAACATACTCTCCTAAACATTTTGACTGTTGGTGTTTTATTTATTTTTACATTTTTGGTGTCTGTGTAACACTGTCTGGATTTTTGTTTTTTTCCCCTGTGCTTTTTTATTACATTTTTTTGGTGGCCAAATGAGGCAGGCTGCACCTGCGGTGTTTCAAAACAACCTACAAACGTTGTGGAAACCCAGTTTAAGAAAGCTGCATGATATCAGTAATCCTCAAGGCCAAACTGGAACTCAGACAGAAACATTTAAATATACCCTCCTGTATTTTAATATTAATAGGCTAGTTTGCATTTGGAAGAATAATTTCTCTGCCTAAAAGAACTACATGTAGATTAACCCAAATTGCCTGAAAGGTACTACCAAAATAGCATGACGTTAAGTGAGACTTCTTTTTATTTTTGCATGTACATTCAACCAAGCTAATGTCTCATTGTTGTTTTGCTTCACAGCCTCGGCCTGTGGCTGGATTCAGAGGCACGGTACGGTACGCATCCGTCAACGCACACAAAAACAAGGTAAGAAAGGGTTCACAAATCACATTTACACGGTGACAGAGCAATAGGCAGTAAGACAAGACTAAGCAAAGTGTTGGCCTAACACCAGTGTGTGCTTGCAAATGACAGCCAGTAGATGTACTGTATCAATAATTAATGGTGGTATTTTTGGGGTGTTTTGTTCCCCCATCATTTACCCTGTTTTATATGCTATTGAACTGACATTGAGGCTCTGTCATGTCAGGTTGGCTCTCTTTATGTTCATAAATTTTTTATAAAAACTGTGCAAAGGATGCTGTCAGGCTCCCTGTGTGCCTGCGCTCAGTGCTGCTGTGTGTCTCAATGCTGCTCTGTGTGCCTGCGCGCAGTGCCGCTCTGTGTCTCAGTGCCGCTCTGTGTCTCAGTGCCGCTCTGTGTGCCTGCGCTCAGTGCCGCCCTGTGTCTCAGTGCCGCTCTGTGTGCTCAGTGCGCTCTAGTGCGCTCTGCGTCTCAGTGCAGCTCTGGGTCTCAGTGCCTCTCTGTGTGCCTGCGCTCAGTGCCGCTCTGTGTCTCAGTGCCGCTCTGTGTCTCAGTGCCACTCTGTGCTGCTCTGCGTCTCAGTGCCGCTCTGTGTGCCTGCGCTCAGTGCCACTCGGTGCCGCTCTGTGTCTCAGTACCGCTGTGTGACTGCGCTCAGTGCCGCTCTGTGTCTCAGTGCCGCTCTGTGTGCCTGCGCTCAGTGCCGCTCTGTGTCTCAGTGCCGCTCTGTGTCTCGGTGCCGCTCTGTGTGCCTGTGTCTCAGTGCCACCCTGTGTCTCAGTGCCGCTCTGTGTCTCAGTGCCGCTCTGTGTCTCAGTGCCGCTCTGTGTGCCTGCGCTCAGTGCCGCTCTATGTCTGTGTTGCTCTGTGTCTCAGTGCCACTCAGTGCCGCTCTGTGTCTCAGTGCCGCTCTGTGTCTCAGTGCTGCTCTGTGTGCCTGCGCTCAGTGCCGCTCTGTGTCTCAGTGTCTGCTCTGTGTGCTCAGTGCCGCTCTGTGTGCTCTGCGTCTCAGTGCCGCTCTGTGTCTCAGTGCCGCTCTGTGTCTCAGTGCCGCTCTGTGTGCCTGCACTCAGTGCCGCTCTGTGTCTCAGTGCCGCTCTGTGTTCCTGCGCTCAGTGCCGCTCCGTGTGCCTGCGCTCAGTGCCGCTCTGTGTCTCAGTGCCGCTCTGTGTGCCTGCGCTCAGTGACGCTGTGTGTGCCTGCGCTCGGTGACGCTGTGTGTGCCTGCGCTCGGTGCCGCTGTGTGTGCCTGCGCTCGGTGCCGCTCTGTGTGCCTGCGCTCAGTGCCGCTCTGTGTCTCAGTGCCGCTCTGTGTGCCTGCTCTCAGTGACGCTCTGTGTTTGTGCAGGAGATGGGTCGGCACGATGATCTCTGGTCCCTGTTCTACATGCTGGTGGAATTCATGGTTGGACAGCTGCCTTGGAGGAAAATAAAGGATAAGGTAAACTCTGTTCTGTTCCAGGGTACCTGAGATTAACTGTTGCAATGCAGATACAGGATGGAAATAAGACTCCCATTGCATAGGAGTCCATTCATAGTTTTAATATGCTTTTTGTAATACTCACCTGAACTTGTTTCTTATACACCATGGCTAATCAAACTCGTAGTATAACCTGGAATGGGTGAAACTGCTATGCAATAGTACTTTCCATCCCTGAGATGCCTAGTGCTCTGAGTTTTAAAAATAGTTTTCATTAGAATAGTGTTACCTGATCAGCACAAGGTTAAAATATTAGCTTGAATGTGCGAAGAGCTCACTGGGCCTGGGCAGGGTTCGCTGTAGAGCAATGAGGGGAAACAGGCACCCAGTGAGCTCAGAGCAGACACCTGCGGGGTTGGCCTTTGTCCTCCAGAGGTCGGTAGCTCGCTGACATCCGCTCTCAAGTTCCTGGGTGAAAGGCTGGCTTGGTCGTGGGATTGGAGGACGCCCACTGAACCTTCAGGTCTCCTGAGCCATGTGGGGAATTCCTGCGGTGAGGGGAAAAGCGACTGGGCATTCCAAAACTGGTGGAAAAATTATAATTGGATACACTAAATTTAAAAAATAAATAAATAAATATTAGGTGATAGGTTATTCCTGTTAAATGAAAGCTAAACTTAAATATAAAACTTAATTCTATTTTTTAGTGTAAAATTTAACATGATTGTATAGGGGTGTAGCAAATCATTGTGCATCACTGAATCACAGTCTATTATATCTTGACCACTAAGTAACTATTTGTAGGCCACCCAATGATTCTTGAATGACGAATAAACATGATTAATTATTGGCATGGATACATACTCCCTTAATTTGTGTCCTCTAACAAAACAGTCCATCGGGGAGGGGTGGGAGACTGTGTTATAGTAGCTGGTCCCAACTATGGGTTGAAATCAATGGTGTTTGGGGTTGGTGGAGCTGACCTTAAAGGATCTCCCTGAGAGCTGTTTGATAACACTCTCTTTCCACCTCCCTTCCCCCACCCCATCCCCCTCGCCCAGGAGCAAGTGGGGAAGCTGAAGGACACCTACGACCACCGGCTCATGCTGAAGCATCTTCCTCCTGAATTCACCGTCTTCCTCGATCACATCCTCAGCTTGGACTACTTCACAAAGCCCGACTACACGGTAAAACCACATGAGATCTGAACTGGTATCCACTATTTTGAGTGCAATGGTCTTTTGCTCACAGAGAAGCTGCTCTCTGTCTATGCTATTGACAGGACTGCAGTATAAACTATATTGTAGATTATGTGTGTCTTTTTCTCAAAACGGGGGACAGAAACACATGATTTAGGCTGTATTTCTTTCACGGTTATCACAGATTTTACATTTTCCTTTAAATGTACCCAATTGAGAAGATGGGTGAACACTGAGATCTTTGCAGTGGAAAAACAGCTCAGATCAGTCATAGCCTGTGTCTGTACCCCCCCTCAAAACAAATGATAAAGCCACAGTCTGTCTGAGTTGGCTGCATGTGAAGTTCAGCATTCAGCTGTTCTAGTCTGCTTCCCTTGACCAGCAGCTGGGAGAGACAGGAATGAAGTGCTGTAGCTGCTGCAGCAATGCTAGTGTGTCAGTCCCAGCTGGATTCCTTTGAGTCTGGGTGGAAAAGCCATTGGCTTTCATTATCTTGTAGAATTGAAATAATAATGTCAACTTACACAATTACAGTCAATTCTCCATAAAACAAACTCAGATTAGACACATTTCTTGATACTATGAATTTTCTACACGACACTGGCCAAATTTAGCAGTTGCTTATTATTGTAAATTACATCTTATAATTAGGGCATCTGATTTTTGGTTTTAACCGATTGTGGCAAAGTGGTTTGTAGTGCACAGGTGTAGCGGTGATGCAGTGATTAGAAACAACAGTTCAAGTGGTGAAAACGAAGCTTCATTAATTGCTTTAAATAATACCACTGACTATATACAACTATGTGTAAAGTCAGTAAAACTGTGGGGTTCAGTCCCGAAATAATAATAATAACAATAAAGAGACACACTTTTAAACACACACACGATCTCAAGTCCAATAGTGAGTGCTCCTTGGTGCAAGTGGTGAATTATACATCGACAGTGAAACAGTAGTGCAGTGTAGTCCGGGTTTGATGCTGCTAGCGACAGCTTCCGGATTTCAGTCTTCGATTACAAAGGTGACAGTGATTAGACAGACAGATGCAATGCAAAACACTCACGGTTTCTTTTTCACTCCTCCAGGTCTTTTCCGTAACCATAACAGAGGAACAGATTGCTTTGCCATACCCCTTGATATACCTTCAGTCCAGCCCTCTTCAGTAGCGAGTTCAATCACGTTTTAGTTTGATTATGCTTCTAAATGTATACAGGTCCTAGAAGCGGTTTCCATTAACACAGCCATCAAAGTGTTTAGTATTGTAATGTGTGTGCTGTCTCTGTCTGTGTAGCTGCTGATGTCGGTGTTTGAAAACAGCATGAAGACCTTCGGTGTGGTGGAGAATGACCCTTACGACTGGGAGAGGACCGGGACTGACGGCACACTGACCATCAATGTCACCTCAACACCCCCAGCTCCACACCAGGCAAACCCCGCAGCACTGGGGTAGGTACGCATCAGAACTGTGTTGAGACACCGACACAGACACACTGACACACACTCACACAGACACACTGACACACACACACTCGCACTGACACACACACACACACACAGCACACACACACACACACACACACTGACACACACACACTCGCACAGACACACTGACACACACACTCGCACAGACACACTGACACACACACACTACGTACAGACACACTGACACACACACACTGCACAGCACACACACACTGACACACACGCACTGACACACACACACACACACACTGACACGCTGACACACACACACTGCACAGACACACACACACACACAGACACACAGACACACTGACACACACTCGCACAGACACACACACACATGCACACTCGCACAGACACACGCACACTCGCACAGACACACGCACACTCACACAGACACATACACACTCGCACAGACACACCGACACTGACACAGACACACTGACACACACACACTCGCACAGACACACTGACACACACACACACACTCTCACAGACACACTGACACTGACACAGACACACTGACACACACACACTCGCACAGACACACTGACACACACACTCTTTCACAGACACACAGATACCACCCAGGCCAGACCCAGTATTTCATTTCTATTAGCCCAGTATCCTGGCTTTGACCTGAGTAGACTAACACAATGGTTCTGAAACTGGGGTCACAGAAAGGATTTAGGGAAGAAGCAATCATGTGACAAGCAGACAGACTGTTCTTTTTATGTGTTTAATGTATACCTGCCCTAATAAACAGGTACCTCTCAAGCATGCCTTTGTAATCAAATAGTCAATAATTAGGTCAATAATTGCTGCCCGCTTCTTTAGAGAATTTTCAAGACCAATATGTCCTGGCTACAGTGCATTGCACTCAGGATTTTGTACAGTTTCTACATAATAATAACACAAAAAGTAGATTTTTCATGTATTTCTGGTTTATACTGTAAAAATCAACTGTACTTCCTTGATGTATTTCAACAATACTTTAGTAATGGCTTTTTGTATGGGGTCATAGCAGACGTATATAAAGACACTATATGAGCAGAGTTACTATAGGTGACACACTGCATGAACTCCCAAAGCTATTTATAATTCTAAGTGTATACCTGGTTAATCAGCAAAGCCTCTCCTGGAGTGGATATTATATGGTACAGCACCCTGTTCGATGTTCTCTGTATGAATGTATGAGCCTACATGTGAATGTGTGTGCTGGTGTTTGACTGCAGGATGGCCAATGCCTCCCTGATGCCTGGAGACCTGCTAAGGGAGAACACTGATGAGGTGCTGCAGGACGAGCAGCTGAGCTGACGGGAGAACTGTCCAGAGAGACTGCCGGGCTCGCCAGGACACCAGCTCGGAACCAGGAGCCAGGCGTGTGGGAGGAGCTGGACCGCAACCAGAACCGCATCAGAGCCCCGTCTGGAAGGTAGGGCGACTCGCCCTGCAGGCACAGGAATGGGGGGTCTGGGTATAGCAGGAAGTTAACACTGCTGGATTTAACAGAAGCCATCAGGGTACTTCATCTATAACTTCAACAAGGTCAATCAGAAGCTTATAGGAAGTCAAGTTAACAGACGTCTTGGCTTGTGCCTTATTCAGCCCTCCTTTATGAACCTCAGAGAACCATGTTTGATTCCAACAGGTGGGAAAAGGGTATTTCTCTCACTGCTGTAGGTAACATAAACACTGCACTTACTGACAAGATTTTGTGGAGGAATTGAAATGTGCTTGAACTGATGACTTCAATTACAAGTACTGCTGCTACTACTGCTGGAATACAATGTGCACTGTACAATCTGAATTTTAAAACTTTAAAAGAAAGTCCTAAAGTTGTAAATTGTTATACTGCCACAGTATGTATTATTCTATTATTAAGAGCTGTGTTTTGCTCAAGACAACGCAATGAGTTTGTTTGTTTGAAAAATTCTAAAGTACAGAATAAATGAATAAATAAATAAAGCGCTTTGTTTAGCTGATGGTAAACAGAATTAGGAAGTGATCGGCCGTATTGCTTAAAATACAAACGTTTACTCATGCAGGTTATTATTTAAGAGCACAGGTGGGTTGGTTATTTTTGGTACGACATAAACAAAATACCTATAGCAACACCATTAAAATGTATTTTAAAATTAAAACGTATGTTATTGGAGTTATGTCTACATTTCACAAGTAAGCTTCCAGTGTTGTTACTGATTATTACACACAGAGTTTGTACAAAAAGATTTCTTCAATGCATCTAATGAAGTTTAAATGCTGTAAATAACTTAAATAACAAAACTGCTTTGAGAATAAGGAGGCTATCCCTCTGCAGTCGCTTGTCTGTGCTAATTTTAATTGAGACACTGAAACTTGTATTGACGGTTTCCTTCAAAACCATGATCAAAATATACAGTATCAGTTCACAAAAAGACATTCCTCATTCCACTTTGTTAAGGCTGCAAGTATCATCACTTGATTCCGAAGCAGGTTTACAGTAGTAAAATGCAAAGGCAGAACAGCGGTGATGATGGTGATTGACAGTAAGGTAAAAGTGGATGGAATGTTCCAGTGTCTTGATGAGGAAGCTGAACAGTACCGAGTCTTGATGAGGAAGCTGAGCAGTACCGAGTCTTGATGAGAAAGCTGAGCAGTACCGAGTCTTGATGAGAAAGCTGAGCAATACCGAGTCTTGATGAGAAAGCTGAGCAGTACCGAGTCTTGATGAGAAAGCTGAGCAGTACCGAATCTTGTTTTATACAGGACAGGAATAAAAGGTGTTTGTATGAAAATGGCTTTTTCCTTTGCTTTGTTCACAGGAACACGAATATAGCCTTAACCATTGTATGCTGTAATTACAATAATTGCGGTGTAGAATAACAGGAACAAAACCAGTATACCGACTCTCCCCTAATAAGCACCACATTTCATCCTTTCCTCCATAACTTCCTGCAGGATCTTCACTAATACTCAAACAAACTAATTAAGCTATACAAATGGTTCACAGTGTTTTTCAGAATGTGCCTCCATAATGCTAGTATATAGAGGATTCTTTATGACATTTATGGAGGGCTCTTGGTTAGTGTTATACTACTAACAAGAAGGAGCCCCCAAAGGAAAGGAAGGGAGTGTGTTTGTTGTTGTGTCTCGTATGCAGAGGAATGTATTGTTAAAACCCCATACTGAGGTCGCTACAACAGTGCGTGTTTTTCATTGGAGCGTGTAATACAACAAACTCATTACAGGAATGACAGTGTGTGGAATGCACCCGAGCGCCACTATATCCGAAATTTACACAGTGGCGGGCACACTATGGGGAGGCAGAAAAAAAGGCAGAAGGCTTGGGGTCCCCTTAAGCTCCCAGCAGCCAAATAATCGTATTCTTGTATTCTGAGTGACAACTCTTCTCATATCTTCCTTTTACCCCAACTCAAGGCTATTAAATGTATTTTCTCCACAAGCCAGAGAAAAGAAAACAGTCGCCCATCATAGTTTATTCTAATAAACGTAACTGTTACACACTGCCAGCGTACATTTAAAAATGTACTGCATACAATATTAATATAGCATTTGCATAAAATATTTTCTAAACAAAGGCAGGAGAAAGGCACATCCTATTGAATTTGCTTAACTTAATAAATGACCAACAAAATAATGATATACTGTTCTGTACATATGAAACGTATCTGTTTAATAAAAAGGAAGCAATTCAGCCAAACATTAATTCCGGAGCAAGGTACATCACAATTTGAAGAAACAAACAGAAACAGTACTCTTAATTATAATTTTTCTGTATTATAATGTAAATGAATCCATCTATAGGCATTCGCTACGTCCTTCTAAACCGCGCTTCTTTCCTTTCACTCTCGTCAGTATTAGCAAACTGAGGTCATCAATGTGGGCACACAGCCGATGATTGGCTAAAACAGGCAAAAGGGGAGAGGAGGCATGCCACACTTGGCTATTGTTTAGATGGCTTTACTCAGCGTTCCATGCAAGCCATCAGAAGAAATGGAAGAATATGATTGGCTAATAACGTGCTAATCATAACTACAGAGGGGACAAGAGCGCGTCTGCCTCCTTCGAATGTACTGCGTGACTGAGTGGAGAATTTGGGTCAGACAGCTGCCTCAGTGTAAAAGCTGTATAATTATTGTTGCATATTACACATAAATAAACAAAGTTACGCCCTCTGTTGCATAGGATATGAAAAGTTATTCAAATAACTATTTTTCAGCACTTGCTGTATAATTAGCAGCATCCTGTCCTTTTTGGATTATACAATGTCAGACATGCCTAGTAATAACAGTAATATTCTTTGTCACCTGTTTATAGCTTCAGACAGACAGCTTCCTTCCTTTCACAGCTTCCTCTGGACAGACAGACAAGGGGCTTCCAGGCTGCCAGTCCCTCACCTTTCCCTAACATTGCTTTTCTTCTCTGCTGTCTTTTCAACCCAGGCAGCCACAGAGGAGGAGCACAGTCAGAACCAGGGGAACAACAGTCCACATGCGGGGCCCAGCATGGGCTCTCCTGTCCAGTGCAGCTCAGAGACCGTGCAGTCAGACCGGGAAGCCCCCCTGCTGAGGAAGTTGCGCTCCATCCACAGCTTCGAGCTGGAGAGGAGGCTCACCCTGGAGCCCAAGCCCAGCACAGAGCGCTTCCTGGAGGCATGGTGCGTTCCTCACAGCTCCCCACACAGAGCTCCTGACACAGCCCCCACACAGAGCTCCTGACACAGCTCCCTCACACACAGCTCTGTCACTACAGCTCCCCTCACACACAGCTCCCCCTCACCCCACACAGCTCCCCCACACACAGCTCCCCCTCACACACAGCTTCCCCCACACAGCTCCCTCACACACAGCTCCTCACACACAGCTCCCCTCACACACAGCTCCCCTCACACACAGCTCCCCCTCACACACAGCTCCCCCTCACACACAGCTCCCCCACACACAGCTCCCCCCACACAGCTCCCTCACACACAGCTCCCTCACACACAGCTCCCTCCCACACAGCTCCCCTCCCACACAGCTCCCCCCACACACAGCTCCCCCTCCCACACAGCTCCCCCACACACACAGCTCCCCCTCACAGACAGCTTCCCCCTCACAGACAGCTCCCCCACACAGACAGCTCCCCACACACACAGCTCCCCTCACACACAGCTCCCCCACACACAGCTCCCCCACACACAGCTCCCCTCACACACAGCTCCCCCTCACACACAGCTCCCCTCACACACAGCTCCCCCTCACACACAGCTCCCCCTCACACACAGCTCCCCTCACACACACAGCTCCCTCACACACAGCTCCCCTCACACACAGCTCCCCCTCACACACAGCTCCCCTCACACACAGCTCCTCCCCACACAGCCCCTCACACACAGCTCCCCACACACCCCCTCACACACAGCTCCTCCCTCACACACAGCTCCCCCACACAGCTCCCCTCACACACAGCTCCCCTCACACAGCTCCCCTCACACACAGCTCCCCCTCACACACAGCTCCCCTCACACACAGCTCCCCCACACACAGCTCCCTCACACACAGCTCCCTCACAGACAGCTCCCCTCACAGACAGCTCCCCTCACAGACAACTCCCCCACACAGCTCCCTCACACACAGCTCCCCCACACACACCCCCTCACACACAGCTCCCTCACACACAGCTCCCCTCCCACACAGCTCCCCCCTCACACAGCTTCCCCCTCACAGACAGCTCCCCTCACAGACAGCTCCCCTCACACACAGCCCCCATGACACACAGCTCCCCAGGACACACAGCTCCCCTCACACACAGCTCCCCCACACACAGCTCCCCTCACACACAGCTCCCCTCACACACAGCTCCCTCACACACAGCTTCCCCACACAGCTCCCCTCACACACAGCTCCCCTCACACAGCTCCCTCACACACAGCTCCCCTCACACACAGCTTCCCACACACGCTCCCCACACACAGCTCCCCTCACACACAGCTCCCCTCACACACAGCTCCCCCCACACACAGCTCCCCCCACACACAGCTCCCCTCACACACAGCTCCCTCACACACACAGCTCCCTCACACACAGCTCCCTCACACACAGCTCCCTCACACACAGCTCCCTCACACACAGCTCCTCCCACACAGCTTCCCCCACACAGCTTTCCCCACACAGCTCTCCCTCACACACAGCTCCCTCACACACAGCTCCCCTCACACACAGCTCCCCTCACACACAGCTCCCCTCACAGACAGCTGCCCTCACAGACAGCTCCTCCCACACAGCTCCCCTAACACAGCTCCCCACACACAACTCCCTCACACAACTCCCCTCACAAAGCTCCCCTCATACACAGCCCCTCAAACACAGCTCCCTCACACACAGCTCCCCTCACACACAGCTCCCTCACACACAGCTCACCCCTCACACACAGCTCCCCTCACACAGCTCCCTCACACACAGAGCCCCTCACACAGAGCCCTCACACACAGCTCCCTCACACACAGCTCCCTCCACACAGCTCCCTCCCACACAGCTCCTCCCCACACAGCTTTCCCCACACAGCTTTCCCCACACAGCTCTCCTCACACACAGCTCCCCTCACACACAGCTCCCTCACACACAGCTCCCCCTCACACACAGCTCCCTCACACACAGCTGCCCCTCACAGACAGCTCCTCCCCACACAGCTCCCCCTAACACAGCTCCCCCACACATCTCCTCACACACAACTCCCCTGACAAAGCTCCCCTCATACACAGCCCCTCAAACACAGCTCCCTCACACACAGCTCCCCCACACAGCTCCCTCACTCACAGCTCCCCCCCACACAGCTCCCCCCACACAACTCCCTCACACACACAGCTCCCTCACAAAAAAGTTTCCCATAGTAAAAGTTTACAGCATACTGTAGTTAACCATTATAAAACTTTGAGCGGTATGGAAAAGCATATTAAAAAAATTGGCAAACCATGGTAAATTGTAAATTATAAAACCCCATGGAAAAACTGTTAAATTGCTGTGCAAAAGTTAACTTACAGCATTCCTCATCTGCTCAGTTATTACCCTCATCTCCAACCACCCCCTCCCTCTCTTCCTCTGACTCACTTTTCCTTTCTCCTGTGTTAGCAGTTCTGTGAAGCCAAAAGAAGCCCTGGATAAGGAGGCAGCGGCGACACCTCTTCCCCAGCAGGGTGGAGCCACAGGCACAGGCCGCTCGGACAGGGTGTGGCACTACGACGAGGAGCTCCTGCCTGAAGGCTCCAAGCTGGGCTCCCCTGTGTCCCAGGAGCAGGGCGAAGGAGCGGCCAGCAGTGGCTTTGTGGCCCTCAACCTGAGCTCTGGCCGGCAAGATGTGGACTCCCGGGAGTGGGTGCTAGTGGATCGGGAGCATGACCTTCAGGACTTCCGGGCCTCTATACAGGGAACCAAAGTAACCAGCAGCCCCTCAGACGAGGAGCCAGTGGTGCTGCAGCTGGCAGAGGACTCCCCGTCCACAGAGCAGCCTGGCAATGCCCCCGGATCAGGGCAGGAGAGCGCCGAGGGGAAGGGCCACGTGGTGCCTGCACTCGGGCTCATGACTGACCGTCTGGAGCTGAGCGTGGGAGGCCAGCTTCCACCCATCACCTCCACTAGCCCTGCAGAGGCCCTGGCAGAGGAAGCCCTGACGCAGGTAAGCAGGGGCTGGGAGAGGGGGGTTAAGATTAGAAAGGTAGGATAAATAGGGCTGCACAGATTTTAATTTCACTTCTATAATGATTTTTCAATTCTTAAGCCAAAATTAGAAATAGATTAATCATTTAGCTGCTTCCTGCAATCAGGTAGTTTCTTGCTAGGTTTATAATGATGCCTTATTCCCCTTTGCCTTTGCACTTACTTAAAACATCTTGACATTTGTTTGAGAACGTGTTGAATTACAAGAATAAAGGGCAAACTCTGTTAAGAAGCCATCGGTTAAAGATGACTACAAAACCACATTTGTGTCAATTAAACAGCCTGCATGTGAGGTGCCCTGCACAAATTCAAACACGTTCTGCTCTTCAATTCTTTCATGCTCCTGGACAGTAAATAGTAATACATTCACAGGAATTATCCGCCAGGTGCTGGCACCTTCAACAATGATCTGATTTCTGTGAATAATGAAAGTAATGGGCAAGTGTTTGTGTGTTCCATTCACAGAACAGCTGGCGAGTGCTGCCCAAAGACAAGGAAGTATTTATTTCCTTTGTTGTGCAAGGCAGTAATTCACAGGTGTACAAGAACAATGTGCTGGTTTTATAATCCAAATTGAACACCTAGTGGTACTAAATTTAGAAATGTGAAAAGAAACTTAATAAATTCAGTGACAAATGTTTGGATGAGAAGTCTTTCTCAGTCTCTTTAATCGAATAGTTGAAACATTTGTGGTGGTTTAATTACATGTTGAAAAGCTAACAGATAATAAAATATTGATTTGGAATTTTAACAAGTATTCAAACAGGACTAGTCTGCCTCTGCCATCACTATTAATAATGAATGTTTTGATAGTGGCCTCCAGGTTAGTTCAGTGAGGGAGGAGGAGAATGGGTCAGACGGCTTCCATGCTGTCCTGAACTCTTGAGTAGATGCAAATACAGAGATCCACAGCGTTGATCTCGTAGCCCTGTGGGGATGGTGTGAAAGTGAGAGTGTGCTTCAGTCAGCACTTCTGTCCTGAACTCCTGAGTAGATGCAAATACAGAGATTCACAGCGTTGATCTCGTAGCCCTGTGGGGATGGTGTGAAAGTGAGAGTGTCCTTCGGTCAGCACTTCTGTCCTGCAGGGACCCGGCTGACTTACCGCCTGAGAGGCCGAATGGAGTCACGGTGTAAATGAGCCTGAGGGATCAATAGGGCTTTATCTGGCGTTATCATGTCTGCTTTTTCCTTTTTTCAATTGATTTTTTAGATCAGTTACAGTAATAAGCAGCTTGTAAGGGGAGTGTAGGTGTTTTTGCAAAGCCATTGTGTATTTACAACAATTTACTGCAGTTCATTTGGAAAAGGAAAACACAGTGATAATGTTATACAAACCTTGCAAGAAATGAAGTAGGAACTGCTAACGATCTACCTGAAGTATTTGAAGCTTCATTATGTCTAGCGGCATTCTATTCTGTTTCATTTTCTAACGCTTAAACTCTTTACACATTGGGAATGTTTGTAACCACTCCAATAACCCATTACAAGAAGCACTACAAGAGTTTAAATTACATGACCACAGTGTTAATGTGGGTCAAGACTACATGTGTACAACACTGATGTGTATAAGGTACAGAGTATGAATATTAAATACATAACCTGACGCTCTATAGCTCTATGTATATTTTTCACATGTATATTTCTTATAGCATTTAGAATTCTAAGCGTTTAACATTCGGATGATGTTTAAACTATATTAACACTCTTAGTAACATCCATGTTTTTTTATACTTCCATTATACATTTATTACGAGATTCAGTGTTCTGGATATATATTGTGGAAGCTGTAATCTGATATTTGTATCCTTCGTGAGAGATGTATGTTACTAACAAACTGTATCTGGTTAGACCTGTTTTAGCACATGCATATTTATTTAATTGCAGAATGTAAAGGAATGCACATGGTGATTAGGATTATGGTATTGGCTTGTAGAGGGTTTCTGGTTTCAGTATTTGCATGTCATATTTTGCAGTCCTACATGTCTGGTTATGTTGACTGCTCGCTGGTGATATTTTTCACTTGATGATCCTCCTTATACTGAATGCAAGGTTTATACAGAGCATAGAACACTGGATCTGCAACAAATGCAATATATATACTGTATGTGAGCATGAAAATGGTTTGTATTTAAAAATCTATATCGAAGGGAAAAAAACAGGGCAGACCTTTTTGTACCAATAACTCTAAAAATATAAACCCAATTCCGATGAAGCCCGCTGACACTGCAGACCTAGCAGAATGAATTGAGCACTGTGCATCCCAGCTGTGGCGTTTAGCTGATGCTGGTATTCCCGGTAGCCCATGTAGTCTTCTTGGAAATAGTGTGCAAGCTCTTGTGCATGAATTACTATAGTCCAGGTTACTAAGTGATTTCCAAGCCTTTTATGCCATTGTCAATGAACAGTTTGATATTCAAGCTTCCAGTTGAATTATTTTCTTAGTTATATTTCAGTTTTAATGTTAATTTTGAAATTAGCATCATTCTTCAGCTGAACATGCCAGTTGTCAAACACTCAGGGCCCGATATTGATGACAGGGCTAACCTGTAACACAAGGGCAAAACCCGTTTTGCCCGATTTTGATGAAAAAACTCGGCGCAAACAGGAGCAGACTGCCTTTGCCCTGTAATGTGATTTTGGTGACTTGCTTTGCTCCGTCCTTTTCCGTCTGCGTTAGTGCCAGGGTCGGCATAACCTTCAGGGTGTGGCCTTATTTACATGTTAGCTTTGAGATTGTGATGACGGTGCAGAGGAAGTGACTGTGTCTCAAACTAACCAGGTAAGGGGAGGTTTATCTGAAACACAGGCGCTGTCGATGCCATATGAAAAGGGAACAGCAAGTGGTGAGGGAGCGACTGAGAGAGAAAACACATTTCTTCCAAACAATGTTCTGTGTTTTATTTTTTTATTTATATATAGATATAGATATATATATATATAGATAGATAGATAGATAGATAGATATACAGTACTGTGCAAAAGTTTTAGGCAGGTGTGAAAAAATGCTGTAAAGTAAGAATGCTTTCAAAAATAGACATGTTAATAGATTATATTTATCAATTAACTAAATGCAAAGTGAGTGAACAGAACAAAAATCTAAATCAAATCCATATTTGGTGTGACCACCCTTTGCCTTCAAAACAGCATCAATTCTTCTAGGTACACTTGCACAAAGTCAGGGATTTTGTAGGCATATAGTCAGGTGTATGATTAAACAATTATGCCAAACAGGTGCTAATGATCATCAATTCAATATGTAGGTTGAAACACAATCATTAACTGAAACAGAAACAGCTGTGTAGGAGGAATAAAACTGGGTGAGGAACAGCCAAACTCAGCTAACAAGGTGAGGTTGCTGAAGACAGTTTACTGTCAAAAGTCATACACCATGGCAAGACTGAGCACAGCAACAAGACACAAGGTAGTTATACTGCATCAGCAAGGTCTCTCCCAGGCAGAAATTTCAAGGCAGACAGGGGTTTCCAGATGTGCTGTCCAAGCTCTTTTGAAGAAGCACAAAGAAACGGGCAACGTTGAGGACCGTGAGCGCGGTGGTCGGCCAAGGAAACTTACTGCAGCAGATGAAAGACACATCATGCTTACTTCCCTTCGCAATCGGAAGATGTCCAGCAGTGCCATCAGCTCAGAATTGGCAGAAAACAGTAGGACCCTGGTACACCCATCTACTGTCCGGAGAAGTCTGGTCAGAAGTGGCCTTCATGGAAGACTTGCGGCGTGGAAACAAGGCCAAGCGACTCAACTATGCACGAAAACACAGGAACTGGGGTGCAGAAAAATGGCAGCAGGTGCTCTGGACTGATGAGTCAAAATTTGAAATATTTGGCTGTAGCAGAAGGCAGTTTGTTCGCCGAAGGGCTGGAGAGCGGTACACGAATGAGTGTCTGCAGGCAACAGTGAAGCATGGCGGAGGTTCCTTGCAAGTTTGGGGCTGCATTTCTGCAAATGGAGTTGGGGATTTGGTCAGAATTAATGGTCTCCTCAATGCTGAGAAGTACAGGCAGATACTTATCCATCATGCAATACCATCAGGGAGGCATCTGATTGGCCCCAAATTTATTCTGCAGCATGACAACGACCCCAAACATACAGCGAAAGTCATTAAGAACTATCTTCAGCGTAAAGAAGAACAAGGAGTCCTGGAAGTGATGGTATGGCCCCACAGAGCCCTGATCTCAACATCATCGAGTCTGTCTGGGATTACAGGAAGAGAGAGAAGCAACTGAGGCTGCCTAAATCCACAGAAGAACTGTGGTTAGTTCTCCAAGATGTTTGGGCCAACCTACCTGCCGAGTTCCTTCAAAAACTGTGTGCAAGTGTACCTAGAAGAATTGATGCTGTTTTGAAGGCAAGGGTGGTCACACCAAATATTGATTTGATGTAGATTTTTCTTCTGTTCACTCACTTTGCATTTTGTTAATTGATAAATATAAACTATTAACATGTCTATTTTTGAAAGCATTCTTACTTTACAGCATTTTTCACACCTGCCTAAAACTTTTGCACAGTACTGTATATATATATATATATATATATATATATATATATATATATATATATATATATACACACACATATGTGTGTATATGTTTCAAACCCCACACAAAGAAAATATCCTCTTAAAAAACACATGGAATACATTATTTCACATAGGTATCTGTTTCTTGATTAGACTCAACAAAGCTGTTACAAAACAATGACACTTTACCTTCGTATCGACTGAGCCTGAATCTGTTTCGCCTTATTTTTATTTCAGACAGAGCTGACAAATTACGTTAATTGCTCTTTAAATCTACTTTTAACTCGCATTTCATTCTTGCAGTCGCCTAATTTATCGTTGTGCTTTTGTTATTTTCCACAGTAGTTTAACAGAGATGTCCTGTCAGATGTTCTTGTCACCATAGACTACCCAGTAAGAGTGTACACTGACAGCAAGTCCTTCAAGCGCCTGTACCTATTCTATTTGCAATGTCCAGGCACCAAACATATCAAAGAGCATTTTGGGATATTGGAGGATACACAAAAAATGTTGTATGGTATTCTACTGTCCACACTTGTGACAGACCACACTACCTGATGTGATCTAATTTAGAACCGGACTCGAGACTACTTCTTGAGCTGTTCTCGAGTCCGGTTCTAGAGTCCTGTATTAAACGCTCTGTAGTGGAGATGCTAACCACACTTAGCACATTTAAACCGGTTTAAAAGAAACCAATATGGTTTAAATGCATAGTGTGGACTGGGCCTTAGTCCCTTGACCTCAGTGGTTCTACTTCTTCTGTATCTCACAGCATGTCCTGGGTGTTTGTGAACACCAGGTCTAACATTTTTTTGACACACTGGGTCAGGAAGCAGTCATTTACTGCATCAGTCACTTCAGTTTCTACTGTACCACATGCCACAGGTTTTCCCAGTTTATACTGGGAAAATTGAAATCACCCAGGACTACAGCATTCTTGCCCCTTCATGCATTTCTAATTGCTTCATATAATAAATTGCTATCGTTTCTATTCTGACCTGGGCAGGGATGGAAATAAGACTCCCATTGCATAGCAGTTTCATCCATTCCTGGTTTTGCTATGTGTTTAATAGAACACACCTGAGCTTGTTACCTACACACTGTGGCTAATGAAGCTTGTAGTAAAATCTGGAATGGCTTATTTCCAATAGAAAATACTTTAGTGCTTTTATCTACCTGCTCTTGCCACATTGACTCGCTTTGGTTAATAGTCTGTGATAAGTCAATGTTTTTTACGTCTAGCCCATCCCTAACATATAGAGCTACACCTCCTCCTCTTATTAAGTCTAGCTTTTTGGAATAGTTTATCCCCTGCATGTGAAATTCTTCTGCAAATCTTTAGGACTAAGCTTCTTGTTCTAACAATGTATTTCTGATGCTTCTGTCATTTAGACACAGGCATTTTCATGTTTTACTCTATGTGACTTATTCCTTTAGCCCTAACTAGAACCTGATTTTGGGTTCCCAACCACACCCCCTGCCTAGTTTAAATCCTTTCTAGTCTCCCTCTGGGTTTTTTCTATGCTCCATGCATTGTAAAGAATAACGAGGTATGGTAAAGCATAATAATAAACATGACAAACCAGGGTAAACTAAGGTAAAGGCATTTATAAGGATATGCACGTTTCTTTAGAAATGTGTCTCCCTGCAGAGCAAATTGTTGGATTGTAGTCCTGGACAAGATGTAACTCAAACAAAATCTCCCAGTATACAACACCGGTAGACAGTAGAATATCAGTTTTCTTGAAAAAGATATTTCGGTAAGTAAAGTTAAAGTACTATTAATTTGGCGCCCACCCGTGATTCATTTCCCCTTTGAAGAAGTTAAGATATTCCAAACTAGTAGCTGTGCAGTTCTGATCCATTTCTCATACCTGTTCCCATCACAGCTCCCGGCCTCTCATCCTCCTCTTCCCGGGTACAGCCGGATCTCAAGCCCCCTCCTCCGCTCCCCGAGTCCTCTAGCCTTCCTCTCCACTCTCTCGGACCCTCTGCACAAGAAAGCACCCAGCCTCCGCAAGAGCCACTCCACCGACATCCAGGCCTCCCGCACTGCCGACCTCACCCGGTCCCCAGGGCACAGGAAGCTGCCCACTGTGCCGGGCGTGGCCAAGCTCCCCTCTGTCATTCACATCTCTAGAGCTCAGCTACAGCAGGTGAATATACCCCCCTGGGCACTCCCCTGATTGGCTTGGGGGGGGGTGGGGGTGTGTTGTTTTTTTTTGCTAAAAAGGTGTTATCAAGGCTTTAAAAAATGTTTTTCTTACCTCTTCTAAAGTAGAACAGCGGTTTTGCTGGGGACTTTAATTTTCAAATTCTGTTTTCCTGCTTCAACACTATGAGCTCTCTTCCTTCCTGTGTCAGAGGAAAGGGAGCAGACCTGAGCTCTATGATCTAGGCTGCCCTTAGGAAACCATGGACAACACCGTATTAACTCCAGTCTTTAAGAAACTGCTGGTTTTTTAAAAGGCAAAACATCCACATACATTTTACAAAATTAGAAACAAACCACCTTTGATTACATTTCTTTGTGGTTTGGTTCTAGTTCTATAAAATGATCAGCCTTTTAGGATATTATTTTTCCTTAAAAGACTAGAGTAAACACTGGGCTAGATTCTCACTACTACTTTCTGCAAGTCGTCATTAGCGCACATTTGATCTGAAAGTGAAAAAACAACATTACAATTATAAAACAAACAAGAAACAGCTTGAGACTACTTCCAAGTTCCTAAGTTAAAAGTCTGATTGTTTATCTGGTTTGGTTACTTTATTGAGTGTGTTTCTGCTTTGGAGTAAAGAGCTTTGAGAATATAGCCCATTGTGTGTGGTGTCAAGGAAGGCTCCTATTCCCTGGAACACAGGAAGTGAATGGGGAGAGGAAACAGTGTTCTTTCACCACAAACATAGTGTTGCAGGATGAATGGGTGCACTCAACGCGTAGTCAGGTCTAGAAAACCCTCTGGAAATGTTTTAGTTTTTTTAAAGCTTTGATTTATTACACCTTCAAAGGGGCCAGACACACCTGCAAGAATTTTACAGTGGGCTCCAAAAATATTAGGACACCTCCACTATGACTACATAAAACAAATCTCATTCCAGTAAATCTGCCCCCTAAAACCTGCCTCTTAATGTTATTCTTTCTGTAGCAGTCAGTGAAAACAAAATGGACCTATACTCCATGTTCAGTTCGTATCCAAGTCCTGGTACTTGAGAAGACAGTGTGAATGAATTGTGAATTCCAGAAGCCATTGAAGCTCCTCCATGCTTTGCCATATTTTCAGTGTCTCTGCAATGGGTGTGCAGATCCTTCTAACGATCATCTAAAGTAGAAAGACATAAATCAAAGAAAATAAAAATTAGACAGCTGGTGTTTTTATAAATTTGATTAAACAAAGAAATAGTAATCGATTTAAAAACAGTTTGTCTTGAAAATGTAAACGGCCTGTTACGATAATTCTGTGCTTCAGTGCGCAATTCGGCTGGTCAGGAGTACTCAGTTTTGTTGTGTTAGCCTCCGTGCTGGTCTCAGTTGCTCCGCAATGATAGCCAGTGTTAGTAACCAAGCATTAAAAATGCCAATCATGTATTTTTGTATTGGCTTCTCCAGGTCAGAGGTAGTAATGCGTGGATAGTGAACTTTGTCTTTGCCTCCTTTTCTGTATCTTTTCATTGTCAACAAAAATACATGATTGGCATTTTAAATGCTTGGTCACTAACAAGGCTAACATTGCGGGTTATGTCAGCTCTGTTTATGGAGCGATAGAGTCCAGCAGAGGCTTCATTCATTTGAATGAATTACAATCAATGGAAACGTTGAAAACCTCAACGTTTAATGTTTACAACAAATAGAACCTTGTTTGAGGCTTCTCCGAAGCGGAAGGATATATAAATTAAATTGTTTGTTTAAAAAAAATAAAAATAAAAACACTTTTTTTTATTGTATCCGTTTTATAAGCAGGATAACACTCCAGGGCTTGTGCGTTGTGTTGCATTAACATAGGGCTTTGTTGGTTGAACCAAACTACAGCAGTATGCATTTCCTTCCTGTTTTTAACGTCTCAAATTTTGGGTTTGCAATGGGATTTATAAACTATGCTGTCGCTTCCTTTCCGTAATTATGTAACCTTTCCACGGACCACCTGAAGTGAGCCGGCGGACCACCATTGGTCTGCGGACCACAGATTGAGAACCATTGCTCTAAAGGATTTTTACTATGTGATTTGAGCAGAAAACACTTCCAGCAGTAAACATATCTTCATAAACACTACATCCAGGAAGTATTGAGATAGATGAATAAATGCCAAACAAACCACTTCACTAAATATCTTGGTATCCTTGACATACTCTGTACAATGATCTCAACATACGTACTACACATTTGAAAGAGCAATCCACCCCCAGATATTATTAATTTGTTACCAGTGCAGAATTACTGGGTGGGACGTTAATTCTTCATTTGCCCTTTCCTGCAATGTTGCAGTAGTGCATGCAATCCCCCGGGAGCCTTGAGCTGATGTGCATTTCAACAGCGCCCTCTGCTGTCGAAATCCATGATTGCGCCCAGTGTATTTCCCAGCTGGAAATAGAGCTTTGGAGAACTGTGCAGTAAGAAAGCCTCCCAGTCCTTTCTCTATAAAATGATTTATACAGGAATACACTTCTCAGGAGAGGACAGTTGAAAAGAGCAGGCAGCAGAGCTGGGAGGGAGACTAAACCCTGATGTGTCTGCAGTGTGTAGGGCCCCCAGTCCCCCATTGTGCCCTGTGTTGCCTCTGCGTGTAGTTCATCTATACTGTATCCTAGCACACAGAGGAGTGTGCTTATATACTAGGTGGGCTTGGAAACTATTTTAGAAAAGAGTTGAAGAGAAAGCACAAAGTGGTAATCTGTATCCAATTGCAGGGCTTTAATATGGTCTTTTGTCTACTGTCACAACTATGCTGGTCTGTAGTAAACCATATTTAATAACATGTCGGCACCCATGCCCTTTACTGATCTTTAGCCATGGGAGCGCATATACTCAGGGACAGGTGCATGAGCTTGTATAGGAAGCCAAAGCAGTAACTGCATTGTGTCAGAAAACAGCGAGTATAAGCATATTTGCACAGTTATATTTAAACTGTAAACACTATAATGAATTCTCAAGAGCATCTCATTCTATAAATAAACACATGTCAAGTAGGCAAACATTTCTATGGGTCTGTTTTAATTATCTAAACTCCAGGGTTCTCCCCAGGCCGTTTCAGCTGTGCGGGTCACCTGGCTAAGTGACTGTCTCCGCCCATCTGAACAACCCCGATCCGCTCGTCTTGCAGATGCTACTGTGCCTTAACGATAAGGATTGACTGCGCTGCTAGCAGACTAGATCACTTGCACGCACGGTCGAAAAAAAAACAACTTGGAACCACATGGCAGCTGTGTTGCTGTGTTACGTCTTAACTCTACATTTAACCAATCAGAGAGCTGAAGGGGCGGGTTTTCAGTTTTAAGCACTTCTAGAGGCTGGAACGTTAAAATGACTGCTAAAAAAATGACTATTATTTTCTAAGCAAAAATAGTGACAATGAATGTGGAAATTACCAAACCGAATGGATGATGAAAAAGAAAAGAAAATGAAATAGAGCAACCCGATATAGTCAACAAAGAGCAACTTGTAGAAAGAGAATTGGAAGAACCGCAAGAGGGGCCAGTGCGTAAAAAAAGAAAAAAAAAACATTGTGATAGTGGGTATGTTATGTGGGGGGGAAAAAAATAGAAATGGCTTTTTCACAGCAAGGAATTAGGTGGTGTGATGTGCAAGCACTGCCAGAAACACAAAAAAATTGCAAATGAAAGGATCAGGGGTAAATGAAGCTTCAATAATTCTGGTCCAAGCTTCAATAATTCCTGATTTCTGCGCTTTCATTTTAAAGCTGACTGCACTCGGCTGTGCTGACAATTGTACCCAGCTGTTCAGTCCCATGGTCTGCGAATGTAATTGAAATTCATTCTTCTGTTTTTATACAGCTCACTGCCCCCCGACCATCCTTGCAATCCATGCAGTCTGCTAGTGAGAGTGCACCACAGTGCCTCCTGCTGGAGAGGAGGGATTGGGACTGCCAGCTGATGGACAGTACAGCTGAGCTTGACTCTCCGCAGGAAAGGCCTGGGGAGACAGCACTCCAAGGGGCAGAGTCGGAGGGACAGAGCGAGGTGAAGGACGAGGGAGCAGAGGAAGCAAGGCCAGAGGAAGCAGGAGAGGAGGGGGAGACGCTGCCCACTCCCCTCCCTCCCGAGTCCTCTGAAGGCCAGCAAGTTCCCACAACTGATTCCCTGGGAGACCAGGAACTGAGGCCAAAGACTTCAGGCCCTGTGCCAAACCTCATCCCAACACATGACTCTGCCAGCGCCTTCACCAATGGAAACGCCTCCCCACCTGCAGACAGCCCGCAAAGCCCAATGCCCCAAATCGGGGAGTACAGCACCTACCAGGAGCTAATGGACCCTGAGAGTGACTCCGGGTACCCCGACAGATCCACAGAACCGAATTTTCTCTGTATTGCTCGGCCCGATGGAAGCATAGGGAATATGGAGAGGGTCCAGTCCCCAGCAGACGACATTCTCTGGAAGGAAAACGGGGCCCGGGGTGCAGAGACAGCCCCGGACATATCCACCACGAACAAGGCAGTGACGGAGGGCAGAAGGGATCCGGTTAGAAGGCTAAGCCGTATCCCTGTGCTGGCGCCGGAGGTGGACCCTGTTCTGGATTTGCTGACGGCCATCTCTGCAAAAGAGAAGCTGCTGCAGAAAAAGACTTATCAGACCGAGTCCGGGCAGCCTCCACCAGACAAGAGGCAGGCAGCAGCCCTGCTGGGGGAGCAGTCCTCAGCCTCGGAGCGGTCCCAGGACGATCGGGCTCCGCTCTCCGACGAGGAGTCCTGCCTGGGCTCCCAGTCCGAGCTGCAGTCAAGCAGGCAGGGGGAGAAGCCTGGCTCTGTGTCCCCCTCCACCAGCCCTGTCTCCCGCAAGAGTAAGATCCCCCGGCCAGTGTCCGTCCCGAGCGCCGAGCAGCTCGTCCCCAGCTCTGCACCATTCCTGCCGCACCCGCCCCCTGGGAAACCCCCCAGCCGCTCCTCCATCGACGGCAGGTAGGAGGCGCCACCGAATCCATTTGTCATGTCTAATGTGATATATCATCTCTCCTCGCAGGCATCCCTGGCATTCTTCACTGTTCCAATGGGAGAATCCAGTCCATACACTGTGGTGACATTGTGAACATTTTCAGTGAAATCTTTTAAATTGTTAATATTTCATGAAAATATGTAATAGAGATACATTTTGTTTTTGGTAACAATTTGGGAAGACCCCTAACAAGGCAAACATTTTTTTCTAATATTTAATCATAAATAAATATCTGGAATCAAAGTTTAAGTAATACTTCATATTGTTTGTGTGTTCCTCATACTTAATTGCTTTCACTAATATCCTATTGTGTTCTGCATAAATCATCATTTGCATTAATATGATATAAAGTATTTTCTAAATAGTAACATTACAGCTTAGGTTTAAAAGGTTTTATTTATTTATTTATTTTTTTAGGCTAAGATGAACAGAAGTCAGCAGCAGCCTGAAGTTTCTAGTATAGTGTGTATTTATGTGTATATGCAGTGAGAGTCATAGCAGTTTGTGTGCATTGAAGGTCTTCATCTTCTTTGACGTTTGTTTGCAGGTTGCGCCGATACCGGATCCTGAGCAGCAGCAGCACCGATTCTGACCTGTTCTCCTGCCTGGCTCAGATCATCCAGAACGGCAACGCTCCCAAGAGCAGGGCCTCCACACAGTCCAAGAGCCCCGGCTCCCAGCGCAACTCCAAAATCCCTCCCAACAGCCCGTCCACCCCCACCGGAGCACCAGCGCCTCCCCAGCGCCTCCTGCAGCGCTCTCTCAGCTCCTCTCCGTCTCGCGGCGCCGCAGCAGCTGCCTGGAGCACCGCAACGGAGGCCTGGGCTACAGCCGCTCCCCAGCTCCTCGGGCTCCCCGCCCGCCGCTCCTACCCCCAGGAGACCTGCTGTGGCAGGCAGGCCCGCTCCGGCTCCTTCCACGCCCCCCGCGGCAAGAGCTCCAGCAGGGAGAGCAAAGCCTCCAGTAAAGTCAGCAGATAGTAACTTCTGAAGGCCTGGGTCCTGTATTACTGCTTCACCGGCCAGTCACATTGCACATTATTTCGGGGATGGGGATGGGGGTGGAGAGGTTGTCGCAATCAAAATGTTTTGTATTCTAACTTTAATGAATGGTGCCCTAAGGGTAAAAGGGGGGTCATTTAACCCTTTTTTATCCTGGACCTCCCAATAATTGCTGTGGTGTTCTAGCCAGGATCTACTGACGGAGAATCAATCACACTATGAAAAAAGATCCCACGAAAGCAAAGACACCTGCACTGTAGGTCTATCCATGATAAAGGGTTAAAGGGGCTTTTCAAAATACTTTTCATTCCATCCTGTGCAGAACCATCTGGAGTATGAACGACCCCCCATGTTTATGTTGTGGCGCAGAGGTGAGATTGTAGATGTAATTCATAGCCCCTCCCCTTGCTGCTGTGAGCCCTCACAGAGGGAATGTAGTGGCAAGAAGGAGGGTGAGCGCTGCAGCTACCTTTTGTGGAATATAAACCAGCTGGACAAGGCCTGTCCCCGCTCTGAAACTATGGAAGAATGTAGCAAACTAACACCAAGGAGTAGTGCTTTAAAGTCTGAACACAATTGTGGAGCACTACAGCTTTAAACATCATTTAGTCTAGGTAATGGTTGCTGTGGTCTTACTCCCCCCATGTTCTTATCACATGTATTAGGTTATTAGTGAAACAGTGTTGTTGTTCACCCTATTTTATTAATGCTGTGGTACCCCTACACTGCTAGGTGTCTTTTGCCATGATTCACTTGAATACTAAACACAGGCAGTGGTGAAATGTGAGCGGTAATGAATTAGCCAAAGCCCTACTTGACTTACTTTCTTATAGTTTTGTCTTTAGTATTTTAAATCTAGCCTTAATAACATTGTGTTAAAGAAAGAACAAATACAAAGCTACAATGGGAATTATCCGGTATAACACTAAATTAAATAGGGCCCAATGATAAACCCAGAGGCGATCAAAACCTAAAAGCATTTTAAGAAGCTGTTGCCTCCAGTAGGTGGTGCTGTTGTCTTGTGACAGAGCCCCGTGAATCAAGGTAAAGTTGCGACAGACCGGAAAGCAACCCCGTCCCACAGATGTGTGCTTGAGAGCCATATAGCATCAACGCCTGCTTCTACACAGAGAGAGCTGCAAAGCAGCAGCTGCAGGCGAGATCAGTGTTCATGGAAACACAGTGCCACCTACTGTCCTCGCTGTGATTATATTCATCTATTCTGCTTGTTTCCGTTCCAAACTCTATTGCACTTTGCTGTCTATAGAGTGGCTAACGTTATTTTCCAGAATTTTTTTTTTTTAATGTATACAAAGTGTATGTGTCCATCTAATCACACAAATACTTGCACCGTGTGGATAGGGACTTTTTTTAATGTTACTAACACTACTTTACTAATTGTAATCTCTCCTCTTCCTTGTCAGTATATGTGTATATTTGCTGGTTCAATGAAGTGATCCTGAAATGTTCTTGCTCTTTAACCCTTCATTGGCAATGGACACGCCCCTCATCCAGAAACCCAGAGTGGCACCTGCTTAAATAACATATCAGTCAACAAGTAACTCAGCTGCCAAAGAATAACTTTTAAATCGGTCAGTCCACAGTAATTATATGATGGTTTCTGTCTGTCTGTCTTTGAAGCTGCGTCTAGCCCATCACAAATAGCATCGCAATCACCAGCCCATTTCAACTCATTTCTACAAGCCTTTTTAAGCAGTGAGGGGATGTATCATGCTGCCTATAGGGGCATCTGAAAATTACTAGCAAGAGTAAAGATGTGTCTACAAACTACCAATTGAGGAAAAAACTTCCGAGTTCAGTAAAACTTATTCACAGTATATTTACTTATTGACAATATATTTGCTGTTGTATTATTCTCTTTCAGTGCAGCGTAGGCTCTCCTGTGCCCTCTTGTCAGGGAGAGTCACACTGGCTTTGAGGAGGAGTGTTTAAAACTGCTTTTCAGTGAATGAAAAAGCTGAAGTGCTAGAAGCTGTCCTGTGTTACCCTGGCAGCGTATCTGTATGAATAGGGGTCATCTTTTCTGGGAGACATGGGCTGACTTTCCACTTGCTGTATGTCTGGTTGAAATGAGTGGTCTTCCTCTTAAGCACTCGCTGTGTACTATATATCAGCTCCTCAGGGAAGGAGTGTCTTTGTCTCTATAGGGGTGTAGGGAGACACAATGCATATCACAATATGTATCTTTCATTTTAACGTAAGGGATTTGTACAACAGTAAATCCTGTTCATTCATCATTCAAGAGCCACTTGGCAGACGGCAAGTAGCTGTGACAGAACCCTATGGCTGTAAACCTTTCATTGATCCCTGGTAAAAGCTTTACTAAACTGAGTTCAGAAACACTAGCCCAGCCTTGCTAGGTATTCACTAAATAGAGGTTAATAGTACAGGCACTTTACAGCGGTGTTTGTAGAGGGACGTTTAATACGGTTATTGAAAGACAACATACCTTCCCATTGCCCTATCCGGAACTGTATTTATATTGAGGTCAAGACCATTTCTCGATTGCTCTTTAATCTGTATTAGCTGCGTAGTCCAGTGTCGTAGATCTTCAAAAAGCTATAGTATATATCATGTCTGTATTCTGAACACTGATAGAGATACTTTAACCGTAATGTTTTTTTCTATTTTTAAGTTGTAAGATAGTGTAATATTGGGGCTATCAATAATACCTGCATGCACTACATAAACAAATGATATATGTACATGTACGCTTCATTCGGTATGATATGATTGTATACTAAGGACCACTAAAACTGTAGATCTCTCGTCCGATTGTTTCTAGTTCCATTCACCCGAGCTACCTGGCATGCAAAGCTACATACCTTTAACATGCAGAGAGCGGTGGTGAAAGGACGGGGAATCTGAAAGCTGCTGGTTTGGTGGCTTGATTACTACTAATTCTTTAAAAACAGTTTACAAAACTTGAATAACAAGATATTGGTCATTAGGTGAGCTTGCTTAGAACAGGTTTGTACAAACTTCTATGCAGCCAGTGTGACTTCTTCATAATCGTTAATATAGGTACTGTATACTTTATCCAGCCATTTGTGTCTGAATTGAGTGTTTCACATCATCAAGGCTTTATTCAATGTAGTATAAGGGGCGACATGATGTTTGTTTGGATAAGCTTATTTTCATGGCAGCTCATACAGTCCAGTGGCAGTTAAATCTTCAGATTATTTTCACCATTGCAACTAAAAGTGACTTTTAATGAAATCCTGTAATAGAAACTATATTGTTTTGAGTGTTTAATGTAAAAAGGATCATCAAATACTACAAGCCATTTTTCTCTATAATGCTGGAAAGAGGTCCTTGTAAATCGATGTATTAACATACACTCCCAGTAACTTTTAGGAACATTTCTGTGTTTTGATTAAAGTACATTTCTTGGTCATGAGTTAGCCATTAATATAGCCTTACTGTAGGCTCTTCTTCTGTCCAATAGAAAAGCTCTAAACAGACATGAACACCCATTGGATCAAACCATAATGTTTTTCTGCCACATATAGCAAACAGGTTTTAACGTATGTAATGTAATATTATGTTTAATCAAAATTATTTTAAAACTGGTTTTAGCTACTGTAAATAGCAATTCCATCATTCAGTGTTATTTTATATATGATCTACACTACACTCATTTGTAGTGCGTACTTTCAAAACATTGACTCCAGTCTTTAATTAAGTCAGAGAAAGACTCCTGCTTAGATCCAAACAGTGCAGTAATATAATACAAGCTCTGATGAGAATATGCAAGTTTCTCTCAGATTTTTCTGCACTCAAAACATAGGAGTTGTATAAAAGCATGGTTCTGTATATGTAGTGGTCGGGTTCTAATACTTCCAGACATTGCTGTGTCATATATAATGCACAGTACTGCCCTCTCTTTTTGATTGTGATGGTGAATCAGATCTCAAGACCTGTGTGGTTATTCATAGACTGTGACAGAAGGGAATGGCGCTGGTGCACCTTGTATCTGTATGTTGAAGCAGCCGCTTTCTTGGTTAACGCTTGGATCTCCAGAGCTCCGGTCTGTGCCTGTATCCCATTTCTGTGACTTGCTAGAGTGCTAACCATGGTTTTCAAATTCAATTCTTACCTCCTAATTAGCGTTAGCAACATTATCACTGGTCCCTGTATTGTTGTACTGAGGATTATTTTGTTCTTTGCTGTTGAATTTGTTTTTATTTGTGTTTAAATTGCAGTTTCCGGGTACCTTATTACTGGCTGCTGCAGCCTCACTCCTGCGGTCTACCAGAGTGATGTCAGACCACTGAACACATGAAGTGATGTGGTCACAGGAAGTAGCAGTTTAAACCTTGTAAAGCTGCTATGGTACTTGAAGTGTATGCATACCCCAATTAAAATTAGAAAAAGCTCAAGAGGGTTTCAACTCATTTAAAGGAGACATGTGATAATACCGCTAATCATAATGAGCCATGATTAGCACTCTTTAAGAATGAGTGTAGGTGCCCGAGGTGTTTCTTGAATAAGCTAGGGTTTTTTAACAGATATACAAAACCAGTTCAGGAAATTCAGCAGTGACCTGACGCTCAGTACTGGGTTGTAGAAATGGGGTATTATGACATGTTTCTATCAGCTCCATGAAACCAGCACAATATCTGAGCACAGATTTCAAACTCGTAGAGTCCGAGACCCAGTGCTAATCATGCTGGTGTAACTGCTGCAGATGGAAACAAACTGGGTTACTGTGACCACTCAGCAGATATTGGGTAGAAACTATTGATGTTATCGGATTTCAGAGACTATTTAACTGACCATAGTAGAGTAGACTTCGGCCACTCTGTGTGTATGCCTGAATAACCACGTCAGTATAGGGGATTTTGTCCATGCTGTATCTGGAAACGGTATGCAGTGTTAAACCATGTACTTTTAGTGCTTTCATATACCAGCTTGCAATTAAGATTAATATATACTGTAAAAAATAAAATATTTATAAAATAGTATGTGCAATGATGAAAGAAGTTAGTCACCCTGGCTTGAGAACTAATTCTCACTGGTGATTGTAGAAAGATGAACTTTTTATTTATTTATTTTATTTTGTCAGATGACTTTTCCCATACTAACCTTTGCAGTGCTGGACAGACGCCAGCTATCAATTGCCCTTTTTTGTTTGTCGTTTAGTTTTTTTTTTTTTTTTAAACCTGTAGTGTTCATGTTGCTTTCTGATAGACTTCATGGGGATCAGTGCTGGAAGAGAAGAAGTTATTTTTAAAATATATTACTTTAATGCCAAACAGAATTGATCTATTAAAACTCAGCTGTAGAAAGATTCCAGTTACACAATTCTTCCACTGTCCCTGAATGAAGTTGCTTGTCATGCAATTGTTTGTAACCTGGCTTCAGTACTGGTTTGCAAACGAGCATTACCCTTCAATTAACTGTGACAAGGGTATGTGGTTATGTATGAAAATATCTTAAGAATTATCACATTATTAGGTCCAGCCTGTGTGCTCCTCGCTGACCAGGAGGGGGAGGTCCAGTCTGTGTGCTCCTCACTGACCAGGAGGGGGAGGTCCAGTCTGTGTGCTCCTTACTGACCAGGAGGGAGAGGTCCAGTCTGTGTGCTCCTTACTGACCAGGAGGGGGGAGGTCCAGTCTGTGTGCTCCTCACTGACCAGGAGGGGGAGGTCCAGTCTGTGTGCTCCTCACTGACCAGGAGGGGGAGGTCCAGTCTGTGTGCTCCTCACTGACCAGGAGGGAGAGGTCCAGTCTGTGTGCTCCTCACTGACCAGGAGGGGGGAGGTCCAGTCTGTGTGCTCCTCACTGACCAGGAGGGTCAGGTGGGGGGGTATATCATATGTGCCTCAATTGATCTGTTACAACAGGTTGAGAGATAACACAAAACTGAACACCCAATTTAATCACTCTTCCCAGAGCTTTATTTATTGCTTGAATTACATCTCTAAATGTGCGCGCACACACACACATTCACAACTGCTCACACATTCAAGCTGCATTTCTTCCTGAATCTCACTTTTATTAATGTTACGATGTTGAAATGTATAGCAATGGAAAGGCTGTGTACATCACCCAACTGAGAAATGCAATGTACATACAGCTGTAATTATTTATGTTGCTTTCATTTGTACCATATCCATGCCTTGTACAGTGTTTTATTATGTTCTGTTTTAAAATTATTTTGTATTTTATTTTTATAAACCGGTTATAAATAAAATATTCATTCAGCATGCAGACATAATTCTTGGTGTCGTTTGTTTAGTTTGTAATTTCTGAACAGGGTAGCTGTGCAGTTACTGTAGGTAGTATTGTCACCCGCTATCCTGCTTTTATCTGCAGAACGGCCCAGAGTTCCCCCTTTGGGATTGTTATGTCCTAAAACATCAGTGCTTTGTGCAGTCTTGGATATGGAAGCGCCTACCTTCAGCCCTCTATCATAGTCAGGTCTGCTGTCTTACCCATCATGACTGAAACTGGCCTGCAACAGGATGCCACTTTGTATATACAGAAGTCTATTTAAACAAAGTGTGTACTACATATATATCAGTTATTTTCAATTTTCTGTCGGCTGTATCAGAATCAATATTATGCTAACCTACTTTTGCATTGATCCCAGCCTTTGACTTGATAGGCTAACACATGTTTTGTGGTCAGAACTGGTGGCCCATCACTATGAACCAGTTGCAGATTACAAGGAGATATGACCAAGGCCTTTGCAAAGTGTGCATTTGGTCAAACAGCAATTACTAGGTGAGTATGGTTCCTCTCCAAACCCAGTAATATTTAACATCATCACAATTACAAATGTGTGTAAGGCAAACACTCCCAGCTCAGGATTGCTGAAATCCACAAAGGGAGGTAGCAATAGATATTTGGTTGCTAAAGTATGCCACTAGACATGCCTATAACCTCAACTGTGAGTGTGGCTGCCGTTTGTCCCCAAATTCCATAATGTTGCATTGACTAGCACCTGCACTACGTAAAAGCGCCAGTTACTGTCAGTCATGTCCATCACAGACACCATTCGGGCCCTTGAACAGCAGATAAGCCCTGGATGCCTTTATTATGCCAACGAGAGACGTGCTGCTGCAGCTTTAAGAACTCCTCACTGCCAGGAATGAAGAATTCCAGCAGGCCCTTGCAGTGATGAAGCTCCGATCAAGTTCTACCTGCCAGTTATTACTACAACAAACAAACACAAAATGATGTGTTTAGAACAGGGTAACAGTAACAATACTATGTGTAATAATAATAGACTGTTCAGACACACACACCATTCTAAGTCAATTGGAGATTTAGCTCCTAATAATACATCTCAGCGGTGTCATGTATATGAATCAGTCATCTGAGGGTGTCAACCCATTGTTGCAAAAGTGTTTGCAAGGGAAACAAAAATGTTAAGATGACATTGACTAACAAACAGACGGATGATTGAATACATTGATTATAATTTAACAAAGAAAGACATCGTGTTGTTTGTATACTGTACTCTTGTACCCCCTGCGTCCGTTTGTCCGCAAGTGCGGTGCGTATAACCTGGGTGGGTGCGCGCTCTCGAACTCTGTAAACGCGGCTTGTGGTGTGCGCGCTCTGTCCCCGCGCGCGGCGCGTGCTCAGTGTAGAATGGCGGCTCTTTTGGAATCGGTGCTGCGGGAGGAGGTGGAGGCGAGTAGGGCCGTGCGCTGGATCAAAAATGTGCAGGTGAGTGTCGGTGACAGTGATGCCGGTGAGTGGTGGGGCGCTGCACTGCGCACTGCAGCGGGTTAGGGTCGGTGGTCGTGGCCGGCGTTGCTGTTTTTTCGTTTTTCAGTTGCATTGCCACGGGGCCTGCGAAAGGGTTGAGAAAATACAAACTGTTAATCCCAGTAACCGTTTTCAGGTAATATACAGTGTTATATATATATATATATATATATATATATATATATATATATATATATCGCGATATGCATTTAAACATCGTTCATTTGGAGAATACAGACAGTAGCGCGGTCATGTTACGGGACGGTAGGATGACTGTGCTGTAGATTACTGTACAGTGAACTTCACGACCTGTGGAAACTTCTTACTCAACATTGCAAAGCCATTATGATATGCATTACATTGTAATAATTTGAGTTCAACAGAAACAATTTGAATTCTGTTGGTACTTTTATTAACGGTTCAGATTAGGCGTGTTTAAACAAGTTTTTAAAACTATAAATTCATATCGCACGAAAAATATGAAGTTCGTTGTTATTTGAAGAACGGTTCGTTGTTATTTCAAATTCCGTTTGAATTTTGAATTCATCTCGGTGTGCAGATCTGTTCTGTGGCGTGTTACCTGTGAATTCATTATACACACTTGAATATTTCGTAAATATAAGTGTATATGGCGGCTGAAGGGGGTGGGATTAATGTAAAAATGTAAATGCCAGTATTATTATTCGTGTAGTCAGAGCTGGGATTCTGATCCGTTCTGGGACAGTGGTGCTGTTCTTGTCTAGGTGTTATCCAGTGTTGAAGATAACTGCCGCATCTATTCTAGTATACTTGGTGCATGCCGGCTCGGGCCCCCAGAGTGATGTCACAATAAAGGATAGGAAGCTTGTATGTGTTGAAACTACAGAGGGACTGAGCAGAACGGGGACGATAAGCGGAGTTGACTTAATCACTAGCCTGGCAAAATAAACATTAAAACACAAATATAATGAATAGGATCCGGTTCAATGTAGATGTATACAATAGTATGCATTGCACTTGCATGTAACCCTCCCATTGTAGTTTCAGTGCCAGTGTTGTGCCTCTTACACACTGTCTTTGAGCTCCACTGCTGTAACATTTTATACCCATGTTTTTAAATGCCCTCATGGCCAGCTATCCAATTGTGATGAAACTTGGCAATAATGTATTAGAAGTTATTCCACATACTATAAATCGGTCATTTTAATATACTTGATACTAACACATCACTTGCATCTAGGTCTCAAATGCCACTGTACAATTTCCATTATTCATGCCATTTCTTATTCTGTACTGTCCTGCACATATAGTTGATGTATGTCATAGCCATCATTCTGTGGGGGATGCATGTTCCTGCCATACTTGTTTGGTGATGTGTTTTGGTCACATCAGTGTAATCTAGTCCCATTACTCTGCATATGCTGGGTGTGTAGTGTGCCATATGGCTTTTGTTTTTTATGTACTTATACTCAAATGTCGGTTGGTTAGTTAACACACACACACACACAACAACAAAAAAACACATACCATGGTTCACATTGGCATGGGAGTATTGAAATTATTGTTGATTTGATCGACATTCAAATATGACTAATATTCCAGGGGTAGCTTGTGCCGTGGTTTAAGTATTGCATTAACCAATTAGGGATGGGCATTCCTGTGTATTTTAATTATTGAATGCACGTCATTTACAAAACAATTACAGTATTATACTTAAAGCGCCAGTGGCTAAAAATAATGCTTACGTAAGCATTACGTAATGATTGCGTAATATCGCTGCCATTGCTTCCATATGGAGTTGGGCAGATCAGTGCGGGACGATACCGCTAGTCCCGTAGTGCCTTTTTTTCTGGTTGCCGCGCGGTACCGTCGGTAGATTAACCAATCACAGCCAAGTGCTGACAACACGAGCTTGCCAGGAAAAATCATGAAATAAACTGTTGTCTACGGAGGTGTCCAAGCACCCTGAAGGGTTTGATCCCTCCCATATTTCATACAAGGACAGGCAAGTCAGTATTTTATACATCGCCACTGATAAGCATCCTTCCTGCCTTTTTATCATTTCTGTAGTTCACTAATATTTTTACTGAATAACTGGCTGTAAAGGATATATTTTCTAACACTTTGCTGTCAGCAACGTATTGTGTGTTTCTTTGTTCAGCTCAGATCGCTCATTTCATACACCTGCATATAGACGACAGAAATGCAACGTAAACCAGTGTTTTTATTTAGTAGATTATAGGGGAGGGGCATTACAGCTATGGCCAAATGTTTTGCATCACATCCTGTAGAATTAATAATGTTACGTTGACATATTGAAGTTACACTTCGCTTTGTAGTTTTCCAAAAATTGAAAAATGTGACATTTCGAAATCTAACATGAAATACTGTACTACTGTTGTAGTTTCCAGTAGACTTTTGAGATGCCATTTTGTAGTGTTTTAGATTGCATGATGTTAAGTAAAATATCGAAATTATGTTCATATAGGGTTTTTAATTATGTCTCCATCCTAATATTCTACTTTTGGCCATATATGTTGATTTCTATTTGAGTACATAGCCTACGGCTGGGGCCGGCAATTAAATTTCATGGTGGGCAAAATAACCTAGCGAAAGCTGCAGTCCCTTCCAGTGTGCCGCGGCTGCAGAGATGCAGTTCACTTTTTGTTGTCATATTTTAATCAAACCTTTACATGACTTTGCATAGCCACTTAGATTTGCATTATCTTCAGTGAATACAACTATGTTGTCATTTTTCCAAGCCGTACATTAGAGGTAGCCTACCCTTTCCTGCAACTGAAACTGTATTTTGTGTAGAGTATTGGTCCAGGTTCCTGATGTGATTTTATAAGCTTGTTTCAATTTCAAAAAGAAAACTGGACAATATCGTAGCTTTATCCATTCTACACCAGCATTTGCTCTTCTGTAAGGTTCAAACAGGTGGCCCTTTGACTATCCACCTGTGGGGTATACCTTCGGCCTTGTCTGCGATTCCATACTGAGATTTATTTAAGCACGGAGACTGTTTGTTTGAAATGTCCCACCTCCTTAGGACTCTTTGAAACAGGCAGAGCCATTTTAGACAGAAAATACTCAATCTGACCAATCTGAACCCTTTTGGTTTTTGCACGGGGGTATGTTAATTAGGTACCCACCTTCTCTGCACAAGATCCCTCATGCTGTCGGAATTGGGGTTTTGCCACTGTTCTCATCCGTCTTGGCCGTTTTAGATTCGGAACTCTACAATTCCAGGAACAGCTTGAGTTTTAACATAAGTTGAACAGTCTATTCGTATAAATGGTGTCTAATAGGAAAAAGTAAAACTTATGTTATTAAAATCTGTATGCACACAACAGTAAGCATACATAAATATCCCGCTCTCATCTCATGTTACATTTTTTTGTGTATTTATGTAGCCTACAGTAGTTAACATACACGTTAATAATTTATTTTCACTTACCGTGCAGCTGTGTGCACGTTTTAAGATTGAGAAGTAATGAATGGGTTTCTTAACGCATTTCCTGTGGGTGACAAAAGATGTTAACTATTGTATGAAGTTTGTTTTGCTGGTTACACAAAACTAGCATTAACCCCGCCCCCCTATTACAGTATGAAATGGATTGTTCCTAGAATTATTTTTGTAGCGTGTGGCACAAACTGCGGCTTTCCGCATCTAATTGTTTCAGGAAATAAGGAAAACATTTTTTTTATATCTGTAGGTGATTTTATCTTTTCCTAGCTATTGGTTTTAATAAAAGATAAGGTGTGTCCCGTGTTTGTTTTTTTTAAATAAAAAAATCAATAGCGGCACGATTTATTTTACAGTAAATTGACCTTTACTATTGACGTAATAAAACTGTTTGTAGATTGAATTAATGTATATTTTTGTATTAATGGTACATCATGATTTTAGTGTATTTTACACAAATATCGAACAACTTTTACCGTTATAAAAAATATATATATTTATTTTGTACATCGCCTTTCATTAAAAGAAATCCCAAAGCGCTTCACATTTAAAAAATGCATAAAATAATACAATAAAAACTATGCACTGCAGCAAGCCCATGTATAAAAACAGAGTCTTGAGGTGCGGTAGACACACACTCAGAGTCCTATCCCTCACGTGTACACATAAGTGAACAACGGAAATAAAAGCAGTAACCTGATAACAGCACAAAATAAAACAATAATGTATAAACACTGTGTTTAAAATATTACACTGCATGCAGGCTATCTGATTTAAAATATTACACTGCATGCAGGCTATCTGATTTAAAATATTACACTGCATGCAGGCTATCCTTGATTTAAAATATTACACTGCATGCAGGCTATCTGATTTAAAATATTACACTGCATGCAGGCTATCCTTGATTTAAAATATTACACTGCATGCAGGCTATATTATTTAAAATATTACACTGCATGCAGGCTACCTGATTTGAAATATTACACGGCATGCAGGGTATCTGATTTAAAATATTACACTGCATGCAGGCTATCCTCAATTTTAAAAAAGTGAACAAACAATACAGTATTTCTTATGTTACCATTTATTTCTAATCCCAGCATAATTCTGTGTGCCATGAAAATGTTTACAATATCAAAACATTAACCTCAAGAAACTATAACTAACAATAACACTTTTTATTATTATTAAAGCAACACGAACAATATCCAACGGGACTCTGTATAACTTTCTGTCGCTTTGCACTTTCTCTAGATTTGTTTCCTTCCTTTGTTTTTCTTTTCCATGTGAAACACAAACCAGTCCTCCAATGGAATCACACCTGTGTACAGGTGGAAGGTGCGCACGTCATGGATTCTGTGTTGGGTTTTTTTTTTTTTTTTCAGTCTGCGATTCACTTTGAGCTGGTAAACAGTGGTTTAGAGAATATATAATACAATTAAAAAATCAATTCAACATCATTATTTAGTTTTTGTCCTCCTGCGTACCCTCCTAGAAGTACCTCCAGGGGTACGTGTTGAAAACGACTGGGCTGCATACAGACAGTATAGTATATAATACATATGAAATGTATTCATTGTGTTTAATCAAACCTTGCAAAAATACAAACATTAAAGTTGTTGTCACCGTTTTAATGATCATTAGTTTACACACGCAGCATTACACGTGGACTAAAAAACACACACCTTTAAAACAGTAAATTCAGCTCTTTTGAGCTCTTTGCAGGATAGATTGATTCAGTTGCATATAATAAAAAGAAAAACTTCAGTTTTCATTTTGGAGCCTCCAGTGCCTTGCATTTTTTTGCCCCCGATCTGCCCAAGGCAGTGGACGCATTAAATGCCTCCCGGCTACAGTCAGAATAAAGAGAAAAATCACTGACCTACTGCATTTTCATAGAACACAAGTTACGACAAATGTGCATACCATATAACTTTGCTTTTCCACACCCCGATTACATAACCAGATCTGTGCCACTGCCATCTTAAGACTATATAAACACTTTAGTGCATTAAGTTCAACGCTCTGAGTTTTTATTTTTCCACCTGTTGTGCATATACAGTATTGACAAATACAAAGTTAATTGACTGTATAATAGTTGGTACAGAGGGTAGTGTTAGCATGTTTTGAGTTAACATGGGATTAATGAGTGTTATGTTACAACAGCGCCATCTAGGGGATTGAGGGTGTCACTTCGGGCGTTAATGTTGATGTGATTAATAAAGCAGGTTGCTCAGTTTCTACTCCCGATTCCCTCCCTCTTTAATAATAGCACAGAGTATAATAGTTTGGTACAGAGTAGTGAGTCATTATAGTTTACAAGTACTGGACAGGTAGTATAAATACATATTTACATTAATATTATAATAAGGAAGCTGCAGATCATTTGAGATTCTAGCTGGACTGATCTTCTCCTGTACGGTTAAAAAAGGGGCGAGTGTGTTGTACAGTATTTATACTTGTAAACACTTTTTTATAGTGCCTGATCTATTGATTTTAGTTCAATAACTATAACTCCTTCCGACTGAACAAGCTTGATCAATTGACTCGGAGCAGAACTCCAAACTGTGGAAGGCCATCTAGGTAAAAAAAAAGCATTATTTACTACACATTCTAGTTTCACCTTAGTATGTGTTGTAATTCTAATTATTACGTGTCCTAATTTGGCCAATCAGATCGCAGAAAATGAAATGAGAGCCAGTGAATTTAAAGAAAACAGTCTGTGTAATAAATTATCCTATTAAGTCGCCTTACATTCGCCCAGTTGGTGGTGGTATATGGACTTGGCATTGGGCAAAGTCTAGTGAAAGATGGATAGACCCGGACACTCCGAGACGAGCATCAACCGGCGGTTTCAGAGCCTCAGAAATCGCTTTAATTCAGCGGTAACTCCACTGTAACTAACATGTAATTCTAAACAAGTGTTGAATTGTCTGACATTTGAATGTAGTGTTAGCTGTGGTAACTCAATATTTTTGTGTAAAACTGAAATAAATATAATTAGAAAAAAAAAAAAAAATGACATTGTTAATACAAATTGACCCGTGGCACGGTCAACATTGTCTGTCTCAAGAAGTCGGCAGCACTCAGCAAATCTATAATTGCACCATAGAAGAAAAACTCTCTCTGCCACGATTTGCAATTTTTGTAAGCGTATTTCATGTCTGAAATTAAAGATATCCCAAAGGTGACTAACTACTCTTAAAATGACCAGCCCCTACGTAGTTACAGTGCTACTGTAAAATGAGCAGCTACTACTGTAGAAAATGCATTGTTAATTTACATCTATTTAGAACACATAGTTTTGTTTTTTTTATGTATTCTGATTGGTCCAAATTAATACGTGTACTAAGTATTTGAAACGCATACTAAATAACAAGTTTTTGACCCAGATGGCCTTCCATACCAAACCAGAATTGCAAAGCTGCGACATTTCGCGTGTTGTCACACCGCGACAGTATCGCAACATTTAAATAGCTAGCTGTGGCTACCACTGTAGTTACGGCTTTAAAACTTGGATTTTGGAGCTGCTGTCTTGAGTTTTGTATTTTCTTCGTTTCTCGTTCCAGCTGGAGAATGGCAGCTGTGACAGCCTGGCTCAGTTTTCCGTGCTCCGGAGAGATTTTGTCCCATTCCTGCTCAACTTCCTCCGCGAGCAAGCCAGCCAGATCCTGTCCAATGGGCCTTCCACCCCGGCCAAGACCCCCAGCTCCAAGGGACTGCGGACCCCCGGGTACCCCAGCGAGAGGAGTGGGGTCTCTCAGAGTGGCCGCGCGCCCCCGAAAGGAGCAAGCCGGGTACAGCTGTTCTCGCCACCCCCCTGCACTCCCGCGCAGCCTGAGTTTGACACACCAGGCTCCCAGTATCTCAGCGGAATTACCTCTTTGAGCAGCCCCAGCCTCACAGCCAGCCCTGCACCCAGGAGGTCTGACCAGAGAGCCAGCCTGGGAGAATTTCTGCCCTCCTCCCGGACCCCAGCCCCCAGCGCCGTGGCAGGAGACGGAGTGGTCCGACCAGCAGTGGAGGCCGGCAGCCAGGCAGGGAGGCAGGACGCGGGCTTAATGAGGAGCCGGGCCGCTGGGACAGGGGAGGCAGGACTGAGACCTCTATCACCCCCCCTCCACCCCAGCTCAACATCAACAACCTGGAGGACTTTCCTCCTGTGGGGGCCACTCCTACACCAGCTGGGTGAGTCATCTCTTTACAGCTGTCAGGTTTAACGAAGGAAGCTGATAATCATGCGCTCATGATTCCTATTGTATCTCCAAATACTGTCATCAAGCATATCAAGTGAAGCAGCCAATGACCTGCCCAACAATTAAGATACCAAACACTGAAATGGCTTCTTCTCAGCAAATAATATATGTAATAAAAACCAGAAATCTAATTTGTGGCATCATTTCTAACTTATCTAATCCTTTGTTAATGCTAACTTCTTTACAAACAAAAGCAACAATAATATAACCCGTTTTAAGTTTGGTTGCTGAGGAAAGCACAGCCCCATGGTACTGTGAACCGGCAGCTAGTTAAACTGTACATGAAAAGTGTGAATAGTGCTTGAAACAAGTGTTTCAAACACTCCCTCCTCGTGTCTCTCCTGCCCTGTTTCCAGCAGCAAGACGAAGCCATCGCGACGGATCAACCCGACACCGGTGAGTGCAGAGCGGCCCCGTTCGAAACCAAAGAACTGCTTCACCTCCACCCCGCTGAGCCAGCCACCCCTCTCCCCCGCCATCCCAGAGTCCCCGGGGGCAGGGCCGGACTGCTGGCTGCAGGAGGAGCGGGAGATGCTGCGCAGAGAGAGGTGTGTTTGGGCTCCAGCTTCAGGTGCCACTCCTGCGCTTCGCCTTGCTTGTACTAAGATGATGTGCCCTTTCCAGAGTAGGTGTGATTTAAAAGTGCACACAAACTGCCATTACTCATCATAGCCAACAAATATCTATAGACAGAGACAGTATGTGGGCCCAGAGTCAGCAGCTTACATTGTCACGCAAGTTTAATTGAATGGGGAAGGTTGCTAGTCTCTGTACTTAGGATTCTCCAGACAAGCTCAGCTCCAGGTAAAGGCAAATTTAGAGTTAAATAGTAATACTTTGATATTAGTGTAACAGAGCCAAGAACCGTGCCGAATAAGTGCAAACAACATTGAATCGTGAGGGGAATGTGAAAACGTCATTCGAATGGTCAGGGCCGTATGTTATTGACCTGCTTATTTCACCTTCCCCTGATATGCTACCTGTAACGGTCTTCTCCCTCTGTCTCCAGATCCAAGCTGTCCCAGCAGACCAGCTCTCCAGGACTCCCCCCTGCCCTTGAACCCAGCACCCCTACCAAGCTGGGCTCCAGCAGAACCAGCTCCAGCGGGTCGGCGGACCGTCTCTCTCCCACCGCGGATTTGCACAAGGTCTCCTCCTCCTGCCAGCTGGACCTGCTAGCTGAGCTGCACTGCGCCTGCATCGCGGGTAGGAGCCCAAGGACTCCCGTAGACTGTGTTGATTTGTTCTGCATTTTCCTTGTCTTTCTATTGCGTTTGCAGTCATTGACAGTGCTGCAATATTGAGTTCTGATTTGTACACGTTTTTGCGTTTGCCTGGAGAATAGCCCAGCACTCATTCCTTTACAGCATGTGACAATATGACCTTTCAACTCTACAGGTCCAGCATACTTTAAATATATAGAGTAGGTGGGATCAGCCAAGTTGAAAATGCATTCAATCACATGATTTGAATGAGGAATGAATATCTGTTCAGTCCTAATGGGTTTGATTTTTTCCAGACAAGCTTGTTGACAGATGGACAATGGCAGGTTTCACAGACACAAATTAGCACTAATTGTGGACTGCAAACATTGGGTAGTCCATGATTAGTTCTTATCAGGGTCTGAAAAAATGACAAGTTAATATTGGATCAGCAGAACTGCAAAAATCATATTGGAAATATGAAGAAAAAAAGTAACATATGAAACATATTACTCTTTGGCTATCATAAAGTTAACCCTGACTGTACAAAACATGAAACATTACGAAACGTGAAAAACATGATGGCTTGACCTTTCATAAAAATACATGCATAACCAGTACGACACCATTGATAAATCAACGTATACAAAATGCAAGGACAAGGACTAGAGGATTAAAAAAACAGCCCCGCTAATCTATAATATATTGTTTACACTGAATATTTCCAGTATAGTTAATATACTTCAGGAAATTCTCCAATGATCCACAGATCAGATTTTCACACTCATGATCTCTTCAGAGCATTCTGGGGTTGCCTTGAACACCCTGAATACCACATAACTGGTGATACAATACCACCATGTTCTCATGTCACTGATCACCTTTCCCTTGGTCATTCAGTGGTGCTTTGATTACATCTATTGGACTTCTTTATTTCTACAACATATATTATACAGTGCATTTAGGTTCCAGAAATATTGAGCGTCTTCTTTAAGTATATATTTTTATTGAGAGTCATAGGCTAAGTTAGAATAAAGGATGCAGGAAAACTACCATGATACTGAACTTTATGGGACATCTAGGGTATATTGCATCTAGGGTATATTGCATCTAGGGTATATTGCCGCTGTTATTGGAGTTGTTTCAGTGTTGTTCAAATTATGTTACTGACAAAACAAGCATTTTACACTTTAAAAGAAAATAACAAAATACCAACAATTGTATTTTTTGTAATTTGGGAATCTGTAGTTATGTCCTGCCATATCAAATATGTAATTCTTTGGTGGGCCATTTCTCCACCTCGTAATCCTGCAAGTCTGTGTGCTGTTACCATGCTTGCCACATTTACAGCCTCGCTCAGTGCCTGTAATGTGCTTGTGTTTTGTAGAGAACCTGGTGCCCAATGTCTTCCTGGAGCTCTTCTTCGTGCTTCAGCTGCTGACGTCCCGCGGGTCGGCTCCTTCTGAGGAGCGGCAAGGGGGTCCCGCAGCCAGCAGGGGTAGCTCTAAACACACACCTCCTGCTTCCAACAATGACTCGCAATATTCTCAACTCTTATTCTTGATTAGACCTTTTAATAGGATCAGCTAAATATGTATGCTGTCAGTAAAATACACTAGCTTTCAAAACCACAAAGGTCTCTTCCTTCAGGTGGAAGTGGATACTGAGGTAAAGAAAGTTCCTATCGAAAGCCAGTGTATTTTTTATCTATATCTATACACTTATTCTTGCTGTGCTTCTCGTATCTGGACCACCGTTTCTCCTGTTTGTTTTTAATACACTTTATTTTCCTCTCAGATGTGTTGGACAGGCCCTACTTCAACAGCGTGCACAACTGTGTGTACTTTGCAGTCAAGGTCCTGGAAAATAATTTTGTGTAAGTTCAATCTGTATTCCATTCTTTTAAAATGTATCAAATGTTTTAATGCAAAAACTATGTGCTTTAGTTTTGAAGATCATTTTGTTAAGCTTTTTATATTCAAAAGAGTTGATCACAAAAGAATAATAAAGTCTGTCCAAAATCACTTCACATGTGCAAAAAAAGACAAGTAAAGGGGCTACCCATATAAATTTGACATCTACAATAAGGGCCAAGTTATATAAAAAAGGATCAGCACTATAAGGATGTAATGGACACAAAACCTGACCCCCACTTTTGATTTGTGTTGCTCCTACTGCAATATAAATGGACAGCCAAGTTTGCCCCAATTGTCTTGTTCAACTGATCCTTTCTGCACATAACCTGTTCCCTTTTGGAGATCAGTCACATCTTTTATATGGCTGGTCCCTTTATGTTCACCTGTCTGTTTTTGTACATGTCAAATGTTTTAGGACAGATATAACTTCCCAGTGTGCCTTTCCCGGTTTATTGAACTCTGAAGCCACTGCTCCACCCAGTGTGGTGCTTTCTCATTGGTTTGTGGTGCTCAGTGTTTATTGAACACTGAAGCCACTGCTGCATCGTGTGGTGCTTTCTCATTGGTTTGTGGTGCTCAGTGTTTATTGAACTCTGAAGCCACTGCTCCACCCAGTGTGGTGCTTTCTCATTGGTTTGTGGTGCTCAGTATTTATTGAACTCTGAAGCCACTGCTGCATCATGTGGTGCTTTCTCATTGGTTTGTGGTGCTCGGTGTTTATTGAACTCTGAAGCCACTGCTCCACCCAGTGTGGTGCTTTCTCATTGGTTTGTGGTGCTCAGTATTTATTGAACTCTGAAGCCACTGCTGCATCATGTGGTGCTTTCTCATTGGTTTGTGGTGCTCAGTGTTTATTGAACTCTGAAGCCACTGCTCCACCCAGTGTGGTGCTTTCTCATTGGTTTGTGGTGCTCAGTGTTTATTGAACTCTGAAGCCACTGCTGCACCGTGTGGTGCTTTCGTATTGGTTTGTGGTGCTCAGTGGTGTTGCTCTTGTGTTGCAGTCTCATCTCCCAGCTGGATAAATGCACACTGCGGCTCCTCGCTGAGAACGAGAGGCTGGGCTCCTTCTCTCCAGCGCTGCGAGATCGGCTGCTTGCTGCCCATGAAAGCAGCACTGCCAAGGTGGGTGAGTGCTCTGTGTCTCCCAGAACAGCTTCCGGCCGGAGATTGACTTACTGACCAAGAGAACATGGTTTATATATGGCCCACATTGACACAGTTTGCTGGTCAGGAAGGATTGATTTGCACTCCCAGAGATATAATGTGAAATTTGCACAGTGCCTAACCTAAAGTGCCATTGTCCCTCACCTTTCATGAGTGTGTCCGTATCCTTGTAAGCTTGTGCGTTTTTGGCTTCCAGGTGATAAGGAGCCAACTCTTTTAAATATTTGCTTCATACTTGATACTCAACTGTATTCTGTGATGCTCAAGGTCAAGTTCGATCGGTGATACCATACAAGAAAAAGTAACCCTTTTCTGGTAGTAATTTTACAAAGTTGCAGCTGCACTGTCAAAGCCTTAGATCTCAAAGACCATTGGAGGCACTGAGTTTTTTTAACCTTTCTGCTTTATGTATTGTCTAGTTATTTTGGTGATAACCTCTGGACATATCAATGATACAGACCACATGATTTGAGAAGTGTCGTTACCGGTGTTGTCCAGTAAAACTGTCCCATTTCACTGCTGCATTGTTTTTACCTCTGGCCATAGCAATAATACAGGCCACACACGTTTTCACATACACATTTGGTTAGAGCAAGCTTTGTTTTGGTTCCCCATGCTGAGGTTTTAGCCCAACTGCTCTTGCAGGGTTGTCCAGAACAGTTAGAAGCAAGAAAGGGGAGCAGAAAGAAAAGATCTATAATAAAGTATATAATATTGTTTAGTGCAGCTCCTCAGTTCTGCATTGCTTGGCTCCATTGAAGCTGAATGAGTTGTACATTTAGTGTTGCTGGTTTAGTGCCGCTTGGCCATGCTACTGTTGCTGTTAAACTCAAAGATGCTATTATGGGATGCCTGTTGTGTACATGCCTGAAAAACTATTAGCAGTTATTACCCATGAAACAAATGCAAAATGGAATCAATGGAGTTTTATTAGAAGTAACCATACCATGACATCTTCTGAATTCTTTTGATTACCCTTTGCAACATTACACCTCCTGTATCTATGGAGCACATCATGTTAGTCAGGCAGGTACGATCTGTGTTTGGCATGACAGGAGTTCTGATGTGTCCTCCTTGTAACAGGGTTTTTACCTCTGTTGTTATTGTTTAGGTGTCCCGAATAACACCGTCCTTCATTCAGTCTGTTCCGTTCCAGCCAGCCACGGACAACCGCTCCAACTTCTGTAGTGACAAGGCCTTTCACATCTTCAAGAAGCAGAGGTACTGTGCTGGCACCACACTGAGAACGTGTGCTTCACAAAATACCCTAAAGAATCACTCACCTTTACAGTATCTATATTTGCCTGGAGTTCTTTCATTGGAGCACCATGCAAGCTGCTGATTATGCAGGTTTTGACACTTTCACTTGGAGTTGTTTCTGACCAGCTGAGCTAACATGTTGTGATTGAGTGGGACGGAGATGCTTGTATCCAAAGTCAACAAATGACTGCATTAAGAACCCCTTGCAACCCGCTGACACATTAACAGGTTTCATGATGTTTCATTAAAGAACCCAAATTGGCTCCAAACTTGACACTAACCTACTAAGAACCAGACTAGCATTGATGGGCTGAATGGCTATACAATGGAGGGTTAATTTGTATATTGTTATAAAGAGACCACCATATCATCCCAAACCTGTTTATTGCTCTACAGTTCTGCATTCGAGTAAAGGATATCTAAGCTCCTTGCCGTGTAAGCAGGTATAGAGTTCTAGCTGCTGATCTGTGCTGTGCTCTGCATCCCCAGAGATATTTTCTACGAGCTGCTGAGAGAGTGGGAGGACTTCCACAAGGAGCCGGGCTGGGTGTTCGACATGGTGCTGGGCAGCAGAGTCAGGTGGGACCTGCAGCTCAATCTCTGTTTAGTCATCTGCAGTGATCTAAAAGCAGTGCACTAGCTGGGGATGGTCCTGTGGTCAGTGCAGTCTAATGATAGACTGCAGGATAGGTGCAATTGCAGTGAACTAGCTGGGGATCATCAATAATAAGAAATGTGGGATCGGGGCAGTTAAGTGACAAGTGTTTCAGGGTTTCTTGTGAACATTTATGGTTTTATTTCTTTCAAAAATTATTTGGTCAAACTTTGAGTTTTGAAATTGATGAAACTTCACCTGGACATTTGTTCCATCACATGCTGCTTCTAAAATTATTTTAGTTACTTAATGTATGAATGAAGGGGGTATAGCAGGCCACATTTACAAAGATTTTGCTTCAGTCCAGTGTTTGATGCACTTGTCCTCCGTGGGTGACCGGCACACGTTCGTATGTATGTCTCAGTTTTTTACAAACTGCATCTGAAGATTGTGACGAGTCAGGACGTTATCCCTGACTTGCATGTAAAGATGTTTCTCCTCTCCCTTGCCCTCTCTGTCTTCAGGGGGATGGTGAGTCAGCTGACTGCAGCCAGCAATCACAGTCACTTTGCCAGGCTTTTCCAGAAGCAGCTCATCCAGGTAAGAGGTGCCCCCAGAGGCTGTTGTGCTAGAAACAGCCTGAGCTGCTGTCTGGCTGTTGGGTTATCTTGATATAATCCAGTATATGGTATCATAATACAGGTATGTCGTTTCGTGATACAAACCGAAAGCACAGCATAGCTCATTGTAGTTCACCAAGTACTTCTAGAATGAAGAATAAGTATATTTATGAATACGTACTCTCCATATTTCATTACATTTTTAACAAGAGGGTCCATCATTGAATGATCATTTGATCTTATTATGCATCATGCAAGTAGCCCATCAGACCCATCGCATGTATTGTGATATGTATCCTATCATGTCATGACATTAGTGTATCGTTACACCCCTAGTTTCAGGTGACAATCCTCAGTCCTTAAGTAATGGGTGGCCAGGACGGTAGGAGTATTTGGGTTCTCCCCTCCCCGGTTTGGACTAGCGACTACCTTGATAACAAATCAGACCTTTTGAATTGTAAAATACTAAGGGCTGTAATAAAAAAGCATTGCAGCATTGTGTTTTGTATAAGGATAACCAAACTGCTAATGTTCATGAAATAGCAAAGTAGCAACTCTGTGCATGTAGGAGCTCCTACAGGGAACCTCCTAAATTGTGTCAACTTAGTACTGGTATAAATACTATGTGATTGTGGCTCATGGTACAGTAATTTTAACTCTCAACACTGCAGACCTGTATGTGTGTGTTATTTAATCTTATCAGTAATGTGTAAGTTAAGTTTCCAGTAAGTATGAAGACTGACAGGGTTGCTTATTTTTTTTTTCATAAGAAATTGAACCAATTGAGTTTTGTGATGAATGAGAGGTGACGCAGTGTTGTGATGTTAATGAGAGGCAAGACGCAGTGTTGTGATGTTAATGAGAGGTAAGACACAGTGTTGTGATGTTAATGAGAGGTAAGACGCAGTGTTGTGATGTTTGTGAGAGGTAAGACGCAGTGTTGTGATGTTTGTGAGAGGTAAGACGCAGTGTTGTGATGTTTGAGAGGTAAGACGCAGTGTTGTGATGTTAATGAGAGGTAAGACGCAGTGTTGTGATGTTAATGAGAGGCAAGACGCAGTGTTGTGATGTTAGTGAGAGGTAAGACACTGTGTTGTGATTGAGAGGTAAGACACAGTGTTGTGATGTTAGTGAGAGGTAAGACGTAGTGTTGTGATGTTTGAGAGGTAAGACACTGTTGTGATGTTAGTGAGAGGTAAGACGCTTTGTTTTGATAGAGGTAAGACGCAGTGTTGTGATGTTTGAGAGGTAAGACGCAGTGTTGTGATGTTTGAGAGGTAAGACGCAGTGTTGTGATGTTAGTGAGAGGTAAGACGCAGTGTTGTGATGTTAATGAGAGGTAAGACGCAGTGTTGTGTTAATGAGAGGTAAGACGCAGTGTTGTGATGTTTGAGAGGTAAGATGCAGTGTTGTGATGTTTGAGAGGTAAGACACAGTGTTGTGATGTTTGAGAGGTAAGACGCAGTGTTGTGATGTTTGAGAGGTAAGACGCAGTGTTGTGATGTTTGAGAGGTAAGACGCAGTGTTGTGATGTTTGAGAGAGGTAAGACGCGGTGTTGTGATGTTAATGAGAGGTAAGACGCAGTGTTGTGTTAATGAGAAATAAGACGCAGTGTTGTGATTGAGAGGTAAGAGTGTTGTGATGTTAGTGAGAGGTAAGACGCAGTGTTGTGATGTTTGAGAGGTAAGACGCAGTGTTGTGATGTTAGTGAGAGGTAAGACGCAGTGTTGTGATGTTAGTGAGAGGTAAGACGCAGTGTTGTGATGTTAGTGAGAGGTAAGACGCAGTGTTGTGTTAATGAGAAATAAGACGCAGTGTTGTGATTGAGAGGTAAGACACTGTCTTGTGATGTTAGTGAGAGGTAAGACGCAGTGTTGTGATGTTTGAGAGGTAAGACGCTGTCTTGTGATGTTAGTGAGAGGTAAGACGCAGTGTTGTGATGTTTGTGAGGTAAGACGCAGTGTTGTGATGTTTGAGAGGTAAGACGGAGTGTTGTGATGTTTGAGAGGTAAGACGGAGTGTTGTGATGTTTGAGAGGTAAGACGGAGTGTTGTGATGTTTGAGAGGTAAGACGGAGTGTTGTGATGTTTGAGAGGTAAGACGGAGTGTTGTGATGTTTGAGAGGTAAGACGCTGTCTTGTGATGTTAGTGAGAGGTAAGACGCAGTGTTGCGATGTTTGAGAGGTAAGACGCAGTGTTGTGATGTTAGTGAGAGGTAAGACGCAGTGTTGTGATGTTAATGAGAGGTAAGCCACTGTTATGATTTTTGAGAGGTAAGACTCAGTGTTGTGATGTTAATGAGAGGTAAGACGCAGTGTTGTGATGTTAATGAGAGGTAAGACGCAGTGTTGTGATGTTTGTGAGGTAAGTCACTGTTATGATGTTTGAGAGGTAAGACGCAGTTTTGTGATGTTAATGAGAGGTAAGACGCAGTGTTGTGATGTTTGAGAGGTAAGCCACAGTGTTGTGATGTTAATGAGAGGTAAGACACAGTGATGTTAATGAGAGGTAAGACGCAGTGTTGTGATGTTTGAGAGGTAAGCCACTGTTATGATGTTTGAGAGGTAAGACACAGTGTTGTGATGTTAATGAGAGGTAAGACGCAGTGTTGTGATGTTAGTGAGAGGTAAGACGCAGTGTTGTGATGTTAATGAGAGGTAAGACACAGTGTTGTGATGTTAATGAGAGGTAAGACGCAGTGTTGTGATGTTAAGGAGAGGTAAGACGCAGTGTTGTGATGTTAAGGAGAGGTAAGACGCAGTGTTGTGATGTTTGAGAGGTAAGCCACAGTGTTGTGATGTTAATGAGAGGTAAGACACAGTGATGTTAATGAGAGGTAAGACGCAGTGTTGTGATGTTTGAGAGGTAAGCCACTGTTATGATGTTTGAGAGGTAAGACACAGTGTTGTGATGTTAATGAGAGGTAAGACGCAGTGTTGTGATGTTAGTGAGAGGTAAGACGCAGTGTTGTGATGTTAATGAGAGGTAAGACGCAGTGTTGTGATGTTTGTGAGGTAAGCCACTGTTATGATGTTTGAGAGGTAAGACGCAGTGTTGTGATGTTTGAGAGGTAAGACGCAGTGTTGTGATGTTAAGGAGAGGTAAGACGCAGTGTTGTGATGTTAAGGAGAGGTAAGACGCAGTGTTGTGATGTTAAGGAGAGGTAAGACGAAGTGTTGTGATGTTTGAGAGGTAAGACGCAGTGTTGTGATGTTAGTGAGAGGTAAGACGCAGTGTTGGAGCCCCAGTTCTCACTCCTCTGAATGTCAATGCACTGCTCTGCTGTTTCCCGCTCTGTAGATGTGCAAGGGGATGGGTGGAGAGGCGCCTGACCTGGATGTACTCGGCATGCTGGGAGCGGACAACCTGAGCCGTCTAAAGAGACTACAGGAACGCTTCATCCAGCCCCAGAGCATCATGGGACCGTGCCCCCCGCCCTCCTTCCCAGGGCATCAGGAATTCTTCCGGGATTTCCTCCTGGCAGCTGGCAGGTGAGAACAACAACCAGTATTGCAGGATCCTCCAGGACAAAATAAACAACTGGCCTTGGTTGGAACAATAATCAATTATCGTGATTATCGATTTATTAGTTTGATCAGTTCTTGTACTGAAAAATGATAATCAAAGCTTGCATTGTCGGCTAGTGTTATCTGAGATGCAATTCCCCAGTTCCATATAGTTAGGGCTATATCTTAAGATATTACAAAGATGAATTAAAGCTATAAAACTAACTGCAGCTATCGGGGTTATCTGGATAAAATAAAAAAAATAGTGTCCGGGGAGGGAGTGATGGCATAGTTTTTTAGTTTGCAGAGTTTTTGTATTTTTTTTTTTTTTTTTCTGCAGCTACCAGCTGAACCAGCACCTGATGGACAGCCTGTGCCAGCAGATCCTGGAGCTTGACTCCATCTGCATCCTGGGGCCAGGCAGCAGCAAGGAGGAGGGGGAGGGTGATGTGGAGCAGCAGGTGAGGTGGGGAGGGGGAGGGTGATGTGGAGCAGCAGGTGAGGTGGGGAAGGGGAGGGTGATGTGGTGGAGCAGGAGGTGGGGAGGGTGATGTGGAGCAGCAGGTGAGGTGGGGAGGGTGATGTGGAGCAGGAGGTGGGGAGGGGAGGGTGATGTGGAGCAGCAGGTGAGGGGGGAGGGGGAGGGTGATGTGGAGCAGCAGGTGAGGAGGGAGGGAGGGTGATGTGGAGCAGCAGGTGAGGAGGGGAGGGAGGGTGATGTGGAGCAGCAGGTGAGGGGGAGGGGGAGGGTGATGTGGAGCAGCAGGTGAGGGGGTGGAGGGTGATGTGGAGCAGCAGGTGAGGGGGTGGAGGGTGATGTGGAGCAGCAGGTGAGGGGTGGAGGTGGAGGGTGATGTGGAGAGGCAGGTGAGGGGTGGAGGGTGATGTGGAGCAGCAGGTGAGGGGGAGGGAGGGTGATGTGGAGCAGCAGGTGAGGGGTGGAGGGTGATGTGGAGCAGCAGGTGACGGGGAGGAGGGGCGTGGAGCAGCAGGTGAGGCGGGGACCGGGGAGGAGGGACGTGGAGCAGCAGGTGAGGGGGGAAGGGATATGGAGCAGCAGGTGAGGGGAGTGGAAAGGGAACATGGAGAAAGATATGAAGGGAAGATTGCATGGAACAGGTGAGGGGGAGGGGAGCAGCAGATGAGAGTTGGCGAGTGCTCTCCCTTTTAACTCTGTAGTTTTGACTTGTTGGTACAATACAGTAAGAGGCTACATTGCAAATTTTGCAAATCACACACTTATTAATACTAGGAATGTACTGGGTTGGCTTCAGCATGCTTGGTCATTTTAAAATGAACTGCACAATCATATGACCTATTTGTAAACAGCACTCACATGAAACATGACTGTACTTTGGAATAATATATACAATTAAAAACAGTCAAATAAACATACAATTATATATGAATGCAATTGCTTCCCAAGCAGGAATTCAATGAGGACGTGACATAATACAGGTCTATCGGGCCATCTGGGATAGTAAAAGGAGGGTTTTTGACAGCGAGGATATATCTTTAATTTGATGACACCACCCATAGTAAAACTGAGAATCCAGCCAATCGTATGGGTTTTCTTTATTAAGTGCCATCGTTAAAACTCTTTCTTTAAACGGGTGTGTGTGAGCTGACGCGGCTGTTGATTCTCTTGCAGGGTGAGAAGCAGCGGTTCTGCTCGGTGCTGACGACGGCTCGCCTCCTTGCCAAGTTCCTGGGTTTCATCACCTTCCTGCCATACCAGACCAGGGAGCCACCAGCCAGGGGTGTGCATGAGGCAGCCATCGGGGTCCGCAACAAGGTACAGCTCTGTCCCTGCGAGTGGAAACTCGCTGCCTCCCACAGACACGATCAGGGAGCACTGACACTCACTGCAACTCACTGCTTCCCACAGACACGATCAGGGAGCACTGACACTCACTGCAACTCACTGCCTCCCAAAGACACGATCAGGGAGCACTGACACTCACTGCAACTCACTGCCTCCCACAGACACGATCAGGGAGCACTGACACTCACTGCAATTCACCTCAACTCACTGCCTCCCACAGACACGATCAGGGAGCACTGACACTCACTGCAATTCACCTCAACTCACTGCCTCCCACAGACACGATCAGGGAGCACTGACACTCACTGCAATTCACTGCCTCCCACAGACACGATCAGGGGGCACTGACACTCACTGCAACTCACTGCCTCCCACAGACACGATCAGGGGGCACTGACACTCACTGCAACTCACTGCCTCCCACAGACACGATCAGGGGGCCCTGACACTCACTGCAATTAACTGCAACTCACTGCCTCCCACAGACACGATCAGGGGGCACTGACACTCACTGCAACTCTCTGCCTCCCAGACACAATCAGGGAGCACTGCAACTCACTGCCTGCTGTATAGTTAGTGCAGATCTGTGTGAATGGCTGTTGTAAAGCTCCTTAGTGTGTGGTGTAAGCATGTCTCTTGTCCTCATGTGCAGAGTGCTCCAGTGCTCGATGTGTGTGAGGTGCTGAGGCAGTCCATGGTGAAGCAGCGCACGGTGCTCACGGTCCCCTGGCTGGTCGAGTTTCTCTCCATGGTGGATCACACCGCCCCGTACCTGCTGCACTACAGGAAGGTCTTCACACTTCTGCTGCAGCTGTACAGGTGACATGACTTGCTCCCTGCACCCCTCTCCCCACACCCTAGTGTACTGTACAGTGAGGCTGAGTCCTCCCTTCTCCCCCAGCTCCTAGTGTACTGTACAGTGAGGCTGAGTCCTCCCCTCTCCCCCCAGGTCCTAGTGTACTGTACAGTGAGGCTGAGTCCTCCCCTCTCCCCCCAGATCCTAGTGTACTGTACAGTAGGGTTGTCACGATACCAGAATTTTGAACTTCGATACGATACTCGATACCTCTTTGATACCACGGCAAAAAAAAAATATGTTAACACGCAAAATAAGAGAACATTCCTTTAATAAAGGTAAACAATCTTGATTCTAGGTCAAACGGAGCAGGTGCAGTAAACGTAATTTGCATATTATCACTTAAGGATTTTTTTTTTTTTGTGTAGAACTATAATTGACTGGCCCTTTAATAGTTCTGCTTGTTTTTGGTAGTGAAATAAAGGGGATGAAGTAAAACTACAAAGTGGATGAATTTTGAGATTTTTATTAAGTGATTCAGATGAGTTCTCAAAAAAGTATTTACTGTTATTATATTTGTGCTTATAACTGTGACTACAGGGGTTTCAGGTAAGTACCATATGTGGAATAAATCAGCACAAACTGGGGATTCAGAAAATTAAAAAATCCGTTCTTTGATTTGATAACCAATAAATTTAGTAAAGAAAAATAGGGCAGCAGTGTGGAGTAGTGATTAGGGCTCTGGACTCTTGACCGGAGGGTCGTGGGTTCAATCACATGTGGGGGACACTGCTGCTGTACCCTTGAGCAAGGTACTTTACCTAGATTGCTCCAGTAAAAATCCAACTGTATAAACAGGTAATTGTATGTAAAAAATAATGATAACTTGTAACAATTGTAAGTCGCTCCGGATAAGGGCGTCTACAAAGAAATAAATAATAATAAACAAAAAACTAACGAATGGCAGGATGAAAATAAAATACGCTTTTTAGAAAAAAAGAACATTTGTTGTCAATTTTTTTTCAGTGCTCGGAGTAGAAAAAAATGTATTTTACAATCAAACTTCAAGGTCCTGGGAACATGTCTAAAATGAAAGAATTAAAATTGGAACACCAGAACAAAAGTTACAGCCATTTATAACGAAACTATAGAAAACGTAAGAAATGCAAAATTATATAAAAGAAGAAAATGATCAAAAACAAGGGAAACGCAATCTTTTTTTTGTTTTGTTTGGCAATGTTTTCTTTGCTATCCTGCACGTCTGCTCCATCCAGTGCTCTCTCACACAGCGTGAAGCACTCTGTCAGATTTTCACTGACATAGATGCCCATGTTGGGTATAATTAGAAAGCCACGGTCCGCCCCTTTCCATGAGTGATAGCCATATGCGCCTATGATATACCGCTCTCGTGGACTACGTCTTAGAAGGCCGAGCCCGGGGGCGACCACAATAAAGCTAGACTAACCTCAGAGAGAAATCTGTGAAGTGTGTTTGATACATTGACAGATAACTAGAGTCGTTATTTGTAACATTAATGTTAAGACAGACGAATACTATCTATCACTCCAACGTAGAGCACAACACCGTACACATTAGTGCTAAATTAGCTAGCTTGCTTTCTTAATTTCACATTTCCTCGTCGTTTTCTTTGAGGACATGTATTTTTAACGTATATATGTGATGCATTCATTCAATGATCTACGTTGTCGCTAACCTGTCTCAATTATTTGTAGAGGTCAGGGCGCCTGTCTGCCAAATGCTTCGCTAAATTTGAGGTGTTGCCTCCTTTTGTTTGTACCGTCTTAAAGCACCGTTTGCATATGGGCTTGGATGGATCTTTTGCTTTGCCCTGCTCATTCGCTTCATAAACGAAATATTTCCACACAGCACTCCTGCTGTTCTATTTTTCTAAGAGCGCGGGCCGCTGGGCTTGTGTGTCTCCCATCTTAACCTTTTACTTCTGAATCCTGGCTGTCTCGTTGTTGTTGCTTCCACCTGGAGTGTATGGTGTCCCTTCGCGGACATAAAGGGAACCTTTCTTTTTTTTTTTTTTAGTACGACTCCGTCTTTTACATGAAGGGCCTTAAACATGCAATTTTCAGAGTGTTCAATTTACAGAGTCCTCCGATACTTTCTGTTTTTCGATATTACCAAATGCATAATTAATGAAGCTCAGAACCGTTTTTAAAATTTGGTATCGCGATAGTATCAAAGTATCAGTATTTTTGACAACCCTACTGTACAGTGAGGCTGAGTCCTCCCCTCTCCCCCCAGGTCCTAGTGTACTGTACAGTGAGGCTGAGTCCTCCCCACACCCCCCAGGTCCTAGTGTACTGTACAGTGAGGCTGAGTCCTCCCTCTCCCCACCCCCCAGCTCCTAGTGTACTGTACAGTGAGGCTGAGTCCTCCCCCCACCCCCCAGCTCCTAGTGTACTGTACAGTGAGGCTGAGTCCTCCCCTCTCCCCCCAGGTCCTAGTGTACTGTACAGTGAGGCTGAGTCCTCCCCTCTCCCCACACCCCCCAGCTCCTAGTGTACTGTAGAGTGAGGCTGAGTCCTCCCCTCTCTCCTCTCAATGACTTTACTTTGTGTTGCAAACACTTAAACGCTTAAAGCAATGTATTAAGTTATGAAAATGTCAATTTAAACATAGTAAGCAACTCAGACTTATCAAAGGGTCAATGCGAGAAACAGAACATTCCGTTAAAGTAGTTTAAAAAAAAAAAAAAAAAAAAAAAAACCTGCTACTATCATGATGATCGCTGTATTGTGAAAGCGTGGAAATTTACTATCGTTTCATCCCTACAGCTAACGAGTTTTAATTAGTCACATTTTTTACTACAAGGAAGCTTGCACAGGTGTTGTAGTTGTAACTATAGTGTCACATTGACACAGAAAATCCTTTTGTGGGGAAACTACTGTAACTAGAAGCATCTTGTCATGGTCTGCAGTAGAGACAATATTGTTTCAAGGAAACAAACAAAACTAGAATTGGAAACCAGATAACATGAATGAAATGTACTGTACAGCTCTGGCCAGAGGTTTAGCATCACCCTATAGAATTAACACATTTCGCTTCATAAAGTCAAATGAAACCTGCTGAATAATGTTAACATATTCAATTACATACCGCTTGGTAGTTTTCCATATACTTAACGAAAAACTGACACACGTTGAAAAATGTGACATTTCGAAATCTAACATGGAATACTGTACTGCTATTAAGTTGCTAGATGTTGGTAAACTTTTGGCCATAGCTGTAGGTGAGAGAATGATTGAAATGTGTACGTCCTTTTTATTTGACTTTCACACAAGGTCTTTCTGAGTCTCGGTTTGCTGCTTGTGTTCCAGGCGCACCTTGCTAGGGAGGGACAGAGAGGGGCGCTTCCTGAACCAACTGCTGATTGTTGCTGTGCTGGGCTGGCTCTTCCAGGTAAGGACACTGTACAAGTGATGTTGGGGAACTGGGGGAGAATTTTCTAGGATTTTATAGCCGTTTTATTTTCCAAATTAATTAATGGTGTTGCATCCACTTTTCTTTCAAGTCACATAGAAAGGATCTATTCTTTTCCATGCGATGTTGTATCCTGTAGTGCTGTGACGAGCTTGTGTTTTATATGTTTGAATAATCTTTCAAAAATGTAATGAATATTGAACAGAGCAGAGGGAGGTTCTTGTACTCACTGTACAGGACCCAGAGCAGAGGGAGGTTTTTATACTCACTGTACAGGACACAGAGCAGAGGGAGGTTCTTATACTCATTGTAACAGGAAGCAATCTTCCTCCTCAATGCAGACATTAAAAAAGGCTCTTTGTTGAATCATCTACTGACTTCTCAATTCATTTGTATTTGATTTCATATTGGAAGGTATGGTTGAGCACCATATTAAACCTTGCTGGCTGCTTTTCTCTATTCCAGATCCCTGCTGTTCCTGAGGATCTGTTCTTTAGTGGGGATTTCAGAGATGAAACTGATGTCATTGAAACACCAGCTCCCACTCAAGGACTGGTAAGTATCTGTGGGCAATATTGAGAGAGACAGTGTTCCCTCACAAGTAATATCGAAGTTTAAAGATACAATACATCATACACTGACTGACCAAAAAAATTGTTTGCAAGTTTGTGGTCACATGACATGTGATCCACTAGCCATATAAAAGCCATGTGAGTGTTGTGCAACTATTTGGCAACAATAATGGGAAAGCAGAAGAATCTGAGTTACTTCATGTAACGTATTTGGACAAGCGACTGATGTGCTCCAGTAGCCCAAATAGCAGAAACCGTCAACACTGGACACACCTGTTGCTTCTCAAGCAATTCTGTACAGTTTCAGCCAGTCAGTGTACAGCAGCACGGATGCTGATCCCAGGCACCGGTGCCTGTGCTGCCTCATTGTATTGGACAAGGCCAGCCAGTTAAGGAGGGGGAAAGAGAGCAAGGTCTCATGAGTGGCCAAGATCAAATACCATTACAGTAAAGCACTTAGGCATAGGGAAGGGCAAATCTGTAGTCCACCAGCACTCTAAAAAGGTATGTCGCGTAGTGTATGTATTCTGTGTTGATTTAGGTCAGGGTGACTGAGTCCTATAATGTGGTGTTCATGTTGTTCTTAGGATTGTCTCCCCCTGGTGGACCAGCAGTTGCTTTACATCTGTTGCCCATATCTCAGTAAGTATGAACCCCATACAAACCCTTTTGCAGGGAGGATCATACAGTTGCAGTGCTGTGATGGGCTTGTGAATATGACTGTACCTGTTGTGTTTTATTGCAATTCATTGCGTTTTCCTTATGACAGGCCATATTTAAAAAGACAATCAAGAAAAAAAAGCTAATTAAACATTGTCCAAATTATTTTTTCAATAGATAAATATGCCCCCAATTGTATCAGTGGGTGCTCATGAGCTCTTGATCGCTGCATGGCTCACTGACTCAGGTATTCTCTAATCATGCTGAAATAGTGCTGGGATGAGTATTCAAACAAACACAGCTTGAAATGTATTCAGTGCGAAAAATGATTTTGTTCGTTTGTATTCGTTCATATAATAGACTTTATAAACGACTATCAAATATTTTGCAAAGGAAACCAATGCATCGTTGACGCCTGAAATAAATAACACACATGTTTCTGTACAGAACAGTTTTCCGGTTTCTGGTATGAATTACAATATGTTTCTGTTATCCAGCAGGCATTCAGTAGACAACTAACCTCCAAACCCTCCCTCCCTCACAGACGAGTTCCGCAAACTACTGGCTGCGTTTGTAGCAGGAAGTGCAGCGAAGAACGGGGGCTTGATCCGCAAAATAACACCAACCGCTGCGGAGCCACTGGAGTCTCCCGCCTCACTGTCCCAACAGAAACTACAGGTATCGCACCGCACAGCTGCACATGTGACGTGTGCTGATCATACATACCACTACTCGAAGGGAGACCTCACAAACCACAAGTAATTGCAAATTTCATGACAGTCCCGCCTTCATTCTGTTTCATGATTGCATCACAATAATTAGGTCGCAGTTCCCTCAGGGCTGAGCCCGCCATTTCACAGCGCTGCCTGATTTGTGCATCAATTGCATCATTTAAAATGACGCTGAAATGTTATCTGTGTGTGCTGATAGGCTTAAAACAGTCACGTGGACTGAAGGGAAGGAGTAAAAGCAGAGACGGATCATTTTGTGAGGAGTAAGAGATCACGTAGGATAGATGCGCAGGCTGCAGTGAAGTTGGTTTTAAGACTGCGAGTGATCTATTACTATTCACTATTTTATGTATTTATTTACAATTTTGTATGTGTGTATATATATATATATATATATATATATATATATATATATATATATATATATATATATATATATATATATATAATCTCGTTTCATCTCGTTTATTGTGTTATTTACTTTTGACCTGAAGAGGTCAAAGTTAATTCTGTTTATGGTCTTAATGACGAAGTGAATAGATAAATAGTTATTGAAATTTGCTTGTAATTTTACTTCGTAATCTCTTTGTAATTTCTGTGCCTTTTTATATTCCATCATGTTCTAAATTATGTAGATAGTTACTGGAAAAAAAGTGTGTTCATATGGAGACAGATTGCTGCTGTATCTCTTGAGGGGATATTCCTGTGTCTGCAGCACCAGCATTGGGACCCGGAACACTGACATGGGAGAGTAGGAGGATAAAGTGTTATGGGGAAACCTTTTTTTCTGCCAATTTTTTACCTTTTACGTTTTGCCATGTTGTGAATTCTGTAAACCATTTGAAAATAATATTCTTCAAGTTTGAAGCTTTTAAATGATATATGGTTTCATGGTGATTTTAAATAAAATGTGAATTGTGACTTATGACTCTCAAACAAGTGTGTGCAGGATTCCAGCATAGCATTCAAAACCCAGCTTTGAAAGGGTTAACATAAAAATGACATTTTACAAAATGTAAAATCAATTCCCAGCAGTTTTTAAAATAGTGTACAAACAGCATAGTGCTACAAAACCGTAAGTTCACAAAGAGCCCCAGCATTATCAAATACAGGATTTATTAATTTTTTTAAAAAGTGGTGACTATTCAAACTGTTTGACTATTTTTACCTCAACTATTTGTCAAATTGGTATTCGCTCTTTTATGCTAGGTTTCTGTGTGATGCATACTTTTAATATTTGATACACAGCTGTGTTATATGATTCTCCAGAACGGATTTTGTCTAGTAAAATATCATCTTTTCATCTCGGTCACCTTGTTTTGGCAGTACAGCCCACATGTTTTGAGCAGGCGTCTTCACGAGTGGTACAAGGCTGTAGTGGATTATTCTGCTGATCTTGTTCTCTTCTGCTTCTCTGGGTGGCTGCCAGGCGGAGTTGGAGCAGGCGTTCTTTCACAACCAGCCCCCGTCACTGCGCCGTACCGTGGAGTTCGTGGCAGAGAGAGTCGGCTCAAATTCTGTCAAACACATCAAGTGAGTAACGCAGCCCTGTGACATCTCCCCGACTCCTCCGTCTCTCAGCCTCCCTGAGGACTTTGAGACTCTCAGGTCTGTGCTGTGGAGTTCAAGTTGCAGTCTCGCACAATTGTGTTTTTTTGTTTTTGTTTTTTTTACACCAATATACAATTCCTTTGTGTCCTGATTTAATAAATTCTTCCACAGTCTGGACACCTTTGCACTTTATAAAATTGACAGGCCTGTTTACTTTGTTTTTAGTTGCACCTTCAAGCTATAATGATATGCTGCTCCTTCTGCTATTTTTTTAAATTTTTTATAGGAAACCCTAAACCTTTCACAATGTGCTAAAATATATACAAATGACAAGATTATTTTTATATATATATATATATATATATATATATATATATATATATATATATATATATATATATATATATATATATATCTTGCCATTTGTCTATTTATAGATTAATCGTCCGATCTGTTAACCGATTAATCACACCTGTTTGCTAGTGATATGAAATTGTATTGAAAGACAATTCTGAGTAATGCAAAGTATTAACAATGCTATTGTAGAAAGCCCCTTCCAGACCGATGTTTGTGAAACCAATCTATGTAACATTTATTCTTGTGTCCCGGATATACAGTAACTGATATTCTTGCAAGTTTAAAGCTGCCAAAGTAACGCTCTGATTACCGTAACTCCACCACCCCTGCAAGCACTGCAGCACACACCATCACTCTCTTAAAGCTACAGCAGCTCCATTATAAATCTGCAGTACAAGTGCAACATAAAACTAACGATTCCACAACCCCTGCAAGTACTGCAGCATGCACCATCACTCTCTTAAAGCTACAGCAGCTCCATTATAAATCTGCAGTACAAGTGCAACACAAACTCTGTTCATGATTAAATTTTGAATGTAACTTTCAGAGTATATGTAACCAACACTATTCACTGCAAATGTTGTATAATGCCAGCTAATGTGTAATATACAGTACATACAGCTACCACCCTAGAACATGATGTGTCACCCTCCAGTCATCCAGGGTCGCAAGGTCTTCTGGGTTTCATTACATCTTAAGCTCTCAATTATCATAATGGATCCAATTGTTTGTTCAATTGGACATATTTAATATTTTTCAAAGTCTCTTACAGTTGATTTAGGAAATACCCTTGATTTAAGAACATGACCTATGAAACATTCTGAGACCTCGAGGGAACTGTTAAATGTGTCAAATCAAATAATTCAACCAGTTAATCAAATAACTTGACCAGTTAATCAAATAACTCGACCAGTTGGGGGCTCCTGAGTGGCGCATCCGGTAAAGGCGCTCCGCGTGGAGTGCAGGATGCGCTCTATAGCCTGGACATCGCCGGTTCGAGTCCAGGCTATTCCACAGCCGACAGTGGACAGGAACTCCCAGGGGCGGCACACATTGGCGGCGTCGCCCGGGGTGAGGGAGGGTTAGGTTGACCAGGGTATCCTCGGCGCACCAGCGACCCCTGTAGTCTGGCCGGGTGCCTGCGGGCTTGCGTAAGCTGCCTGAGAGCTGCGTTGTCCTCCGACGCTGTAGCTCTTGGGTGGCTGCATGGTGAGTCCGCAGGGAAAAGCGGGCTGACTGGCTGCACGCTTTGGAGGACAGCGTGTGTTCGTCTTCGCCCTCCCGAGTCAGCACAGGGGTGGTAGCGGTGAGCTGAGCCTAAATAATAATTGGTCATTCTAAATTGGGAAAAAATAATAAAAAATAATTGGCAACGACTACATTAAAAAAAAATAATAAATAAAAAAGAACCAGTTAACCAAATAACTCGACCAATTAAGTAATTGAGAGCTTGGCTGGAATAAAAACCAGAAGACACAAGGAACTGAGTTTGACACCCCTGCCCTAGAATTCTTAAATTTTGCTTCATAAAGTCAAATGAAACCTGCTGAATAATGTTACGTTAAAATCTTGAATTACATACTGCTTTGTAGTTTTCCCAGATACTTGATGAAAAACTGACAAAAATTGAAAAATGTGACATTTTGAAATCCTGTGCTTGTTCTCTGCAGGATCAGTGTGCTGCATTCTCACTGATATCCTGCTGATATTAAAGGCAATCTATCTAACCTTTCTTCTTTTATTGTCACCATCACTACTTGCTTTTACCTTGTGTAGTGAGGCATAGGGATGTACACAGTGGAGCACAAATCTGGATGTGTTGAGAGAGAAATGTGCTAAGGAACATGAAGCAAAAAGAGCATGTTGTTGATGCAGTCATAATGAGTTAAGCATTGTTGAGTGCAGCAGACCAGCCCAGTAACAGTGCATCTCTCCTCTCTCTCCTCTCTGTGCAGAGCCACGCTGGTCTTGGAGCTGGTGCAGTCCGGAGAGGCTCAGCTGCGAGGAAGGCTGAGGGATGAGAAGGCGAGCGTGGCCAGGCTCTTTGACACTGTGTGCACCCAGCTGTGTGAGAGGGGCAGGCAGGCACTCAGCCGTGCCAGAGAGTAAGCACCTGCTGCTTCCAGTACCTCCCAGCAGTACTGAGCCTGTGCGCCACTGCTGTGTTTTATAAATTAATATAATAAAATGGCATTTTTTATAACTAGCATTTAGCCCTTTGTCGGTGGCAAGGGGTGTCAATGCCAGTGCACCCCAGTTACGGCCTTCTGAGAGCAGCGAAAATAATGTCTTTCATATCTGCAGTAACACAGTACCAACTCAGGCTTGTGCTGGCAGACAATACCAATGAGAAGCGGGGTTAGATGGGGGGTGGTTCTGTCTCTCTCTTGTCATTTCAAATCACTTGCAGACTGGCTGGGCAGAGAGACATTGGCTGGTCAGAGACCACTCTCGTTTAAAGTGTTACAGAGCAACCTGCAGGCTTATAAGAAGCACGCTGCATCACCTGCGGTGTCCTTATTGCACCGTTACATTATTAAACATAAATCAACCAGATCATGCACCCTCCAGCACAATGCTGGTTTTCTGTTCTCTCAATGGGCTACTCATTTCAATCGGAACACCAGCATGTTGCAGGAGGGAGCATGATCTGGATGCACTGCGATGCTTACAAGAAAAAAAGCGTTCTCCTAGCGAACGTTCCTTAGTAAAATTTGAAAAACATTAAGTGTCTACTTGATTTATATATGATGTGAGAATTAAAATAGCAAACTGTCGGCAATATGTTGGGGAGGCCTGCGGTACGACCAGCACTGGATACAGCAAAGGTAGTTTCCTTTAAACACTGCAGGGGGTCCAACACTAATGCAGCATCACAGGTGAAAGAAAGCAAAGCGATTGACAAAGCAAGGCTTCAGAATCTAGCTGCTCCTATTCCACACTGACCTCCCTCACCAGTACCTCATTCTGTAATGGAGATGTAATGCTGAACCCACAGTGCCAGAACGTTGATCAGGTTAAAATAAATTGTTTATGAAATATGTTGGCATCTGATTAAGAAAATTTACAAAAACTAGAATGTGTAAGAAGGCTGAGCTCCCATCTCTTCCTCACGCCCTGTTTCCTTGGCTTGCTCCAGGTTTTGCAGTGTGAAGAGCCCTGAAGCCGTCAGGATTTTGCTTCCTGAAGAGACCTCTGCAGCAGTAAGGCATTTTAAAAATCTTATCGATCTTTTTTTTGTCTGTCAGTTCAACAAACATTCCTAAACATATTGGCATGGTGTTTTCATGAATAGAAAAACGGTTGACCAGGCGCACACACTGCCATTTTTTTCAAAGGAGGGTTTTAGTAAAAATCCTATGGAATAAAAAACGTTTTCTTAACTAAATGTGATACTTTGAATATACTTGTGCAGTGTTAGCTAGGCCGCGCCATTGCGCAATGCCCCTGAAATAAAAAATGTCCCGCTGAAATTCTCTTAACACGCCCGTGTGTCCCCCTTCCCAGACCAGACGCAATACCAATACGCAGTAAATTAATGCATTTTGTATTAACATGACATGTCTGAGGACAGGCTAATCTTTTTTACTTGTTTGTTTACACTTGTGTTTTCATAATTAAACTCCCGTGTTTTTATTCTCCAGTCCAGTAGAATGCGCTCACACCCTCCCTGGTTACAGGCAGTTTCACAGAAAAGCCCGGACGACATCAGGCTTAAAAGCCAGGCCCGGCGCAAATAGTATCCCTGTTAAACCCCACCATTCTGGAAGAATAAGTAATCAGCTTCGGCAGTGACTTGAAATGCAGGCTATTTGTGTTTAAAAATACTGTGTGCAGTAGATTTGCGAAACGAAAACCGCATCATTGACTAAAAAAAAAAAAAAGTAGTCTACGGTAACATTATAAAATATGTGAAATTTGTAATATATACACACACATACACACAGTGTATGTGATTTTATACAGCACTGTATATCTTGCACTGAGAAAACACCACTGGAATCGGAATAAAGGTAATTATTATGTAATACAGTTCACATGCAGTCACGGTTTTGGTAAGCAGCATTTTCAAAACCATATCATTATGTGCAGTATTAAAATAAGTTAAAAAAAAAAATAGCAAATCCACAAAACCAACGAAATACATATTGTATATTTGACATTTTATTTTTAGTGTTCTGTGTAACACGGGCCATCGTTTAACCTTGAAAAAAATTCAATACAGTACCTGAAGCAGATATATGCATTTATCATATCAACAACACCAACGTGTGTTGTAAAAAATAAAGCAACAATTGTTTTGAAAACTGTCCAAAATGTTTACCTGGGGGCTAAGAATGAAAAATGTAAACAAAAAAAACACATTTTTTTTATATGGAAATTGTCAAAATAAAGGGGAAGCTGGAAGGTAAGAATTTACCAGTCAGGACAGTGGCATTTAAATACTACTACTATTAAACTGTATAGTAATGTGGTTTCTTCTAGCAGTTTTCAAACTGGGGTACACGTACCCTGAAGTCTGCGAGAAAAACTCTGAAATGGCAGACAACGCATTTTATTTAGTTCCACTTGCCAATCTATTGCAAACTTTTATCATGTAATCAACGTTTAATCGCTAACACCAGACTGACGAGCTGTGACAGAGCGTTCAAAGCACACACGACTAATTTACATATTAAATATGTACGTTTTAAATAAGCCCTGTTTAAATGTCATATAAACACTTGGTCTGTCTGGGATAATTTTTTTTTTACATATTTTAAAAAACTAGAAGCCTAGTCTTTAACTCATTTTATTTCCTGTGTGCGTTCGTGCCTGGAAATCAATATTTATTTTTTTCAATGACCCGATTTAAAGTTTATTGTAACTTAAGTACTACATTTCAAAATACAGAATGTATGGCCAATCAGAAACCAAAGTATTGCCATGCGGTCTAGTATTGCCATGCGTTACGTCTGGTGTGAGAGTTAAGAGTTTTTAGCTTTTAATCCTGTGAAAAAATATGGATTGTTGGCTCAATACTAGAACATTACTAGCAAAGGGCGATCAAGACGAAATACCGTTAGAGATTAAAAACTCCAAAAATGTCTTGCGACTGAAGCGCTCTCCAATTTCCCTGCCATCATCAGTGAGTTGTGTGATAACAAGCAGGGACATCCATCACATACTAGGTAAGCGTTTTATTATTGTTTTTTAATTAGCATCAGTACTGTACGTTTTAATCACAAAGAATTTAAAAATGCCAATAATATGTTTTGGTAATGAGGTCAGCTGTAGAGATGAGTGGACAGTGAACTTTTCTTTGCCTTCTTTCCTGTAATTTTATAATCAAAAAAAATGCATGATTGCCATTTGCTATCATGGAATAGTCCTATGTCATTTCTGAGTGATTGGGGCTAGCATGGAGGCTTCATTGATTTTAATTAATTAATATTTACAATAAAATGATGATGTTTCCTACAACTAGAAACCTGTCTGAGGGACTATTTTAGCCAAAAGTAAATATTATATATTTTTTCTTTTATAATACTGTAACTGTAAAATTGTATCCATCACACACTCCAAGGCTTGCATGTTTTGTTGTATCATGTTATTGTACAGACCTTTTTTCTGTTTTCATTTTATGACTATCTCAGTGGACTATATTTTTTGGAAAGGGTTACGCAGCTTAAAAAGGTTGAAAACCCGTTCTAATGTGATTTGGTACAATTAATATCCTCTACTCAGTGATACACCAGCATCACTGTGACACATTTCCCAATATTGTCCCCAAAAGTGACAGTGAGTATTGTAGAGACACCTTGGTTATATCTACAGCTTTACAGTTTTATTTTTTATTCAGAAACAAAAGGTCAGTAAACTCTGCTGGCATATTTAAAAACAAACAAAAATAAGAAATGGTGGTTGGTTCTGAATCAAACATATTGACCCCCTCACTGAAGAAAATGTCCCTCTAAAATTGAGAGGGGGCCACATTGACCCTCAGTCTGTAAGTCCTGGAGCAAACACTGCTTGTGCTTTGTATAATAAAGAGCTGCTTATAAATCGAGAAGCCGTTCTTCTACAGGGCCATCTTCCCATATTACCCGTCTTATTGTGGGTCCGACGGGTGTCTGCATCATCTAGAAACTGCAGAAGGGAAGCCAAGTGTTTCAATGAACAGCAGCTTGACTGGAAATGTTTTGAGAGGGTTAAAGTTCTCTAGTGTTTTGTTACTTTTCCAATGATCACAGATCTACTATTACTTCTCTCTTAGTCAGAAGTGTAATTGTTGGCTGTGGTTAGTTTTGGTGAGTCTTCAATATTCTGAATATAAACTGAATTTAATTTTTTAAAGAACTACCAAAAATTTTAAAAATCTAATCAAAACTGAAATAGATTGTTGTTTTAGTCAATGTTCGTATTTCTACTGCAGTAATCTTCCACACAGTTATTTGGTACTTCGTTTAGCCTCTGTAAGCACTGCGGCCCCTGGTCAGAAGTGAATCCTCATTGGCTTCTTGGCAGTCACAGGAGCGTGCTTGTTCTGCAGGTTCTGAGCACGGCGGAGGACATTGCAGTCAGGTTAGCCACCGAGAAGGCGTGCACCTGGCTCTCTGCTAATATCGCAGGTAAGAGCCCACTCCTACTGGAGGCTTTAAAGTAATTGTAGTTGACAAAATAATTCCACATAGCCTACCCATTTTTCACTTGTATTAGCTACTCATGTCTCTTGGGCAGTTTCTAAAGGAACACATGTTATAACAAACCTACGTTTTCAATTGAAAACAGACACCTGGTACTACACCACGTTCTCCGATTGCTTGCCTTACCATCCAGGGAGTCTGTTACTGCTTTACTTCCTGGCAAACCAGGTGAAATTCACCTAGAATTTTAGAATTGAAACAGAATTTAAAACAAAACTATATAAACATAATTTTAGATGTTTTATTTAACATCATGTAATCAAAATTGTATTGCAAAAGTCTACCAGCCACCATAATAGTACTACATTATTTCTTGTTCGATTTCGAAATGTCACGTTTTTCAGTTTGTCAGTTTAAGTATATGGACAACTATAAAGCAGTATGTAATTTAATTTGTTGACGTAACATTATTCAGCAGGTTTCGTGCAACTTTATGAAGCAACATTTGTTAATTCTGTAGGGTGATGCAAAACTTTTGGCCACAGCTGTACAGTTTTTAGACAAGTTTTTGGAATAACCAGTGGACCTTTATTGTCGGATTTCTCTCTTGCTAGCCCTGATTAAGCGGGAGTTGAAAGCGGCCTTCGACCGGATGATGAAATCCCTGCCGCCACCTCCTGTCAGTGCCTTGTCCGAGGGGGAGACCCCGAGAGAGCCCCCTGAACCCACAGCAAGCAGGCTGGAGGAGAAGGGGGCCAGCTGCCCCCCCGGCTGTGAGCACAAAGCCACGCTGCCCTCCGACCTCATCATTGAGATCAAGGTAAGCTGCTGTGAGTCATACACACAGTGGATGTGTGCTGCTTCTACTACTGTGACTGTAGTCAGTGACTTTAAATGTTTCCATAACACACAAATGTACACGTCCACGTCCACAGTAATGTAGCATCCATCATATGCATCATATGAAAGTAACAGCACTTGAATAGATGGCTTCTCATGATGGCTCTCCTGATTGGCTACAAACATTGTCAACATGTTAAAGTTTAAACTTTTTAGTTTTAAATGCATTTAATCCTAACGTTTAAATGTTTAGGAAATGTAATGCAATTTAACATCCTTAGCTGTGACTACAGGGATATAGGCCGTTTTAAAGACAACAAGAAGCTCCACAGTTGACACACAGAATGTGTTTCAATATTTGGAACAAGCATATACGTTTTGCGCACTAAACAAATTGAATACTGCCAGAATTTTAAAGGATACATATCCGTCCCAGCGGTACTCAGTAGAAGGTATTGCCATTGTTTCCTGTTTTGTTTGAATGCAATATTATTATGAATGTCTCGTCCCCCCCCTCCTCTCGTTTACTTTTAATCAAGAGCTCCCACCTCCGTGGCCCTGCCTGTGAGCAGAGCTGCTCTGTGTGTGCTGAGCGGAGCTGCTCTGTGTTTCAGGAGCTGCTCTGTGTGTGTGCTGAGCGGAGCTGCTCTGTGTGTGCTGAGCGGAGCTGCTCTGTGTGTGCTGAGCGGAGCTGCTCTGTGTGTGTGCTGAGCGGAGCTGCTCTTTGTGTGTGCTGAGCGGAGCTGCTCTTTGTGTGTGCTGGCGGAGCTGCTCTGTGTGTGCTGAGCGGAGCTGCTCTGTTTCAGGAGCTGCTCTGTGTTCTGAGCGGAGCTGCTCTGTGTTCTGAGCGGAGCTGCTCTGTGTGTGCTGAGCGGAGCTGCTCTGTGTTTCAGGAGCTGCTCTGTGTGTGCTGAGCGTAGCTGCTCTGTGTGTGCTGAGCGGAGCTGCTCTGTGTTTCAGGAGCTGCTCTGTGTGTGTGCTGAGCGGAGCTGCTCTGTGTGTGCTGAGCGGAGCTGCTCTGTGTGTGCTGCTTCTACTACTGTGACTGTAGTCACAATGACTTTAAATGTTTCCATAACACACAAATGTACACGGCTCATCCACAGTAATGTAGCATCCATCATATGCATCATATGAAAGTAACAGCGCTCGAATAGATGGCTTCTCATGATGGCTCTCCTGATTGGCTACAAACATTGTCAACATGTTAAAGTTTAAACTTTTTAGTTTTAAATGCATTTAATCCTAACGTTTAAATGTTTAGGAAATGTAATGCAATTTAACATCCTTAGCTGTGACTACAGGGATATAGGCCGTTTTAAAGACAACAAGAAGCTCCACAGTTGACACATAGAATGTGTTTCAATATTTGGAACAAGCATATACGTTTTGCGCACTAAACAAATTGAATACTGCCTGAATTTTAAAAGACTCAGTCCTGAAGGATACATATCCGTCCCAGCGGTACTCAGTAGAAGGTATTGCCATTGTTTCCTGTTTTGTTTGAATGCAATATTATTATGAATGTCTCGTCCCCCCCTCCTCTCGTTTACTTTTAATCAAGAGCTCCCACCTCCGTGGCCCTGCCTGTGAGCGGAGCTGCTCTTGTGTGTGCTGAGCGGAGCTGCTCTGTGTTTCAGGAGCTGCTCTGTGTGTGTGCTAATCGGAGCTGCTCTGTGTGTGCTGGCGGAGCTGCTCTGTGTTTCAGGAGCTGCTCTGTGTGTGCTGGCGGAGCTGCTCTGTGTGTGCTGGCTGAGCTGCTCTGTGTTTCATCTGGGAGCTGCCGGAGCTGCTCTGTGTCGGAGCTGCTCCTGTGTGTGTCGAGCATGCTCTGTGTGTTCGAGTTTAAGAGCTTTGGTAGCTGCTCTGTGTGTGCTGGCGGAGCTGCTCTGTGTTTCAGGAGCTGCTCTGTGTGTGCTGGCGAGCTGTCTGTGTTTCAGGAGCTGCTCTGTGTGTGCTGAGCGGAGCTGCTCTGTGTGTGCTGAGCGGAGCTGCTCTGTGTTTCAGGAGCTGCTCTGTGTGTGCTGAGCGGAGCTGCTCTGTGTTTCAGGAGCTGCTCTGTGTGTGCTGAGCGGAGCTGCTCTGTGTGTGCTGAGCAGAGCTGCTCTGTGTTTCAGGAGCTGCTCTGTGTGTGCTGAGCGGAGCTGCTCTGTGTTTCAGGAGCTGCTCTGTGTGTGCTGAGCGGAGCTGCTCTTGTGTGTGCTGAGCGGAGCTGCTCTTGTGTGTGCTGAGCGGAGCTGCTCTGTGTGTGCTGAGCGGAGCTGCTCTTGTGTGTGCTGAGCGGAGCTGCTCTGTGTTTCAGGAGCTGCTCTGTGTGTGCTGAGCGGAGCTGCTCTGTGTTTCAGGAGCTGCTCTGTGTGTGCTGAGCGGAGCTGCTCTGTGTTTCAGGAGCTGCTCTGTGTGTGCTGAGCGGAGCTGCTCTGTGTGTGCTGAGCGGAGCTGCTCTGTTTCAGGAGCTGCTCTGTGTGTGCTGAGCGGAGCTGCTCTGTGTGTGCTGAGCGGAGCTGCTCTGTGTTTCAGGAGCTGCTCTGTGTGTGCTGAGCGGAGCTGCTCTGTGTGTGCTGAGCGGAGCTGCTCTGTGTTTCAGGAGCTGCTCTGTGTGTGCTGAGCGGAGCTGCTCTGTGTGTGCTGAGCAGAGCTGCTCTGTGTTTCAGGAGCTGCTCTGTGTGTGCTGAGCGGAGCTGCTCTGTGTTTCAGGAGCTGCTCTGTGTGTGCTGGCGGAGCTGCTCTTGTGTGTGCTGGCGGAGCTGCTCTTGTGTGTGCTGGCGGAGCTGCTCTGTGTGTGCTGGCGGAGCTGCTCTTGTGTGTGCTGGCGGAGCTGCTCTGTGTTTCAGGAGCTGCTCTGTGTGTGCTGGCGAGCTGCTCTGTGTGTTTCAGGAGCTGCTCATGTGTGTGTGTGTGTGTGTGTGTGTGCTGAGCGGAGCTGCTCTGTGTGTTTCAGGAGCTGCTCTTGTGTGTGTGTGTGTGTGTGTGTGTGTGTGTGTGTGTGTGCTGAGCGGAGCTGCTCTTGTGTTTCAGGAGGTGCTGAGTGTGACGCTGGGGCCCCGGTCCCAGGAAGAGAGGGTCGGTTTCCAGCAGATCCAGGACCTTCTGCAAAGACTGGGAGACTCTGTCCTGCAGGAAGGTAGGCACACGAGCTGAGTGGAGTGCTCTACTACACTGCACTTTATAACTAGCACTTGAACTGCTACAGCATAGTTACACAGTACTTGTGACACAGTGTCAGAAGTGTTTTAGCAGTGATATATGAAAAATGCCAGAAAGCTAAAGAGTTACAGCCCAAAAATGTAATGTAATATATGTGCAGGATTTAAATACAGCAAGTCAAATGTATGACATAAACAACTTTATTTTCTTGCTGCCTAAACCTTAAAATGTTATGCTTTTTATTTTTGTACACTTCAATGTACACAGGGGCTAGGTAGAAACCACAAACCTATTTCACTTTTGAGTCACCGGAGTTGGGTTTCCTCACTGAAACCAGTCAAGCCAGTAAATCGTGAGGTGCCGTTGTAGAAGCCCATGATGAAGCTGGCACTTAAACCCCCATTGCTTTTCTCCTTCCCCAGTTCATATTTCCAGTTCCAGAGCAGATGTTGGCCCGTTGCTCCGTCGGACTGGCATGTGTGTTGGGTGAGTGAAGCTTGTTCATGTCGACCAGGGCGGAGTGCATGGAGAGTTAAAGACACACGAGTCTGTGCGTATGGAGAGTTAGACGCACGAGTCTGTGCGCATGGAGAGTTAAAGACACACGAGTCTGTGCGTATGGAGAGTTAGACACACGAGTCTGTGCGTATGGAGAGTTAGACGCACGAGTCTGTGCGTATGGAGAGTTAGACGCACGAGTCTGTGCGTATGGAGAGTTAGACACACGAGTCTGTGCGTATGGAGAGTTAGACACACGAGTCTGTGCGTATGGAGAGTTAGACCCACGAGTCTGCGTATGGAGAGTTAGACACACGAGTCTGTGCGTATGGAGAGTTAGACGCACGAGTCTGTGCGTATGGAGAGTTAGACGCACGAGTCTGTGCGTATGGAGAGTTAGACGCACGAGTCTGTGCGTATGGAGAGTTAGACCCACGAGTCTGTGCGTATGGAGAGTTAGACCCACGAGTCTGTGCGTATGGAGAGTTAGACCCACGAGTCTGTGCGTATGGAGAGTTAGACACACGAGTCTGTGCGTATGGAGAGTTAGGCCTTGAGTCTGTGCGTATGGAGAGTTAGGCGCCTGAGTCTGTGCGTATGGAGAGTTAGACCCACGAGTCTGTGCGTATGGAGAGTTAGACCCACGAGTCTGTGCGTATGGAGAGTTAGACGCACGAGTCTGTGCGTATGGAGAGTTAGACACACGAGTCTGTGCGTATGGAGAGTTAGACACACGAGTCTGTGCGTATGGAGAGTTAGACACACGAGTCTGTGCGTATGGAGAGTTAGACACACGAGTCTGTGCGTATGGAGAGTTAGACACACGAGTCTGTGCGTATGGAGAGTTAGACACACGAGTCTGTGCATTGATCTATTTATAACTTTGTGAAGTCCTCAGTGCTAATATGTAGTAGGTTTGTTAGATAATCCACGATTGTAAGTCACTCTGAATAAGGGTGTCTGCTAAGAAATAAATAATAAATAAAAAATAATAATTAGAATAAAGACTAAACTTACAGAGAATAGGATTTTATTTTGCATGACTGCAAAATCCCTGTACCCCAGTGTTCTTTGGAATGACTTTAGAAGCATGTAAAGAAGCACTGGATAACAGAAAAGATAAGTACATAATACATACAGAAGAAATAATAACTATGATCAAGAAAATAGATTATTTTACTTTTGGAAATAAGTTACAAGCAGAATGGCCCAGAAAGGCTCAAAAGATACCTTTAGAATATATACGATATGTGGAGGGCATATTTTGAATATGGACACATGGAGAATAATCTCTTTTCCAGTTTCATAAACTAGTAAATAATATCCAGCCTAACATTTCAGTGGGTCTACTGTGGACAAAATCTGAAATTGAATTCTTAGATACCTTGGTTAAACTTGATCAAGGATCTATTCAAACAGACCTGAAACCTACTGATATGCATCAGTACCTAAATATGTCGTCTACACATCCGATCCAAAGTAAGAGCCATTCCTAAAGGACTGGGTATAAGGATAAAAATGATCTGTTCTGATGAAAACGCTGATAAAAAAGAGAGAAAGGAACTGAAAATAAATCAGAGGATATAAAGAACAGATTATTGAGAGATAATTATTGAGTTGAGTTTCTATTGACAAACTCAATAGAAATTAACTACTTGAATATAATAAGAGAAAAGAAGGTTGAACGAGTACCATTTTAAAAATTACATATTCTAAATTATTACCCAACTTTTCACAAAATTGTTTGGAAGCATTTATTTATTCTTTTGGCAAAGTGGTTTGAAGTGCGCAGGTGTGGCAGTGATGCGGTGATCAATGAAAGGCGATATTCCAGGTGCAATGGTGTTTATTTATATTCCCAAAGTCACTTGACCGCTGTAAATAATAATGAATGTTAGTACACAACGATGTGTACTGCGCAGTATAACCCAGGAGGTTTAGTCCTGAAACACAGTAGATACACACACAAAACACACTCAAAACACAACACGGTCACAAGTCCAGAGTGAGTGCTGAAGTTCAAGTGGTGAAATACAATTTATTCGTGCACAGCAGTGCAGTGTTGTCCAGGTTGGTGCTGGCCTTAAGCGACAGCTCCCGGTACGTGTTAACCGTCTAACAATGACAAACGAGTACAGTATTAGACATGACAAAAGCAAACAGATAGATAGTAGGGCTGCTCCGATTTAATAGGTCTTTAGTAGGTTTAACCAATGGGAGAGTCGAAGATCTGCCCCTAGTTTTATACAGTTGTCCAATCGTTAGTGAGCAGAGGCAGGACATAAATATGTTAGGGTAGGGTGTAAGCATAGCTAAATTCTGCGCGATATTGCTTATTATAGAGACAGTTATTGAATTATATTGAGAACCTTGAAGTAATATTTCGATTTTTAATTTACAAATTAAAAAAAAAAAAAGTCGTAAGACAACGGAGACATTGTAGTCAATTTGGTTGCAAATCAATTTTCAAGAACTTTCTCAGAAAGGTGTACACCAGAAATACCTGAGCTGATGAAGGCACCAGTTCTTCAAACAGAGGTCATTATGTGGAATTGCCTTCTCTAATTTCTGACTACGACAGCATGTTAAGCAATCGCTTGTCAGTAGCCACAGTATTCTCGGGTACCTAACTAGATTCTGAACGATTCATCTCTTCGGTGCCTCAGGTTCTGCTAGATTCAGAAGTACAAGGAAGCCAAGTAAGTCTGGATAAAAACCCCCACTGTTGAAGGATCATTGGTCAGGCTGTGAATCTGAAGGAAAATGAAGACCAAAGAGCATTCTACAGAAGTTAGAGATAAAGTAATACAAATGCATAGATTAGGGAAAGGGTACAAAATAATATCAAAGTGTTTGGATATCCCAGTGAGCACAGTTGGATCAATAATCAGGAAGTGGAAGCTGCATCACACACCCAGGCACTGCCAAGAAAAGGCCGTCCCTCAAAACTGAGCACTCAAACAAGAAGGAGACTTGTGAGAGAAGCCACAGAGAGGCCAACAATCACTTTGAAGGAGCTACAGAGTTCAGTGGCTGGGAGTGGAGTAATGGTGCACCAGTCAACCATATCAAGAGCTCTGCATAACACTGGCCTGTATGGGAGGGTGGCAAGAAAGAAGCCGTTACTCAAAAAGTACCATCTGAAAGCACGTCTGGAGTTTGCCAGAAAGCATGAGAGTGACCCAGCTGCGATGAGGGAAAAGGTTTTGTGGTCAGATGAGACCAAGATAGAGCTTTTGGCCAAAACTCAAAGCGTATGTGTGGCAAAACCTAACACTGCCCATGCCTCAAGACACACCATCCCTACAGTGAAGTATGGTGGTGGCAGCATCATGCTGTGGGGATGCTTCTCATCAGCAGGGACTGGGCATCTTGTTAAAATTGAAGGAAGAATGGATGGAGCAAAATACAGGAAATACTGCAAGAGAACCTGCTTCAGTCCACTAAAAACTGAAGCTTGGGAGGAAATTCACCTTTCAGCAGGACAATGATCTCAAGCACAAGGCTAAAGCAACATTGGAGTGGCTCAAGAACAAAAAGGTGAATGTCCTACAGTGGCCCAGTCAAAGTCCTGATCTCAATCCCATTGAGAATCTGTGGCACTATTTGAAAATTGTGGTCCACAAGCGTCATCCAACCAACCTGAACAACCTGTAGCAAATCTGCCAAGAAGAATGGGCCAAAATCACTCCGACACTGTGTGCAAAGCTGGTACATACTTACCCCAAAAGACTTAAAGCTGTTATTGCAGCGAAAGGTGGCTCTACCAAATATTAATGTGTGGGGGTTGAATACTTATGCAAGCAAGATATTTCAGTTTTTTATTTTTCTTAAAAATATTTCCCAACATAAAACCAATGTCACCTTACAATAATTGATTTTTAGTTTCAGTGTTTTAAAATAAAATATCAAACAGAACGAATGTATTTCAATGTACCATTTGTAATTCAGTAATATGAGAGAATTGGTCAGGGGTCTGAATACTTTTGCAAGGCACTGTGTGTGTGTGTGTGTGTGTGTGTGTGTGTGTGTCTATATATATATATATATATATATATATATATATATATATATATATATATATATATATATATATATATATATATATATATATATATATATATAAATAAATAAATAAATTAGAGCTCTCAATCAATTCATTTGTATATATAAAATATATATATAAAGTTTTTAATTAAAAAAAATAAATAAATAAAAAGTTATATAAATAAATAAATAAATATTCAAAGTTGATCAGTCCAGAACTATATGTGTCAGAGGTGACATTAAAAACCTTCCCAGTATGATTTGTAAATGTCAGTTAGGAAAGAACACTGTTAAAATCACAAATAACATTCAATATTGCAGACTTCAAAAGAGGTCTAGGACAAATAACAAAAAACTGCTTACTGCTCGTGCGATTTAAGGAAAATAACCCCTGTTGACACAGCAAGTCATATTAGGGTTTGCTGTGTTCCTAACGCTGAAAAAGTCTGAGTCGTCAGTCAAGCATGTTTGCTTCCGAGAAGCTTAGGCATAGTGGGAGTTATGGAATGGTTAGACAGCGTGTGTGTGTGTGTGTATTGCGCTGAGCTCTGTTGTGTTTACGCAGTGTCAGGCCAGCTGCCTCTAGGTGAACCTGAGCTCCCTGCGGAGGGCAGTGCCAGGGGGAGCCCAGTCCGTACCCTGCTGGATCAGCTCCTGGGACTGTGGGGACACGTCTTCCGCACTCCCGTCCCTCTTCAGCTGCTCTTCACTGACAAACACCTGGCTTCCGTCCTGGACGCTGGACACACACAGGTAAGCCTGCCCTCGCCTAGACTGCATCTCTCCATCACTGCACAGAGGAGCTACACTCCAGCAGCTCCAGGGAAAGGAATGTTTAATCAAATCAAAGTAAAGCAAATCCATCTGTCAGAAGTTTAATTACTGTTTCCTACTGGCTGTGGTTCAAGTAGTAAGTGGCGACACTCTCCACTCTCCAAGTCTACAATATTATTGTGGGGGGGGGAAGAGGACTCCACTGTAAACCAAGCAGCTGCCATCTAACAGTCTCAGATCTGCTGTCCTGCCCATCGTGACTGAAGCTGACCTGCAGTAATACAGAATGCATGGTGGAGATGCTGTTTGCATTACAAATTCTATCTGTCATGTGAGGGACTTTTATTCCATGCTTATGGTAATTGGGTTATACCTCTTTGAATATTCTGAAGCCATTTTTAAAAACTGAACAGGTTACTGCTCTCTTGGTTATAAGGAGGACAGGTTTACTGTTGTGTCGCAAAGCCATTAAGAAAATTGTGAATGTACAGCCCCTTTCACACCAGCATGTTCTACGCAGGTCAGGACCCGGTGTTATGCGGGTCAGGTATGTGATTTCACACTGCTTTTGATAAAACGGTTGACCTGGGTGACAGACGCAGGTGCACAATGCGCGTAACAATGCCCCGGAAGCAGCTTGTTACTGACACTTCCATCCAAGCTTCTCTGGATTGAACCGTCGACCCAAATGTTGATTACAGCAAATGTTTCTACATCCCTGCTGCAATCTGACTCACAGTGAGTCTCAATCAACAAAAATATGGCTAAAAAGAATAAGCAGAAACATTCCTTGCAGAAGTGAAACCTTCATGCATGTGTGGCTGTTTGTTATTGCGTCGGCTCATGAACGGCCATCGTGTATTTTGTCCCGCTCAACCCGGGACAAAGCGTGTCGACCCACATCCTGAAGTAGGTCGCTGGGACCCAGGTCAACCCAGGTACGACCCAGGTACGTGGTTTCACACTCTGGCGGGATTGGGACGCGGATCCTGACCCAAGTAGGAGTGCCAGTTTGAAAGGAGCTTACTATAGGGCTGTCTAGTTAAATTTAAAATGAAGTGGGAAAGAATGAGGCAATTTTGGGCAAAGGAGCTGAACCATGTTACTTACAGTAGTCTGACCATTTATTTACCCTCCTACATTTTGTTCTCGGCTCTAGGAGTCTGTATTGTCTAGCAAGATTAGAGTTTTGATTAGGTTATCTTGCCCACAGTTGTCGTACTTTGTACCTGCTCAGTGGTGTGAACACCTGGCATGGGAGGAAGTGGGAGCCCACATATTACCCTTTATGATTCAGGGTGCTGTATGTTTAAATGCGCTGTGATCGTGCCTTTGCCTGCAGTGGGAGGAGTTCCTGTTTCTTGTCAGCGAGCTGCAAGGAAGAGGCCTGCTGGGGACAGAGGAGGTGCAGAGCAGCTGGAAGAGCCTGTCTGCACTGTCCTGGCCCACGGTGAGTGCACTGAGACCGGGGCTCCGCCCACACTCTACCCCTGAACCATACACGGTGAGTGCACTGAGACCGGGGCTCCGCCCACACTCTACCCCTGAACCATACATGGTCCCTTCTTTCTCGAGACAGTGTACTAAATATTTGAGACACTTTCCATGTGCTTGATTTATCCAGTTTTGATGAAGCTTGCTGTGGACATTCATTATCTCAACTTATTAGGAGTATCAAAATATGACAGTATTTATTTGTCGCATCAGCTTTTTACATATAGAGAGAGAACGGATTTCCTAGCTAACATGTTAGTGACATTCTTTAGCAAAGTGTTTGATAGTTACACATCTATGGCAGGACTATGGAGACTTTTACATTTCCATTGGTTGGATGAAGGGCATAGTGATGTCCTTTTTCGTGATGATTTAGTGTTTACTTACATACTTGTTTATTTTTCTAATAGAACTTCATGGAACAAATCAACAGGGCAGCCTGCAGACTTCAGCAGGAGCAATACCAGGGAGTGCCACTGCAGAACAGTGACTGAACAGCAGGGGGTGCCAGTGAAGACTGGGATCCCTATATTGGAACTGACAATGGAGCTAGTGGAGAAGCACTGTGATGGAGTTTCTGAAACACAAATGGTACAGGGGAGAAATTCAAGGAACCGCCTGACCCAGAATTGCACAGAAACTCGCCCCCTGTGGATACCAGTGATCTGGTTCACCTGTTCCAATGCAGAACCAAACATGTAGACATGCCCCACCCAAAGCTATTTAGATTTCATCAGTAGGTGTGCTCTTTACAATGATGGGAGTGATTACCTCACGTATGGTTTCCCCTATTACTTTGGAGATATTCCTGTTTCCAAGTGCAGAGCCAGCACCACATGCTGCTTAAAAAGCACCTGCTACCGTACACCTCTCTCCAGCAAGAATTGCTGCTGGGCTAGAGGGAGGGAAGAAAAGTGGCCATAAAGTGGAAAGCCTTCCTAATGCAACTCAATACGAGTGCCTTCCAAGCCTGTTTCTGGTGAGGTGAGGGTGCCTTACCTGCGCTGTACCAGGGGTGGGGATGAAGACTTGCATTCCATAGCAGTCCAAGTCATATCTGTGCTTTACTGAGACATCCAAGCTATTTCCACTTGTTATGTTACTGGTGGCTACCCTTGCACCATCCTTTGGCCACTGGCTATTGCCCCTTCTGTTGCCTCGGAGCCCAGCATGTTGCCAGTGTGTGAGGAGCCCTGTGCCTCGTCTCGTGGGGTTTGACATGCTCTCATGCATGGTGTGATGCAGGCTGGGGGCTGCAGGAGCTGCAATGAACCCTGGTGTTGATGCTGTTTCTGCCCTTCTCCATGAATGCTGACCGATGCGTTTGTGATTCCTCTCTAGTTCATATTGGACTTATTGTATCTTGTTAATTATGTCTTTTAAACCAAGTATTTGAATAAAATTATTTCTTTATTTAAAAATTGAATAGCCTTTTTTATCCCTCTTATGTAGAACTTCTCCCTGTATTTATGGCAAACCGTTTTAATGTTTAATCCTCAATTTCTGATACCAACAATTCTTTTACTGATGTCCGTAATGTTTTGTTGGAGATATCAGTAATAACATTTGTGATATGAACAATCCACAAGATTATTGAAGAATTGTTATCTATAATTGTCACAATATGTGAAAAATAGAATTGTTGATAAAAAATGTGAATTTTGTTATATAAAGAAAGCATACTAATTAGGTGACGACATGTGGTCTGTACTTTGCTTGTGTAAGCGTCATTGGAAAGCAGGCCTTTAGTACATGGCTGATAGAGAGGTATCTCCTGACAAGTGTCGAGGGTATTAAGGCTGTTTTTTCCTCGATAGAAAGGGTCAGATATGTCTAACAAACACAAAGCTTCCGAATTCCTGTCATTAACACCCAGGTGTTTTCAAAGACATTTTATTTTCAATTCTTGTTCAGTTTAAAATAGCTTTGCACAAATTTGATGAAACTTTTGTTATTCCACACTTTGCTAATGCAGGTCTTGGTGACTGTCTGTTTAATGGTATTGACATCCAATGGCTGCTCTATAGATGGCTATATCTTGGGAACATCTAGTCTGATTTTAATGAACCAGTGCATGGTAATTGTGTTATGAGATGTATTTTGCATGCAGTGAATATTTTTTATGGAACTGACCTCTTTTACAGTGGTGTTCTACCTTTGGTGGGAATGTATATTATTATTGCTACTTTCTTTCCATGATATCGTCATAGAGGTATGTATCGTTTGTATAAAGCACAACACAGCTCATTGTTCACCAAGTGGTTCTTGAATGAAGAATAAGTGTTTCATAGTTGGGATGATGAATACATACTCTCTCTAATGCATTTTTTGTCTAATAACAAAATAGTCCATCATTAAAATGATCGTTTGATCTTATTATGCATCACACATGTAGCTCATCAGGACCAGCACATGTATTAAGAACAGAAAGATGTTACCCGCCCGCCCTGTAGGAATAGAAGGATGTTACCCTGCACTCCCTGTTAGAATGATTTTCTGTTTGTGGTCTGAAGGTGTTACTTCAAACATTTGCTTTTTATTTCTCCACCACCGTGGGTTAAATTTCTATTTCAATTTCTATTTGAGATCTAGTCTGAATTTCAGGGGAATTGACCTGCTTATTGTTATGACTTGTTATGCTGTGCAGGGGCAGTGTGCTACCGCTGGCTTGACCCCAGTGCTGTCTACAAGTGAAGTGTACACTGTGTTACATCTAGTATGAAGGAGTTGTCTACCATGCAGTAAGTTAAGGTTACACTTAGAGACTAGGCTCTTACCAGTGGTAAATTGTGTAGTGTAGAAACCTTGTTTAAACAATGGAACTGTCTTGTAGTGGTAGATTATCAGGCTATAATCGATAATTTGGTCAGTCTTGAATTAAATAATTGTACCCCCGATTTTCTCCCCAATTTAGATTGTCGAATGAATGTTTCCTCATTTCAGCAATCCCCACACATCAGGAGAAGTGAGGGTTCAGTGGGAATCCTCAGATCCCACAACATAGCCAACTTCCTCTTTTACACCCAGGAACTTTAGAGCAGATGTCAGCTCATCCTGCACACCACGTGATGGTTGAGCCAGGACCAGTCTTGATTATTTATTGAACTGAACGATTACTGGCGATCATGTTACTGACGATAAAGGTGTTTCTGATCCTCTAAAGCTAAAAAGCATCAGCGCCACTGCTAGTGAGATGTTTTGTTCCTCTCTTGCTGGAGACAGACAGTTTGTTCCTTAAGGGATGGGGGTTAAATGCCATGTAATTGAACTGGGAATGGCCTTATTTCAAAAATCCAACAAGCAGAAAGGAGTCATGAAAATGTACGTTAGAGAAAAAGAACAATGTACTCTAGGAATAACATAAGTTACAACAGGATTTAAGTAATCGTGAAGGTCAAACAGATGGCGCCGCTTTATCGGGACGCTTCAGGATAAGGAAAAATATCCCGGAATAAGGGGCTGTCCCAATTAAACGAGAGGCAGTTGAGATGACCTTAGTCACACTTTTTTTTGTTTCTTAATGAAAAGTTAAAGGATCACATCACATTATGGTTAAATGTAATACATCATTCAAAATCCGAGTCAATTATTTTTTTTTATTCCTAAACAAGATTACTTGCTGTTTTTTATTTCAACTTGAAATGAAAAATAATGAAATCACATCTTCTCACAAGGCGAGGCACCTGCGATGCTGACACGCCAGCTTTCCTTGCAAAAGCAGTCTGAGAAACCACAGGAAACTCCAGCTCCCTAAAGAGTTCAACCCGGTTTACGCAAGTCACAGCTAATCACGTACTCCCTGCACTGCGCTACGCAAACCTGTCTTGCTCTGAAAAACAATCTCGGGTCATCATTTGAAAATACAGTATCCCAATTAAACAAAGTGACGTCCCAATTAAACAACAAATAGCACTGGGAAGAACCGTCTCCCAGAGTTAAGAACATAAGAAAGTTTTCAAACGAGAGGAGACCATTCAGCCCATCTTGCTCGTTTGGTTGTTAGTAGCTTATTGATCCCAGAATCTCATCAAGCAGCTTCTTGAAGGATCCCAGGGTGTCTGCTTCAACAACAACATTACTGGGGAGTTGGTTCCAGACCCTCGCAATGCTCTGTGTAGTTGTATCCTATTTAAGCACCAATCGTGATTATCAGTATCCCGATTAGGCAGTGCCGACTGTAATCATTTTTAGCAGGTAGAATATTTGAAAAGGTCATTATCATCCAACCCTACTGTCATAGCACCTAGAAATAATAATGAACAGTGAAATAGATTGTGAAAGAAAGAAAAATCCAACAAGCAGTACTTAAATAAAGCAAATATATTTGAAAATAGAGATGTATAAATAAGTGCAAAAACAAAACAGTCAAAATATTACATGCTTGTATAAAAAAAGTTACCAATACATGAATACAAAAAAAAAAAACCTTCAAAATTTAAATACCACTTAAAAGCATATTATATATGAACATGTAAAATTCTCTTACTTAAAAATAAAACCTGTACATTCTTCTAGTTTTCAGACAAACCTGCCTTTTTAATTGCATGGTGTGTGGTAGTTCTTTCCATAATTCTTAGTCAATGGTTCCAGGAATTTTTGGCTGATTTTCAGCCTTTTCTGCAGCTGTAAATTAAATTTGTTTTCTTTTTTATGAAATATTTCTGTATTTAATTCTTGAAGAGATGTTTGGATCTCATCAAACCCAAATTCAAAATATTTTCAGACTTGCGTTTTCCTCTCCTCTCTCCCAAATACAGGAGATGTGGGTAACAGCCATTTGGAAGTAGCTGATAAAGAGCCTGTTTTGATTGGCTGATCAGGGTGGCTGATAAGAGCCTGTGGTTTTGATTGGTTGATCTGGGCAACAGTTTCCCAGGGATTCTTGCTGTGATGTCATTGCAGTACACTGCTGACATAACGAGGTGAAGCACTTCAAGGCATCCACTGCACTGTTGCACGGAAATGACATCATGCAAACGATTATTCTTTCATGTCGGAGTCCTTGCAGCACAGGCGCTGTACCTCCTGTGTAGCTTCAGGCTGTGATTGTCAACACTTTCACTCACCCGCCCCGAGGTGGCATCCAAATACCAAGGAAACAATTCAGTTTTTCACATTTTTACACAGAATACTTTTTTTTTTTTAAACAAAGCTTACAGTGAATAAATCCAGTTTATATATAGTGGTTGTGTCTTACAGGCTATGTTGGTTATGCTGTAAGTAAAATAACAGAAGGTGCTGTAGAGTGATACAAGAATACACCATGGTGTGGGTCTGTGTAAAGAGCGTTTGTCCACTCCATTTTAGATTTAAAAGTTTAAAGACAAGGTGATGATATACAAACCTCACCCAGTACAGCTGTGCTCCCCCTTGTGGTCAAACAGCTCACCACCACTCAATTGTAATCTGCCTCCTAGTAGTGCATCCGATACAGCAGGGCTTCCCAGCCCTGGTCCTGGGGACTCCCTGTGGCCGCTGGTTTTCATTCCAGCAGAGCTTTCAATTACTGAACTGAACCCTGAATTGAACTAATAATTTGCTTAATTAGACCGTTTTAATTGTTCTCAGCTCCTAAAAAGTTGCAGAGTTCAAGTTACTTATAAAATGTTATAGCTAACTTGAAATCTGCAAATGTTTAAGAGCTGAAAACAAGTAAAAAGGTCTAATTAAGCAAAATATTTGTTCAATTAAGGGTTTAGTTAAGTAATTGAGAGCTCAGTTCTGATAAAAGTTCATATGCTTTTTGTTAGCTACTAAGAAAACAAACTGTTACTGGATTTTAGCGTAATTGTTAAAAAAGCTGCTCGGGTCAACTGTTTGAAATAGATGCTTTAAATTCAATAAAACAAAGACTGATTCCTTAACAAAGTCCTATGTGATCAGGTAACCCTGACCGTACAGAAAACTGGACTGGAAACTACAGTACCAGCTTTAGATATTTCAAGTTATAAAATGAAAACACTGAATTGCTTGAAGGCGATGCATCCTGAAATAGACTTCCAGTAGACTGGATTTGTCCTGTAATCTTTGGCACATAGTAGTTAATCAAAGGTAGTGTCTGTCCTCTCAGTTTGCGTTGCACCAATCTTGGAGACGCCTTGTTCGTGGGTAAAGCAAGCAGGTAACCTCCTTGTCCCATGGTGGTAGCCCTTCCTAGAATATTTGTGCCCATCGTTTGCTGCCAGGATTCATTGATCTGTTGTGGATGTTTGTTCCACAGCAGCACCAAGTGCCCAACTGATCATCCTGTAGACACACAATTCCAGGTTACCCTTGTGTTGTGTGAGATTCTCCGGTGGTGGAATCCAGCGGCGAGTCCCAGTGGGTTCTGGGAGGCTGCAGGCGGTCATGACCAGGCGCTGGTGCCTCTCACAGTGGGAAGAAGCTGGCCAGGTTTGCGATGACCATTGCCTGCCGCTTGGCTACGAACCCCAGCAGCCTCTGAGGCAGGGCAGGGGTGCCCAGGTCCACCTGCAGGGAGGGAGGGAAGAGAGACCAGGCTCAGCACTGTACAGCTATGCATGTACTCAGTGTTGACAATCTGTTTGTGTTCTGGTGTCAGCTGACTGCACCTTTTATTAAAGGGAGGGTTAATTCTCTTATCAGTTTCTTCTGGGCTAAGCCAAGAGGGTCATACAGCATGTCAAAGCTAGGTTAGATTAAGAGCTTGTTAGAAAGATGAACATTTTGTTTCGTTTTTTAACATCTGTGACCGAGTGCTGTTGAGTGGCATGTGAGGTGATGTCACGGACCAGGAAGTAACAGAAACCAAACAATGAATGGCAGATGAAACTGCAGCGCTACGGCGCTCAGTGCTTTTATTAAATAATAAAACAAAACAAAAGATTTAAACAAAACGAAACACTACAAACAAAAGGGCACGTTGGCCAAACAAATAGAAATAAACAAATAAGTGTGCTGGTTTTACCCCAGCACCATACTTAGCAGTTGTTTATATTTTAATCTCCTCTCTCTCCTCTGACACTCTCCTCCTTGTGCGGACAGCTGGAGGCTTTTATATTCTGGCCGAGGGGTTAACTAGCTGTTAATTATCTTATTACCCCTCGACCACAGTCTGCACGAGTTTAGTAAGGATGCGTGAGTGTCAGCTAGTTAAATAATCAGTAGCTGATCAGCCACGCATCCTCACGAGGTTTTTAAAATGCAAAAACAATAACAAAATAAGCGGCGCTTTGCCGTAATATAAACATAAATCATAATATAAATAAATAATAAACAAAGGGGTGGGACACTCCGCCACACATCCTAATAAGAACAAGCAAACCATTTATTAGTATTTAACTGCGAACAATAACTAAATAAAATGCATGTGTCAGCTGGGAGCACAGCCTCTGATTAGCACTAATGTTCCACTACCACGCTGTGCCTGTAAGGTATTGCTTTTAATATTTTCACACTATGCAAACACTCAAGATGGGCAAGACCAGATTCCACCATTCTTTCAAGGGAAAGAGACCGAGGCCCCCGGGGGTGTACTGCACCTGGGTCATGTAGACGACCTTGGTGACCTCCTTCCTGTGCTGAGTGTCCGGCTGCAGGACCCAGGCACTGGGCAGCACCTCCCCTCGGACCAGCTCCCTGCCCGGCCGTGGCAAGGCCTCGTCGTACACGGAGCGTAGTGCCAGAACAAACTGCTCCTCCTGAGGAAACACACAGACACGCACACACAGCGGGATCGGGGTAAGGAGCTAACTGATATGCACAATAGTGCTGCTCAAACTGATTACTTGGAGCAAGATCTCGACAGGTGCTGATTTCCCATTCAGAGTGATACAAGTGAAGAAACAGCTGCTTGGATTTGTGTGGATCGCTGTTCTCCACAGAGTAAGGCCGGAGATACACGTGCAATTTTTATTGTCTGTCAATTCAACAAAATATTGACAACTGAATTTTGAAATGTCAAAGTACAAAAACTGGACCAGACAGTGGCTGTGCGGCAGAAATTCAGAGGTTCTTCAGTTTGTTTGTTGCCTCTGCAGATGATTTCCCTAAAATATTTTTTATTGCGGTGTCTGTATTCTGCACATCTAACAGCCCATAACCACTGTCTATCATGAAAAAAAATACATCAATTCCAAAGTTTCCTCATGCGTCCACTTGTCTGTAGCCATACTTCCTATTTACCAAATTGAGAGTGGAATCAGGTGCTTAGAAAATGCAATATCACTGGCTGAACACAAACAGCACGTAGTCAACTGATTTGTTGAAAATAGAGAAGTGGTTTAGCAGAGCAACTCGACTGCCAATCTAAATTTTTTTGACAACTCTCGTTTCATTAGTAAGACACCGTCAATTTTTATTGTCAATTTGAGTTGCCAAGAAATAATTGCTCGTGTGTGTGGCCTGTGCAGCACTAATGAGCAAACACATCATTTAATGTTGTGTCAAACAGTGTGGCACAGCAAATACAACAACTAATAATACAAGATATCCGTGCAGGAAAAGCTACTTTACGAAAAACAAAATATCCCCTTCAGTCACTGTGTACCATGTTATGTTCCTGATCTATGCTATATTTTATAATGCATTCTGTATATGCTTATATGAATTACAAGTATAGCATTATAAGTCTTGGCAGTGCTACTTCACATACCCCATATACAGTTCACATAAACAGTTCTATTATGTAGTATTCTCTTGGGTTCAGATCAGCACAGCAGTGTTAAACACTATATTCTATTATGTAGTATTCTCTTGGGTTCAGATCAGTACCGCAGTGTTAAACACTATATTGTACACATGTGTACAAACGTACTGTCATATATACCATGTCAGGTTGCAAAACTACCTTCATTTAAATCTTAGGAAGTGTTAAAGAACAGGTTACATTGTGTCATCTAAGACACAGGGTGGCAGCACTTCAATCCCCACACTGGTGCTGAAGGAGCAGGAATGGGATCCCCGGCTGGAGGGGAGTTTGGACTCACCTGCTTGGACTCTGCACTGATGCAGCAGAAATCCCGAGGCTGTTTGAGGCAGCAGAGCGAGGAGTCCATCACCAGGTACACTGGCAGCAAGCACAGGAGAGTCAGCATGTATCAACACACAATCAGGTACGGCAGGTATCAGCACACAATCAGGTACAGTACTGTTAACTGTCAGCTAATTAGCCTCTTTTGAGCAATTTATGCACTGATTGGGAAATTTAACAAATTTCAGCCCAAAAGAAGGCAATGGCAACTTTACATACATGTCTTTAAATTAAAATCTTAATTTTATTGGGATAACATTATTTTATTATATGGCAGCATTGCACGCATGTTTGTAAGTGTTCAGTGGCTGCCTCCAGTCAAGTTGAGAGTGTATTTTCATGCACTCTACTCTCTCAGGCCTGTCATACAAAGAGTGCCAGTGAAAGTACACTCTCAACTTGAATAGAGGCAACCAACCACTGAACACTTAGAAACAAGTCTTAATCTAAATAAAAAATAGATGATAACCGGATGTTAGCATACTTCATCTGTTGTTATAGAACATTTCAAATACTTTGTCATTGTGAGTGTGAGATCACACTCAGTGAAACTGTAAGTGTAGCTGCTACTAATAGGGTCCAATGGGGACGGGACTTCTAATATTGCTAAGGCCTTGATACACTGATTTCAATGCGATCAACGGCTTGCGTTTGGATTGGGCTGGATTGCAGCCAAGCAATCGCTGGAAGTGAAATACTGTACAAGTGAGTGCAATAATGGGGTTAGAGGATTCAGAGAAAGAGCGAGCGTGAGAAACAGTAGCGCGAGAATTGGAGAGCACTTACAAAACAGAACAGAGCTATGGGATATACAGACACAAAGGTGGGGTAGCGGGCGGGGTATGTATATATGTTTTTATAATGTCTTTAAATTGCCCGGCTCAATCGGTTGCTATTGGGTGCAACTGCTTTCATGGTGTGATAATGATGCAATCGATCCCATTGAAAGTGCTTGTCTCACCCAGCTGAACCCCGCTCTCCACGCTGGTTACCCGCGCTGTTTTAATGGCTCTGTCGTAGAGGTGTGTCTTGGAGTGGTCTCTGATCAGACACCACACGCTGTGCAGGGGCTGCTCGATCACTCCGGCACACAGAAAGCCGTGCTTCGTGGGGCTCGAGAACGCCTTGTAATACGCCAGCACCCCTCTCTCTGTGCTCTGGTACCTGGCACACAAACACACACACACATCTTACTCACAATGCGGGGCACTCCATTCACAATCATTAACTAAAAAGCAAGTGGCTGAAAAAAATAGTTTAATTCTGTATATAAAACACATCAATATTACCATTGGTTTATAACAGCAATAATACCCCATGACAATCTGCCTGAAAACAGCCCATGATCTCTGCTAATTCCCTCTGGTACTTTCTTCACACTTGGATAAGACGTGCTGTATGTAAAACTGTAAGATTTTTTTATGCACGGGTGTATGAACCCTTGACAGTTATCCAAGCTGAAGGCTAGTCCTGTAATGAAATGGCTCCCTGATAGAGGACCCAGCAGGCTGAAGGCTAGTCCTGTAATGAAATGGCTCCCTGATGCAGGACCCAGCAAGCTGAAGGCTAGTCCTATAATGAAATGGCTCCCTGATGCAGGACCCAGCAAGCTGAAGGCTAGTCCTATAATGAAATGGCTCCCTGATAGAGGACCCAGCAAGCTGAAGGCTAGTCCTGTAATGAAATGGCTCCCTGATAGAGGACCCAGCAGGCTGAAGGCTAGTCCTGTAATGAAATGGCTCCCTGATAGAGGACCCAGCAAGCTGAAGGCTAGTCCTGTAATGAAATGGCTCCCTGATAGAGGACCCAGCAAGCTGAAGGCTAGTCCTGTAATGAAATGGCTCCCTGATAGAGGACCCAGCAAGCTGAAGGCTAGTCCTGTAATGAAATGGCTCCCTGATAGAGGACCCAGCAAGCTGAAGGCTAGTCCTGTAATGAAATGGCTCCCTGATGCAGGACCCAGCAAGCTGAAGGCTAGTCCTATAATGAAATGGCTCCCTGATAGAGGACCCAGCAAGCTGAAGGCTAGTCCTGTAATGAAATGGCTCTCTGATGCAGGACCCAGCAAGTTGAAGGCTAGTCCTGTAATGAAATGGCCCCCTGATAGAGGACCCAGCAAGCTGAAGGGTAGTCCTGTAATGAAATGGCTCCCTGATAGAGGACCCAGCAAGCTGAAGGTTAGTCCTGTAATGAAATGGCTCCCTGATGCAGGACCCAGCAAGCTGAAGGCTAGTCCTGTAATGAAATGGCTCCCTGATAGAGGACCCAGCAAGCTGAAGGCTAGTCCTATAATGAAATGGCTCCCTGATAGAGGACCCAGCAAGCTGAAGGCTAGTTCTGTAATGAAATGGCCCCCTGATAGAGGACCCAGCAAGCTGAAGGGTAGTCCTGTAATGAAATGGCTCCCTGATAGAGGACCCAGCAAGCTGAAGGGTAGTCCTGTAATGAAATGGCTCCCTGATAGAGGACCCAGCAAGCTGAAGGCTAGTCCTGTAACGAAATGGCTCCCTGATAGAGGACCCAGCAAGCTGAAGGCTAGTCCTGTAACGAAATGGCTCCCTGATAGAGGACCCAGCAAGCTGAAGGCTAGTCCTGTAATGAAATGGCTCCCTGATAGAGGACCCAGCAAGCTGAAGGCTAGTCCTGTAATGAAATGGCCCCCTGATAGAGGACCCAGCAAGCTGAAGGCTAGTCCTGTAACGAAATGGCTCCCTGATAGAGGACCCAGCAAGCTGAAGGCTAGTCCTGTAACGAAATGGCTCCCTGATGCAGGACCCAGCAAGCTGAAGGCTAGTCCTGTAACGAAATGGCTCCCTGATAGAGGACCCAGCAAGCTGAAGGCTAGTCCTGTAATGAAATGGCTTCCTGATAGAGGACCCAGCAAGCTGAAGGCTAGTCCTGTAATGAAATGGCTCTCTGATGCAGGACCCAGCAAGCTGAAGGCTAGTCCTGTAATGAAATGGCTCTCTGATGCAGGACCCAGCAAGCTGAAGGCTAGTCCTGTAATGAAATGGCTCTCTGATAGAGGACCCAGCAAGCTGAAGGCTAGTCCTGTAATGAAATGGCTCCCTGATAGAGGACCCAGCAAGCTGAAGGCTAGTCCTGTAATGAAATGGCCCCCTGATAGAGGACCCAGCAAGCTGAAGGCTAGTCCTGTAATGAAATGGCTCTCTGATGCAGGACCCAGCAAGCTGAAGGCTAGTCCTGTAATGAAATGGCTCTCTGATGCAGGACCCAGCAGGCTGAAGGCTAGTCCTGTAATGAAATGGCTCCCTGATAGAGGACCCAGCAAGCTGAAGGCTAGTCCTGTAATGAAATGGCTCTCTGATGCAGGACCCAGCAGGCTGAAGGCTAGTCCTGTAATGAAATGGCCCCCTGATAGAGGACCCAGCAAGCTGAAGGCTAGTCCTGTAATGAAATGGCTCCCTGATAGAGGACCCAGCAAGCTGAAGGCTAGTCCTGTAATGAAATGGCCCCCTGATAGAGGACCCAGCAAGCTGAAGGGTAGTCCTGTAATGAAATGGCTCCCTGATAGAGGACCCAGCAAGCTGAAGGGTAGTCCTGTAATGAAATGGCTCCCTGATAGAGGACCCAGCAAGCTGAAGGCTAGTCCTGTAATGAAATGGCTCCCTGATAGAGGACCCAGCAAGCTGAAGGCTAGTCCTGTAATGAAATGGCTCCCTGATAGAGGACCCAGCAAGCTGAAGGCTAGTCCTGTAATGAAATGGCTCCCTGATAGAGGACCCAGCAAGCTGAAGGCTAGTCCTGTAATGAAATGGCTCCCTGATAGAGGACCCAGCAAGCTGAAGGCTAGTCCTGTAATAAAATGGCTCCCTGATAGAGGACCCAGTAAGCTGAAGGCTAGTCCTGTAATGAAATGGCCCCCTGATAGAGGACCCAGCGAGCTCAGATTCTCCAGACTCACCTCCAGCTGGCTGCTGCTTTGCCCTTCAGCAGGTTCCCCAGGTCCCCTTCCGAGGCAGCCTGGATCTGAAACACAGGGCTCAACTTCTCACTCTGTGATCTTTAAACTTTACTGCAGTATATCATCCATTCACTGTCTAGTGGGAAGAACCCACAATAAACAATCTCCCAGTAGCCAGTTTCACATCACTCATCATATCAACATATATACAGGAGCAGACAGAAGTACTGGCACCCTACACTTAACATACGATCATTCAAGAAAGCATGCGAGATACAAGCATTTACTGAACATTAGACACTAATAACATGACATCAATACTACATTTCTGGTAGTTTAACAAACAACCTTTATAAAAAAAATTAAAATAAAAAAGCACTTTACAATTTCAAACATTTGTTCAAAAGTATTGGCACCTTTACATTAAAAGTCTGTACAAATTCAATTGAACCCCTGCTCCTGCTCTGATGTTTAGGCTTGTGTTGCCTCACGCTGGTATAAAGAGTACACAGAGTAGAGTGCACCTACCTCAGCTGTAGCACTGGCTACTGTGTGAGCGGCTATTTCCTGATAGGATGCTGACGCGGTGGAGGCGGAGCTGATGGAAGGGCCCCTCCCCCTCGTGCCTGAGCTGTGGGCAGGTTGCTGGCTTCCAGCTGGAACGTCATGGTGATTGGCAGAGGCTTCAGAGCAGACATCTGGTTAAGAAGTGCAATAGGATTAGCAGATTAATAGAAGAGACACACCATAGAGAGGAAGGAAATCGTATTAAACTCATCAGAGCAGGCTGACTGAGCATCTTAAACCTGTAAATACTCCCAATTAGCTTGTCATTTTAAGCAATTATGTCCTTTCTAACCTTTAACTTTCAGTGTACTTTATTATTCTCTACTAGACAGGATGTATTGCTGGCATGTTTAACGTCCTTCGGATGAGAAGTAAAACCACGGGCCTATTGTAAGTGACCCTGCAGCAGCAGTTGTGATGCATCGTTCACCCCCTAGTCTCCAAGTCGCTTTGGATAAAAGTGTCTGCTAAATGACTCCTTAATAATAACTTATTATTGTTTGAAGATGGCACTGACATAGTAAGAGTAGGAAAATAACCTTAACATGAACTGAACTGCACAATGGGCCTACATAGGATTCGACACACATCATAAGGATGTGGCAATAGCCAAGTTATTTATGAGAAGATACCCCATGGTAGGAGAAACAACTCCCATAGTAAATATGACATCATCAGTCGTCACTCGCAGGTCACATTCCCATCTTGTAGTCCCTTGTCTTAAACTACAGTGACAGCTGCACACTAGCTCGTCCACGAGCGGTGAAGTTCCTCACCGTGTTCTGACAGACACTGCCGTTGCAGTGCGGGCCGGCCACTTGCTCCAGCCCTGGACTCCTCTGTGACCTCCGAACCCAGCTGAGGATGCAGAGAGAGGAGAGTTGAGAAGGGCAGAGGACACCTCTGTGGCTACATATTTCCAAAAAAACACAAGGAAACTTGATCCAAAGCTGCAGGTCACTAGATTGCACTGGCTCTCACCATCATGAAATCACTTCCAAACTGTTTTATAAAAAAACTAAATGATGTAGAAAAAGGTTGTAATTGTGCTGCTGGGCGCTGTGCTCCTACCTGCGGAGTGGCTTTGCTGCCCCCTGGTGGTGCAGTGGTGTTGCTGCTGTTGTACCCGGAGCTGGGCCCTGAAGACAGGCTGAGGCTGGAGCCGGTGCACAGGGTGCTGGTGCTGACCCGAGTCCTCAGCCTCAGCTCATCCTGCAGAGGGAGGGACATGGAGCGGGGATTAGAGAGAAAGAACAATACAGACTCCTCTCTCATGAGCTGAAAAACTGACAAGAAACCTGTCTCAGCATATCAACACAAAACTATAGTATTGTATATGAACCAATTACATACACAAGCACGCCTTCCATTTTACCTGAATAATTCAAACAAGCGTCTGTATAACATTCCCTAATAAAATGTTTAAAAAGACAATTTTTTTCTTCTTGATGTTTTCTAAGCGCCCATCCCTGCACTCAGTATTGAATGTGTTTGAATTCAATGCCAACCCAGCATTACATTAAACATGCCTTCTGCCAACCCAGCGAGGTGCGAGGTCTGTTATAAAAAAAGCAGAAAATGTTTAATAAAAATGATGTATGATGTTAAAACATGATGTATACGATACTGTTATTGATATACATCTATTTGAGTGTTTCTGTAATAAAACAAAATAAAACGAAATTTGTGAAAAATAAAACAAATAAAAAATAAAAAGAATGTCACAGGGCTCTAGTTATTATACTATTATAAGAAAGGGAGACTTGCCCTGACCTGACTGATCATCAGCAAGCTTCTGCCTGTGTCGTAAGGAACTGCACTGCTGTCCATGGAGAGCCCAGTGCATGAACCCAGACTGACCTTGACGAGCTGTGAGAGAGCCTGCTGCTGCAGCCGCCTCTTCTCCTGCTCCGTCCTCTCCCTCAGCCGGTCCCTGGCCCACGCGATCTCCGTTCTCGCCTCCTCACGCGCCCTCCCGTAGTCATGGAGCAGCAGCTCGATCTCCGAGGGGGTCTGTGCCAGCCACTTCTTGGGCTCCTGAACCCTGCAGGCACAGATGCACCAATCATCACAGAGCATCTTTCTGACCGATTCATTACACTGGATGAACAGGTCAAGTTGCCAGCAATTATTTAAAGACAGATCCAGAACAAAGATGAGGAAGGGTTATCTGTAACATTTTAGTACCGGGATCCACTGTAAGTAACTACATACAGCCATATACATGTTATTAATTATGCTATTAACAGTTAAAGATTACAGTAACACTGGATACATGCTATACCATGTTGCAAGACTGTTACCGCCTACAATATCATATGATTCATAGACATATTAGTGAGCAATAACACATGACAAGGCACCAGAGAAGTGGGCTGCATCAGTACAACCCACACCTTCAAGTGCGTTACTGCACTTATTAAATGGCTTTAATGCAAATCAGTCCCTATACGCTGGTGGTAGAGGACTACTAATTGTAGATATGCAAATATGTTTAATTATTTATTTAATAATATACTGCAGCTTTAATGTATTGCTCTTCTGAAAAGGAAAACTAAAACATTTTAATGAAACTGGCTACTTGTATCATCTTATACAATAATCCCACTGCACCTTTACATTTTAAACCCCTCCAGTCCTCCAGACTCTCAGAGTGGCAGTGGCCTGTTGCTTGCTGGGAGCCACTCATAGTAAACACAAACGCAACTGTATTTTGATACACACTGTAACGTTGTTTACCCGATTACTTCTTGAACGGGCAACTTTAAAATCTGAACCTATTTTATTTTATTTTTTTTATTTTTTTTTCCCCCCATACGCGATCCCTTCGTAGTTAAGGTCCAACACAACTACGCTCAACCCCAGTTTTAGAAACGGTCTCAAGCCCGAGGCTTCAAAGCCGGAGTCACTGCGGCCGACCACACCGAAACATCATGATCTTAAAGAAATCACAACCGAGAAGATTGATTGTCATTTAAAATTTGTACGATTCCTGACGTGTTAGATGAAGAATTATGAATAAAGCTGAATATCTATGTGGCCTCTACCTCTTAATCAGCAGCTGCAATGGGGGTGAATTTCACTTTAGAAAGCCGTGGACACAGGGGTGCTTTGATGTTAATGCATAGAATGACATGAGGTCTCACCCACTGGTTGTACTGTTTTAACAATATGGGTTAGAAATGTCAGCAGCCATGCAGAACGCAGGACATTTCCAAGCCATTTGATAACCCCATAGAACAGACTCCTAAAGGGTTACCTATTTGCATATCTCTATGAAACCTTGTCTGATCAGAACTGCACCTGTGCCTGATCATGGTTTAACATGTCTGCACATGGCTCTAACTAAACCATCCTGTCCATACCTAACTGTGCATGAATTGTACATGTCCTCTCTTGTCCACGGTTGTCTCTTGCATTACCTACTTGTACATTAGAGGTCTGTTCTGATTGGATCTGCCAGTATCTGGACACATCTGTGCTTGTTCATGTATATTTCCTGTGTATTTCTAATGCCAACGGTCTGTCCTCCCCCTACCTGGTGCTCTCCACCACGCCCTGGCGAAGCTGCTGCAGGTACTCCCTGCGCTTGCTGGGCAGGTCTGGGTCCCGCGAGGCAGGTTCTCCCTGGGTCCCTGCACACAGCACTGGGTGTTTGTTGGGGCTCAGGCTACGCGCTCTCCTGCAGCTCTGCAGCTGCGCCTCCCTCTCCCGCCGCAGCCCCTCGATGCTCTTCATGTGCCTGGGGACAGACAGCAGCACAGGGTTTGTACAGTACATGATCTGCTTCCCCCATTGAGGGCCAGCAAGATAAAGGATATAGTGAAAGCCCTGCAATGTTGAAATGAAATTGAGAAGTCATGTCCCCTATTAGTACTCAACTTGTAACTTTGCTGAGAGTGTAGATCTCGCACTCAGAATAGAAATGACAAAACATAAGCACATTCCATAAAAATAAATTGTGCTTATTATATGTTTTTTGTCTGCTATTTATTTAGATTTAATGTCTCTTGCACTTTTGTATGACAGACCCAACAAAGAGTAACACAACAAATACACTCTCAATATGATTAGAGGAAGCCACCTAAACAGGAAACATCATTTACAGGAACAGAAAGTAAAACTGGAGATTATTAAAAAAAGGTTCAATACTGGTAGAATGGCTGTTTGTTAAATCACACCCTCATAGTCTGGTTTTGGTGGGGGCGGGGGGTCACAGTATATTACATCTTATTTCTAAGTGCAGTATTATCTTTCTGTCTTTAGGTTTCCTGTTTTTTTCGTGATATACATCACAGCATAAGACCTTTGGAATCCGAGGCTTTAGTTTAAGCTGCCTACCTGTCATACAGCTGCTGTTTAATTGTCACTCCATCTGTCTCCTTCCCCGCCCCCGAATGCAGCTTGAGAAGGGTGTCCGTCTCCCCTAGCCCATAGTTCAGCTTGGCCTCAGTGAGTTCCATGGTCAGCTGATGAGGGTTCATCTCCAAACGGACTCCAGACATAATCTCAGCACGCTCCCTCCTCAGTTTCTCGATCTCCTTCATCCTTTCTCCCTCACATGCCCTAAACTCTGAGTCGTTCTCCATCGGCTCGCCTTGAGACAGCCTCTTCATCTTCTGTGTCTGAGATCCACTGGCTGTCTCAACTGCAGCGCTGCTTAAACAAGAGGGTGGGCGGAAATGAACGCCTGACCAGTTGCTGAATTTGTTGTGCAGGGGTAGATCTTCAGGCACCCTGCATTTGCCGTGGTTATGAGAAGACTTTTGTGGATCGTCAACTATCGGGTTTATATTGAGGAGGACTTCCGTGCTGCACTCGCTAGGAGCTACTGATGTGGCATCATTGTTGTCTTCCTGAAGTTGGACGGTCATCTCACTCACTTCAGAAGGTTCAAAAGGATAAGGATCAGGAGACTGATTGTGACAGCTTGCAGATTCGATCCAGCCCTCACAACCATCAGAAGCAGTTAGGTAGTGTGCTGCAATAGTCTTGCATGGGGTCCTGATTGTTAAAGAGCCTTCATGGGTCTGTGTGGAAGTGTTTTCCTGAGTGCTTATTGCTAGGTGCTCATGTGCGCTCCGTATCTGAGCAGATGTAGCACAGCCTTGCAATCTGCTAAAGGTGGAAGAACAAGATCCAGGGAGGCGTTGAACTGAGGAAGATTTCCTGAGATTTATTTCTTCCGAGCTTGACTGCCACTCCATGTTCACTGGTATCTGCCTCCCACTCCTATCCACAAAATATTTGGTCCCAGCTGAATTACGGACATCTTCCATGCTAGAAGGCGCTGGCTTCAGGGGACTTTTTCTCCCCCTCATGCGTGGTTCACTGGCGACTCTAACTTTTCCAACATCAACCACAACTCTGTTGGTTGTCCTGCTAGTTGTAATGAAACGATTGTCTCTTTGCAAGCCATCTTCTGATTCTGTCAGCTCACGATGACTGTCTCTTGGCTCCTGGATGCCATACCTAAATGAAGATTGATATTTTCTTTGTCCATCTAGAGAGTCTTCTTGGAGTTCTGGGTTCTCCCCATCTGTGAGGCACTGGGTGGACTTGCTTCTGGCAACAGGACTACTTAATCCAGCCTCTAGCGTCAAAATGGGGGACGTAGCACAATCCACCATTTGTACTTGTTTAGAATGAGCTTTGGCTTTGCTGGACAGACTGCAATCCCTATCAGTGTCTCCCTCCTGGAACACCTGGTTTTCCAGTCTAGAGAGCTGTGGGCTGCTGATGGAGCAGCCCCGGATCAGGTTACTTGGGGAACTGCTTTGCCCAGGGTGGCTGGAAGGAGACCCAACAGGAGAAAGTCCAAGGATGATGCGGGCGCTATTCTGATCAGACTCCAGAGATGGTGTTGAAGCTCGAACACAAACAGGGGAAGCATCTGCAGAATGGTGGGATTCAAGAGATGTCTGCAAAACACTTGCATTGCCAATCCTGAGGTCAGGCATGCTTTGCATCTTAACAGTTGCCTTTCTCTCCCTCTCCAGTAAGGTTAATGTGATGTCCTTATTCTCCTGAGATATGTTTAGAATATCAGAACCAACCACTTTGACTATTACATTGACTTCTTGTGGTCTCTTTGTGTCCTCGACTGGCAGGTGTTGTTTGATCACCCTGACTGCCTGATGCAAATAATCTGTCTGAATTCCAACATCCACAGATGTCTGAGTGCAGCTGTCCATTGTTCTCCTTCCGTTCGAAGGCATGAAGCTATGTGAGGAATCCGGTGTATTAGACTGGAATGGTCTGATGGGCTGCAGCTGGGGATCCCCAGCTCCCAGGATGTGGAGGTTGCCCAGAAGATCTGAGGTGTTGTGAAGCAGCTGGGAGAGATGGATGGACATGTTCTGCAAGCTTGCCCATGATGTAGGTCGTTGAGCCACATTTTCCTCGACTTCTTTTCTGGAAACAGGAATCTGTGTGGTGCTTTTTCTGTGCCGGTTTACCTTTCTTTGTTTCGTCTCAGCTGATGTCTGGGTGCCCTGGTCACAGGTCACAGTTAGGGTAACTTCAGATAACGACTTTACTGTTGACTTTGGTTCAGAAGGGTACAGTAGCATTATTTCATCCACTTGTACACTGCTGTTGCCAAGAGCTCCTGGGGGAATCCGGTAGGAAGACACCCTGCTCTCTAAATTCAGTGCATCTCTGGGTCTAGGGTGGCTATGCTGGTGGGAATTATACTCTGTATCAAACAAATCTTGTCCCTGGAAGTCCTCCACACTGCTTAAAGTGCTGGAAGTCGCTCGTCCATTGGCATAAGAGCTCAAGTGGGAATGTAAGGGCGAGTTCTGAACGTTCAAGCCATTATCCACACTGGAGCATCTCATTACTCTCTGGTTGCTGCCATCTTGGAGAGGTGGCTGGCAGGAGATGTCACTAGCACTTCCAAACGCGTGATGCTTCCAGCCAACTCTGGTGGTCTCTTCCTGTCGCCATGGGTGGACATAGGGGTTGATGTCACTGTAACCAAAGTGCATCATCTCTTTCTCATCATGCATGCCTGAGGTTCCTTCTTGAGGGTGGCATTGCTCTTTCCTGGAAGACTGTCTAGAGTGTCTCCTGTGGTGACTGAGAAAAGGAACTTGAGCTCCTTCTCCAGTACTGTGATGGGTCATGACCTTTGCACCACTGGGAAGTGTTGTCAGAGGCCTGGAACTCGTGCACTCTGGGTCTTTGCATGATGTCTTTGTATTCTTCTTGAAAAGTTTTCCTTGATGGCTTGGTGATTTAAGGCTGGTTTTGGCATCCTTTAGGGCACCAGGCTGTAGATAGCATGTATCATCATCTGGGGGAATTGGAGATTTGCTCAAATGAAATTCCCCATTAGACTGAGCATGCATCCCTCTGAAGCCTTGATGGAAGTTAGCAGTGGATTCAACACGATGTTCAGCATCAGAAGGCAACCCAGCCATTAATAGGGCTGATAACCTGTGCTTCTGTGAATGGGCCCTGTGCTCTTCATTGCTGTTTTCTAACCTGGAGTGTTCACTGTGCTTGTTCCCTCTATATCTGGGTGAGGATGCCGAGGGTCTGTCTGGAGATCTCCCGAGATACTCACCACTTTGTTCCCGAGATGAGCTATGTGTGGTGTCTTGTGAAGTGGAGCTGGAAGAATTATAACTTTCTGGACGAGGTGGTTGTGGTTTTCCTCTTCTAAGTTTCTGTTTTTTCTTCTGGTTCTTGTCCACAGTTGCTCTGTCTCCATTATCCCAAAAGGCTCCCCTGTCATCTGTACTGGAAGAGTCTTCCTTTGTGGGGTCACTAACAGTGCACTTGGGGATCGAGAGGGACTCAAGGTCTTCCAGTAAGCTGCTTCTGTGAACGGAAGATGGGGCTGAGGTTGTGGCCACTCCATGGCTTCCAACCATCGCCCCGCACACAGTAGGGTATTGGATGTGTGTGTACGGAACTGTAATGTTCCCATCAGCTTCCAATTCTCGATGTCTCTGCGTGGCTTGTTTCTCAGTTATCTTTTGTTGCACATGCATCTTCCCTAAAGCTTGTGGGGAAAGCATTGTAGAAAACACAGGGACCTGATTACTATTGAACTCGATGCCAGCGGATCTTTGTATTGCCTGAATATCAACACTGTCGGCCTCAACATCTTTATCACTGTTCTCTTCAGCCATTGGAAGCTTTATGAACCCCACAGCGCTTGTGGAGCCGATTGAAACGTTGCCCCTCCTGTAATCCTGAGTCACAGCTATTTCTGTTAATACTGTGGCAGGAAGATCAGTTTGTCTCTGCTCCTTGGAGGAGGACAGATTCAGAACACTTTGCTCTTGGGATTCAACTCCAGGTGTTCCACAGCTGATTTGTTTTTTTCCAATTCCTTCGGATGAGTTCAGAGCAGCTGATATATCAACTGGTCCTTCTACATGCTTACTCCCAGCAGACTTGTCTGTTAATGTGGAATTTTGAACAATGTGTTTATCTTGGCCGTGCAAACATTCCAGTAGGGACAGACTTGGCTTGTCAGTGGAATACAGAGGAGTGCCTCTGAGGTGTGTGGTGGACTTTAACGGATTGTTTTCAGGTTGGGCAGCTTTACTCACTGGTCTGTCATGAACTGCTACGTTGAGTGGTGTTGATTTTAAAAACGCAGCATTGGGTTGATCATTGTGGTTATTGTTGGGGGTTTGAGGAGTACTATATACTATTGTATATTCCTGGCACTCTTTGGGGTTGCCTTTCAGAACTATATCTCTGCTTGCCAGTTCCTCTGTTCCCTCTTTTTGACCCTCACCTTTGCACACCCCTCCTTTCAGTGCAGTAGACTGGACATCTGAATGACTAGAAGCAGTGTTCTCATTGTCTCCCTCCTCAGCGATGGCTGCATCGACAACCAGGGATGTCTTAGACCCCTTTTTCAACCTTCCAGCAAGTGAAATGAGAGATTCTGATGCTTTGTTCTGGTCGGTTTCACTGTCAGAAAGTGCTACATCTGTAGAATCTTTAAGCAGTGCTGCGGTCTCACGAAGCTGTTCTAATTGTTCATGTCTTTGCTGGTAGGCTTTGTCAGACACAGCCTCCAATGGTCTGTGTGTTAATACCACATCAGAGACAGTCTGGATTGCAAACGCACCCTCGCAGTTTAAACTGACAGGAGGGTCTTTCTCAGATGGAGTTCCAAATGCCAAACTTTGATCACTGGATTCAATTCCTCTGCCCACCTCTGTATCGGATCTAACTTCATGCACGCTGAAATGTGAAGTCTGTAAAACTGAACTTTGGATCTGGTTCATTTTGTTGAAATGGGTTGATCTTTCAGGTACAGACTGGACTGGCTGACCATGCTGAACAGTCCAGTTAGACATCCTTATGTCAAAATAATCTTGGGCACCAGGGTCCATCTGTATTTTGTAGACCCCTGGGGTTGTAGTTTGGGAGTCTTGCTGTGAAGTAGCTTTCATTTTTACACTCTCCTTAACCCCCCTTTCTGGAGGGGAGTATTCCTCTTTGGATGGTCTGGAAATGTTTTCCAAGTAGTTCTCCTCTGGTTCCAGTGAAGGCTCTGTGACGTCTTCCTGATTTCTTCGGTCTCTGTGATTGAATGCTTCACTCCCTACTGTACGAGAAGAAGGATACAGTCTGCCCTCCAATGAAGAACTTTTATTTCCATGCTGAGTTTTACTCCGTTGTGGAAAACCCTTGGCACCGGCATCCTGTGTCGCCATACTTCTCTCCTCCATAGATAATGGTTTATTGTGTTCACTGCCTGGTGAAATATGTTCAGTGTCAGTTGAAGCAGCCTCGGTGTTTTTGCTACATAAATGGTCATATATTATCATTTTTGCTGTATTGCTTGCACCTGCTCTCTCGTGGCTATCAGTTGTCCCCTCCACTAAATCAGCATCATCTTCTGCTATTCTAGGAATGTGGGTGCTGTAATGGCATTGTTTTGTGCCTAGCTTTCCTGAAGTCATATTACCCGAAATCTGAATGGCAGAACCCTCCACTTCTCCTGGGACAACCGCTTCTATTTCTTCAGATTCTTCCTCATACACAGCAGAGTGGAAGTTGCCAGTATCTCCAATCTGTGCATACTTTAGTCTTTCCATACTAGTCTCCCTCGTGTTGCACTGGCTTGTACCAGGGTAGATTTTTTGAGCTTTAGTCCGGACAACATATCCTTCCTTATTTTTCTCTGTCTCTCTCACTCTCTCGTGATTCTGGGAGCAGGGTGGAAAGTGGGACTGTTTTTTAGAATCAAGGCAAAAGTTTGCCAAGTCAATTCTGACATAGTTGTCTTTCAGAACTGCTGGTTTGCAAGTATTCAATTGCTCAGGATTCAACAGAAAGCACAGTCCTTCTGAAGATGCACTGAAGTTTGGGGGCGGGAGCTGTGGTGAACCGATGAGATTGTTAGATCTTGGCCTTGCAGGTTTTTCTGTAAGATATTTACAAATTAAAAGCTCTTCAGTTGTATTACCCTTGGAATGAGTTTCTGGAAATTCTAAGCTGTCACCTCCAGTGTTTTCAAGCCAATTCGTTGATGACATCAGGCCAACATCATGGTTTTCCATATGGCCAGATGTCAAGGGAACATCATCTGCTGCAATAATAGATGCACTGGAGTCCTCTTCTGCCCCATCCCTTTCAGTACTGGTTCTACTTTCAGCATTCTTGTCTCTGGGAGTTGCGCTGTTTGTTTCTTTGAGTGTGCTAAAGGTGTACCTTTCTTTGGCACCAGTTGTGGAGGAGACATCCAGGACCAAATGAGAAGCCTCTGCACTGTCATTGCAAGCTTGCCCGTTGACACTACCTCCAGGAGTCCTGGATTTCATCATGGATTCGGAGACACACTTCCAGCATTGCCCTTCTCTGATACTGCTTTGTGTTCCTTCCACTTTTATTTTCAGTAGGCCATTTGTTCCTTCAGTGCAGACCTCAATGGGCCGGCCTTGTAAGCCTTTTGGAATATCAGATCTAGTCACGTGGTGTGGCTTATCAGTTCTAGTGGCCAGTGCAGGTCTGCTGTCTCTCTGTGGGCTCATGTTACCTTTGTGCATGAATTGTAAGACCACTTGATTTGTGTCAGTGGAATTCAATGTTCCTGCTTCAACATCAGCATGCTGTTTAGGATCCCTCTCATTTATTTCATGTACATCTGCTGCTTTTCTGTCCTCTTGGTTTGTATGCAGCAACCCAGTGTGGTCTAATTTAGATTCTCCTGAAGGTATGGGACTGTACCTAGCAGAATGATGATGCTTTCTGACTTTACTGTTGCCGAGGGCATCAGCTGCTTCATTCTCTGTTTGATTTGGAATGACTGCTGCTTTTTCCCCTTCTCTAATTGTGCTATGCCTTTCCTCTACATCAAAGACACCACTATCTCTATGGATACTTGCTTCATTCGCAACCTTCTGAACCTCACTTTCCCTGTCCTCATTATTACCACTGTCTGGCACATCATTCTCTCTCACTGCAGAGCTATACTGTGCGGTTTCCCCCGTTGAGATTCTCTGAACCATAGACCAGCTATCTGCTTTCTTCCCTTCTTTCCCCTCTCTTCGAACCGCTTGCTGGTTTCTCTCCACTCCCCCTCTAGGTCTCACATTCTCTGTGTCCTCCAGTCTCACTCCCTCAGCAATGTTTATTCTCTCTCCTGCTTGCCCAAGCTCTGTCTCATCACTACTCTTCTCTTCCTCCCTGCTTTCCTTAATAGCTAAATCAGAAACATGGCTTTCACATGTTGGTGCTGTTAAATGGACATTCTTTATCTTTACAGAGCATATGTCTTTTCTAAATTCAGATGGTTGGATTTGCTTTTTGATAGAATCTTTCAGTACACTGGGGTCAACTTGACTGGTTTCCCCAGAAAGCTTGCAGACCTCCACACTGACATTGTCACTTGACCCCTCATTGAAGCCTTCATCAGTCATGCCAGTTCCCAAACTGCCTTCCCCTATTTCCATTCCTCTTTCTTTCTCTTTCTGTAATGGCTCTGGGTCAGCATCCAAACGTGGATTGGTGCTGCGTACAGTGGTTCTCTGATCCGACACTTGGACTGAACTGCATTCAAGCTGTGTTCTGTCCATTATAAGTTTGATATCATTTTGAAGCTCTGTGGCTACGCTGTCTTTCCTCTGCCCCACTCCCACTCCTCCTGAAAGCCTAAACTCATGCTTGCAAAGCAATGAGGATTTGTTCATGCTGGATTTGCCTTGGTTTTCTTCCACCTCAGCACCTTCTAAAAGTGTCTGACAAACCAAATCCCCATCCTTAGTCTTGGGAGTATCCACATCCTTGACTGTAGTGGCACTTTCTCCTTCAGTCTGTTGCTTCAGATCTCTGTTTTCCTCAATAGAAGAGTTCACTTGCACACTCTTTAAACCCTTTTCTTCCCAAGTTGTCCTCTCCGGAGTGTTTGAAATGTCTGAAACCTCAGCTCTGATGCTGGTACTGCTGAATTCTTCAGTGGGTTGGCCTGTGTTGGGCCTGGATATTTGCTGTTCTTGCAGGAAATCTGTTTGCATTGTGGTACCACAGTTTGGTTCTAAATTTGGAAAGCCATTGTTCTCGTTCTCAGCCGAGGGATTCAAAATCAGCTCCTCTGTATCTTCCCCAGCTAAACTAAACTCCTTTTCCTCATTGGTGATTCCAAGGTCTGGGACCAGGGCTGGATCTGCAGGGAAAGTTTCAAAAACAGCAGCTTGTAAGCTGTGATTCCTGTTTTTGTTCAGTAAAGTTCCTGCAGAACTGTCCTTGTTTGGAATCAGCATGCTCCCCATAGCAGCGTGGACTTCCAAAAGTGCTTCTGAAGAGGTGTAACCACTATCTTTCTTAAATTGGACTGACAGAACCTGCAGATTGGGTCCGGAACTGGGACAGGTACTGCCTGAAATGCAGGTAGCCCCGGCCTTCACGCTGTGCTTTAAGTCTCCAATAGCATGGCTGCTCTTAGTCTCCTGTTCTGAGAAGGATGGACAGGTATCAACCCCATCTTTTTTCACACCTTTGTCCAATGAGTGTTGGGTATTAACTGGCACCAACATTAACTCTGTTAACTCTTGAATTTGTGCAGCAGTTGCAGAGGCACTGGATAAGTTGCTGTCTCTGATTATACCCTTCTCCTGTTCATTAATGCAAACTTCTCCACTGGATACACTTTTGTTCAGCTCTGCATGAATGTGGGTCCCTTCCACTACAGAAAGTCTCTCTTCAGGATAACCCAACAAGAAATGGTTGCTACTCTCTGAGTCTGTAACATTGCTACCAGAGATAGCTGGATGCTTGTCTGGTGTAGTCTGGAGATGCTCAACCAAGTCTGGCTCAAAAGTGATTGGGAGGCTTTTACTCCTACTGGTTGGTGATGGGCTGTTTATGTCCTGCTTTCTTCCATCAAGATGGTTGAAAACTGTTGAACCAGGAGACCCAGTCCCATGTGATATAGGATCCTGGCTTTCCACCTCTGCCTCACTTCTCAAGCTACATGATAACGTGACAGCCAAACAACTCTCAGTCCTCCCAGCATCTGAACCGAGTGTGCTGGATTTAGCAGCACTGATAACTGCGATGGGTTTTCCAGGGTGAGCCTTGTTTTCAACACATGTGCCATTTAAAATCCAGTAGTTCTTTTCACCTTGGCTCAACTGCTGTTTTAAGTTACTGATGCATGAGTTTGTTTCACTTCTTAAACTTTTTAGCCCTTTCCCTGTAGCTGACAGATCTGGGTTGTCTGCTAACTGTTTTGATCCGTCAACCTTACTGGGGGTTTTGAAGAGAGTCTGTTTTGTATGAAGCCCTTGGCTTTTATTCAGCAAGTCTTTGAGCATCCGGGGACTCTCGGATGACTCACAAGAGGACCATGCTTCAGTGAGACACAGGGAAACTGCTCTTTCTCTGGAGTGTGTCTGAACAGACAAAAGAGGTTCTCCCAAATGAGGACTGTCATCCATTACAGGAGGGCTCGCCAATGTCCCCATTTCCTTTCTCTTCTCTTCACTCCCCATGTGTGGTTTATGCAGCACTGTGCTGTGCACATCTTGTGTTCTTGGGCTCTGGAGCTTCCAGTAAATCTCAGCTGGAATCTCATCTGAAGCTCCAGAGCCCTGGGGTGAGTGGTCTTCTGTTTCTTCCTCCTCGCCATTAGCCAGGCTATCTAAAGAGACGCTCCTTCCCCACTTGTCGAGCCAGTTTCCAGGTGAACTGGGGTTATTAAACAGCCTTAATCTCTGCAAGCTTTGTGCTGCCACCTTGGGTGAATCTATAAGCTTCTTCCCACTCCCAGTCGCTGCCAGGGAGTCCTGAGACATCTGGCTGTCATCGCTCGCTCCATCACTCAGCTCAGGTTCAGCTGTCTCCTCCTGCATTAGCTGTTCAGTCAAGGCTTTGGTGTAGGCCGAGGACAGGGAATCCAGCGAGGACAGGTTGTCAGAGTCTGCGGATTCACAGTCCTCTCTATCTTCCTCCCATCCGTCCAGCAGCCTACCAGCTGTCTGCTTGATCCCATCGCTCAGGACCTCTGCGCTGTGCCACCTTCTCTCCTGGCTGCAGCCGGCTGTGGACTTGCCAAGCTGGTCCAGATCCTCAAAGGACGAGGCCATTTTGATGGGACGCTCCTTCACCTCAGTCCTTTCCAGGCTGCAGGACAATCTGGTGGCTGCCTTTTTTGAACTTTTAGTTGCTCCTTCTGCCTGACCTGAAGGGGGCTTTCTAAACATCCCAGCTTGGACAGTTTTAATTCCCAGGCTAACGGATTGAGATATCAGCATTTTTATTTGTTTTAAACGTCTACTGCTTTTTGCAGAGCCCTTTGGTTCACTTGATGATTTTCCCAGAGGTTTTGATCTTCTGCTCTTGGATGCAGTCCTCTCTTTGTTCTTAGAGTGATCTGAAGCACTGGAACTTGGCTGCTGGGATTCGTGTATTCTGTGTGTAATTGCGTCGGTGGTGGTGCATATTCTGGGTTGATCTTTGTTAGGCCACGTGTGAAAGTCAGGCACCTTCAGGTTCTCCACTGAGCCTGTTTTGTGTCTTGAATGGCGATGATCTCCTATAGAAACTCTTGTCCTCTTTCTAACCCCTGCGGCCGGGAGGCATTCCCCTGATAGACATTTCCGAGGGATCCGGGTGCACCAGTGGCTGGACCAGGCAGATGCTTCAGGTGATTTTTTCTGCTTCAGGAAATGGCTGAGGAGAAAAGGAAGGCGTCAACCAGGCAGGAACCTTGAAACAACCAAGAACATCTTCTTGGAAAAAGAGTCTTAAATAAATCTACCTTTTTTGTAGTAGATACACACTTTACAGTATGAACTAAATTTTAGTTATTTAATTTAAACATGCAGTAACCGGCGATCTCCATTGTTTCGGTGTAGTTGTACACAGACAATATATTTGATCAACACTTTTCTGCACCCAATGACCTGACAAGTAAGCAGTGGATGCCTCTGCATGTCCATGACGAAATGTGCATTGGAAAACGATATTCATTTAATCATTTCAGAACATTCTTTCCTATATAGACAGAGAAGATCGCAATTATGGGCATTTATATGAATCAATGGAATTCATTTCCACAATGACATTCAAAGCGGATTACATGTATTGCAACACTGCAAGTCTGCCTGCACCTCCGGCATTGTGAAGCTCCCCTCCACTCTATCTGTGAGATGACTGAGCCTCTAGATTCTGGCAGCGCTCCATCAGGCCTCACTATGTGGTGGCGCTGTGAGAATATGTCCCATTACAACTACAGTATCTGTATGTCTCACAGTCGATCTGGAGTAGATCAGGAGTAATTTAAAGTAGGCATTGAAACACACATTACTGATTATGCTGGGTGACTGTGACGTAGCACATCGCTTATATTGTAAAATCAGGAATAATCTTCATGAGGATCTGCTGTCCTTGTTCAATTCTTACACCAATCCTATGAGCTGCATGGAATGCTCAGGGAAGGGGTCCCAAAACAGGGATGGCAATAGCAGTACCATAGCTGTTTGATCCATTCCTGGATTTACTATGAGTTTAATAAGAGACACACCTGAGCTTGTTCCTTATACATTAAGCTTGCATTAAAACCTGAAATGGGTGAAACTGCTATGCAATAGGAGTCTCATTTCTATCCCTGTAATGCCAGCTAAACAGAACAGGAAACTGAGTGTATAACACCAGCAGTATAGTATTGTGGCAAGATAAACAGGGTTCAGTACTACAATCTAAAAAGTCTAAAAAAGACAAGGGACTTGTGGAAAGCTAAGAAAATGCTTGTTGAGCTCTTGGTTACCCTCATAAGTATCGAAGTCTTCCTATAAAAGCAGCGAAGTGTAGTAAAGCAGATTAAAAGGAAAGTGAGATCATGGTAAAGCCCAGGCAAGCAAGGTGAATGACATCCAAGCATGGTAAAGCATGTATAAATAAAACATGCTTAATCATAAAAAAGCATGGCTATTACATAGCGTAAACATGGGAAAAAAAACAGCAAACTGCAGAATTACTGTGCAAATTACTGTGGTAAATTGTTCTAAAGGTATTGCACCCAGTGCTGAATGCTCACCTGTAGATAGATATGTGCTGGGGGTAAAGCTGGGAGAGCAGGTCGGCTGAGGAGGAGTGTCTCCTGCTGGGGGTGGGGGAGCTGCCTCTGCGCCGGCCCCTTGCCCAAGCGGGGAGCTGCTGGTCCCTGTCCCTGTCCTTGTCCTCCAGCTGCTGCAGTTCCCTCTTGGCCTCAAGAAGCTGCTGCTTCCTGCCGATCCTCTCCAGCTGGAAGCACACTCTCTTGCGGCGGATCCTCCTCTCAGCTCTCCTCAGCGCGTGGCGCCAGAGCAGCTCCTGCTGAACCAGCCTCTTCCTGTCCTCCAGAGAGGGCCCGCAGCCGGCAGCCTCCATCAAGACCTGCACCCCTGACTCAGAGCTCGAGGCCGGGTCTGTCTGCACCGCCAGGTCCCTCCTCACCTTCTGCGCCAGAGACGCCAGGCGCTGCTTCTCCTGCAGCAGCCACTGCTGGTCTGCAGAGAATAAAATAATAATAATAAGACATATACTAAATATATGAAATATGATCACCATGGTTTAATATAGTAGTGAAATGAAAGGTGGCCATAATAAACATGTTTAGCAATATTTAATTATTCAGGTGATATGCACATACTGACTTGTTCTGTGTCAGTACCAAATTACAGCACAATACTGTCGCTAGATAGTCAAACCAAGTGTGGATAAACCCCAAGCAACTTCATGTCAGCCCTGCATTTGCACTGTAGAAGTGTGACTGACTTACGCAGCTTATACATATAAGTGCTATATAGTACCAGGATAATAAATAATTATGTACGAAACTTTTTGAACGAGCTGGAATTACACATGAAAGAGATGGACAGTTATAATAGTTACAATAGTTTTAGTGTTCATGAATGGTATGTTTCATGTTGTTTTTAACACTTTTCATGGTTTGTTTTGGGATTATTCTGTATGTACTGTAGATTGTAACTTTTTGTAACTACCACATGCTGCAGGACACTACTGTAAACTAAATGGTTTTTATCCAGCATAAATATATTTTAAACAAAAGAATGTCTGTTGAGTCTTGTGGTGAGAATTTCAAAGCTGTTGCTGTGAACAGGCGAGTATGACCGTGACGTACCTGATACACGGTAAGCTGTGCAATCATGCGAAGGGCAATGCAGTAATAATAATAATATAAACTACAGAACTTTGTTTTGATAGCACATTAGCAACACTCATACACAGTACAATAAGCGGGTGCTCAGCACCCACCCCATGATGTGATCAGATTAATGATCTGTCATGTTAAATACATCGCCCTGAAATTAAAACTTTAAAGAGACTAGCAGTATGTGATTATGACCGTGTTTCAGGAGACTAGCAGTATGTGATTATGACCGTGTTTCTGGAGACTAGCAGTATGTGATTATGACCGTGTTTCTGGAGACTAGCAGTATGTGATTATGACCGTGTTTCTGGAGACTAGCAGTATGTGATTATGACCGTGTTCAAGGAGATTAGCAGTATGTGATTATGACCGTGTTCAAGGAGATTTGCAGTATGTGATTATGACCGTGTTCAAGGAGATTTGCAGTATGTGATTATGACCGTGTTCAAGGAGATTTGCAGTATGTGATTATGACCGTGTTCAAGGAGATTTGCAGTATGTGATTATGACTGTGATCGAGGAGACTAGCAGTATGTTATTAATGACTGGTCTTGATAGATGTGAGTCTGCTATTCGAGAAAATTTGACAAGAATGGAACAATTTGCCACTGGCAGCGAGATGGTTAAAGTTGAGCAAGTAATAGAGTTTTATGCAAATTACTTCAATGTGTAGAGATTAAACTTCATCAACACAAGTTATTGGATATAACTCAGCAGAAAAATATCCAGTGTTCATGACGTCATCGCAATACTTGTGGAATATTCTACCTGAGTGCTGTGTCAAGGGATAGACGAGGCTGAATCATGCTGCTGTCCTGAATGTTCATCAAGACCTTACCAGAGATCTAGATGTACATAAGACTGCTGACAATTTCACCCAGAGGGCTACAGTGAGATGTAATGTCTTTAAATTGGGACATTACTGAAGACCGTGTGTGTACTTGAGTACATGAATTATTGGTAATAAGGTCTCTTCTTTCCTACTTTCATTTGAAGAAGAGACCTTTGAGCTCTTGAAAGCTTGTGATTAATTATTGTGTAGTTAGTCCAATAAAAGGTATCACATCTCCTTCTCTTTGAAAACATTTGAAAACATAACTGAATACAACCGTATACAATACTTTTCACCAGAGGTAGAGAGAGACCAGGAGAGCAACGGGCCACCTCAATAAATACACGTGTACCATGCCAATTTAATCTGGGTTTTGTCACAACTGTTTAATTCCCCAAACTTTAGTAATACACATGAACAAACTGAGCATGTTTGTATCACAAAAGCCAATATATGAAGCCCTCCATCACCTTTTATTAATTACTGCAACATGCATTTGTGCACAAGGCTGTATGTGTACAGCAGTTAATCAAATATGGAAAAGACAGTGAAGGAATAATAAACATGAAACACATTTGCTTACCCTGTACATTTAGTACCCAAACCCTAGATTTGGCTTGCATATTTTAGACAATGGTTAAACCTTTAGCAATATTCGAAAGCTTTCCCAGCTCTGATTTGAAGAGGAGCGTGTGAGAGGCAGCTTTACCACCTCTGATTTGAAGAGGAGCATGTGAGAGGCAGCTTTACCACCTCTGATTTGAAGCGGAGTGTGTGAGAGGCAGCTTTCCCAGCTCTGATTTGAAGCGGAGGGTGTGAGAGGTGTCTTACTGTCTCGAAGCTGCTGGTTGATGCGTGCCTGCTCCCTCTCCAGCTCTTGCTCTGCACGGAGCTGCGCTGCCAGGATCTGCTCCCGCAGTCCCTCCACGTAGCATTGCTGCTCCACCAGACGCCAGCTGGGGGGGTTCTCGGTGGGCTCAGCCCCGGCCTGGGCCTCTGCACGCTCCCAGCTCCCCTCACTCAGACACCTGCTGCACCAGACACAGAGAAAACCACATCAAACAATTCATTTGTTTTTGGCAATCCATTTGCGTGAATTCATTTATCAGCATCCGATCTCTTTACATAAGCCAGCAGCTCATATACTAGCACTGAAAAGCACTGTATTTATTGTGCCTTCGATCATGTTGCTAGGTGTCATTCTGTACCCAGGCAGGGACTTGTAAACCCTGAGAGTTCAGTCACACAGAAGCTGTCGTCCCAAAGACCCCTGTATTGATTTCTTGCTTTTCCTAGTGAAAAAGATGAGCTAGTGCACAGACTGCAGTTAGATTAGTACTATACCTCAGGAAACATTCTAATGGAGAAGTAGGCTCTATTAAAAAGCTACCTGGGCCTGCATTACCTCAAGATGGAAAATGACATTTCTATGGGGATTGATATATCCATAAAACTCCAAGCATGGTAAAGCATAGGTAAGCATTGTAAAAGAATAGCAAGGCATGCCAAAGTATATTAATAAACATGGCAAACCAAGGTAAACTATGGTAAATGCATAGTAAAACCATGGGAAAACTGCAAAAATACTGCAGTAAACTTTAATAAGGGATTGCCCTGGCATACTGGCAGAGTCGAGCACTGCATTGTACAACGTGGTCAAAAGAGACTTCAAATCCTCACTCACACGGCTCTCCCTGCACTTCACTTCAAATCCTCTCACTCACACGGCTCTCCCTGCACTTCACTTCCAATCCTCTCACTCACACAGCTCTCCTTGCACTTCACTTTCTCTTAGACTAGAAAACCAGCTTACATTTTTCTGTACCTTGATCAAGGCAGAGCTGTTGGGTAACCTAGCAACAGCAGAGTAAGCAACAGAAGGCAATGTCAGTCTGGCCTGACAGGGACTCAACTCAGAGATATTTAGCTGTAATGCTGAAAATCTAAGACCCCATTCACACTGCTGGGCTGGCCCAGGGCCGCCGCATATTTAGGTCTACAACCCCGTTCACATTTGCGGTTTAAGGCGCCTTTATGTGTTCACATACAGTACTGTGCAAAAGTTTTAGGCAGGTGTGAAAAAATGCTGTAAAGTAAGAATGCTTTCAAAAATAGACATGTTAATAGATTATATTTATCAATTAACTAAATGCAAAGTGAGTGAACAGAACAAAAATCTAAATCAAATCCATATTTGGTGTGACCACCCTTTGCCTTCAAAACAGCATCAATTCTTCTAGGTACACTTGCACAAAGTCAGGGATTTTGTAGGCATATAGTCAGGTGTATGATTAAACAATTATACCAAACAGGTGCTAATGATCATCAATTCAATATGTAGGTTGAAACACAATCATTAACTGAAACAGAAACAGCTGTGTAGGAGGAATAAAACTGGGTGAGGAACAGCCAAACTCAGCTAACAAGGTGAGGTTGCTGAAGACAGTTTACTGTCAAAAGTCATACACCATGGCAAGACTGAGCACAGCAACAAGACACAAGGTAGTTATACTGCATCAGCAAGGTCTCTCCCAGGCAGAAATTTCAAGGCAGACAGGGGTTTCCAGATGTGCTGTCCAAGCTCTTTTGAAGAAGCACAAAGAAACGGACGCGTTGAGGACCGTAGACGCAGTGGTCGGCCAAGAAACTTACTGCAGCAGATGAAAGACACATCATGCTTACTTCCCTTCGCAATCGGAAGATGTCCAGCAGTGCCATCAGCTCAGAATTGGCAGAAAACAGTGGGACCCTGGTACACCCATCTACTGTCCGGAGAAGTCTGGTCAGAAGTGGCCTTCATGGAAGACTTGCGGCCAAAAAGCCATACCTCCGACGTGGAAACAAGGCCAGCGACTCAACTATGCACAAAACACAGGAACTGGGGTGCAGAAAAATGGCAGCAGGTGCTCTGGACTGATGAGTCAAAATTTGAAATATTTGGCTGTAGCAGAAGGCAGTTTGTTCGCGAAGGGCTGGAGAGCGTACACGAATGAGTGTCTGCAGGCAACAGTGAAGCATGGTGGAGGTTCCTTGCAAGTTTGGGGCTGCATTTCTGCAAATGGAGTTGGGGATTTGGTCAGAATTAATGGTCTCCTCAATGCTGAGAAGTACAGGCAGATACTTATCCATCATGCAATACCATCAGGGAGGCATCTGATTGGCCCCAAATTTATTCTGCAGCATGACAACGACCCCAAACATACAGCGAAAGTCATTAAGAACTATCTTCAGCGTAAAGAAGAACAAGGAGTCCTGGAAGTGATGGTATGGCCCCACAGAGCCCTGATCTCAACATCATCGAGTCTGTCTGGGATTACAGGAAGAGAGAGAAGCAACTGAGGCTGCCTAAATCCACAGAAGAACTGTGGTTAGTTCTCCAAGATGTTTGGGCCAACCTACCTGCCGAGTTCCTTCAAAAACTGTGTACCTAGAAGAATTGATGCTTGATGCTGTTTTGAAGGCAAAGGGTGGTCACACCAAATATGGATTTGATTTAGATTTTTCTTCTGTTCACTCACTTTGCATTTAGTTAATTGATAAATATAATCTATTAACATGTCTATTTTTGAAAGCATTCTTACTTTACAGCATTTTTTCACACCTGCCTAACACTTTTGCACAGTACTGTATATTTTTTCAGTGCACGCACCACAGTAGCAATTTTATGGTATATATTTTAAAAAAGTATATATATATATATATATATATATATATATATATATATATATATATATATATATAAAATATTTTGACAATGTTATGGTGCATCAACGCTATTTGTGGATGAGAACAGTATTTTATGTGTGTGTAAAAGCAAGCAGCTAAAGAAATGATAGGCATTTGAATGTAAAGATGCACACTTCTGTAGCTGTGTATATCGCTGCATGCAAAATAAACAATGGTGGCTGAATATGATTATTGATCATTATTAAGAACATAAGAAAGTTTACAAATGAGAGGAAGCCATTCAGCCCATCTTGCTTGTTTGGTTGTTAGTAGCTTATTGATCCCAGAATCTCATCAAGCAGCTTCTTGAAGGTTCCCAGAGTGTCAGCTTCAACAACATTAGTGGGGAGTTGGTTCCAGACCCTCACAATTCTCTGTGTAAAAAAGTGCCTCCTATTTTCTGTTCTGAATGCCCCTTTATCTAATCTCCATTTGTGACCCCTGGGTCGACATTGTCTATATCTTTTAGGATTTTGAATGCTTGAATCAGATCACCGCATAGTCTTCTTTGTTCAAGACTGAATAGATTCAATTCTTTTAGCCTGTCTGCATACAACATGCCTTTTAAAACTGGGATAATTCTGGTTGCTCTTCTTTGCATATAATAGAAGTCAGGCTTATTGGTCTGTAGTTACCTGGTTCGGTTTTGTCTCCCTTTTTGTGGATCGGTATTACGTTTGCAATTACGTTTGCAATATTGAGATCCACAATCCTGCAGTTTTTATATTCATTGCTTAGTTACTAAATAACAGGAAGAAAAGGTAACTGTGACAAGTTAAGCATAATTATGAATGCACTGCAGCTCGTATATTATGTGAAAGAAACAGCCTGAACTTTAACCTGCTAGATTGTGTTCTATTTAATATTTTTATAATTAAAGTTGTATGATGTAGAAATAATTGCCATTCAATATTGATCCACTGACATCTTGGCTAGCACAACATTCAGCTTTCTATTTACCTTTCACACGCGTGGGAGTATGAGAGTGTCTACCGAGCTACGTAACCACATTGGTCATGTGATCTGAAAAGGCGGCCCCAGTCTGCTTTGCGTTCATACATAAGAATTGGATAAGAATTGTATTATATAATGAGGTTTAACAGCATTCTTACCATTACTGCAGCGCTAGGAAGGAAGTCACAGGTCTACGGAATGTGATTTTATATTTCATGTAACTGAGTCTGTAAAGCTGCTCGGTTATTTCCAGGCTGTTTTAGATTCAGCTTCAGTAACCATGACTACAGCTAGGCACGTGCTGAGCCCAAGTAGCCAGGCACTCCAGTCTTCACAACACAACACAGCCCACTCAGGGCTGTAACCCAGACAATGCCCTGCCCACTAACATGCCAATCAATTCAAAACCAGAGCCGGATCTTCAAAGCTCTTTACCAAATCGTTACTTAAGGTTACGATTTTTAAACTAATAAGAAACAATGCAGTCAAATATACTGATGTTTTTTTTTATTTCAAGAACTCTTTTAAAACTTCATTTTTTGATCTAATTAGTTGACCAGATTACCAGTCGTGCCAGTGTGCAGCCGTCAAAAGGGTCCCCTTACTTTATTTTTTTGTTTCCTATCCCACTTCCTCATCAAGAGATTAACAAGAGATGTCTGTATGGGTATGTGTGTCTGTGTGTCGTTGTGTCTGTTTGTGTGTGTTTACCTGGCCGACAGGGATAGAGACAGGATGTACCGAGGGGATGGGCTAGACTCTCCCTCCAAATCCAGCCAATCACAGGATCCGCTGCTGAGCAAGAGGCCCTCGCTGGTCTGCAGGGAGAAAACAGGAGGAGCAAGTTCAACAGCTGAGCTGAGGGGACTACACAGCGCCTCCTCCTGACATTCAGGGGGAATTCAACCAAGTTCAACAGCTGAGGGGACCACACAGCACCTCCTACTGGCATTCAGAGGAGAATTCAACCAAGTCCAACAGCTGAGGGGACTACACAGCGCCTCCTACTGGCATTCAGGGGAGAATTCAACCAAGTTCAACAGCTGTATTACACAACACCCCCTACTGGTATTCAGGGGAGAATTCAACCAAGCTCAACAGCTGTATTACACAACACCCCCTACTGGCATTCAGGGGAGAATTCAACCAAGTTCAACAGCTGAGGGGACTACACAGCGCCTCTTACTTGCATTCAGGGGAGAATTCCTTTCTAGAGAATTCCCCTCTAAACCAATCACAAAAACAGATTTCAGAACATTCCAGCGAATCTTATGTTGCCCTGTCGTCTCACGCACAGTAAACTAGCAAATTACAAAAATTATAAAAACACATACAAATGACATTACCAATGTTTTTGTTGTAGTTTTTTTTTTTTTACTGAAATGTATTTATATTTAGAGTATTATGTGAGCCTCTCTCCTATGGTATAAGAGTGTTGTCTTCTTTCCTCTTGCCCACTAGAAGACTGTCCAGCACATTACTAATTATAAAAGGCACATCCCCATCGGAACCTATCAGCGGCAACTACACTTAGAACGTTGCTGAGAGTGTAGATCTCACACTCAGAATGGCAATGACAGAATTCAAAACTTTTAAACCTCAACAGGAATATGCATTAACTGACGAATACGTTAATATCAGCTTTTCTTCCATTTTTATTTAGATTTAATGACTTATAATATGTTTCCCAGTGGCTACAACTCATCAAGTTGAGAGCGTATGTTCTGTTGCACGCCTTGTATGACAGATCAGACTCGCTTCTCTCATGGACCTGACAAAGAGTGTGCAAGAAATACACTCTCAACTTGATGAGGCAGCCACCGAACACTTAGAAACATCCAACTGAAGCCTGAAATTGGTTCTAACTCATACCTCCTGTCCCGGGACAGGGCAGGCTGGAGGGAGAAGGGGTGTGACTCGTCTCCTCTGCCTGAGAACTGCAGCCTCGGCAGGGTGATTAAACCGGAATGTGTGGGTCCTGCCCAGCACAATCACTGCCCCTGAGAAAGAAATACAGAGAGAAATCACGAGCAGGGTTACACTTCCATCAAAGGGTTCTGGTGACGTGATCAACCACGAGAACAAAGTAATGAACATACTTATATTTACACTTTTAATACAGAATAAACACAAGAATATATTTGAAAAAGCTGGTGTCAGAGAATTGAGAGTTGATTTCAAATCTTATTAAGTATACTTGTGATTTATTTTTATTTGTGTTTCAGACAGGAGTTTCACCACAAGATTGAAGGCTGCATGATTTATACAGTGAAAGTATGTAACATGTTTGTATCACATTTAAATTCTATGAAATGTCAGGATTAGTACACTAATTCTCTAAAGGGCTCTTTTCCAATCTTTCAGTATGTTTAACACGTCTTGCAGATAGGATGTGAACTCTAACCACATGTAACTCCGATGATGATGAAGCCCTGTGAAGGGATGTCACTCAGCTGGCTGTTACCTTGTGCCAGGCGGCAGGGCTCAGTGATCTCTTGTCCGTTGACGGTGCTCAGCACCCCCTGGCCAGGCCTCAGGGTCACGACCCCGCACTCATTCACAATCTCACAACAGACTCTCTCCACCCCTGGACCCTGCAGGACTGCACAGCAACAGGAGGTTATACTCGTCTGTGTGTCCGTGTCTGTGACGGTGTGCATGTCAGTCTGTGGGCGTGCCGTCTGTGTGTGTGTGTGTGTGTGTGTGTGTGTGTGTGTGTGTGTGTGTGGGAGTGCGTGTCTGTGTGTCTTTATAATAGCTGCACAACATTAATGAATGATTAATCTGTCAGGTTAAGGATTTGTTGATCCCATTTGTGGTTAAAAATCTGTTTCTAATTTCATTTGGGGTGGTGGAAATCAGTCTTCATTGGGTAAAACGGTAAAACCCAAGAGCATTTCTCTTTACTGTAGGCCTACTAGCAGTGCCGATGAATCAGGCCACCACAGCTCTCACAACCAGCTTGCTCTTTATTGTCAGTAAATACAGTAACACTTGCACATTGCTGCCATCTACTGGCTGCTTTGTGACATTGCATTATAAGTAACTATAGAACATTAGAATGCCAGGGCACCACTCTTACTGATATCAGACTCATCCTGTCCGTCACTCCTACCAATTCTGGTTGTTCCTTCCTGCAAGAAAGAGAATGACTGATTTACATCTCAAAGGGGGTCACCTTCCATTCTAGCTGGGCTGGATGACTGGGAAAGTTATAGGGGACAAGCTTATCACCTGCACTATACTGAAGTGATTCTGGCCCTGCTTGGAAGACTATTGCATTTCCATACAGGATATTAGTATTAGCACCCTTTTGTGCTGAAGATCTTTTGAGTTTTTTCTGCTTGCTTGGTTAGAATTCTTTTTTGCAGCTGGCATATACAGAACCATAGATTTTGATTCTCTCAATAACTTCAGCTACAGAAGGCCCTTAGCAAGCTTCATCACAATTGGAGACATGCATCTCTAGATACAGTAGATGTAAAACTAAAGATGTCCAGAACACATGTACATATGAGAACTTCCATCATTTATCATATAGTCCATGCATTACACATTTCTGCTAGTCAGACACTGCGATGAATAGAATTGAAACAAATGAACACAAGTCAATGCTTAGAATAACTGGATAGGAGCGCTAAGTATATATAAATGGATAGGAGGGACAGCACAGCATGCTGTACAATCAGGCAAAACTGTGAAATTGCATGTTTCTCATGAACAGCATGGCAAGCACAAGTCAGCTAGCACCTGCGTCTCATACCTACACTTCTACCCTCCTGCTTTAGGGTTCCCATCTTGAGCAATCCTCGGAAGTGACAGAAACAGTATTGAAAGAGAGCACAGGAGCAGAAGCAACTACAGCCAGTGAAGAGAAGGCTACTTTACCTTTCATCACAATGGAGTATCTGAAGAGACAGAGAGAGCGCGAGTGTGAGAGAAGGGAAAGAGAGATGAAGCAAAATGAAGCAAATCTACAGGCATGGAAGAGAGGAGCAAGAAAAAGCACAGAGTTAGTGACATGGAACAGAAACGAGCAGCATTTGAGTTTGGAAACGCTGAGCATCCTTTACATTGTAGTGATCAGGACTCAAAAGTCCTTTTCCTCACCCTCAATTACCATTGTCCTAGTCACATATAATAGTAATGACAACAACAATAGTCACATATAATAACACACACACATGGTACTATGTAAGGGGGATGTAACTGAAGTTTATAAAATATTACAATATAGTGAACTCAAGTCACTACATAGAATAGAATATCTAAACACGAAGTACTGTTGCAACTGAAGTAATATGTCATCATTTTTTATTATCTGCCTCAATATTTTACATAAGGAATCAAAAGCTAGTTGTAATGAACTTAACTGGGAGCTTATTTGTACAGGATTGAACTACAATGTATAAAATAAAATACAGATGAAGGGGCTGGTTCAACACCGTCTTTCATGGGGTTCGCTTCCCAAATCAGTCGAAAGTCCTAAATGAGTCCATCCTGCCAAACCCCTTTCAAACCCAGTATTCAGTAAACAACCACCACATCACAACAAACAGACAAACGCAAGCAGGCACGCAGGCAGAGAGACAGGCAGGCAGAGAGACAGGCAGGCAGAGAGACAGGTAGAGAGACAGGCAGGTACCCTGAGGTGATAGAAGACAATGCCAGTGCTCAAGACGTCTCCGTCCACGGCTATCAGGTGAGGCAGGTGGGAGTCGATGAGCACCCCGGCCTTCTCCCTGTTGATGTCCACCCTGTACTCCTCCATCAGCTCCTGTTTGTCCTTCCATTTATCACTCCAGTCTTTGGTGAGCTGCTCGACCTGTCAAAACGACACACATGTGAATACCTGCCTGGCCTGGCCTGGTGGGCGCAATTAGATTGTGGAAGTGAAGTGTGTAGATTGTGGAAGTGGAGTGTGTAGATTGTGGAAGTGGAGTGTGTAGATTGTGGAAGTGGAGTGTGTAGATTGTGGAAGTGGAGTGTGTAGTTTGTGGAAGTGGAGTGTGTAGATTGTGGAAGTGGAGTGTGTAGATTGTGTAAGTTGTTTACTGTCCCCTTCACTTTCTCTGTTGTTTTCAATCATTCTAGATATTTTAGTCTATGATGCTGTGAAGTATCTTTATATTGGTAAGCACCAGCACCATACAGTGCACAGCTGTGTACTGCTAGCAGTACTGTACAATAGGAAACCAAAATAGCTGACTACTAGAAATGGACTGGCTCTTACTTCTATAAAGACACTTCAGCTAAACCATTGAATTCAATGAAAGTCAAAACATTTGCTAATGTATTTAAGTTTCTTTTGGCTCTTTATTTTGTATGCGTTCTTAACCATTGCCTCTTACTTAGTTTCCTAACTCATGTTTTTTCGTCATGTTAATAGTGTCACCATAATATTTGACCTAGCGAGTGAGCAGTCTGTGAGCAAGGTGTATAATGATCCTGTAAACTGCTGAAGCATCATTAATCACAGGAATGGTGACACTGACCGTGAGCTCATTCTGCAGCACAATATCTGCCAGGTTCCCATCTCTGTCCTCACTCAGGGAGGGGCTGGAGTTCCGCTGTCAGAGGAGGTGGAAGAGGAGGAGAAGGAGGAGGAGAAGAAGAAGAAGGAGGAGGAGGAGGAAAAGGAGGAGGAGAAGGAGGAGGAGGAGAAGGAGAAGAAGGAGGAGAAGAAGGAGAAGGAGAAGGAGGAGGAGGAGAAGGAGGTGAAGGTTTTCGTATGAACATAATGTAAAGCTATTGAAAGCATCGTAGAGTGGCAGTAAAGCGTCTCTTTTACTGGACACACTCGTAATGGAAGTTGTCTGAGAGAATACTGCTTTGTACCAAACATGAAGACAAGATCTCAACATGCGCTGTCCCTATCATGTAGAAACCTACAAAGTCATGTGACCTTAATATAACTCTTTTTAAAACAATCGTGTAATTCAAGGAATCTGTTATGAATGATTAAGCAGTTCATCTCGTCTCCTGTAGCACAGTAACAGAGTGTGTTCTTGTGAGCACTTAATGATAACAACAATAATAATAATAATCTGGTACCAGTTCAAAGCTCATTAGCATTGTCTTCAGCCTGTCGATTTCTTCACGCAGTTCTCTGATTAGCTTCACACTGGCGTCCTGAAGGAGAAAGAACACAGTTCCAATGTGACCCCACTGCGGCAGTCAGTGCTGTAACACCCTACCCTTGTACATGCTGTCCTAATACAGTGAATGCAGGAAAGCAGCCCCAAGTGAACACTGGGATTCTCCACCAATCCACATACCTGGGACATGCACCCCCACTGTATATAATAATAACCACTGAGAACAAAGCGGCGCTCGGCTCCAGCCCCCCCCGAGCTCACCTCGTTGACCTGGGGTTTGTTGACGATGCTGCGGGCGTGTGATGCATAGCGAAGGGTACTGAGGGTATCACTGTAACTGCTGCTGGACGGGGAGATCGCTGAGGAACACAAATCAGCACTACCATTATTACCATTATTATGAGCGTTATCATATAAATACTTCTATAATACAAGCAAAAAGCAGCCGGTAGGAGCTGTAGGGAGCTGCAGAACACTTTCATTCTGGTTTTATACTTCAGAGAGTAAGCGGCTGCTTTTTTACCATCCCCTTACGTTTAGTGGTTTTGCAATCATGAGTCTGTCAAGGTGCAAAACCTCTTCAGAACTAGACATGGCACGGACAACTGTTCTTCATTTTACTCCGAAACCTCTGCATTGGTGCTGCCAAAACTGGTACAAAATGATATCAGTCTTGTCAGTCACTGTTGGGGTAATATGAGGAACAAGTGTCCCACACAGTCACTGCATTGGTAGCACATTGATCATATTTAGGGTACCATTGCACCTGTGGGATGGCTTTTTAATTAAAATATCTCGCACATATTTAAAAAGAGGAGACAATGATCTATTCAGGGTGGGACACCAGGATATTTAATGAGCCCCCCGCCCCCCAGTCATTCTGTTTCTGGCTGGTGACATCATCATTTTGACCACCACTGTATCCATGCTATTTTGAAGAAGACCACCAATAAGAAGCAGCACTCACTGGCCACCATGATGGTGTGAGAGTTGCCTCCGAGGCTCTCCTTGAGCAGCCAAGTGAGAGCGGAGTCTCTGTAGGGGATGTAGCAGTGCCTGCGCCCGCTGCCTGACTGGGAGCTGGACTGGCTGCCCGCGCTGCTGCCCTCCCCCTCGCTGCCCATGCTGCTGATGCTCTGGCAGCTGCTGAACATCTGACAGTTCTGGGCTGTGGAATCAAACACACACACACATTCCTCTTCACACTCAGATACAAAACACACTCCACAGTAACAGCAGTGTCACACTCCAGACAGGGTTGAAAATCAGGGGACGTTTATGCAGCCCTCTAAAGGTTTGGTGGGATTTGGATTGATTTCTTTTTTTTAATACGAAAGGTGTAAATTGTGTCCATAAAGTTACTGGGTTCTCTGGCCCTGCTTGCACCCCGCTGTACAACATCTGAAATTAGAGCACTTAATTCACTTGAATCCTTTGGAAAGACATTGCAATATACCCTTTAGTGTAGGCTGGCTATATACTGTATAACACAGAAGTAACAGTAAAGACAGCATGGCCCTGGTTAAAATGAGTTTGACACCCTGTACTAACATCCAGTTTTCTTCATGGGTTTTGATTGCAGACTTTGAGGTTCACTCCTCAACCCATTTCATCTCTCAGTTTGCATGTTTTCCAGGCTTGCTGTCTGGGAATCTCTTACACTTACACTTCCTAGGTCAGTTCACCTTAACAGTGTCTTTGGGGTCGATTTAGAGTCATTAGGGAATCAGCTGGTTGGTTAGTGACAGGAATGAAGGCATAGTAAAAGGCCAAGCTACCAGACACTGCTGTGTTTTGTTTCTGCTCAGTTTTGTGCTCATGTTGTGTCACAGTTTGGTATAATAAATGTCACTGTGTTTCAAGACTGCTCATTTCATTATGGCAGGGCACTGTATATTTACTGTATGCTCACGTGAGTCCTGCCAGGGACTGGAAATGCATGACAGGTATGAATTATGGAATTATTTCATCAGCTAGAACCTCTTTAAGGTCAGGCTCCAGCTGTGTACTGTGAGTTTCCAACAGGCTTCCCCGAGAGCTGGAGTGGCTGTTCAGAAAGCAGAGCCCTGCTGGGAGGCCCTACCCACCTAGAGTAGAGAGGACGATGCCCAGGGTGACCAGGGAATGCTGGGAGGCCCTACCCACCTAGAGTGGAGAGGACGATGCCCAGGGTGACCAGGGAATGCTGGGAGGCCCTACGCACCTAGAGTGGAGAGGACGATGCCCAGGGTGATCAGGGACTTGCTGGGAGGCCCTACCCACCTAGAGTGGAGATGACGATGCCCAGGGTGACCAGGGACTTGTTGATGTTGGCGCCCTCTGTGATGCGATCCCGGCAGTAGTTAGGATCCGCCCTCTCACTGCATAACAACAAACACAAATTCAGAGGCACCAAGAAGTAATGATAGATATAGCAAGCACAGATTAATAACATCACAAGCTGACTGAATCAACTGCATATTTTTTTCTGTATCTCATTGAGCTGTGTTGATCTTGTGATGTCACAGGGACTTCATCCATAACATTCGAACACACGACATCAATGTCTTTCTCTTGTTGCCTGCTCTTTGGTATGTGAATCCTACATTTTTGTGACCTTACATCTATTTACATAACATTGTATTTGCCCCGTTCCTGCCCAGTTCTGTATGCTGTGTTGGCCACCCCTGCAGCTTTGTGTATCTTTTTGTTCCTTGTTTTGTCACAACAAAATATGCCCTGAAGAGAAGCATTCCAGAAAATGCCTTTAAAAAGGTGCTGACGATGAAGGCTGTTTGATAAACTCATCAGTATCGAGGTTACAGTATGCTCAGGTGATATTCCGTTCAGCCACATGGGAGCACTGCAGTGTTAGAAAAAAGTAAAGCAGACTGCCCTACTGCATACAAGTGCCAATTTCCCTGGTAATAGTGTGTAAATTACATCTTTACAATCGGTTAATTGGTACTTGGGAAAAAACTAAGTGAATGACATCCCATACTACCAGCGCATAATGACTGGAGTGGAACTGTGATTACTGGCACGTGTACCATGTGCTGTGAAGCAGATCTAGAATAAGTGTGGGTGTGACCCTCAAATAAAGATGTTGTTACAACACAGTATCTTACCTCCCTGCCAAGTCCACCAGGTTAATTTTACTGACGATTTCAGAGGGCAGGTTGTTCTCCATTATGGCCTAAATACAGAAATAAAAATATATATTAATAATAGAAATAATGACAAACACATATAACTACTTATTGTCTTATTAAATTAGCTCTAACCACTAGCCCACACTGCCTCCCAGTCCCTCAGCTCTGTCCACTAGCCCACACTGCCTCCCAGCCCTTCAGCTCTGTCCACAAGACCACACTGTCTCTCAGTCCCTCTGTCCACTAGCCCACACTGCCTCTCAGTCCCTCAGCTCTGTCCACTAGCCCACACTGCCTCACAGTCCCTCAGCTCTGTCCACTAGCCCACACTGCCTCCCAGTCCCTCAGCTCTGTCCACTAGCCCACACTGCCTCCCAGTCCCTCGGCTCTGTCCACTAGCCCACACTGCCTCCCAGTCCCTCGGCTCTGTCCACTAGCCCACACTGCCTCCCAGTCCATCAGCTCTGTACACTAGCCCACACTGCCTCGGCTCTAACCACTAGCCCACACTGCCTCTCAGTCAACCAGCTCTAACCACATTACCTCCCAGTCCCTCAGCTCTAACCACTAGCCCACACTGCCTCCCAGCCCCTCAGCTCTAACCACACTGCCTCCCAGTCCCTCAGCTCTGTCCACTAGCCCACACTGCCTCCCAGCCCCTCAGCTCTAACCACACTGCCTCCCAGTCCCTCAGCTCTGTCCACTAGCCCACACTGCCTCCTAGCCTCTCGGCTCTAACCACACTGCCTCCCAGTCCCTCAGCTCTAACCACACTGCCTCCCAGTCCCTTAGCTCTAACCACTAGCCCACACTGCCTCCCAGCCCCTCAGCTATAACCACACTGCCTCCCAGTCCTCAGCTCTAACCACTAGACCACACTGCCTCCCAGTCGGTCAGCTCTGTCCACTAGCCCACACTGCCTCCCAGCTTCTCAGCTATAACCACACTGCCTCCCAGTCCTCAGCTCTAACCACTAGACCACACTGCCTCCCAGTCCGTCAGCTCTAACCACTAGACCACACTGCCTCCCAGTCCTCAGCTCTAACCACTAGACCACACTGCCTCCCAGTCCTCAGCTCTAACCACTAGCCCACACTGCCTCCCAGCCCCTCAGCTCTGTCCTAGGCCACACTCATCACAGTCCCTCAGTAATATTGTTTTATTTGCAGCTAATTTTGTTTTATTTGCATGTTTGTCAGCTGATTACTTTCCATGTACAGAAGTAGCCTTAAAAGCAACATTTGCTACACAGGAGCAGGAGGGTCTTCATCTGAAAAGGAAAATCTAAATTTCCAAATCAGCAAATAAAAAAATTAATTGCAAGCCAACTCTCACTCAAGGGGATTTGGGGACAATAATATTTCCGTCTATTCCATCCCTTCTGTGTAAAACATGTATCAGCAAATGACTGTTTACTGAAAGACAGCTGACTGCCCTCTGTGTATAGCAATCCCCACTTGGCAAATCAACGCAGTGAAATGAATGGCTGATTCCAGTGCTATGATGGATGAATTGAAAGAAAACAAGCCAGATGAACTAATAAAAGTATACGTGGTATGTTGAATCGATAGGGCTCGCCTGTGTGTGAATGTGTGTTCACATCTGAAATACTTCATATACAGTATCTCTCGTCTGCTGGAATTCAAACTCCACAGTCCAACATACAGAGTTTCTGAATGTTGGGTTTGATTTAGTGCGCAATTTCCAGAGCCAAGTGAGAAGCCAAGTTCCTCCACAGCCAAGTTCCTTTTTTTCACAAAAAACAAAAACAGGTAAAATTACTGAAGTAAATGAGTATCTCTTTTTTTGTAGTTAGCTACCCTCAAGGTATGGGGGAGCCTTCATTCTGTCTTTAAATTAAATTGAATTTATTTTAGACACTACGGCTTGCTTTATCTCCATGTCTGTAACGGTTTTTAGTTTGGAGCAATCCCAACACATAATACAACAGAACAGGACAGGGGCCTTCATTAGCAATGGGGACGAGCCATGGATAACAATGAGAGATTGCATCACAAACAGATGTTCCTTAATGTTATATATGTTGGAAATGATGTCAAAATGAGCTTGCATCATTCACATACAGTACTGTGCAAAAGTTTTAGGCAGGTGTGAAAAAATGCTGTAAAGTAAGAATGCTTTCAAAAATAGACATGTTAATAGTTTATATTTATCAATTAACAAAATGCAAAGTGAGTGAACAGAAGAAAAATCTACATCAAATCAATATTTGGTGTGACCACCCTTTGCCTTCAAAACAGCATCAAGCATCAATTCTTCTAGGTACACAGTTTTTGAAGGAACTCGGCAGGTAGGTTGGCCCAAACATCTTGGAGAACTAACCACAGTTCTTCTGTGGATTTAGGCAGCCTCAGTTGCTTCTCTCTCTTCCTGTAATCCCAGACAGACTCGATGATGTTGAGATCAGGGCTCTGTGGGGGCCATACCATCACTTCCAGGACTCCTTGTTCTTCTTTACGCTGAAGATAGTTCTTAATGACTTTCGCTGTATGTTTGGGGTCGTTGTCATGCTGCAGAATAAATTTAGGGCCAATCAGATGCCTCCCTGATGGTATTGCATGATGGATAAGTATCTGCCTGTACTTCTCAGCATTGAGGAGACCATTAATTCTGACCAAATCCCCAACTCCATTTGCAGAAATGCAGCCCCAAACGTGCAAGGAACCTCCACCATGCTTCACTGTTGCCTGCAGACACTCATTCGTGTACCGCTCTCCACCCCTTGGCGAACAAACTGCCTTCTGCTACAGCCAAATATTTCAAATTTTGACTCATCAGTCCAGAGCACCTGCTGCCATTTTTCTGCACCCCAGTTCCTGTGTTTTCGTGCATAGTTGAGTCACTTGGCCTTGTTTCCATGTCGGAGGTATGGCTTTTTGGCCGCAAGTCTTCCATGAAGGCCACTTCTGACCAGACTTCTCCGGACAGTAGATGGGTGTACCAGGGTCCCACTGTTTTCTGCCAATTCTGAGCTGATGGCACTGCTGGACATCTTCCGATTGCGAAGGGAAGTAAGCATGATGTGTCTTTCATCTGCTGCAGTAAGTTTCCTTGGCCGACCACTGCGTCTACAGTCCTCAACATTGCCCGTTTCTTTGTGCTTCTTCAAAAGAGCTTGGACAGTACATCTGGAAACCCCTGTCTGCCTTGAAATTTCTGCCTGGGAGAGACCTTGCTGATGCAGTATAACTACCTTGTGTCTTATTGCTGTGCTCAGTCTTGCCATGGTGTATGACTTTTGACAGTAAACTGTCTTCAGCAACCTCACCTTGTTAGCTGAGTTTGGCTGTTCCTCACTCAGTTTTATTCCTCCTACACAGCTGTTTCTGTTTCAGTTAATGATTGTGTTTCAACCTACATATTGAATTGATGATCATTAGCACCTGTTTGGTATAATTGTTTAATCATACACCTGACTATATGCCTACAAAATCCCTGACTTTGTGCAAGTGTACCTAGAAGAATTGATGCTGTTTTGAAGGCAAAGGGTGGTCACACCAAATATGGATTTGATTTAGATTTTTCTTCTGTTCACTCACTTTGCATTTAGTTAATTGATAAATATAATCTATTAACATGTCTATCTTTGAAAGCATTCTTACTTTACAGCATTTTTTCACACCTGCCTAAAACTTTTGCACAGTACTGTATATATATATATATATATATATATATATATATATATATATATATATACACACACACACACACACACATGCACACAATGCTTCCTCTTAAACTTGCAAAGCCACTTACATCATTCATTTTGAATTAGTGTTGTTTGGATAAATATTGCTTGGTTGGGGTGCAATACTAAATGTGTTCTGATGCCCCCAGTGATGTTTTAATACTGTCCTAATGCTGTATTCCAAACTTGGCACAGTTCAGTGATTCATAGAACAATGATGGAGAGGTTCACAAAGTATGTTAGGAATTGAGCAGGAAAGAATGAGGGGGACCCAGATTATCACTCTACTCTGATGAGACCAGAGCCAAGCAGAAGAATTGGAATCCTGTAGACCAGGGGTCCTGCAAGTACGAGGGCCACCTGGGAATCAATCCAAGCACGAGGGCTACATGGGAATCAATCCAAGCACGAGGGCTACATGGGAATCAATCCAAGCACGAGGGCCACATGGGAATCAATCCAAGCACCAGGGCCTACATGGGAATCAATCCAAGCATGAAGGCTACATGGGAATCAATCCAAGCACCAGGGCCACATGGGAATCAATCCAAGCACCAGGGCCACATGGGAATCAATCCAAGCACCAGGGCCTACATGGGAATCAATCCAAGCATGAGGGCTACATGGGAATCAATCCAAGCATGAGGGCTACATGGGAATCAATCCAAGCACGAGGGCCACATGGGAATCAATCCAAGCACGAGGGCCACATGGGAATCAATCCAAGCACGAGGGCCACATGGGAATCAATCCAAGCACGAGGGCCACATGGGAATCAATCCAAGCACGAGGGCCACATTGGAATCAATCCAAGCACGAGGGTCACATAGGAATCAGTCCAAGCACGAGGGTCACATAGGAATCAATCCAAGCACGAGGGCCACATGGGAATCAATCCAAGCACAAGGGCCACCTTTGGGAATCAAGGTTAGACCCCCACCCACTTGCTGTTATTTCCTGTTCTGTAGGTCACATTTTAGCACAGCTTGACAGAGGGTTAGCAAGTTTAACTAGTGGGAATGGAAAGGTTACAGTGTAATGTGGTGTTGGCATGAAGCCTCTGACCTGAGTGTACTGGATAGTGAATATGGCGTGGGAGCGGCTGCTGGCATCATGGACATGGGTGGCAGCAGTTATTCTAAAACAGGAACAAAACAAAACAAACACAACTCAGACACACCAAACACAACAGCAGCGCGGACACCAGTATGGCAAAGGGTTCCTTCTGCGGAATGTTACATTTCTCACACTGATACTACTGCAAAAGGAAATATAGTTTGAAAACAAAACTGTGGTTGGGAATTAGGAAGCAGTGTCGCTCAGTGTCTGATTTCATATTTCTGAAATGGAACTGAATTAGGGGAAGCTTCAGGATTTCAATACAAACGCATATTGGGTGGAGATGGATTTCATGGTACAGGTATGCCACAGGATAACAAAACAAACACATTGGTAGACTCTCCCGGGGTAGGGAAATAATTATGCATTACCAATGATTCCTTCTTCTCACAAATCAGATCACTGGATAAAGGGGTCTCCATTGGTCCCATTAACCTTGCATTGAAGGCACTGGGAAATTGAATCTTTTAGTAAGAACTGTTGCTTCTTCCAGCATTTGTGAAAGTATTGGAGTTCTATGTGGAACTGCTTTCAATGCAAGCTCTCCCTTTCCCACCTACCTGTTTGCTATTCCCTCGTCCAGCAGATCCACCACTTGCTTGTAGTCTGAAACTACATGTTGGGACAGGCCTGGAGGAAAACACAGAGTAGAGAGATTGATATGGGTTCCTGTGACAGGCTGACCGAGGTAAGGAGACTCAAAGTCAGGATGTGCAGGGAAAATAAAAGACTTTTAATTAAACAAAATACACAAAACAAAAGGCACAATGGCCAACCAAAAAGACAAACACAAAAACAGGCATTAAACAAACTATACCAAAACAAACCACTCACTCTCTCACACAGGTCTTCTCCCTCTCACAAACACTCACCAACTAACATACCCAACCACTCCCTTTTATACAGGTGCCTGGACTAATTGGGCAATTCGCACCTCATTAGCCCAGGCACATTCCACACATTCCTCACACAAACTCACTCACTCACTGAACCACACCCCAAACTCACTCATATCCACTCTAAAACAATACAAAAAACACAAAACCACCACAAAATAGGCTGCACCCCATCACACACCTCCCCTCCTTGTGCGCAGCACAACATGGCCTAAATGGCCACCTCCCCCCTTAAAGTCCCAAAATAGTCTCTTCTGGTGCTGGGGAAAAGACAGAGGCTTCCCCTGGCCCACAAGCAGTCCGGTGGTCCCAAGCAAAGATAGTCCGGCAGCCCCAGGCCATAACAACGGACCCTCAGGAGGCGACGGCAGCAGCGGACCCTCGGGAGGCAACAGCGGACCCTCGGGAGGCGACGGCGGCAGCGGACCCTTGGGAGGGAAACTCGGGAGGGGAGCCCCTGGCCATGAAGGCGGCAGCGGGAGCTCCACTTCTCCCTCGTACTTTGTAACTGGTGACTCCCCAGGCGATGCGGAGCACCAGGCAACCCCAGGCGAAACAGGACCCTCGGTGACCCCAGGCGAAGCAGGACCCTCGGCGACCCCAGGCGAAGCAGGACCCTCGGCGACCCCAGGCGAAGCAGGACCCTCGGCGACCCCAGGCGAAGCAGGACCCTCGGTGACCCCAGGCGAAGCAGGACAGGCAGCAACCCTATAAGAAACAAATGCGGAGCAGCAGGCAACCCCAGGCGATGCGGAGCAGCAGGCAACCCCAGGCGATGCGGAGCAGCAGGCAACCCCAGGCGATCCAGACGTGGTATCCCTGAGCGGAGTGTCTGTGGCATCCTTGGGCGGTGCGAAAGGCAGGCATCCTTGGGCGTGCGAGGCAGGCATCCTTTGGCGTGGCCAACAGTGCAGGAACCTCCGGCTAGGGTGGCAGTGGCCAGAGTTCCTCTTCGCTGTTGGCAACAGGAGGTAGAGCCCGCTCCAGCTCCTCTAATGGCGGGAGCAGGAACAGCAGCTCGTCTCCCTCTGGTGGCGGAGGCGGGAACAGCAGTTCATCTCCCTCTGGTGGCGGAGGCGGGAACAGCAGCTCGTCTCCCTCTGGTGGCGGAGGCGGAACAGCAGCACATCTCCCTCTGGTGGCTGCTGGCTCCTCCGACAGCGGGGTTAGAGCTGTTGGCACTGCCGGCTCCTCCGACAGCGGGTTAGGGCTAGTGGCGCTGCCAGCTCCTCCCGACAGCGGGGTAGGGCTGGTGGCGCTGCCGGCTCCTCCGACAGTGGGGGTAGGGCTGGTTTGCACCGTGCTCCCTTCAGCAGCATAAATAGAGGCTGCTGGGGACACCAGCATCCTGCCCTTCTCCCCCAGAAAAATTCAGGGGGTTGAGCCTGTAACTCCTCCCCTTCTGGCCCTGGAGATGGCAGTAATGGCTCCTCCCTCTCTAGCTCTCGGGACGGCAGCAGCAGGTGAACCAGCAGGCATGCTCCCTCTGCTGGTGGCGGCAATGGAGGAAGAGACATCAAGTAATCTTCCCCTGCTGGTGGAGGTGGCACCAGCAGGTATTCTCCCTCTGCTGGTGGCGGTGGGAGCGACGGGTAGTCCTCCCACAACGGTGGAGGCGGGAGCCACAGGCAGTCCTCCCACTCCGGTGGAGGTGGGAACAGCAGGTAATCTTCCCCTGCTGGTGGAGGTGGCATCGACTCCTCCCTCTCGGGCCGTGGACGCACCGACTCCTCCCTCTCGGGCCGTGGGCGCACCGACTCCTCCCTCTCGGGCCGTGGGCGCACCAACTCCTCCCTCTCGGGCCGTGGGCGCACCGACTCCTCCCTCTCGGGCCGTGGACGCACCGACTCCTCCCTCTCGGGCCGTGGGCGCACCGACTCCTCCCTCTCGGGCCGTGGGCGCACCGACTCCTCCCTCTCGGGCTGTGGACGTTCGGGCTCCTCCAACTCGGGCTGTGGGACGTTCGGGCTCCTCCCACTCGGGCTGTGGACGTTCGGCCTCCTCCCACTCGGGCTGTGGGCGTTCGGGCTCCTCCCACTCGGGCTGTGGGCGTTCGGGCTCCTCCCACTCGGGCTGTGGACATTGGGCTCCTCATAGTACCGGAAAGGACAGGCGGCAAACTGATGTTGCTGGTTACAGAGGGGCACAACAGTGGTGACCTACAGCTCCTCGGGTGCCTGGCCCTGATGTACTCCTCCTCCTCCCTGTCCCTCGCTTCCGGTCTTTCTTCCACCTCATCCTCTCTTCCTTTTTTCCCCTTTTTTTTTTTTTTTTTTTTTTTAAACAAAACAAACAAAAAAATCCTGCACTCCTGCTCCAAGTCTCCAGAGGCACTCTCCCTCTTCTGACACCACCTGTGACAGGCTGACCAAGGCAAGGAGACTCAAAGTCAGGATGTGCAGGGAAAATAAAAGACTTTTAATTAAACAAAATACACAAAACAAAAGGCACAATGGCCAACCAAAAAGACAAACACAAAAACAGGCATTAAACAAACTATACCAAAACAAACCACTCACTCTCTCACACAGGTCTTCTCCCTCTCACAAACACTCACCAACTAACATACCCAACCACTCCCTTTTATACAGGTGCCTGGGCTGGTGGGCAATTCGCACCTCATTAGCCCAGGCACATTCCACACATTCCTCACACAAACTCACTCACTCACTGAACCACACCCCAAACTCACTCATATCCACTCTAAAACAATACAAAAAACACAAAACCACCACAAAATAGGCTGCACCCCATCACAGTTCCATACCAACCAATAAACAGAACTCAGACCTTCGACCTGATAGAGACACACACCATCATCCATACAGAACCATTAAACACGCAATAGTCCTGGATTAAGAAAAACTAAAGACAGTAAAGTTCAATGGCAAACATTTCAACTAGAGGTATTTTTTTGGGAGCCACTGAAAAAAGACTTCTAGTGGAAACATTTGTCAATGAAACTGAGTTTCTTTTGGTATTTCTGATAGATACACTGAAAGCTCATGTACAATGCACAGTAATGAATTCATCAAATGAAATCTTCACTCAAGATGTTTTTATTTCTGTAGAGTAACACTCTGGTTTTTCTCCCTTTCTGGACCAAATCAGAGAACAACTTGGATCGGTCCAGTGGCACTTTGTCATTCTTATGACATGTCTTTAGGGTATATTTATTATAAACAAATCGCACTTTATCACTGTTTAATGCCTTAATGCGTTTTACTTGTACTCATCTGCTCCCTATTTTACTGCATTTAATCCTGTACTTTACAGAGTACTGTACTGTAATCTGCCACTAGTGATATTCAATCTGTAGTATTTTGCATTTAATCGTACCCTGATGTAGCTATCACCAACACTGTTATTATTATTTGTTTATTTAGCAGACGCCTTTATCCAAGGCAACTTACAGAGACTAGGGTGTGTGAACTATGCATCAGCTGCAGAGTCACTTACAATTACGTCTCACCCGAAAGACGGAGCACAAGGAGGTGAAGTGACTTGCTCAGGGACACACAATGAGTCAGTGGCTGAGGTGGGATTTGAACCGGGGACCTCCTGGTTACAAGCCCTTTTCTTTAACCACTGGACCACACAGCCTCTGATATTGATTCGTATTTTGTAATATACTTGTACTTACTAGAACTGAAGTCATTGTATTTTATCTTGCTCTTAATTGTATTAATATTAGTACTGTGATTCTTGAAATGTATTTGTTTACGACTGTAAGTCGACCTGGATAAGGGCGTCTGCTAAGAAATAAATAATAATAATAATAATAATAATAATAATAATAATAATAATAATAATACATGACGTTAGGTAGTACTGGTAAAACCATTAAAGAGTATAGCGGGGTTCCGGAAAATATTGCGTTATCTGTCCCCACATGCTGTTTAATAACGTACCTGTAATGATTCCTTTTATTGTTAACATCTTGACAAAATGGCCGCTCTAGTGCACTGGAGTTTGAGATCTGTCCTCTAAATCACTGTAGGAAGAGCGAATAAGTGCTCTGGCTTTTCTGTTCCATACCACATCATGGATCATTATTGTTATTGCTGTGGGCAATAATCCTTACACTATCAATGCACTAGAGTGGCCATTTTGAAAAGAGCTTTGAAACAAACTGAAGTTAGAAGTGTAAAACGTTGTCAGGATGTTAACAATGAAAAGAAAAATTACAGGTATGTTATTTAAACAGTTGTAGCAACATGTGGGCAACTCCCCAGTAATGTTGTTGAAGCTGACACCCTGGTATCCTCCAAGAAGCTGCTTGACGAGATTCTGGGATCAATAAGCTATTAAAAATACAAATGAGCAAGATTGGCCGAATGGCCTCCTCTCGTTTGTAAACTTTCTTATGTTCTTATGTTCTTATAGCTTTTTAGCTTTCCACTGTAATACTTACACATGGCCTCTTTTCAATTGGTAATATTAAAAGACCAATAACCAGATCTGAATATCCCGCAATTATCTCTTATTAGCTTCAACCAATCACTGCCCGCTGCAGTTGTGCTGAAGATCCTTTTTCTGTATAGCTTTCAGATCAATTCAAATGCAGCATTGTGTAGTATATGAAAAAAAAAACAATCTGCATACTGTAGCTGCATTAAGTAAAATAAATAAGCAATCTTCAGCACAATAGAAGTGGAGAGCGATGAGTCTTACTGTCCTAATATTTTGTTACAAAGAAACACAAATGTAACACGAGACAACCAGAGACCCTGCTTTTCAATGTGAACATGGAGAAACCCAGATCAGCATTAACAATGGCATGCCTGCTGTTTTTAACTTCTGTGTTTCTCCTCCTCAGCCTTTGTTTTCTTATTTCCGCATGGATGACTGGCATGCTGCCAGCCTACCGCGCCCTGTCATGAGTTAATGAATCCCCCTAATTGCAAATCAGTCCATTTTCCACCTACATGTGCTGGTTTTCTGCTTCTGCGATTACTTGATATTCCCAGAACAGAAGCCGATTAGGGAAAGGGAATCTGATTACACCTCTCGACTGCAATCCTCTTCACATCATCGTATCTGCACTACTGCATGCTGATCGCTGAGAGTAAAGCGGGGAGTCAGTTAAGCAGGTTTTCATATCTGGTAGATTCAATTCACAGGTGTGTTTATATCCTGAAGGAACGGCACACACAAAAAACAATGCAGTAACAGCACCAAACACTTAGATGCTGCCCAGATTACTAAAAGCTACAATTCAAGCAACTGGGTATGAGTATGCAATAGCACAGTAATCTTAACTAATGTGGTGTTCTTTGAAGCTTTTCCTTGAATATGTTCTCTATGATTGCAGACAGGATGCTCTCAGGCTAAATCATTTCCAGTAATTAAATACAGTGTTAGCATGTGGGTCGGCCTTTAATGTGTCTTCTGTTGTGTAAAAAGGATGAGTTTGAGCATGCTGCACAGTCACTTTCAGGAGATCTATGAAGTTGTACAGAACGCCTATATGGTGCATATAGGTCATTTGTTCTTTGTCTGCGGAGCCGATAACACACGAGTGTGTCACAAGGAAATCATCAGCCTTGAGACACGCTATTAATAAAACCAATTTCATAAAGCCAGGAAGCACCCCCCTCCAGCCTGTTAATAATCTTTTGCTGGATTTGGCCACAACACAGCTTCCAAGGGGATGATGTCACTTCCTCAGCACTGCCCTGCCCCAGGACCCCGAAGGAAGCCTGAAGCTTTTCCAGGACGAGGCTGAAATGTGGAGCAGGGAGGGACTCCAGACCTTAACTCTCTCTTGGACTGCCTGGATCGCATGGAGCAGGGACTGCAGACCTTAACTCTCTCTCGGACTGCCTGGGATCGCATGGAGCTGTTTCAATAATAGTAATGAGTTGTGTTGCAGTCTCCCTTCCTCCCTGCAGCTCTGCAGCCTTGCTGCAGCTCTGCAGCCTCCCTGGCTCCCTGCAGCTCTGCAATCTCCCTGGCTCCCTGCAGCTCTGCAGTCTCCCTGCCTCCCTGCAGCTCTGCAGTCTCCCTGCCTCCCTGCAGCTCTGCAGTCTCCCTGCCTCCCTGCAGCTCTGCAGTCTCTCTGGCTCGCTGCAGCTCTGCAGCCTCCCTGCGGCTCTGCAGCCTCCCTGCAGCTCTGCAGTCTCCCTGGCTTCCTGCAGCCTCCCTGCAGCTCTGCAGCCTCCCTGGCTCCCTGCAGCCTCCCTGCAGCTCTGCAGCCTCCCTGGCTCCCTGCAGCCTCCCTGCAGCTCTGCAGTCTCCCTGGCTCCCTGCAGCTCTGCAGCCTCCCTGCAGCTCTGCAGCCTCCCTGTCTGAGAAGTCTCACCCTGAACGTAGGGGCCCTTCTCAGGGTGCTCCCGAACCCGAAGCGTGAAGGGTTTCTTCTTGTCAGGTCGCTGGAGCAGGTCTCGCACACGCTCGTTGTAGATCTCGAGAAAGCTGGGAGAGAAACAGAAAGAAATGACTTCCTAAAAACACAGAACTACAAAGTACTGACTGTTTATCTAAAGTGAAGACTAGTGCTTGAAGCTGAGGGACTGGCTGACAGTGTGGCCTAGAAGTTAGAGCTGAGGGACTGGGAGGGAAGCAGTGTGGTCTAGTGGTTAGAGCTGAGCAACTGGGAAGGAGGCAGAGTGGCCTAGTGATTACATCTGAGGGACTTGGAGGGAGACAGTGTGGCCTAGTGGTTAGAGCTGAGCTACTGGGAGGGAGGCAGTGTGGTCTAGTGGTTAGAGCTGAGCGACTGCAAGGAAGGCAGTGTGGTCTAGTGGTTAGAGCTGAGGGACTGGGAGGGAGGCAGTGTGGTCTAGTTGTTAGAGCTGAGGGACTGGGAGGGAGGCAGTGTGGTCTAGTTGTTAGAGCTGAGGGACTGGGAGGGAGGCAGTGTGGTCTAGTTGTTAGAGCTGAGGGACTGGGAGGGAGGCAGTGTGGTCTAGTGGTTAGAGCTGAGGGACTGGGAGGGAGGCAGTGTGGTCTAGTTGTTAGAGCTGAGGGACTGGGAGGGAGGCAGTGTGGTCTAGTGGTTAGAGCTGAGTGACTGGGAGGGAGGCAGTGTGGTCTTGTGGTTAGAGCTGAGGGACTGGGAGGGAGGCAGTGTGGTCTTGTGGTTAGAGCTGAGGGACTGGGAGGGAGGCAGTGTGGTCTAGTGGTTAGAGCTGAGGGACTGGGAGGAAGGCAGTGTGGTCTAGTGGTTAGAGCTGAGCGATTGGGAGGGAGGCAGTGTGGCCTAGTGGTTAGAGCCGAGGGACTGGGAGGCAGTGTAGTCTAGTGTAGTCTAGAGCCGAGGGACTGGGAGGCAGTGTGGTCTAGTGGTTAGAGCCGAGAGACTTATAATAAGGCTTTTAAAGTAAAGTAATTAGAGAGAGCTGTAGTGCAGACTGGCACTATGGGTTGTTCTGTATCCAGTTTTATGCCGGGACATTGAAAGGCAGTGGTGCACTTGACCATGGGTAGGTACTGAAGGCTCAGTTGAAAGGCAGTGGAGCACTAGACCATGGATAGGTATTGAAGACTCAATTGAAAGGCAGTGGTGCACTAGACCATGGGTAGGTATTGAAGACTCAATTGAAAGGCAGTGGAGCACTTGACCATGGGTAGGTACTGAAGGCTCAGTTGAAAGGCAGTGGAGCACTAGACCATGGATAGGTATTGAAGACTCAATTGAAAGGCAGTGGTGCACTAGACCATGGGTAGGTATTGAAGACTCAATTGAAAGGCAGTGGAGCACTAGACCATGGGTAGGTACTGAAGACTCAATTGAAAGGCAGTGGAGCACTAGACCATGGGTAGGTACTGAAGACTCAATTGAAAGGCAGTGGAGCACTTGACCATGGGTAGGTACTGAAGGCTCAGTTGAAAGGCAGTGGAGCACTAGACCATGGATAGGTATTGAAGACTCAATTGAAAGGCAGTGGTGCACTAGACCATGGGTAGGTATTGAAGACTCAATTGAAAGGCAGTGGAGCACTAGACCATGGGTAGGAACTGAAGACTCAATTGAAAGGCAGTGGAGCACTAGACCATGGGTAGGTATTGAAGACTCAATTGAAAGGCAGTGGTGCACTAGACCATGGGTAGGTATTGAAGGCTCAATTGAAAGGCAGTGGAGCACTAGACCATGGATAGGTATTGAAGACTCAAGAGACAGCTCCTACCTGACTTCCACTCTGCAGGAATTTTGTCCTTCTGGATAATCATCAACCCTGGAAAACAGAGCCTATGGAAACAAAATATGTTTTAATATTTCAGTATATTTTTCATTAAAAAATCAATGTAAAAGATTCTGCAATAAAAGTATTTGTGATGAAGTAATACCTCACATATCCTGGGGGTTAGCCCTAAAGACACCTGTTAAAGAGAAGGATGAAATTGTTACATTCAATATTTCACATACTGTACTAGCCTTCCAAACTACGATTGTATCTGGATCTAGGAAAGACACATCCACTCAGCAGAAGAACCTAATACATCTATACCCATTAATTTGTATTCAGTTTAAGGCATGGAAACTACTGAAGTAGTTACCTAGGGTAGTCTTTCTGTAAAATAACCCATATGAGCTAAAGCTCTGTAAAGATGGCCAGGGGTCACTTCTACCTCTTTCTTTAAATAACTGAAAGTGTTTGTGGTTGCATTTCTGTTTGCTTGCTTTCCAAACACTAGACAAAACATCACATAATACATGTACTGCGATCTTTGGATCTGGTGTTTTGTGATGGGTGTCTCTTGTACTAAGTTAACTACTGTTAAACATATACAAGAGTTGTCATCTTTTTAACTTTAGGATTGTGCTTTTTGTTTAATGGGATGCCATCTGTGCACAGTATAGGATGTACTGAACTCGAATTTGGATAAATTCTTATCGGTGACTGTTTGACTTCTCATATGTGTGGTACAGACAGAGAAGTACAGAAGAAGGAGAGAATAAGAGAGAGGGAGAGAATAAAAAGGAGAGGGAGAGCTTAAGAAAAAAAAAGAGAAAGAACAAGAGAATACAGCCACCCCCCGCATCCCCCCTTGTGAGAGACCCAGCCCTTACCGGTGTTCCCATCATGGTGTAGGTCTTCCCCGAGCCCGTCTGCCCGTATGCAAACAGACACACATTGTAGCCCTTCACAGCTCCAGACAGCACTGAAGTGCCAAGGTCCTGAAACACCTGCCCCGGAAAGAAACACACAGACCCTCAACATCACAGCAGTGTGGAGCAGAGACCCTCAACATCACAGCAGTGTGGATCAGAGAGGCCCTCAACATCACAGCAGTGTGGAGCAGAGAGACCCTCAACATCACAGCAGTGTGGAGCAAAGAGACCCTCAACATCACAGCAGTGTGGAGCAGAGAGACCCTCAACATCACAGCAGTGTGGAGCAAAGAGACCCTCAACATCACAGCAGTGATGAGCAGAGACCCTCAACATCACAGCAGTGTGGAGCAGAGAGACCCTCAACATCACAGCAGTGTGGAGCAGAGAGACCCTCAACATCACAGCAGTGTGGAGCAGAGAGACCCTCAACATCACAGCAGTGTGGAGCAGAGACCCTCAACATCACAGCAGTGTGGAGCAGAGAGACCCTCAACATCACAGCAGTGTGGAGCAGAGAGACCTTCAACATCACAGCAGTGTGGAGCAGTGACCCTCAACATCACAGCAGTGTGGAGCAGAGAGACCCTCAACATCACAGCAGTGTGGAGCAGAGACCCTCAACATCACAGCAGTGTGGAGCAGAGAGACCCTCAACATCACAGCAGTGTGGAGCAGAGAGACCCTCAACATCACAGCATTGTGGAGCAGAGAGACCCTCAACATCACAGCATTGTGGAGCAGAGAGACCCTCAACATCACAGCAGTGTGGATCAGAGAGACCCTCAACATCACAGCAGTGTGGATCAGAGACAACAGCACAAGGTAAAGGTGCTTGGGCACACAATACTGTGATCATGATATATAAAATTGTACAAAGGTTACATCTTAGAAATGTATTACCTGATTATATTTATGAGCAAACATGGGCGTTTGTTAGGAAATTATCAATCCACATACTGTGTACACTAGAAGCAAAGTCACAATCTACTTTCTTCATTGTACTGATACATCTTTCAGCTCTAACCACTAGACCGCACTGCCTCCCAGTCCCTCAGCTCTAACCACTAGATCGCACTGCCTCTCAGTCCCTCAGCTCTAACCACTAGACCACATTGCCTCCCAGTCCCTCAGCTCTAACAATTAGACCACACTGCCTCCCAGTCCCTCACCTCTAACCACTAGACCGCACTGCCTCCCAGTCCCTCAGCTCTAACCACTAGACCGCACTGCCTCCCAGTCCCTCAGCTCTAACCACTAGACCTCACTGCCTCAAGCACTGCTGAAATGTAACCACGGGAGTTGCAATTAATAGCTCAGCAGTCCATCAATTAATAGAGTGGCTTCACCTTCAGGTCATGTACCTTGGTGTTTTGCCCAAGTGTGTACAGCAGCATTCCCTCATACAGCCCTCATAGTACAGTATGTGGCTCAGAGCCAGCCCTGGCTCAATTGTTTCCTGGGGACATTTTTTCTTAAGGGTCAGGAAAAAACAGCGCTGCTCTAAAACAGACTTATTTTGCATGAGTTATAATCATTACTAGACAATGTCTTAATCAGTGCAGAGTGTAATAGTATGAATCATTCATTTTTGTATTCTTATAATAGCAGTTATTATTATAATACAGTTTCATTTCTCCTATAATTGACAGATGAAACGTTCAGTACTAAGTGAATTTAACATTTTGCCAGTAGTTAGTGAGACTGTGACTGTTCAGTTCTCCAGTGCCAGCTTTTAGAAAAAAAAAAAGCGACATATTTTACAACTGAAAGTATTATTCTGCTATCACATATTACAATCAATACGACAGATACATAGTGTATCACAATCACTAGTGTATCTGCACTAAACAGTGGACCATCAGTATTTGCCAGGAAACGATTCATTAAACACAATAAAACACTATCCTGTCCCTACCAGTAATGAGCTGTAAAGGACTGCAAAATAAACAAAAGATGAGGATTGCAGCACCTGTTTATCAATATCAGGAAACTGTACCCTAGGTTTAGTGTCCAACAAGAAACATCCACAGTGAAGATTAGGAGCTAGAAGATCCTGGGTTTGATCAGTCTTTAATGCCATGTTTCCATCTGTAAAACTCATCTCGTTCATAGCAAAGTGGGACTGGCACCCATTCCATCAGCAGTCTACAATCTAGTTTGCAACCAGTATCAAAGGGCTACAATCACCAGATAGTAACCAAGTTGCATCACAGGTGAATGTACAGTGTGTATTCTATTTACAAACACTATTATTAACCCAATTCATTAATCCTGTACAGCAGAACACTTTGGTATAAGATGGGTTTCAAAATGACATGAGGCAAGTCTTTCAGTTAGAAAAAACAAAATGTAAACCGTAGCATCAGAGAAGCAACAATTAATCAATGAAGCGATTATTGATCGCCATGGCATTTATTTAGAGATCACTGATCGATTTATTGCCCTGGTGTCCTATTTGGAGTGTAACGCATCACATCACTAGATACCCAATAGCACCATAGTTTATCTCAATATAGTAATTGTATAATAATGTGCACACATTGATCTTTTCAGATTTCGTGATTTCATTTTTTCTGCTTCTTGCTGTTGAATAATAAGTGTTCTGTTTTGATTATTAAATTGTTTTCTGATTACAGCAGCTTGCAGCTCTCTCCCCACCCCCTCATCTCAGGTGTTATAGTACGGAGTCCTTCCTCACAACAAACTGATGAATACACTGGTGGAAACGCTTGTATGCTTGTGTTAGTACTGCTTTTTTAAACTTGAAAAATGTTTAAAACTTTAAAATCTAAGTTTCACAGTTTAGAATGAATTCAGTGCTGGGAAATGCACACACACTTGGAAGGGATCCCACAGAGAGAGCCTCTGTCCCGCCACTGTACCATGAACCACCCTGGGGAACGCCTCTGTCAGAGTGAACAAGAGTCTTCAGGTTAAAAACACTGTCATTGTGGGTCAACAAAGCTTCAATTCTACTGCTTAAAAACCATCAAGTTATAACTAGAGAGACACTGGCCCTAGTCTCTTATGGTGCCATTTATTTCTGTCACTTTGCACAAAGGGGGACAGCTCCCCCACAGCTCCTGCTTTGGGGGCTCAGGTGAATTACACAAATCATGCTTTTATTCATGAAGAAAAGTCAAGAGATGGAACAGTGCCACAAGAGAACACAGGCTTGAGCACTGCAGCTTGAGCGTCTCCAGTGTCCTGAGGTTTCTGTGCAGTTCTAGGCAGGAGGGTCCTATAGGGTTTGCATTGTGATGCCCTTAATGAATTAGCGGGATTATCCTTGTCTGTGAATGGCCCGCTGTGGTCTGGCACTAATGAGCGGTCTGAGTGCCTGTCCTGCCCGTCCATGCCAGCTAGGAGCTCAGGCGTGTGTTTGCTGAAACTGAGCCCCCACTCCTGCGCCACCTTGCCTGGCTGAAAACACTCTGAAAACACCACATATGTGTGCTAGTCTGCTCTTAGAAAAGGGCTGCAAAGTTAGTCCCACAGTGCTGGTGGGAACCATGACGTTTTTTATAGCATTTATATAGATTTATAGAATGGTGTTTTCATATTTACAGTACAACGCATTACATTTCAGTTCGAATTTCCTTTCAAAATTTAAAGAAATATTCTTTAGTTTTGAATTAGCTGGAAAAAGTATGATTCAAGTATAATACCATATTGCAGTCAAATCAAAACTGACACTGAAAGAGACACTTGTCAGTACTGGCACTAGGAGAGTGCAGCTGCAATTATTGTCCACCCTGCAACTGTGCCAACAGTAAGACAGTATATACATACAAAATCAATATGTCAGAGGGGACAAGAAACCCCTCCCATGTTAAAAGGGACATTTTTGACAGAACAGTTAGTAGGCTTGTAACGATACCCTAATGTCACGATTCCATACAAGCTATGGTCCCGATGAGCTGCTTTGTATGATGCATAATGAGATCAAATGTTAAACGACAAAATAGAAATGAGATGGGGAGAGTATGTGTTCATCATACAAACTATAAAACACACTTACTCTTCATTCAAGAACCACCTGGTGAACTACAATGAGCTGTGCTGTGCTTTTGGTCTTGTATCACGATACAAACGATACACGCCTCTATTGTAATGCGATACACTCCTCTATTGTAATAGGATACAGCATACACAATGAATCGTTACATCCCTAATAGTGAGCAAGGATGAAGAGTAATGATGTAAGCAGAATAAATAAGAGATTCACAGTGAGCACAATGTGATCTCAAACACGTAAGAAATTAAATAATTTTCTGAAAACATAAAGTATCCTTTTAAAATAGGGGTGTGCTAGATTTTACCAGCAGCAAATGAGAATAATGACAATAATACAATGCTGCTGTACTTGCTCAATTCCACACATCTGCAGCCTAGAGCAGTGAGGCAGAGTGCAAACTGCAACTGGCCAGCAGGAAATATTACAACATGACCGCCACTGTGTGGAACGAGGTTCTGCAATGGAAATATTACAACATGACCACCGCTGTGTGGATGGAGGTTCTGCAATGAAAATATTACAACATGACCGCCGCTGTGTGGATGGAGGTTCTGCAATGGAAATATTACAACATGACCGCCGCTGTGTGGATGGAGGTTCTGCAATGGAAATATTACAATGTGACCACCGCTGTGTGGATGGAGGTTCTGCAATGGAAATATTACAACATGACCGCCGCTGTGTGGAACGAGGTTCTGCAATGGAAATATTACAACATGACCACCGCTGTGTGGAACGAGGTTCTGCAATGGAAATATTACAACATGACCACCGCTGTGTGGATGGAGGTTCTGCAGCAGGAAATATTACAACATGACCGCCGCTGTGTGGATGGAGGTTCTGCAGCAGGAAATATTACAACATGACCGCCGCTGTGTGGAACGAGGTCCTGCAATGGAAATATTACAACATGACCGCTGCTGTGTGGAACGAGGTCCTGCAATGGAAATAATACAACGTGACCGCCGCTGTGTGGAAGGAGGTCCTGCAGCAGGAAATATTACAACATGACCGCCGCTGTGTGGATGGAGGTTCTGCAATGGAAATATTACAACATGACCGCCGCTGTGTGGAACGAGGTCCTATAATGGAAATATTACAACATGACCGCCGTTGTGTGGATGGAGGTTCTGCAATTGTTGTGTGGAACGAGGTTCTGCAGCAGGAAAGGGGGGAGATGGCAAGACATCTTCTTAACTAAGTACTGTAGTGTCTACCTTTATAAAAGTTTACCACAGTACATTTGTACAGTCATTTTGCACTGTATGCGCATGTAAAAAAGTGTTACCTACTAACACAAGCACAGGTTCCTCCATACTGTACAGCCTCTAACTCTAATTCTAAGAGAACACCCCTCGGGAAGCAAGCAAAGTGTTCTCTAAGACAGAGTTGACTGCCGGACACAATATGCCAAGGCCAATCACAAAATGAATCAATACATACAAATATATTTATTACGTATGTCATGACGAACGTGCATCAATATATGAAATGAATAGAAAAAGTAAGAGAAAAGCAATAGGCAAGTGTATGTTAATAAACTATAATAATAAACTAAACTAACAAAGCGCCCCTACATACGATAAAAACACAGAAGAGGCTCCAACAGTAATTATAGTAATAAGTATAAGTACGAGAATGAATCTGAACACAGTGGTTATTAACACAGCACCGCCACACACATCAAACATGCAGCCGCAGCTCTACATTACTCTCGCGATGACAAGTCAGCTTTGAAAAGATTAAATAAACCATTTCAATTTGAGTCTGATGATGATGTGTTATCAGGTTACAAAACAGCAACAAATAGCTATCGCTGCCAAAAAGGTGTTCTTTTAAGCAAAGTCCTGTTCCTTTAGGTAGAGCATTTACAAGAGGAAAAATCTGTATCTGCTTACCCAAATTCTAACTTGATTTTCCTAACCAGGTTTCAATGGAAGTGGACAAACAGTTGTATATGTAAAAATCTAAGCATGCGCAGAGTATGTGCATACATAAAGAAAGATGGACAGGTGTCATCTTTTTATAAGGCACATCCCCATTGGAACCTATCAGCAGCAACTACATGTAGAATAGCTCTGATTTTATAAATGTTTAAACCACAGGTTCTATAAAAACGGATTACGTGTGTTTATATCAGCTTTTCGTCTGTTTTTTATTTAGATGTAATGACTTCTAATATGTTTCTAAGTGTTCAGTAGCTACCTCTACACAAGTTGAGAGTGTACTATCAATTGCACTCTTTGTATGACGGCCTGGCACAGCAAAGACTGAGCGAGAAATACACTTGATTAGAGGCAGCCCCCGAACACCCATACAGATACAGTGAATACAAAACTGCATACAGAAGGTCGCAGCACAAAACTAGAAACATAAATAGCTTGCCCTTCACCTCCACATACAGTATCCCCAGATTATGAGACAATAACTGGAGCTAAAGAAGGTTCCTAACAAGTTTAATCTCAATGGACGTTCTCTAGAAATCAATCAAAATACAGAATAAAAGGATATGATCGGAAATAGGTGAAACGGAGTTCTGAAGGTTTTCCATTAATATGACATCAGGACAATGTATTAAAATAACTGCTTCCCAGTGCTTTACTGAACCAGTGCTGTATTTCCCCTCTTTCATAAACCCCTCAATGTATTTGATTAGAGAGTTCCACCCTTTCTTTCTTTCAGGCTCTACACTGAGCATCTCAGTGCCATGACAACCCCCCAGGTCCTTTCAGCCAGATGAACGGTACAGCAGCCTCCCCAGCAGAGGGGCAGCTGCACCCTCCGTCACACACCCCTGCCCTCCACTCGCACCCTGACCCTGCCATTCAGCTGCACCCTCCCAGCCCCCTCCCCTCCACTCCACTCCACTCCACTCCACTCCACTCCACTCGCACCCTGACCCTGCAATTCAGCTGCACCCTCCTGACACACACCCCTCCCCTCCACTCGCACCCTAACCCTGCCATTCAGCTGCACCCTGCCAGCACACCCCCCTCCCCTCCACTCGCACCCTGACCCTGCCATTCAGCTGCACCCTCCCGTCACACACCCCCTCCCCTCCACTCGTACCCTGACACTGCCATTCAGCGACGCTTCCCTGGTCAAGCGGACAGACAACCCCCCAGGTCCTTTCAGCCAGATGAACGGTACAGCAGCCTCCCCCAGCAGAGGGGAATAATTACAAAGAGTAATAAGATTATAATACAAACTTAACTTTAATATTACATTTACAATTACAAGATTTACATACATTTTATGAAAATAGTCTTATACTGTATACAAAAAACTGAAAATCTTCAGGGTGAAAGGGTGAGGCACAGAGAGAGAGAGAGAGAGAGAGAGAGAGAGAGAGGGAGGGAGAGGGGGAGAACTTGGATAAAGACAGCTGACCATTCCATTTTTCAGATTCCAGCTGAACTCTGGCACTGGCAGGAATCCCTCCAAAACAAGCAGCTGTGCAGCCCAGTGATCAACCCTCTCCTCCACACTGACACAGCGCAGCGATCAACCCTCTCCTCCACACTGACACAGCCCAGTGATCAACCCTCTCCTCCACACTGACACAGTGCAGCGATCAACCCTCTCCTCCACACTGACACAGCCCAGCGATCAACCCTCTCCTCCACACTGACACAGCCCAGCGATCAACCCTCTCCTCCACACTGACACAGCCCAGCGATCAACCCTCTCCTCCACACTGACACAGCCCAGCGATCAACCCTCTCCTCCACACTGACACAGCCCAGGGATCAACCCTCTCCTCCACACTGACACAGCCCAGGGATCAACCCTCTCCTCCACACTGACACAGCCCAGCGATCAACCCTCTCCTCCACACTGACACAGCCCAGGGATCAACCCTCTCCTCCACACTGACACAGCCCAGGTATCAACCCTCTCCACCACACTGACACAGCGCAGAGATCAACCCTCTCCTCCACACTGACACAGCCCAGCGATCAACCCTCTCCTCCATACTGACACAGCCCAGGGATCAACCATCCCCCCACACTGACACAGTGCTGTGGGACTGAACTGATGAGTGACTGTCAGACATATAGACAGGCCTCTCCATACAGTGCATCCCCAGATTCTGGCACTCTCAATAAGTGGTGCTAAAGACTATGTTTACCATGTTTCGTTGTGTGATAGTTGTGTACAGTATGGGCATGCAGGTGCCTCGATTACACCTGTCACCCATCTCCAGCCAGGATAGGACTGGCTGTGAACCTGACCCATGTATCTTCATGAGAGGAGAGGAGCTGCTGGTCTCGGGAATATGTGGATTTATTTGTGTGCAAAGGAGTTCAGTCTTGCAGATCATTTCTTGGTTCTGGTCAGCTGCAGCATGTTGCATTAGGGGGCACTGTTGAGCGTTGTTGTGGCAGACAGCGCTGCTATGATAGCATGTGGTACAAGGCTTTAAAACTTTAAAACCAACTTTCTAACCTCTTATTAACATGTGCCCAGGTCCCCTGTGCTGAAGATTTTCTCTTTGTGTGTGCAGTGTGCACTGGTTTCACTGTGTATACTGTATGCATTTGTTTCAAGTACCACTACTGCTTTATGGTAACGTCCTGTATGTGCAACTTTCCCATGCTCCAGCTTCACTCTGGCAGAACTGAGGCTGCAGTGCTGGGAATGAGAGGAGCCTGTATTAAATAAAAAATAATGGTGCTGCCAAAACCATTACTAAACATAGATATTGCTGAGCCGTTAACTTTTAATTCAAGACAGGGTGCCAGCAGCCGTTTGACCTGACGATATAGTCCTTGAATAAAAAGATATATTTTCTGGCCTAGTGCATTTAAAAGGCTCATGTTTCTGTAGGACGTTGAGACTGTAATTGAAAATGCAGCAGATGGAGGTGTTTGTGTTAAAGCTGGTGGAAGGCGGGTAATGCAGTATCCATTCCTCCCTCCAGGGCCCTCTTTCAGACTAAACAGCAGGAAGCTTGCTCCCAGGCTGATCGGGAGAGGGAGACACTGGAAAAAACACATTCCTCATACAGGGCCAGGAAATATCTGCAAACAATGAGACTGTAACAAACAGGGATGGCTTTTGGAAAGGGAATCCTGGTGCTGAGGATTACCTAAACACAGCAATAAGCAGGGTGTACAAAATGAATACACTGACACAGCCCAGCGATCAACCCTCTCCTCCATACTGACACAGCCCAGGGATCAACCATCTCCCCACACTGACACAGTGCTGTGGGACTGAACTGATGAGTGACTGTCAGACATATAGACAGGCCTCTCCATACAGTGCATCCCCAGATTCTGGCACTCTCAATAAGTGGTGCTAAAGACTATGTTTACCATGTTTCGTTGTGTGATAGTTGTGTACAGTATGGGCATGCAGGTGCCTCGATTACACCTGTCACCCATCTCCAGCCAGGATAGGACTGGCTGTGAACCTGACCCATGTATCTTCATGAGAGGAGAGGAGCTGCTGGTCTCGGGAATATGTGGATTTATTTGTGTGCAAAGGAGTTCAGTCTTGCAGATCATTTCTTGGTTCTGGTCAGCTGCAGCATGTTGCATTAGGGTTTGAAGTGGTGCTCTGCCTACAACCAACTTGGAAAACTCCAGCTTCATTACTGCAGTCAACGCTTCACAGAGTGCGGTTTCACAAAGAAAACAAAACAAAATCACCACCAGCTGCCCCCCCATCCGCCTCCTACTGCCCGTTAGAAATGACGTACTGTATTACCAGATTGTAGGGATTGTAACTCTAGAAGAACCCTGTGCGATTTAGCCAGGATGTTTTCTGCTTCTGAAAAACTTGGTGACAATCTCCTCAATGCACACATACATTAAACGTGTAAACACCTGTACTGTAAACACTGATTGATGATGCAAGTGCAGCCTGATTGGCTGACTTGCTGGGGTTACCTGGGAAACACTCTCTTGGGTAGCAAGATTTTCCAGTACAGACTAATTCTGTTAGAGCCAGGTCACAAACTACTAGAATTTATAATTTCACTGCCTTCCACACTGCAGCCCATCACCTTAACCACTGAGCTACTCAAATCCACTACCTTCCACACTGCAGCACAGCACTCTAATCACTGAGGTGTATACCAATTACCTTCCAAACTAGAGCCAAACAGTTTAGCTACTTAAGTGTTCAGATTCTTAAGTGGTATCTGTCTGAGCTGTGCAGTCAAATGTGGTAATCCAGCCAGGCACATGAAGTCAACCACAGCTAATTATTTCAATCCCCACAAAGAAAGAACTATTAAAAAAACAGCTTTCTCCAAGGAGAGAGAGCGAGAGACAGGGAGTGACACAGACAGAGACCGAGACAGAGACCGAGACACAGACAGACCGAGACACAGAGAGAGACAGAGACAGAGAGAGACAGAGACAGAGAGAGACAGAGACAGACAGAGACAGAGACAGACAGAGAGACAGAAAGACAGAGAGAGAGATAGAGAGAGAGAGACAGAGACAGAAAGACAGAGAGATAGAGAGAGAGACAGAGACAGACAGAGAGACAGAGACAGAGACAAAGAGAGAGAGAGAAAACAGAGAGATAGAGAGAGAGAGAGAGAGAGAGAGAGAGAGAGAGAGAGAGAGAGAGAGAGAGAGAGAGAGAGGGACAGGAAGTGCACTGGCAGTTGTTCATTTCCATTCTTGTTTGTAACACTTCTCTAGAATGTGTAGGTCAAGTCTCCCTAGGAGGAGGAGGGGGAGTTTTGTGAATTTTCAGATTATAATACTGTACTGTCTCTCTCTCGATTCTCCAACTGTTGAATTTATTTCTTTTTTTTCTCTCTCTTCCATTTAACAGTCGTTGTGTGCAAAACTGCATGTGTAAATCATTTGATTGTACATGGAAACGACTGTGAAGAAACATTGAATATAATAAAATTGGCTTACTTTACATTGTACACTTGCTACTATGTAAACACTAAGGCTAACACTTGTATTTGGCCTGCATATTTTTGACAGTGGTTAAACGTTAATTTAAAAAGTTGAACCCTTGCCAAACATTTTAACACTAAACTACTTACACCCCTAGTAAAGAAAAAACATGAACACTAAACTACTTACACCCCTAGTAAAGAAAAAACATGAACACTAAACTACTTACAGCCCTAGTAAAGAAAAAACATGAACACTAAACTACTTACACCCCTATTAAAGAAAATAAATGAACACTAAACTACTTACACCCCCAGTAAACAAAAACATGAACACTAAATTACTTGCACCACCAGTACAAAAACATGAACACTAAACTACTTACACCCCCAGTACAAAAACATTAACACTAAATTACTTACACCACCAGTAAAAAATATTTTAACACTAAACTACTTACACCCCAAGTAAAAAACATTAACACTAAACTACTTACACCCCCAGTACAAAAACATGAACACTAAACTACTTACACCCCCCGTACAAAAACATGAACACTAAACTACTTACACCCCCAGTACAAAAACATTAACACTAAATTACTTACACCACCAGTAAAAAATATTTTAACACTAAACTACTTACACCCCAGTACAAAAAAAACATGAACACTAAACTACTTACACCCCAGTACAAAAAAAAAACATGAACACTAAACTACTTACACCCCCAGTACAAAAACATGAACACTAAACTACTTACACCCCCAGTACAAAAACATGAACACTAAACTACTTACACCCCCAATAAAAAACATGAACACTAAACTACTTACACCCCCAGTAAAAAAAAACATGAACACTAAACTACTTACACCCCAGTACAAAAACATGAACACTAAACTACTTACACCCCCAGTAAAAAAAACATGAACACTAAACTACTTACACCCCCAGCAAAAAAACATGAACACTAAACTACTTACACCCCAGTAAAAAACATGAACACTAAACTACTTACACCCCCAGTAAAAAAAAAACATGAACACTAAACTACTTACACCCCAGTAAAAAAAAAAACATGAACACTAAACTACTTACACCCCCAGCAAAAAACATGAACACTAAACTACTTACACCCCAGTACAAAAACATGAACACTAAACTACTTACACCCCCAGTACAAAAACATGAACACTAAACTACTTACACCCCCAGCAAAAAACATGAACACTAAACTACTTACACCCCCAGCAAAAAACATGAACACTAAACTACTTACACCCCCAGCAAAAAACATGAACACTAAACTACTTACACCCCCAGCAAAAAACATGAACACTAAACTACTTACACCCCAGCAAAAAACATGAACACTAAACTACTTACACCCCCAGTACAAAAACATGAACACTAAACTACTTACACCCCCAGTACAAAAACATGAACACTAAACTACTTACACCCCCAGTACAAAAACATGAACACTAAACTACTTACACCCCCAGCAAAAAAACATGAACACTAAACTACTTACACCCCCAGCAAAAAAACATGAACACTAAACTACTTACACCCCCAGTACAAAAACATGAACACTAAACTACTTACACCCCCAGTACAAAAACATGAACACTAAACTACTTACACCCCCAGTACAAAAACATGAACACTAAACTACTTACACCCCCAGCAAAAAAACATGAACACTAAACTACTTACACCCCCAGTACAAAAACATGAACACTAAACTACTTACACCCCCAGTACAAAAACATGAACACTAAACTACTTACACCCCAGTACAAAAACATGAACACTAAACTACTTACACCCCCAGTACAAAAACATGAACACTAAACTACTTACACCCCCAGTACAAAAACATGAACACTAAACTACTTACACCCCAAGTAAAAAACATGAACACTAAACTACTTACACCCCCAGTAAAAAAACATGAACACTAAACTACTTACACCCCCAGTACAAAAACATGAACACTAAACTACTTACACCCCCAGTACAAAAACATGAACACTAAACTACTTACACCCCCAGCAAAAAAACATGAACACTAAACTACTTACACCCCCAGTACAAAAACATGAACACTAAACTACTTACACCCCCAGTACAAAAACATGAACACTAAACTACTTACACCCCCAGTACAAAAACATGAACACTAAACTACTTACACCCCCAGTACAAAAACATGAACACTAAACTACTTACACCCCCAGTACAAAAACATGAACACTAAACTACTTACACCCCCAGTACAAAAAACATGAACACTAAACTACTTACACCCCAAGTAAAAAACATGAACACTAAACTACTTACACCTCCAGTAAAAAAAAAAAAAACATGAACACTAAACTACTTACACCCCCAGTACAAAAACATGAACACTAAACTACTTACACCCCCAGTACAAAAACATGAACACTAAACTACTTACACCCCCAGTACAAAAACATGAACACTAAACTACTTACACCCCAGTACAAAAACATGAACACTAAACTACTTACACCCCCAGTACAAAAACATGAACACTAAACTACTTACACCCCCAGTACAAAAACATGAACACTAAACTACTTACACCCCCAGCAAAAAAACATGAACACAACTACTTACACCCCCAGTACAAAAACATGAACACTAAACTACTTACACCCCAAGTAAAAAACATGAACACTAAACTACTTACACCCCCAGTAAAAAAAAAAAAACATGAACACTAAACTACTTACACCCCCAGTACAAAAACATGAACACTAAACTACTTACACCCCCAGTACAAAAACATGAACACTAAACTACTTACACCCCCAGTACAAAAACATGAACACTAAACTACTTACACCCCCAGTAAAAAAAAAACATGAACACTAAACTACTTACACCCCCAGTACAAAAACATGAACACTAAACTACTTACACCCCCAGTACAAAAACATGAACACTAAACTACTTACACCCCCAGTACAAAAACATGAACACTAAACCACTTACACCCTGTGACGAAGAGCGAATGAATCCGAATCAACAATCTCCCTCTCGACCGGTGAGGGCACTGTACAACAGGAACTGCGGGCTTCGTACTGAATGGTTGGGCAGTTCATTCCGAGGACAGTCGGAAGCCGGCCATTCAGGAAGAGGGCGCAGTTAAGGTACCTGGAGTCATCGCCTAGTACAGTGAGCGAAGTTTCAGTCATGAATTGGAGGAGACGGATTGAACTAGCTATCGGAGGGGCGGGGCTTAGGGTACTTTAGGGGACATGACGCCGTAATCGTTTCCTTTTTGTTGTGGTTAATAGGAGGAGACAAGGACGGGATCCTTGAATGAAGTGTGGGTCCATTGATAAAAACGTGTATTTGTTTTGTCAGACGGCTGATACGAAGCCGGGAGCTGCCACGAGAAGCCAGCCCAGACCTGAATGCACAACAGCACCAGCACTCAGAGCACCGCACCTGCACCAGAGCACACAGTCTGGAGACGTGTGTTGTGTTTGAATTATTATTTCGGGACTGCAACCCCTTTGTTTTGTCGCTGGCAATACCCATTGCTGGGTAGAGTCAGCTTTATTATTTGAGTCCAGTTTTCGCTGGCAATACCCATTGCTGGGTACAGCCAGCTTTATTATTTAAAAAACCTCGTCAAGGAAATTAAAGAACCTGACCTGTGAACTTTGTGTTTGTCCTTTGTCTGGAGCACCTTGAATCACCTGTACACCGGAGCACTACAAACCACTTTGCCACACACCCCCAGTAAAAAAAAAATAACATGAACACTAAACTACTTACACCCCCAGTAAAAAAACATGAACACTAAACTACTTACACCCCCAGTACAAAAACATGAACACTAAACTACTTACACCCCCAGTACAAAAACATGAACACTAAACTACTTACACCCCCAGTACAAAAACATGAACACTAAACTACTTACACCCCCAGTACAAAAACATGAACACTAAACTACTTACACCCCCAGTACAAAAACATGAACACTAAACTACTTACACCCCCAGTACAAAAACATGAACACTAAACTACTTACACCCCCAGTAAAAAAACATGAACACTAAACTACTTACACCCCCAGTACAAAAAAAAACATGAACACTAAACTACTTACACCCCCAGTACAAAAACATGAACACTAAACTACTTACACCCCCAGTACAAAAACATGAACACTAAACTACTTACACCCCCAGTAAAAAAACATGAACACTAAACTACTTACACCCCCAGTAAAAAAACATGAACACTAAACTACTTACACCCCCAGTACAAAAACATGAACACTAAACTACTTACACCCCCAGTACAAAAACATGAACACTAAACTACTTACACCCCCAGTACAAAAACATGAACACTAAACTACTTACACCCCCAGTACAAAAACATGAACACTAAACTACTTACACCCCCAGTACAAAAACATGAACACTAAACTACTTACACCCCCAGTACAAAAACATGAACACTAAACTACTTACACCCCCAGTACAAAAACATGAACACTAAACTACTTACACCCCCAGTACAAAAACATGAACACTAAACTACTTACACCCCCAGTACAAAAAAAAACATGAACACTAAACTACTTACACCCCCAGTACAAAAACATGAACACTAAACTACTTACACCCCCAGTACAAAAACATGAACACTAAACTACTTACACCCCCAGTAAAAAAAACATGAACACTAAACTACTTACACCCCCAGTACAAAAACATGAACACTAAACTACTTACACCCCCAGTACAAAAACATGAACACTAAACTACTTACACCCCCAGTACAAAAACATGAACACTAAACTACTTACACCCCCAGTACAAAAACATGAACACTAAACTACTTACACCCCCAGTAAAAAAAACATGAACACTAAACTACTTACACCCCCAGTACAAAAACATGAACACTAAACTACTTACACCCCAGTACAAAAAACATGAACACTAAACTACTTACACCCCCAGTACAAAAACATGAACACTAAACTACTTACACCCCAGTACAAAAACATGAACACTAAACTACTTACACCCCCAGTACAAAAACATGAACACTAAACTACTTACACCCCAGTACAAAAACATGAACACTAAACTACTTACACCCCAGTACAAAAAAACATGAACACTAAACTACTTACACCCCAGTACAAAAACATGAACACTAAACTACTTACACCCCCAGTACAAAAACATGAACACTAAACTACTTACACCCCAGTACAAAAACATGAACACTAAACTACTTACACCCCCAGTACAAAAACATGAACACTAAACTACTTACACCCCCAGTACAAAAACATGAACACTAAACTACTTACACCCCCAGTACAAAAACATGAACACTAAACTACTTACACCCCCAGTACAAAAACATGAACACTAAACTACTTACACCCCCAGTACAAAAACATGAACACTAAACTACTTACACCCCCAGTACAAAAACATGAACACTAAACTACTTACACCCCAGTACAAAAACATGAACACTAAACTACTTACACCCCAGTACAAAAACATGAACACTAAACTACTTACACCCCAGTACAAAAACATGAACACTAAACTACTTACACCCCCAGTACAAAAACATGAACACTAAACTACTTACACCCCCAGTACAAAAACATGAACACTAAACTACTTACACCCCCAGTACAAAAACATGAACACTAAACTACTTACACCCCCAGTACAAAAACATGAACACTAAACTACTTACACCCCAGTACAAAAAACATGAACACTAAACTACTTACACCCCCAGTACAAAAACATGAACACTAAACTACTTACACCCCCAGTACAAAAAAAACATGAACACTAAACTACTTACACCCCAGTACAAAAACATGAACACTAAACTACTTACACCCCCAGTACAAAAACATGAACACTAAACTACTTACACCCCAGTACAAAAACATGAACACTAAACTACTTACACCCCAGTACAAAAAACCATGAACACTAAACTACTTACACCCCCAGTACAAAAACATGAACACTAAACTACTTACACCCCCAGTAAAAAAACATGAACACTAAACTACTTACACCCCAGCAAAAAAACATGAACACTAAACTACTTACACCCCAGTACAAAAAAACATGAACACTAAACTACTTACACCCCAGTACAAAAACATGAACACTAAACTACTTACACCCCCAGTACAAAAACATGAACACTAAACTACTTACACCCCCAGTAAAAAAACATGAACACTAAACTACTTACACCCCCAGTACAAAAACATGAACACTAAACTACTTACACCCCCAGTACAAAAACATGAACACTAAACTACTTACACCCCCACTACAAAAACATGAACACTAAACTACTTACACCCCCAGTACAAAAACATGAACACTAAACTACTTACACCCCCAGTACAAAAAAAAAACATGAACACTAAACTACTTACACCCCCAGTAAAAAAACATGAACACTAAACTACTTACACCCTCAGTACAAAAACATGAACACTAAACTACTTACACCCCCAGTACAAAAAAAACATGAACACTAAACTACTTACACCCCAGTACAAAACATGAACACTAAACTACTTACACCCCAGTACAAAAACATGAACACTAAACTACTTACACCCCCAGTACAAAAAAACATGAACACTAAACTACTTACACCCCCAGTACAAAAACATGAACACTAAACTACTTACACCCCCAGTAAAAAACATGAACACTAAACTATTTACACCCCCAGTAAAAAAACATGAACACTAAACTACTTACACCCTCAGTACAAAAACATGAACACTAAACTACTTACACCCCCAGTACAAAAAAAAACATGAACACTAAACTACTTACACCCTCAGTACAAAAACATGAACACTAAACTACTTACACCCCCAGTACAAAAAAAAACATGAACACTAAACTACTTACACCCCCAGTACAAAAACATGAACACTAAACTACTTACACCCCCAGTACAAAAACATGAACACTAAACTACTTACACCCCCAGTAAAAAAACATGAACACTAAACTACTTACACCCCCAGTAAAAAAAAACCCTCAGAACAATAGCGTACCTTTACCATGGCAACCCAAGCATCTAAGTTGGGCCCAATGAGTTTATAATAAGGCCTGTATTTACATCTATCACATTAGCCACGTACCTTCGGTCTCTCTTTGTATTAGTGCTTGCACTATTGAGATGTACCTGTGCTGGCCCTGCGGGCACTAAGTGAATAAACTAAACTAAACTAAACATGTCCTTTAAGATCCCCCCAGTGATAAGCATACCATATTTCAGGTGTTCTGGCATCACAAGAGAAGGACAGTACGAGTTTAAAATCCACTGCTCGTACAACGTCAGTAATCAATGCCCTTTCCCAGGCTTGGAGTCACATCTCTGATCTCTCCTGTGAGTCTGCCTGCCTCTCCCTTCCTATCTGTGTCACTGTTGGACTGCATGGCATCGTTGGAACCCCCTTGTTTGGCACTAGGCTGTGCCACTTTTACCCGAGCCACACAGCGCACGTCTGCAATGAAGTTCACCCATTCTCCTGTACAGAAGAGTGTTCCTCTCCTTTCTTCATGGTGATCTCTCAGGGACATTTTGAAATATGGTATGAATAATACTTTTGCTTTCCATTATTTAAAAATGAAAGAATATTTGAACATGAAAACCCCAAGTCTGTCCCAGCACAAAGTAAACACTGACACAAAAAATGACAGAACCATAATCTATAGAGCTGAAACAATCTGTGAGACAACAGAACTGGGTTTTTGTATTCTTTTCTTTTCTTTGTCTGTTGTGTACCATTGACACTGTAGATTTGCAAACCTTTAAACTAGAAATGGGGGCTTTTATGAACAAAAACAAAGTCATAATGTAGGGAGAACAGTTTGTAAAAAAAAAAAAAAAAAAGGTATTATGTGAAAAAGATCATAATGATTGATGTGCCAGAGGTAGTGAAACAGGCGACACCCCTGTAATGCAACCTAATTGAGAGAATCATAGAACACAGCTGTGTATTAGACCATTAATACCCCTAGCTGTACCCCACTCTGAAGTGTGTATACTAAATATCTTGGAATAGATAACGGATAATCGTGGCCTACAGAATGTTAGAATACAGCTGTGTACCAAGTGTGATCCCAATATCGGAAATATAGCGAGGCCTTTATCATCCTGAAACGAAGGTCACAAGAACACAATATGGCAGCCAGCTAGGACTCAGGTCCGTGTTATGTTACAGTAAGAGTTTCCACAACACTGAAAATATGAAGTCGGCATCAGCTGAATAATTTATTGTGATAGTTTAAACGTTTAATTGGCTCTTTCTCTGGACTGTTTGACTGTTTGAAATGACACATTATAGTGCATGTATGTGAAGTGCCAGGGAGACCCTGTTTGATTTCCTGCAGTCACTACTCTATATTACAATGTTAGGGGAAATCACTTGTATCTTTTCAATGTAATGCACAAAGTGCCTTGTAATAAACGCCTTTTCAGCAAAACAAAACTTCAGCTGTTAATAAAAAGCAGCATTGTGCTTGCGATCAAGTGACGTTCTTGGAGTAAAATGTCAGAGGGAAAAGAATAACGGACCATTTAAACTGCGGCAGCTGTGCTTTTGGCAAAACGCAGACAGAGAGACTGGGCTCTTATGCTGCAGCCCCCACCCCCTTGAAGATAAGCATTCTCGGGGCAAGTCTCTCTGCAACTACAATACAGCCGGATTCAATTATTGCACAAAAAGCCATTCTGCTGCTGCTGGCCTTCTCCTCAGCTCAGACTCACAAAGCCAGCGAGCAGAGGAATGCATGCAACCTTGCAAATATCCTAGAGGCATTCAAATCGCCCCTGCAAACACCCACAAACTTGGCACAAAATAAAGTTTGACTGCATGAATATTCTTTAGGATTAAACACATTTAACCACTTAATCTTTCACATATTGGGAAAAGCATCACAAGAAGCCCTCCTTCCATTTTTATACATGACTGCAGTATCTGTGTAGAAGACTCTGTGTACAGAATGTAATTGTATATGGAAAAGACTTAGACAAGAAATATTGAATATGAAATGACTTGGTCTGCACTGTACACTTAACGTGCATTTATTACTGACCCCTATTTGGACTGCAGACTATTAAAGCCTGTAGTTTTATCCCACTGACCCCTTCCATACTAAACATCATGAATAGATCATCGTTATTGGTCCCATTTCAAATCTGCAATGAGCAAATGATGACTGCCAAATCTACTAGGATATAAATGTTGTGGAAGATTGTGATTCAACACATCACCTTTTTTCATATTATGCTTTTATTATACTGATAGCATTTTACAGGAATAATTAAACAACAAAAGAGGGTTCAAGCAGACAGCACACGTGTGCAGTGATATTAACACACACACACACACACACACGCACGCTCACGCACACACACTCTCTCTCACACACACACACACTCTCTATTGACTGACTCTATTTTAATCTGTGTTGGATCTCATGTGTTTGGATGTGCTCATAGTTAACCTGAACCAATGCTTTCAGTGCAGCACAGAAACCAGTTGTAAATGCAGTGGAGACAGTCTTTGGATAGAGGGGAGGAGACACTTCTTCACACAGAGGGGCGAGGGGATGGAATGGGCTGCCTGGTTATGTTGTTGAGGCAGAATCACTAGGATCCTTTAAGATCCAACATGATAAAGTTCTGAGATCAATCAGCTACTTGGAAACGCATGAGGCAAATAGCCCCCTCTCGTTTGAATACTTTCTTATGTGCAGTCAGTCCCTAAAGAATTCCCTACATCAACAGGAGATATAAACAAACTGCTTCCTGAACGCAGAGTTGCGCTCAGTGATACAAAATAAAAAGCCCCACAGGAAGCGAGAGGAAAGTGAGCCTGGTCTTGGTTTCCTAGGGAACGCAGACAGGCAGCACCTCTTAAAGGGAGGCACTGGAGTCTGCGGAGGATCTTGTTTCCATTAGAAGTGGATTTCAATCGTGGTTTCTTGCTTCCATCAGCAGTAAAGAGACTGAGATCAATCCTGTTTGAATGGGTACTCTGTCAGTCCCAGTTTGGATTGCAGCTTGCACTAATACTATTAATGTTAATTACTGAAGATCACTCCAGCACAAACGTTACACTCGGTAGGTGTCAATCCATGGCCTGCACTGGCTCTAAATGATCTTTTACAGCTTATTAAAATATTTAAGATAGGGAAATGGGAATTCTATACAAGCATGCCAGTTACACACTGTACATTCCCCATTGACACAGATGTCAATTTAAAATTAGAGCTCTCAGTAAGATGAAGAAGTTGATGCCCATGACGTGTATCAGCAGTGCAGAATGGTCTAGAATAGGTAATAGCAATGAATAGTTATGAAAACTAGATAAGCGGTATTTAAGATCTCGGCTACAGGTCATAAGGTGAGCAGATGAGGTGTTAGTGTCATAGTATATCTATCACTGATTTACCGTACATGGAATAACGTGTTCTCACATTCAGACAGACAGACCCTTCATGTGTGTTAAACTGAAAGTTATTTGAAAAAATATTTGTTTCCATTCTGGGATCTCCCTAGAAATGAGACCTGGAGTCTTAGGGAGTAATTACCCCAATTAAACATTATTCAGATAAATAAAATAAAATGTACATATGAATAAATATAAGCATTGCAGACATTGCAGCCTTGATATACAGCCAGATTGTGATACACTCAATAAAGTGTGCTAAAAAGGACTGTACGGGTCATTCCGTGACAAATCACCCAACAGCCAACACCCTGCCACCTCCACTTACACCAAACTCAGAGCCAGGACAAACCACCCAACACCCTGCCATCTCCACTTACACCAAACTCAGAGCTCAGGACAAACCACCCAACACCCTGCCACCTCCACTTACACCAAACTCAGAGTTCAAGACAAACCACCCAACACCCTGCCACCTCCACACACCAAACTCAGAGCTCAGGACAAAACCCAACACCCTGCCATCCCCACACACCAAACTCAGAGCTCAGGACAAACCACCCAACACCCTGCCATCCCCACACACCAAACTCAGAGCTCAGGACAAACCACCCAACACCCTGCCATCTCCACTTACACCAAACTCAGAGCTCAGGACAAACCACCCAACACCCTGCCACCTCCACTTACACCAAACTCAGAGCTCAGGACAAACCACCCAACACCCTGCCATCTCCACTTACACCAAACTCAGAGCTCAGGACAAACCACCCAACACCCTGCCATCTCCACTTAAACCAAACTCAGAGCTCAGGACAAACCACCCAACACCCTGCCATCTCCACTTACACCAAACTCAGAGCTCAGGACAAACCACCCAACACCCTGCCATCCCCACACACCAAACTCAGAGCTCAGGACAAACCCAACACCCTGCCATCCCACACACCAAACTCAGAGCTCAGGACAAACCACCCAACACCCTGCCATCCCCACACACCAAACTCAGAGCTCAGGACAAACCACCCAACACCCTGCCATCTCCACTTACACCAAACTCAGAGCTCAGGACAAACCACCCAACACCCTGCCACCTCCACTTACACCAAACTCAGAGCTCAGGACAAACCACCCAACACCCTGCCATCTCCACTTACACCAAACTCAGAGCTCAGGACAAACCACCCAACACCCTGCCATCTCCACTTACACCAAACTCAGAGCTCAAGACAAATCACCCAACACCCTGCCATCCCCACACACCAAACTCAGAGCTCAGGACAAAACCCAACACCCTGCCATCCCCACACACCAAACTCAGAGCTCAGGACAAACCACCCAACACCCTGCCATCCCCACACACCAAACTCAGAGCTCAGGACAAACCACCCAACACCCTGCCATCTCCACTTACACCAAACTCAGAGCTCAGGACAAACCACCCAACACCCTGCCACCTCCACTTACACCAAACTCAGAGCTCAGGACAAACCACCCAACACCCTGCCATCTCCACTTACACCAAACTCAGAGCTCAGGACAAACCACCCAACACCCTGCCATCTCCACTTAAACCAAACTCAGAGCTCAGGACAAACCACCCAACACCCTGCCATCTCCACTTACACCAAACTCAGAGCTCAGGACAAACCACCCAACACCCTGCCATCTCCACTTACACCAAACTCAGAGCTCAGGACAAACCACCCAACACCCTGCCACCTCCACTTACACCAAACTCAGAGCTCAGGACAAACCACCCAACACCCTGCCACCTCCACACACCAAACTCAGAGCTCAGGACAAACCAACCAACACCCTGCCATCTCCACTTACACCAAACTCAGAGCTCAGGACAAACCACCCAACACCCTGCCATCTCCACTTACACCAAACTCAGAGCTCAGGACAAACCACCCAACACCACTTCCAGACAGATGTTTGTGTATATAGCCTGCAGGCTAGAGAAGACTTCAAGCTACTTTTCAAGAGCATCACAAAAGACACCTAGGTGCCACGTGCAATGAGAGTAAGTATATAAAAAACAAACAGCAATTACTCTGATTAGTGCATGGGATGGGCAGGGCTCAGCAGCATAATAATCAGGAACATGATACAAATCAGAACAAGTTATTCTGTTTGCCTCCTAAACAAAGCAGCTCCCCCAGGCTGTATCGCTTCCTTTGAGATTACAGAAACACTGTGTTATGTACGTATTTATGTATTTAGTTATGAAACTCGATTCCCTCACTAATGCAGTTTGTACAGGGTGTGGTCATTGCCACTTTACTGGGAAGGGCGTCATGAAAATCTCTGAGCACTCTTTTGTCCAACACAGCTTGCCACGTGTCCTTGTGCACCATAAAACCAGTCTCTAAAACTCACTTATCTGCTTCCAACAGCAAACTGGGGCTGCCATCTGCAGTCTACAAACTACAATCCAATCACACCTGTATGTGTAATGCTTGCTAATCAGTTATTAATTAATGCAACAACTTCTAATATTTTCCTGATGTAATAATATATTTGCAGTCCCTTCATGTCCACTCTGCTGTGCGGATTGTTTTTCTGCAGTCCCTTCATGTCCACTTTGCTGTACGGATTGTTCTTCTGCAGTCCCTTCATGTCCACTCTGCTGTACGGATTGTTTTTCTGCAGTCCCTTCATGTCCACTCTGCTGTACGGATTGTTTTTCTGCAGTCCCTTCATGTACACTCTGCTGTACGGATTGTTTTTCTGCAGTCCCTTCATGTACACTCTGCTGTACGGATTGTTTTTCTGCAGTCCCTTCATGTCCACTTTGCTGTACGGATTGTTTTTCTGCAGTCCCTTCATGTCCACTCTGCTGTACGGATTGTTTTTCTGCAGTCCCTTCATGTCCACTCTGCTGTACGGATTGTTTTTCTGCAGTCCCTTCATGTCCACTCTGCTGTACGGATTGTTTTTCTGCAGTCCCTTCATGTACACTCTGCTGTACGGATTGTTTTTCTGCAGTCCCTTCATGTACACTCTGCTGTACGGATAGTTTTTCTGCAGTCCCTTCATGTCCACTCTGCTGTACGGATTGTTTTTCTGCAGTCCCTTCATGTCCACTCTGCTGTACGGATTGTTTTTCTGCAGTCCCTTCATGTCCACTCTGCTGTACGGATTGTTTTTCTGCAGTCCCTTCATGTCCACTCTGCTGTACGGATTGTTTTTCTGCAGTCCCTTCATGTACACTCTGCTGTACGGATTGTTTTTCTGCAGTCCCTTCATGTACACTCTGCTGTATGGATTGTTTTTCTGCAGTCCCTTCATGTACACTCTGCTGTACGGATTGTTTTTCTGCAGTCCCTTCATGTACACTCTGCTGTACAGATTGTTTTTCTGCAGTCCCTTCATGTACACTCTGCTGTACGGATTGTTTTTCTGCAGTCCCTTCATGTCCACTCTGCTGTACGGATTGTTTTTCTGCAGTCCCTTCATGTCCACTTTGCTGTACGGATTGTTTTTCTGCAGTCCCTTCATGTCCACTCTGCTGTACGGATTGTTTTTCTGCAGTCCCTTCATGTCCACTTTGCTGTACGGATTGTTTTTCTGCAGTCCCTTCATGTCCACTCTGCTGTACGGATTGTTTTTCTGCAGTCCCTTCATGTCCACTTTGCTGTACGGATTGTTTTTCTGCAGTCCCTTCATGTCCACTTTGCTGTACGGATTGTTTTTCTGCAGTCCCTTCATGTCCACTCTGCTGTACGGATTGTTTTTCTGCAGTCAGAGATTCACTTCCCTCTTGTGTGCTGTGCATTGGACGCTCATTAGGTAACTCTACCATCAGCGCGGGTTGGAGAGATTGTGTTCTGCATGTCACAATACTAACTGAGGCTGTGGGAATCCCAACTGATTTGATCTCGATCTGCTGATGTAAATGAGTCTGAATTCAAATCGCTTTTAAGTCAGACCCAGTCGCATATCTGTCTCTAGCATTTGTGTTGTTGTGCGCATTGATCAACACAATCATTGTTTATACCTTTTCTACAGCCAACTAACTTACTCTAGACCTTTTATATTCAGGGATACCAAAATATTTAGTGAACAAAGAGGTCTCTGTGGTATAAAAGTGCTAAGAAACACCCCAACCCCTTGACATTTTGCATTCAGTCATCTGTCCATGCATACCTTGGGTGACCACATGGTTGTAGGTTCACCAGGTCAATTTGAGACTGTACACACATTGTGATAGTCCTTTGTCTCTTAAGAAAATATTAAAACTGGTCACCCAAAGCATACTATTCCTACAGTATATCACAAATAGTAGTGTTGGGACTAACATGGCTTTTTCATATTCAAATATTCTAATATTCTGTTAATATTTAAATGAATGTTCAAATATTCTTGAATTTTGAATTTGCTGGAAAACTAAAAGTATAATTATTATATGTAACTGCATCAAATGTATTTTATTTCAGATGCCATTTATGGATTGGTTTCTTTTTGTCTTATTGATACATTCATTTATAAATTCTAAAATGAACCCGTACAAACACAGTCTTTTATGCCACTGAATACATTTCAAGCAGTGTTCAAATACTTCTATATTTATCTAAGCACTACTGCATACATACATATTGGAACATGTTTCATTTAGAAAGACTGCTGGCCGTTTACAATAGTCTTCCATTTTTTAAAATTTTGTGTATCCTGCCTCTCTCAGAAATATGACCTTGTGGACCAGTTTGTTTGCAGTTAGTTTGTTTGATATTATTTCTCAGGAACCCTGTTGCGATGTGGTATTTTCAACACTATTAACACTACATGTGGCACTAACAGTTTAAAACACAGCTGCTGTGCTATGTATAACCACATCAACACATTTCCTATGCGGTCCGCCCGAGTGTGAGGTCCACATTAAGTAATAAAGTTGTCATCTAAGAGAAAGAAGGCTGGTTAGTTGACAATGGACCAGGCTGCGATAATCTCTCTACTTAAATCCTTCAGCCTGTATACTGCTCCCACTTGTCAGGTTTATTTAAGATCCCCGGGCTCCATATCAAGAGGGGATGCTATGGCAACACTAAACTTAACCGCCTGTTTGTCTGTGTTAACCTTCCAGATAAACAACTTTGGGTTTGAACTTACAAAAGGCATTGTCCTGTCTAATTTACAATATAAGAATGTATACAAAACCCACTGCCTTCCACACTGCAGCCCAGCACTCTAACCACTGAGCTACTCAAACCACTGCATTCCACACTGCAGCCCAGCATTAACCACTGAGCTACTCAAACCACTGCATTCCACACTGCAGCCCAGCACTCTAACCCTGAGCCACCCGACCGAACACTTTCTAGCCCAGGACTAAAAACTCCATGAGTTGCAAGGTTAATTCCGGCCTGTTCATGTACCAGGAGGGGTGTTGGCTGTACAAGCTCAGGCTTGCCTGTGTGGGACTGGGTGTTGCAGGCAGACCTCAGCACAAGAAAGACACTGTCCCTTGAGTAACACCTGCCATCTCAGCCTCAACCAACTGCCGTTTGACAGTAAACAAGCCGGTGACCCACAGCCCCATAAACTCCTCTCCATCACACAGCAACTAATGATCGCTTCAGTCATAGAAATCCGTCTTGTATGTCAATCACACTGCAACCAGTGATCGCTTCAGTCATAGAAATCCGTCTTGTATTTCAATCACACTGCAACCAGTGATCGCTTCAGACATAGAAATCCGTCTTGTATTTCAACCACACTGCAACCAGTGATCGCTTCAGACATAGAAATCCATCTTGTATTTCAACCACACTGCAACCAGTGATCGCTTCAGACATAGAAATCCGTCTTGTATTTCAATCACACTGCAACCAGTGATCGCTTCAGACATAGAAATCCGTCTTGTATTTCAATCACACTGCAACCAGTGATCGCTTCAGACATAGAAATCCATCTTGTATTTCAACCACACTGCAACCAGTGATCGCTTCAGTCATAGAAATCCGTCTTGTATTTCAACCACACTGCAACCAGTGATCGCTTCAGTCATAGAAATCCGTCTTGTATTTCAATCACACTGCAACCAGGGATCGCTTCAGTCATAGAAATCCGTCTTGTATTTCAACCACACTGCAACCAGTGATCGCTTCAGTCATAGAATTTTGGGGAGGTGGTCAATGCTAACTGAGCCGCTGGGCACCATGACTAGCTCAAAAGTTTCAGCCTTGTCTTGGCTCACTGATGTTGAATGAGTCGTGCTACAGATGGGAGGGGAGGGGCAGGGGGAGACTGCAATAAAACATAAGGCAGCTTTATCTACTCCACAATGAGCCAGCTCTTTACACAACACTGGGGAAACTCATACTCACTGCCTGCCAGTCTGCAACCCCCCTGGCACTGTCCTATAGTAACTCCATCCTAGCTGGCTGCCCTACCCCTCGAGGGACACATTGAACCTGCACTTCAGCAACACAAACCTGCTAATTACAGTACATGCCATTGCTCATTCACACAATGCAAGCATCACCTCAAATGCTAAGAAAGCTATTTGCTATTTCCACTTCCCCCTAAGCAGGGGTGCCCAGTAAACCCGGTGAGTGAGTCCCAACAAGATAATCTACAGCTATGACCAAAAGTTTTACAGCACCTAGAATTTTAGGATTTTATTTAACATCATGTAATCAAAGACACTACAAAATGATATGATACAGTATTAGATTTCAAAATGTCACATGTTTTAATTTGTTAGTTTTTTGTTAATTATATGGAAAGCAGTATGCAATAATCTGTTAACGTAACATTATTCAGCAGGTTTCATTCAACTTTATGAAGCAAAATGTGTTAATTCAGTTCTACAGGGTGATGCAAAACCTTTGGCCATATCTGTATAACATTGACTTAACCAATACCCTTCTGGATTAGATTCACGTTTAATTTATGGATATTAAAAGCTGTCTGAAACAATGCCCAATGACATTTAAAATAGTTTCCTCGAAATTCCCAGGAGATGCAGTTCCATAGCCCAGCCAGTCAATGGAGTAAAAAGAGTCGGCACTCACCTCTTCCTGGGATGAGTAGTTTGGGTCATTGGGATCGACCGACCAGTAGCAGTAATCAAACCCGAAGCCCATCAGCTTCTCCCTGGAGTCTCCTGGACCATCGAGCTTCCCATCCAGCTGGGACAGAACAAAACAGCAAGGACACCAGGGTCACATATCACACACAGAACAAAACAGCAAGGACACCAGGGTCACATATCACACGCAGAACAAAACAGCAAGGACACCAGGGTCACATATCACACGCAGAACAAAACAGCAAGGACACCAGGGTCACATATCACACGCAGAACAAAACAGCAAGGACACCAGGGTCACATATCACACGCAGAACAAAACAGCAAGGACACCAGGGTCACATATCACACGCAGAACAAAACAGCAAGGACACCAGGGTCACATATCACACGCAGAACAAAACAGCAAGGACACCAGGGTCACATATCACACGCAGAACAAAACAGCAAGGACACCAGGGTCACATATCACACGCAGAACAAAACAGCAAGGACACCAGGGTCACATATCACACGCAGAACAAAACAGCAAGGACACCAGGGTCACATATCACACGTAGAACAAAACAGCAAGGACACCAGGGTCACATATCACACGCAGAACAAAACAGCAAGGACACCAGGGTCACATATCACACGCAGAACAAAACAGCAAGGACACCAGGGTCACATATCACACGCAGAACAAAACAGCAAGGACACCAGGGTCACATATCACACACAGAACAACTAGGAAGCATTTGTAGACCTTTTTTTTACCCCACTCATTTCTGTTGCTCATTAAAGGTCATAAGCACCATTAAGAGTCTTTAAGATAGGGCTACTGATTCTCCACGATCGTGGAATCAAGGACGGAATCAGGCATTGGGAATGGAATTGGCATTTTGGGAATGGAATTCTGCTTTGCAACTGCACCTTTTAGAAAAAAAAAAAAAAACCTGTGCAAACAGTCTTTTACCGCTGTTATTATCCTATAAAAAATAATGGATTGCTTTGAAAACTACACTACCCAGAAGCCCAGCGATGACACTTGTATAAAACGTTTTTATATGTTGTTATTGGTGGTTTTGTGGGCGTTACGCTGATGGACTGTTTGTCTCTGTTGCAGCGCTGACTGTGTGCAACTAGCTGTTTTGTGAGAGTTGTGATCTGTGCAATAATTTTGGAGTTGTATATACAGAAAAGTCAAAAGTACCTGGAAAAACGATCGTCAACGCCTCGATTAAAAAAACTTTGAATTTATGTATTAATTTATTTAGTTATTATCACAAATCCATTACCCCTTCACCCGCTCAACACTAGGAACGGTGGTTGAGGTGAAACCTTTAGTTTTTATAACCTGTTATTTCTAATTTATCATTAACTCCTTAATAATACTGCATACTCGGAGTGATTTTTTTTTTTTTTACTCATGTTGCTATAAAATGGCTCTCTCAAAATTGTAGATTCAACAATGAGTGGACAAATAGATACTTATTTATTTTACCAACTGTACCGAATGCAAAGTCAGTGTGTTTATTGTGCAATGAATGTGTGTCACTAGTTAAGGAATACAATATGAAAAGACATTTTGAAACCAAACAAGGAGCTTTTGGAAATACGTATCCAGAGGGCACAGTAGTTAGAAGCTCAAAAGTAGAATCACTGATCTCTTCTTAACAGTTATACTATTGATATGTCACATACATTTTAAAATGTTTGTAATGGTACTCCATTAAATTCTCATGCTGTTCTATTATTAAAGTACTATTCATATGGTAAAATGTGTAAGTTTTGTTCAATATATGAACAAAGTTATGTAATATTTATTATTGCTTAAAAATGTGCAGAGTAAAATACTCTGCTCCGCCTACTCCTAACTTTTTTTTCAATCAGGCCCCCTTAAATTTAAAAAAAACGAGTTGAAGAGCCCTGCTCTAACTAAGGCAACTCTATCTGTCCAGGGTATACAAGAAACATGTATATTGTAATGCCAGCAATAAGCTGTTTTTTAAAAAACACCTTTAATTCTTGACTGACCTACAGTACATTGTTACTAGTGGACTGCTTTAAGAAAGATTTTCCTGAAAACTACAGTATCTCAGGGCCTTAAAAAAAAAATTCAATACATTTTTACTGTAAAAATGTTATTTATGTTCAAATTACATTGTTAATTCTTAATATAAATTGGTAAAAACGGAATTGGTCATTTTGAAAAACGGAATTTGCCATTCCCAAGGATGGAAAATCAGGAGCCCTAAGATAGGAATGTTGCCCAGAAGTGAAATTAAAAAAAAAAAATACTTTCAAAGTTGTTTCACTACAGTAGGGTATATTGCTACTATGTGTATTGAATCCTATGTACACGCACACTTGGTTAATTTCAGGTTCCTATGATAACTCTAGCACAGGTGAAACAACTTCCAGAGGAGATAATGTCATTGTTAGCAGCACATTTTCATTCTAGACCCCCGTCCACCTGAAATTGAACAGTATTACTCAGTTGTCTGGTTCTAGTTTTGTAAAATTAGCAGGAGTGTTCTCAGGAGTTAATTAAAGACTGGAGTAAACACTTTGAAAATATTCCCCTCATAGCAAGATTATTATTATTTGTTTAATATGCCTCATATTATCTAGGGTTAACACTCAAGATCATATCAGCCAATCAAAGCCACAAGTCTATAGTTAACTTCTACAGGACCCCCTCCCAAGCCTTATTAACTTCTAAAGGACCCCTTCCCAAGCCTTATTAACTTCTATAGGACCCCTTCCCAAGGCTTATTAACTTCTTCAGGACCCCCTCCCAAGCCTTATTAACTTCTACAGGACCCCCTCCCAAGCCTTATTAACTTCTATAGGACCCCTTCCCAAGCCTTATTAACTTCTATAGGACCCCTTCCCAAGCCTTATTAACTTCTATAGGACCCCTTCCCAAGGCTTATTAACTTCTTCAGGACCCCCTCCCAAGGCTTATTAACTTCTACAGGACCCCCTCCCAAGCCTTATTAACTTCTATAGGACCCCCTCCCAAGCCTTATTAGCTTCTACAGGACCCCCTCCCAAGCCTTATTAACTTCTACAGGACCCCTTCCCAAGCCTTATTAACTTCTACAGGACCCCCTCCCAAGCCTTATTAACTTCTTCAGGACCCCCTCCCAAGCCTTATTAACTTCTACAGGACCCCCTCCCAAGCCTTATTAACTTCTACAGGACCCCCTCCCAAGCCTTATTAACTTCTACAGGACCCCCTCCCAAGCCTTATTAACTTCTTCAGGACCCCCTCCCAAGCCTTATTAACTTCTATAGGACCCCCTCCCAAACCTTATTAACTTCTACGGGACCCCCTCCCAAGCCTTATTAACTTCTACGGGACCCCTTCCCAAGCCTTATTAACTTCTACGGGACCCCTTCCCAAGCCTTATTAACTTCTACGGGACCCCTTCCCAAGCCTTATTAACTTCTACATGACCCCTTCCCAAGCCTTATTCTAAGCGTTCAATTGGAAACTTGTGTATGTGGGGTCAGGGGGGGCCCTATTACACTATTACATGTGTAACTCTGTCACACTGCCCGCTTATCCCGTTGCCATGGAAATGTGTATTAACACTATTTACCATAATGTATCGAAACATATCAGATTGTGAGGATATAGGGTGCTGTCTGTCTGTCTGTGTATCTGTCCATCTGTATATGATATTTACATGTTTCCATGTCTCTAGAGAACTGCTTATAGAGCCATCATGAAGCTTCGTATTAGCATTATTGAAAAATGTATTGAGAATATCACATTCTGAGGTTCTATGGAGGGGTTTGTGTGTCCATTCATCCATTTGCCTATATGGCACACTTTGATTTTTTGCACATAAAACCGCTGTGACTTAATAGCTAGTTCTTAGTCTTTACTATTCAGTACTAATCTGTGGTTCATATTGAAAGTACTCAAAACATATTGTGTTTTGCCCCAAGTTCAGGCGCTTCTCTTCATAAGTTACCCACCCCAGAGCAGCCACAGTGCCTTTGCAGTAGTAAGGGCCAGCCCCCTCTACGAAATGATCAGGTGCCACAATCAGGCCCATAGACATGACAGACGAGACTTATTACACAGTATTAACTCCTGGGTAACACTAAAATAACAGTTGCAAAGCCATATGAATTTCATAGGAGTAACATCTCAATAGCACATGTTTTGCTGTTATTTTGTAATGTTTTTTCTAGTCCTGAAGATTATATAAAAAACAGGTACAAATTCACAATGAATTCCAGCGGAACACCAGAGGAACAGCAGCTCAAGCACTGGAATGCAATGCAACCTGCGGCCACTATTTTAAAGTGGAAATGTTTAAAAAAAAAAAAATCATATAAACTGAATCTAACAGCAATCTTGAACAATTCCACGAATAGCAAACTGTATTCATAAAAACATAATTTGTAAAAACATTTTTAAACAGAGCTTTTAAGAATAGGGTACATCACATCAGTCACAAGCATTCATTATGTCATGAGAAAGCACTGCCTCTCCGGATGAGGGCTGGCTCCCTGGGAAGGGAAGTGCATCGAGAGCCCATCAAACACGCCTAATTGCTCTAGAATACCCCAGAGGGGTGCTACTCCACTGCTTTCCCAGGAGTCGGGCTCTGCATTGACAGCTTAGCAGGAGCGTGTGGGGATTGTCAGCTCTAATCCCTGCATAGCTGCTGCCCTGTGCAGCTCAAACCATCAGAAACCCTGTGCTAAGCTGCTTAATAAACACACCCTTCTACTGGAGACTGTGACAGAGGCTGCACATTTGGGTTTCTGAATTTCTGATTATGTGGAGATGAGGCACAAGAAACAGCGAGAGTTTTGACCATGTATCTCCATATATCAATCCCCGGGCTTGAAATTGTATAGCAAGAAACCACATTGTCATTGATTTCTATACCAATACTATACAATAGTATCCACTTTCACACACAGTCATTTTGATTTACATACAGTGCTCCCCTTTATAAAGCGGTCCTTTCTACTGTGCAACAGCTTATGCAGCAGCATGGGCAAGGCTCTCACTATCCCCACAGTGCCATTCCACTAGCACTAGTATTCTAGTTATAAGGCAGAACACAAATAGCACAGTCTTATAACCATGGCTCCTGGCTACAGTGTTATAAAGGGGAGCTCTGTACCAATACTACAGTGTTATAAAGAGGAGCTCTGTATCAATACTACAGTGTTATAAAGGGGAGCTCTGTATCAATACTACAGTGTTATAAAGGGGAGCTCTGTACCAATACTACAGTGTTATAAAGAGGAGCTCTGTATCAATACTACAGTGTTATAAAGGGGAGCTCTGTACCAATACTACAGTGTTATAAAGGGGAGCTCTGTACCAATACTACAGTGTTATAAAGAGGAGCTCTGTATCAATACTACAGTGTTATAAAGGGGAGCTCTGTATCAATACTACAGTGTTATAAAGGGGAGTGCTGCACCAATACTACAGTGTTATAAAGGGGAGATCTGCACCAATACTACAGATTAATACATATTCAAATTAAATTAGTAAATGATCATAGTAACTTTAAATGATTAGGACTGTATCTTTTTCACAGTAAACAAATTGCTTTATTTCACAGCATTTCACTGTCTAAATATAGATATTTCAAGATATTTCACTATGAAACATGATATTTATTAAAGCAGATCTTTTTCTTTGGAGTTATTATACAACATATGTCCTTAAATATTTAAACACTTACCTGAAAATCAGTCAATGCTAAATTGTTAACTATCAAAACACAATAACAACAGACAGATGAAATGTCCCCTTCTTGTACTGGACAGAGCGATTTTTGATGCAGCTCTTGTCTTTTTCGTTGAAGACATTTTAAAGAAATCGTGCAGCTCTATGCAGTGTATGTTCAATCATTTACCGGAAGTAAACTAAACCGGCTGCCAGTATCCTCCATACAGTGTAACAGGTAGTGCGTCAGACCAGGTAAACATTTGCTCTATTTATTTTTAAGTGATAAAAACGATGTATATTAACAGTGTTCTTTCAGAAGTGGGCATTTTCACAACGATAGGTAAATTTAACAGAAATCGTGAAATCCGTGAAAAAAATGACAATTGTTTCAAATATGGGTTTGATTTTTGTCTGCAATGTTTATTGTTTTATAAGTAATATTGACTTAGAAAAACCTCCTTCCCTTGCTTACTGACAAAACTTTTATAAACAACTTCACTTACCACCAGGGCTCCACTCCCCTTTCACATTGTTTCCTATGGGGCTCTAGACCCAGGTGTGGTTCTATTACCTGGCCAGTCATGCACTTTCATTCCCGGTGTACTGTAGGTCTCAAATGTGCAGTTTTGAAAGAAACACGTGTTATTTCAAACATGGATTTTAAAAACATGATGCTGGGTATGGCACTATATTGAGTTCTTTAAACTGGAGAAGGATTAATGAAAGGCAGATTGGACAGCGTACAAGGGGTACGGGGTGGAGTTTGTGACTGACTGGATACCTTTAAAACAGGACTCTGTTCCATCTAACCAAGTCAAATTTGAGTGAATTTTTAGACTTAAAGTGTGCAATACTCCAGGGAGTGGCTACTTGAATGATTCAGACAGCAGCAGTATTTTAATCTGTGGATCTGAAGCTGGGTAAAGTGGAGCTTGCTCAGATTGAGTGTGCTGTTAATGAAGAGCTGCTGTGTGGGGGGGTGAACTATCAGGGTGGTTTTAACTGATGTGTTCTTCTTGTTTAGATCCACTTTGTACTAGGGCTGCCACTCGATTACACATTTTGATTGGTTAATTTATGGGCATTCGTTGATTAACGAATTTGAATTTGGTCTTTTTAAAAGCATTTTTATTTTTATTTTAGTAAATGTAACATATTTTCACAGAAAACCTGTTGTTTCAGGCCACTGTCAGTCTCATAGCTGAAATCACAAGACAGCTGAGCTGCGTTTCCATCATCGGTTGTTAAATCTACCATTGCAGCTACGTACCGGCTTCCTGTACTTCTGCTTTTATTCATTCTGAATCTAGAGGTACCCGAGAATACTGTGGCTGTTGACAAGAGATCGCTTAACATGCTGTCGTAGTCAGAAATCAGAAGAAGTAATTCCACATAATTACCTCTGTTTGAGGAACTGGTGCTTCATCGTGCCCTCTTGCTTGCCAAGTTAAACAACAGAATCAATCAAGCGTTTAGGAACGGGGATGTGCAATTTTTGAAAAAAAACTTGTTGTCCACGGGACAAAATACTAGAAAAATGTGCTTGCCCCCTCCCCATTGCACAAAACACACACAAAAAAGTAGAATATAACTTGTAGGATTAGTGAACACAATCAATCAATTAGTGATTGACAGGGGCAGACCTAGCCTTGTAGTTTGACTGGTTCACTAAATTCTTCAAGATACACAAAAGCTTCCCTGTGACCCCACCTCACCTCAACAAATGTATAACATACTTTAAGGAAATGTTCCTTTCAGTGCAGTTTGGAACACATTCGCTAGTAAATTTAAGTAACATATTAAGAGTACTATAACTATAATAAGCAATACTTGGGAGTTATTCAAATATAAAAATAGCTTTTGCCTGTTTTTTTTCCCCACTCATTCTCTATAAGCTGAATCCAGCTCCTGATGTACAGGTGTTTTAGTTTGTTGCATCACAGATATGGAATCATTGCCAACTATTACTGCTGCTTTGTGGAATTCAGATTTTTCTTGATGTTCTTTCAGTTTTGTAACTGCTGAACCCCAGATTTTTAAAGGACTTGTGTATAACCTGTCAAGTTTCTGTTTTTCTACCAAAATGCACGCAATATTTACAGTAGGCTCCATCAAATTCTGCAAAGACAAAATATGTTTTTTCTTTTGTTTATTTATTTATTTATTTATTTAGATAACGTACAGCATTTGACAGCTATTTTTCCTCATCTAACATCTCGTCCCATGATGGTAACTGGAACGCTGCTGTAGCAGGTGATCCTGGTTTCATACCTTGATGGCTTTTTATTTTATTTTTTGGGAGGGCAACATTCTTAAATACATAAATGAATTACTGCATAAACACATTATGTCATTAGATTTACTGTCTGTATTCTATTTTAAAAATAATAAAATATCGTACAGATAATCTCATATATAAGCATTTCATTTCTATTATTATAAATATATTTGACAATCTTCATGTTTTAATAGTTTCACAAATCGATGGATTATGCATGTCCAATAAATAACTAATACTGCTTCTGTTCAAATCTAGTAAAAAAAAAAAAAAGAAAAAAAAGTATATATTTTTTAATAAAGCATTTAAATCTAAAAAAACATGTAAATATGATAAATGGCAAACTAGGTTATCAATCAATCTTAATTTTATATAGCGCCTTTCATAATGGACCACCATCACAAAGAGCTTTAGGTTAGCAACACTAGAATCGAAAGAAAAAATAATAATTTTTTGACACAGTAAGTTTGTCTTGAAATGCTTCTAAACAATAAACTTTTTTTTTTTTTTTTAAACATCCATTTTCTGTACTGAACAAAAGACAGTTCCATAATTAAATTCGATAATTTTTTTAAATTGACAGCTACTGGTAAGCCACGGATACCTTTCATAATTTGAATGTTGGAAGTGGCGAGTATATCCCATCCCTTCCCTTCCTGTGTCAGTTTGGGTATTTGTGGTGTATACCTCCCTTTTTTAACAATCTCCAATTTTTCAGAGAAAGTTCTTCTTGAAAATTGATTCGTAAACCAAATAGAGTATGATGTGTCCGTTATTTGATGGCATTTTTTTTTTTAATTTCTAAAAAGCAATTCTAAATATTACTTCGAAGTTCTCAATATAATTCTCAACAACGGTCTCTATAATATTAGCAATATCGCGCAACATACAGCAATTCTTACACTGCGCACCCTAGCATATTTATGTCCCGCCTCTGCTCACTAATGATTGGACAGCTGCAAAACCAGAGCAGATCTTTGACTTTCCGATTGGTTAAACTTACTCAAGACCTTCAACTGAATCAGAAAACTGATTTTCTTAAAACTTCACTTTTCTGTGTTTACATGATTAACGATAGAAAGTCTAATTAGAATTCAGCTGTATACATGGATTGAAGAAGTTTTCAGAAAATGCAGGATATTTTCGCTTACAAAGTACTGTAGTAGCTTAAGTAGGATTTGAACAGACCGGACATTTCTGCGATAGAACGGAGACCAATCCAATATAGTGCTTTATCGAAGTGTCAGGTCTTAAATTCAAAGATTATTATCCTATACCTCTATTCAGATTCCCCACAATGTGCAATCAGCCTTTCCAACAGCTCCTCCTGTTCTATATTACCAGTTTCTTTTGCAGACATTATTTTAGGAGGCTGTGTGGTCCAGTGGTTAAATAAAAGGGCTTGTAACCAGGAAGTCCCCGGTTCAAATCCGACCTCAGCCACTGACTCATTGTGTGACCCTGAGTAAGTCACTTAACCTCCTTGTGCACTGTCTTTCAGGTGAGACATAGTTGTAAGTGACCCTGCAGCTGATGCATTGTTCACACACCCTAGTCTCTGTAAGTCGCCTTGAATAAAGGCGTCTGCTAAATAAACAAATAATAATAATAATAATAATAATAATAATAATAATAATAATAATAATAATTTGCTGCTTTAGTATGGGCTATTAACAAATACATACAGACTTTAACAAATGTATTATTTTATCCCTAACTAGACAAATGGATGCATGCAGACTGACTACAGATTATTATTATTTCCTCTGTTTTCTAAAACCACATGCAGGAATGAAGGTCAAAGTTTGCACATGTGCAGTACGCTAGCAGAATAAGTTTTCCGAAAAGTGTGTTTACATGATATACATTTTGTTAGCTTTCAGAATTTAATCGGAAATTTCTAGGTGCTGTTTTCCAAAAACTGACTTTTGGAATATTCCGATACATTTTCCGAAAACTGTGTTTACATGACATTTGATATTGGAATTAGTTTTCCGAAAAATATCAGAATTCTTATATTATTAATTGTTTATTTAGCAGACACCTTTAATCAAGGCGACTTACAGAGACAAGGGTGTGTGAACTATGCATCAGCTGCAGAGTCACTTACAATTACGTCTCACCCGAAAGACAGAGCACAAGGAGGTTAAGTGACTTGCTCAGGGTCACACAATGAGTCAGTGGCTGAGGTGGGATTTGAACCGGTTACAAGTCCTTTTCTTTAACCACTGGACCACACAGCCTCCTAAACGCACTGAATGATTTGTTCTGAATACTTTAAACCCACCCAAACTACTGAGTGACAACACATTCCTACATTGACTTTTTTGACCTAAAAAAAGAAACAAGGACCAGGGGTCACAAATGGAGATTAGATAAAGGGGCATTCAGAACAAAAAATAGGAGGCACTTTGTTACACAGAGAATTGTGAGGGTCTGGAACCAACTCTCCAGTAATGTTGTTGAAGCTGACACCCTGGGGTCATTCAAGAAGCTGCTTGATGAGATCCTGGGATAAATAAGCTACTAACAACCAAACGAGCAAGATGGGCCGAATGACCTCCTCTCGTTTGTAAACTTTCTTATGTTCTTATGTTCCTATCGCTATTAGAGATTTCGCTTGTGAGATTTAAAACTAGATTACAATCAGGAATGGAGGCTTATTAGTGGGATTTAAAGCTGTATTACAGTTAACATACAGAGTATTTAAAACAGAATTGTGGCGAAATGTACAAAAATGCCTACACACAAAATCCCCAGAAGAATGTGCCCATGACCATAAGGATTTCGCTGTGGAAGACAGCAAAGGAAAGAAGGTACAACTTAAGTGTGCAAGTACTGTTGAGTTACTTCTATACATATTTTGACATAAAAAAAAACGTTCAAGCATTTTGGAAAGTAACCGAAAACACTAATTTCATACAATTTAAAAAACAAAAGTCCCGAAAAAAACCGATTTACATAAAACTCGAAAACAGCTAAAAAAAGCACGGAAAAATATAATTAATAAAACCCGATAAACAGAAGCCCTAGTTATAAGGTGTCACAGTTGTGGCTCCCATTTGCCCTTCCATCAGCACTTGCATTCTTGGTGGAACACAAATCCCACAGTCTCATAATTACGGATCCCGACTACAGCATTACAAAGTGCACTGTACAAAGGTGTTCTTCTTTACATCCACTAGGGGCACAGTGTTGCAGGGGGGCAGGTTAATATTTACACTCTGGTGTACCGGATTTACTTGACATGATTGTGATTTAAAGTTGCTCTTCAAGACCACTGTTTAAATCATTAAATTAGACGCCATTAGTTACCTAGATAGAAACACCAGTTTATTAAACAGCATAGCTGGAGGTATCCGTCTTTAACCTGTTCAGGAAAACCCCTGACTTTCCCAGCATTGGAGTTCTTGTACGTTTCTGTGTTCTCTGTGCGTTTCGTATCCCTAAGTGACCTGCCTGGGAAAGACTTGGGACCCTGACCGGACTGGATACAAACACCCCAGAGCTGCACCATCTTCCCAAGATATCTGCAAGGAGAGCTGTGCACCAGGCATGCTCCAAGTCATGCATGTTTAATTACAGCTCTCTCTAAATGCAAAGCAGCTGCTGCATGCATCCAACATGTGTTTGCATATACAAAAACTGTTCAAACTACCTGTCTATTGACATGGTGCCTTTTGTTTCCTGTAAACTACAAATTAGGAACATTTAAATGAAAATGGCAATGGAAGTTCATTTACAAGTGCATTTAGTTGCCAAGTGCTTCAGTGGATTGGTTCAGTCCATTTCAATGTGGTGGCTGTAGAATTAGGTGTGTTGGTCTATTTGCACAGTGCAGTAGTGAGGTAGAAGGCTGTCTGAAGTCAAGCACACTCGCTGTGTCCTCTAGTTATAGCTATTGTGTGACATGTGCTGGACTTTGGACTACAGCTGCAGTGGCAGTGCACACTGTTTCACATTAAGACTTTGTTTCTTTTGTTTATCCAAATTGCAGTGTGCAGGGGAACATGTTTAGGAATCCCAATGAAACTGAACAGTAGATATATTGAGGCTGTGTGGTCCAGTGGTTAAAGAAAAGGGCTTGTAATCAGGAGGTCCCCGGTTCAAATCCCACCTCAGCCACCGACTCATTGTGTGACCCTGAGCAAGTCACTTAACCTCCTTGTGCTCCGTCTTTCGGGTGAGACGTAGTTGTAAGTGACTCTGCAGCTGATGCATAGTTCACACACCCTAGTCTCTGTAAGTCGCCTTGGATAAAGGCGTCTGCTAAATAAACAAATAATAATATATGTAGTAAATGAATGAATGCTCCCCAATGACAGGACTCCCCTGCTGTGCAATGAACTCCCAGCACAGCCCAGCGGCTGGCTCCCTGAATGCACCATGGCTGAGAAAGACCGCAGTCTTACTATCAAATCTTCTGGACGGGATCAGCTTCTTTTTCAAGTCCAGATTTATTTTCTGGATTTTGCAGCTGCCACTAACAGCTGGACCTCAGCATGCCTTCCCCATTTCAGACACTCAGACAAACACACACTCACTCAGACTGAGACAAACACACTCACTCACAGACCGAGACAAACACGCACTCACAGACTCAGACACATACTCACAGACTGAGACAAACACACACTCACTCACAGACTGAGACAAACACACACTCACTCACAGACTCTGACAAACACACACTCACTCAGACTGAGACAAACACACTGACTCACAGACCAAGACAAACACTCACTCACAGACTCAGACACATACTCACTCACAGACAGACTCAGACACACACTCAATCACTCACAGACTGAGACAAACACACACTCACAGACGGAGACAAACACACACTCACTCACAGACGGAGACAAACACACACTCACAGACAGAGACAAACACACAAACACACACTCACAGACAGAGACAAACACACACTCACAGACTGAGACAAACACACACTCACAGACTGAGACAAACACACACTCACAGACTGAGACAAACACACACTCACAGACTCAGACGCACACACACACACACAGACACACAGAAACTAATAAAAGAAACAAATAAAAGTCCAAATGGGAAGTTATCCCTTAACGTAACTGTGACAGAGATCGAATGATTCTTGGTGTGAGGGCGCTGTGTAAAGGGAACAGAGTACCCTGGACTGGTTGGCCCGACAATTCATTCCCAGGGTTCAGCGGAAGTCGACCATCTAGAAAGGGGGCGGAGCTACGGTATACCAAACCAATGACCCGGAAGGTTAACGCCGTGGAATCCGCGGATTGGAGGAGCGGATGTGCTAGTTAACCAAGGGGTCATGGTTGACGGTATAAAAAGGGGACTGTGACACGCTGAATGGTGTGGTGCAGTAGAAAGTGAATGTCCAGACTGAATTCTCCCAATAACAAAAAGGTTTTAATAATTAATAATAATAATAATAATAATAATAATAATAAATAATAATAAGCCCCAGTACCAGCGATGGTAGTGGGGCAAAACTCAGCGTCCTGCTAAAACAAAAGTAAACAAAACACACTCCAATAACCACAGTCCTCCGTGCACGAAAATGTGCTCTTTTCTTTCAGGGTTTGTGGTGTGTGCGCTGTGCTGTGAAGTGCTGTGCGATGAGGGCGTGCTCTGGGGTATGTGCTGGCTCGCTGGCTACAGCCTCCCGTCCTCCTGCTCCTCTGCTAACACACAAAAACAAAACACGTAATCACAAAAACAAACATCGGCTCCGGCCGATCGCTTTTAACTCAGCGCAAGGGAGGTTTTGACGTAGCTGCTTCCCCTTTGTACCCAGCAAACTCCTCCCTGCAGTCAACGCGTCGCCTGGTTTCTCCAATAGAGGGCTGCCCCGCAGCTGACTGCAATGGAATCGTCCTGAGTACTTGCAGCTACGCGCCCCTCCTAATATGGTTACCTTCCGGCTTCCAGCTACCACCGAGGTAGTAGATCTAGGAGGCAGCTTACCTTCCCCCTTACACAGCGCCCTTTCTAATCGTGAGGGAGATTTACAGCATTGATCCTTTCTCTCGCTATCACATATCTCACCCCTCAGAGTGATGCCGAAGGAACACTCGGCCAACTCTACATTCCCCAATGGTCCCCCCTCCCTTGAAAAAAAATCTGCATTTTGATGCTCCTTACCCGCACGATGTTTCACTGTATAGTGGAAGGGTTGCAGCGCCAGATACCACCGAGTTATCCGAGCGTTATTGTCCTTCATCGTATGTAACCACCTTAAAGGAGCATGATCAGTGATAAGAGAGAAAGAACGCCCCAACAAGTAATAGCGAAGAGCGTGAGTAGCCCATTTGATGGCTAAACACTCCTTCTCAATGACGGAGTAGTTAATCTCCCTAGGAGCCATTTTTTGCTCAGATAAATAATAGGGTGTTCTACCCGTCAACTTGTTGGGACAGGACCGCCCCCAGACCAATGTGGGAGGCATCGGTCTGCAGGATGAACTCTTTGCTGAAATCTGGTGAAATCAGAGCAGGAGCTTGACAGAGTCGCTTCTTGATCAAATCAAATGCCTCCTGACACTGCCCTGTCCATTTAACTATTTTTGGAGCAGCCTTTGGGTGAGATCTACCAGGGGTTAACTATGGTGGCATACTCGGGGATAAATCGGCGGTAATAGCCGGCTAACCCCAGTAGCGATCTCACCTGTGACTTGGTTCTCGGGATCGCCGTCTCCACCAGCGCCTGGACTTTGGAGGCGTCGGCCTCACCCGCCATTACCCATAATGTAGTCAAGATATTGGGTCTCCTGTTTGCCAAATGCACACTTGCCCAGCTTGGCTGTTAGCCCCGCCTCCCTCAGAGACTGGAGGACGGCTGAAACTCTAACAATGTGCTCCTTCCAGGTGGAGCTAAAAATCACCACATCATCAATGTAGGCGGCGGCATACTGATGATGTGGAGCTAAGACCTGGTCCATCAGTCTCCGAAAGGTGGCAGGAGCTCCATGCAACCCGAAGGGCATGGTCCGGAAATGGAACAAGCCATCTGGGGTAGAGAAAGCAGTTTTCTCTTTCGAGCTCTGAGTCAGTGGGCATTGGATATGCATCGAACTTGGAGATGACATTAACCTTTCGAAAGTCCACGCAGAACCGAGTGGAGCCGTCCTTCTTGCCCACCATCACGATAGGACTGCACCACTCGCTCCGGGAAGGTTCAATGACTCCGAGCTCAAGCATATCCTCCACCTCTGGGATCCGGTACGGTCTCTCCCGGACCCTGACCCCTGGTGGAGTAATAATAGCGTGAGAAATAACATTAGTCCTGCCGGGCAAGTCAGAGAAAACATCATTAAACCTTTCCACTAACTGGTAGAGCTCTCGTTTCTGATCCGGAAGTAACTGTTCCCCCATTGGAATATGAGTTGTAGCTGGTGGATTGACAGTAGGACCAAAATCCTCTTCCAAACTGTCACCAGCTACAAATAGGGCCTCCCTTTCATTCCAGGGTTTTAGCAAATTGATATGATAAATTTCGGTTTTATTTCGCGATCGGGTTGTCTAATTTCATAATTTACTTTACCAATTTCCCGAATCACCTCATATGGCCCCTGCCACTTAGCATACAACTTAGATTCCGATGTGGGAAGTAGCAACAGTACTTTATCACCTGGCGAAAAGTCGAATCGTGCTTGTTTATTGTACTGTTGCTCCTGGCGATGCTGAGCTAGTTTTAGGTTCTCCTGCGCCAAACGACCAACCAATGCTAGGCGGTCTCTTAACATAATTACATATTTGACTATGTTTTTAGAGGTTTTTGTTTGCTCCTCCCACCCTTCTTTCACAAGATCAAGGATACCTTGTGGTTGCCTCCCATACAGCAGCTCAAAGGGAGAGAACCCGGTCGAACTCTGAGGCACCTCTCTCACTGCAAACATTAGGTAAGGGCGGAGTTTAGCCCAATGTTTTTGCTCTTGGTTGACAAACCGCTTTAGCATCTGTTTCAAGGTCTGATTAAAACGTTCCACCAAACCGTCCGTCTGCGGGTGATAAACGGAGGTTCGGATCGACTTAATTTGCATCAATTTGTATAATTCTTTCAAACATTGTGACATGAAGTTCGTTCCGTGATCAGTGAGGATTTCTTTTGGAATCCCTACTCTCGATATAATATTCACTAACTCTTTAGCAATGGCTGCGGCACTAGTGGATCTCAATGGTACTGCCTCTGGATATCTGGTCGCGTAGTCCACCACTACTAAAATGTGCGTATATCCAGAGTCAGACTGGCTCAATGGACCCACTATGTCCATAGCGATGCGCTCAAAGGGAACTGAGATCAGGGGCAGTGGGACCAGCGGGGCCGGGCGAACCCGCCCGGCGCTACTTGCTGGCATTCCGGGCATTCCGCTACATATCGCGCCACCTCACTAAACACTCCCATCCAATAAAATCGAGCCAATATTCGTTCCCGAGTCTTATCGATACCTAAATGGCCCGAACAGGGGACATCGTGAGCCAACCGCATGATCTCACGTCGAAAAGACTGGGGAACAGTAATTGTGTTACAATCTGACTTGTGCTCGTGGCTTGGGATACTCTATACAGTAAATGCCCGACAATAATGTGGTGAGGATATGTAAGCGGCGGCTATCCTCTACATCCTTCCCCTCGATAGACCGAACCTGCCCCAGATGTGGGCCAGCGAAGGATCGTTCTTTTGTTCCAATGCTAGGTCCACATCTCGGTCCCAGAATTTCGGGATATCGGCGGAGCTAAAGTAGCTTCAGCACTGGGGCCTCAGTAACCTGCCCCCGCAGGTCACACTGGGTCCCAACCCCTTTCCCTTACATTTGACTGATCCTGAGGCTTCCCCACCAAACCCCAACCTTGTTTCATTAATGTTCCCTCCCATTTTTCAACCCTTCGCTCTTTTTGTTTTTTGGGCGAAATCGAGAGTGGAACAAATCGGTGTGCAGCGGGAAGATATTACCAATAGTTTCCCCGCTGCTCCCATGGTCTTACCGGAGACTGGCTTTACCGTTTTATTAATCATGCTGTCAAAATGCGCCAGTCTCGACCTAAAATAACTGGATATGGCAGCTTCTCTGCCACAGCCACGATTACGGCGGGCATGACATCCAACTGTCAAATCTAATTTGGTAAGGGGTAGTCCTTGTTATCCCCATGAATACAGGAAATGACCACGACCCTCGTGACCACCAAGGTACCCCCTTTAATAGAGCTCGTCTAATTAAAGTCTGCCCACATCCTGAGTCCACTAATGCGTGGGTGCTCACCTCACCAACCCGTACATTAACAACACAAGGCCCCTCCCAATCATTACCCCTGGTCTTACCTGATGCTGTCAGGGCGTAATGGGAGGTCACCCCACACTCCATGGCCGCTGGACAATTCCGCCAGGTGACCGACCTCCTGGCACCGGTAACATGTGGGGCGAAAGGGTGCCCACGGAGCCTGCGTGTCCCGTTGCCGGTTTGGCAGCGGGGAGGGGTACTCTGCTCTTACCCGCTGGGGTCGCCCTCGCTCTCCACTGTGTTGGAGGGAGGCCGCCCATGGGGTGACGTTGCAGTGCTGGTCCGTGGGTAGTGGGGGTGATGCGTGGTGGTGGTGTTGCCGCTCATGGTCTATTGGAGGCAGGAGCAGGTGGGGCAACCACTGGAGCAGCAGGTAGAGCGTCCTCGAACCCTTCAGCCAATCTGACCGCTGCCTCCAGCGTGGTGGGACGGTGGCGACTGACCCAGTTCCTCGTGTCTGGCCCCAGCACCGCCACGAATTGCTCAATGGCAATGAGCTCGGTGACCTGCTCTGCGCTATTGGTGCGGGGCAGAGCCACCGGGTCACGTGGTCCACCAGCTGTTGTGCCACCACGCTGGGTCGCAGTCCTGGGGGTCGCTGGTATTCCCGGAACCCGGCGACGGTGGGTTTCCTCCGTGATGTCGAGTCGCTGGAGAATGGCCTGCCTCACTCTATCATAATTGAGGGCATCTTCATTGGTTAAGGCTTGGTAGGCTGCCTGGGCCTCCCCAATCAAATTGGGCCCCAACTGGGTAGCCCACCAATCCCGAGGCCATTAGCTGCCGTTGCCTGCCTCTCAAAGGCTACCAAATAGGCCTCAGGATCATCCTCCAGCGACATCTTTACCACCCTTATCTTGGTAAGGGTGGCGTTGGTTCTGTCGCCGGTCCCCCGATTGGCTTCCAGGAACATGGCATGCATCCGGCTCCATCATGGTTGCCATTCCCTCCTGGTGTCTTCGCTCCTGCGCCTCCAATATTGCTCCTAATGCGGCGGCATCCATCCCGAGTCCCTCTTCTGATCACCAACTGTGACACGCTGAATGGTGTGGTGCAGTAGAAAGTGAATGTCCAGACTGAATTCTCCCAATAACAAAAAGGTTTTAATAATTAATAATAATAATAATAAATAATAATAAGCCTCAGTACCAGCGATGGTAGTGGGGCAAAACTCAGCGTCCTGCTAAAACAAAAGTAAACAAAACACACTCCAATAACCACAGTCCTCCGTGCACGAAAATGTGCTCTTTTCTTTCAGGGTTTGTGGTGTGTGCGCTGTGCTGTGAAGTGCTGTGCGATGAGGGGCGTGCTCTGGGGTATGTGCTGGCTCGCTGGCTACAGCCTCCCGTCCTCCTGCTCCTCTGCTAACACACAAAAACAAAACACGTAATCACAAAAACAAACATCGGCTCCGGCCGATCGCTTTTAACTCAGCGCAAGGGGAGGTTTTGACGTAGCTGCTTCCCCTTTGTACCCAGCAAACTCCTCCCTGCAGTCAGCGTCGCCTGGTTTCTCCAATAGAGGGCTGCCCGCAGCTGACTGCAATGGAATCGTCCTGAGTACTTGCAGCTCACGCCCCTCCTAATATGGTTACCTTCCGGCTTCCAGCTACCACCGAGGTAGTAGATCTAGGAGGCAGCTTACCTTCCCCTTACACAGCCCTTTCTAATCGGGAGGAGATTTACAGCATTGATCCTTTCTCTCGCTATCACAGGGACATAGTGCTGTGATCTGTTCCTTGTAATGGTTATGCTATAACCAAAAGGACCAGAGTGAGAAACTAACCATGAGTGTTTTTGTTCGTTTTGTCAGTCTGTCTAAAGTTTACTGTTTGTCTTGTTTGTTAGACTAGACGGATAACACGATCCAGAGCTGTCGCCTACGGATAGCACAAAACCCGGACAACAGAGCACTAACTGTTCACAAATAAATTGTTCTTTCACCACCCGCACTGCAGCACTCCCTGGGAGAGGTGACCACATCGCTGTGTATTGCCAGTCCTCCTATTTGTTTTCTGTCTTTTCATTGTTGGATTACTACACTGCACCTGCACGTACCACTTACCACTGTGCCACAGTAACCTATAAAACATACAAACACAAAAGCACGCAGATCTGAATGCATTACGCAACACTACACGTGGAGTCTGTGTTATTAGGGGGTGTGTCACTTAAAGATACTGAACAAAATGTACTGCTCTTAAAGACAAGCATTAACAAGTGGTCATTACTATACACAGAACATAAAGACCTGTTCCTAAAGGGAAGAAATTCTAACAATTACTGACTAGAATATACAGAACAGAAAACACTGTTCTTAAAAAGGTACAACTGAGACCAAAATGGTAATTACACCCCCCCTTTCTTTAGAAAAGGGACTGCCCTCAGATCCATAATGTAGCTACAGCTAACACTGCAATCACAACCACAACTTTCCTGACAGGAATGCCATCTGTTAAGACATCATAAAATAACTTACAGGATATTAGCATGGTTTTAAAAAGTAAAAAAATTCAAATGTGTGTCTGTAAACCTTGTTCCTATTATTACAGTAATGTTATTGTAGACTAATCAATAAATCAATGGCCTATACGTGGAATTTTATGGGGTACACCATGCTGTTAACAGACAGGACAGAATGAAGACGCTAATTCAGGGACTGGGGTAAGACTACAAGCAAGCAAGCTTCCGGAGAGACCGGGCTGCCTGAAGCTGCTCACAATCAAACAAAGAACTGGAAGTTATTTCAAGTGATCCGGAATGATAAGAAACAAGGTCACAGGTACGTGATGCTCAGTCTTGGGGGAAGAAATCTAGCGAGGGAGGCCTGATTTAAAATCAGTCACAGCCCCTTAGTACTGGTGGTAGTGAAGTGGGTTTCAATTCAGCGCAGGTTTCATACAGGGTTGATAGAAGACGCTATGTTGGCAGTTGCTGCTGTATCATAGACTGCAGAGAGTAAATATGTTCAAGTTATACAGATGAGTCAAGTTATACAGTCCAAGCTGATCCGAGCCAGTGAGCTCAGCTGCGATCTGTGAACAGCTGTGCTGGAGCACAGGAAGAAGGGGAATTGCTTTCTCTGCCTGCCCAAGACCTGAAGCCAAGATCTGCACTGGAATAATGTGGGAGCTACAAACAGGACTGTGCAGGATAAGACTTCAGGCTGGCCAAACACAATGAATACAGGACCATGAATTTGAGAATGCCATCCTTACTTCCATATCAAGAAGGGTGCGAGCTAGTACAGTGCTAACCAGGGGATCACTTCCAGCTCTATACAGGGCTGGAAATAAGACTCCTATTACATAGCAGTTTCACCCAACCAAGTTTTACTACAAGTTTGATTAGCCAGTGTATAGGTAAGGGGCCGTCCAAAATTATCGACATTTTCTGAAAGCGTACAAAGCATGCGTGTGTGTAGGGGGTCGTCTTGAAAAGGAGCACACTATGTACACTTATACGATAATTTTGGACGAACCCTAACAAGCTCAGATGTGTCTTATTAAACTCTTAGTAAAACCAGGAATGGATCAAATTAAATGGGAGTCTTTTTTCCATCCCTGCTATACTATCTTATTACAAATTGCAAATAAAAGACAGGATGATCAGATGTTAGTGTTCAACGTATCTCTTGGTTTGTGGGGGTCTTGCATTGTTATATTGCATATTTCAACTCACTTTAAAGCAGTATGATGAGGAGGTGTTTGGTGTTGGGTTCATTACAATTGGCCCTATCCTGCAGACTAGCATTAGTACTGTCTTCCATACTCACCACAGGATCATCCCCAGCTAGTAACTGCTTTTAGTTCATTGCAATTGGCCCCAAGCAAAGGCAGTTTTTTAAAAGTGTATTTTCTGTTGTTGGGTTTACACTGCTAAGACCTGCAGAGCACTATGGGGTGAATGAGGTCTCCTGTTATTGGTACATTGAGAGACACTAGAACATGATGAGGGCTCTGAAAATGAGAAACTATCTGTTTCACTAGCATGTAGCACCTCACTTAAGCCTTGAAGTATAACCGTGTAAACAGGAGCATCACCGACTTTTTTAGAAAGCAGTAAAAGAGACAGATAAATGGGAAAATCTCTCAAAAATCAATTTCCAGTGGTTTAATATGGCCTTGCTATGATGATTTAACATGGTGCTATATAGTAATGCAGAGATTGCCCCCGACACCCACAAGTCATAACTCAGCTTTGAGGAGCTTATACTCGGGGACAGGCCCAAGGGCTTATACAGGAAACCAAAGGGTTAACTGTCATCTCAGAAAATAGCGAGTACCAAATTATAGACCACGCGCCATCTGTCTGATTATACGAGACGTGCGATTGTAAATAACGAACCGATTCCTTACCTTGATGTTTGTGATTCTCACCACCTTCTCGTCCACCTGCACAGCGATCCTGCCCCCCTCCGCACTCTCCCTGAGGACAGGACACAAAACAGCCGTAAGCACTCCAGCAAGCACGCGCACATTTTATAATGCACTCACCATACCCACTAGATGGCACTATGGAGTCGCGTGCCTGCTCCGATAAACTGAACAATGATTTTACTTGATGCTGACATGCCACAAGGGGAAGAGCAACACAGACAACGGAGCTAAGCAGCAAGCCCTAAGTCAAAATGATTTAGATTAAGAAAGCATTCATTTAGCTTAAAAAGAATGCAAAAATAATCTACTTTGAAATTAACATTATATATATATATACAGTACTGTGCAAAAGTTTTAGGCTGGTGTGAAAAAATGCTGTAAAGTAAGAATGCTTTCAAAAATAGACATGTTAATAGATTATATTTATCAATTAACAAAATGCAAAGTGAGTGAACAGAAGAAAAATCTACATTAAATCAATATTTGGTGTGACCACCCTTTGCCTTCAAAACAGCATCAATTCTTCTAGGTACACTTGCACACAGTTTTTGAAGGAACTCGGCAGGTAGGTTGGCCCAAATATCTTGGAGAACTAACCACAGTTCTTCTGTGGATTTAGGCAGCCTCAGTTGCTTCTCTCTCTTCATGTAATCCCAGACAGACTCGATGATGTTAAGATCAGGGCTCAGTGGGGGCCATACCATCACTTCCAGGACTCCTTGTTCTTCTTTACGCTGAAGATAGTTCTTAATGACTTTCGCTGTATGTTTGGGGTCGTTGTCATGCTGCAGAATAAATTTGGGGCCAATCAGATGCCTCCCTGATGGTATTGCATGATGGATAAGTATCTGCCTGTACTTCTCAGCATTGAGGAGACCATTAATTCTGACCAAATCCCCAACTCCATTTGCAGAAATGCAGCCCCAAACTTGCAAGGAACCTCCACCATGCTTCACTGTTGCCTGCAGACACTCATTCGTGTACCGCTCTCCAGCCCTTGGCCGAACAAACTGCCTTCTGCTACAGCCAAATATTTCAAATTTTGACTCATCAGTCCAGAGCACCTGCTGCCATTTTTCTGCACCCCAGTTCCTGTGTTTTCGTGCATAGTTGAGTCGCTTGGCCTTGTTTCCACGTCGGAGGTATGGCTTTTTGGCCGCAAGTCTTCCATCAAGGCCACTTCTGACCAGACTTCTCCGGACAGTAGATGGGTGTACCAGGGTCTCACTGTTTTCTGCCAGTTCTGAGCTGATGGCACTGCTGGACATCTTCCGATTGCGAAGGGAAGTAAGCATGATGTGTCTTTCATCTGCTGCAGTAAGTTTCCTTGGCCGACCACTGCTGAGTTTGGCTGTTCCTCACCCAGTTTTATTCCTCCTACACAGCTGTTTCTGTTTCAGTTAATGATTGTGTTTCAACCTACATATTGAATTGATGATCATTAGCACCTGTTTGGTATAATTGTTTAATCATACACCTGACTATATGCCTACAAAATCCCTGACTTTGTGCAACTGTACCTAGAAGAATTGATGCTGTTTTGAAGGCAAAGGGTTGTCACACCAAATATGGATTTCATTTAGATTTTTCTTCTGTTCACTCACTTTGCATTTAGTTAATTGATAAATATAATCTATTAACATGTCTATTTTTGAAAGCATTCTTACTTTACAGCATTTTTCACACCAGCCTAAAACTTTTGCACAGTACTGTAATATATATATATATATATATATATATATATATATATATATATATATATATATATATATATATATATATATATGAATCAACTCACCCACTCGGGTTCGTTGCCCCTTTAAAAATTGACCCAACACACAAGAAATGGATTTTTAAGCTGCTGGTGCTATTTTAATAAACACCAAAATAAACAAAATACAAAACAAACACCTAGCTCTTTACGAGCACTAACTAAACAAACAGGAACACCCTAACTACGAGTGGGACAGCTAAGCTGTTTCCCCACCAAACAGAAAACAAAACACACAGGTTTAATACACCACACTTTACCTCACGACTGCTGGGAAGCAGAGTACCTCTTTCTACTCAGCAGCCCCTAACAGACTGGCTGCTTTCTTTAAATACCCTGCACCTGGCTCTAATTTAATAATAAGCACCAGGTGCAGGGAATGATTCATAATTCATTGAGAAAAGAAAGCACAAAACATATGAAGCAATCTACACTGGATAGTCTTTTCAAGGGAAAGGACATGTAATTACTGTATTCAGCATGTTAGTGTACATTCCTTTTTCATTTCTTTACTGTTTGCTTTTAAACACACAGTTTAAATGTCGATCAATGTGAAGTCATCTTCATAAAGTACTACATATTGATGTTCAATTCAAATTTGGCGGTTCTTCATTATTTTGATGAAGCAAATTGCCAAAGCCTATTGTAATGAACAGTGATATAACGAACATTTCTCCAGGTCCCATGGGGGTTCGTTTAACTGCTGTGCAAGCCAAGTCACTTGGTGATCATCCTTTGTATTACACACGAGAACCCTCACCATGGAAAGGAACTTCAGTTACACCTTTTGCTCACAACAAACCCCAGGCAACTGCAGCAGGTAAGACAGGTGCGTTTATAGAAGGCTGACAATCCGCCAAGGGACTCAGCGTGTTTAATAAGAATGGCTTGTTCCTGGAACCACACTGATGGACAGCCAGGCTTTTCAACCCTCTAGAAAGTCTACAACAATGGATTAACTAGGTGTCTAAGTGAACTCATCTGATGGATTAACTGAGTGTCTAAGTGAACTCTTCTGATGGCTAAACTAAGTTTCTAAGTGAACTGTTCTTACTGGGGTTTCGTTGACGAATTAAGAGTTTTGTGTGGATTTGTAGCACAAACTGTGGATTCATTAATCAACAATACTACCCCACACTCCCCTTCTCTTCAAAGACACTCAGCCACTTTTAGTTGGAAGATTAATAGAATTCATCAATCAAAAGATTAAAGCGTGATGTCACAGAAATGTTTGAAGAAGCAACGTACACAGGAAGTGTGTTAAATATACAAGGTGCGCAGTATACTTGAGTGTAGTGTACATGTATGTGCATCTTAGGTACATGAATACTAATCCACTTCTCAGTTACAGTCAAAACACAACTTAACCCAAAGGTTCGGCATTGGGATTGTCTGACTTTATAACAAGTGAACAGTTCATAATTAATTGATACATTGATAATATAGTCTATAAACACAGTATGATTGGTCCTACATATTATCATTATTTAAGACAGGGCACCTCTATATACCAGATTCTGAAACTCTTAAAAACATTTGCTTAGAATGTCCTTCAAGAGTTATCATGACTGGACAATGCAAACAGTGACACGCATACAAGTGTTATTTTTAGCCAGCCTTCTTATTCTAGTCATAGTTTTTTATCTTGTCCACTAAAATTCACAAATGTTAGTATTAGTTTTCGTCAAGGCACTGAATTTTAGTCAGTTTAGTTTTAGTCGACGAAGATGTTTTGTTTTTATTTTATATTTACTTTGACACCTTGTAAACATACGACTTTGCAACCATGGAATGCAAGTCACGTGACCCCTCCTAGGCTCCCATAATACTATCAGCTAGCACACAGATTCTCAAAAATGACACATATAATTGAGAGTTACAGTTCTGCATAACACCCAATGCAAAACCGGGGCGGTGGGAGGCACTATACTCTGCTGTTAAACTTTTCAAATAGTTCAGCACCAATTTTCAAACCGATTTGCACCCCTCATAGGGATGGCTCAAATGCTAAGAATCAGTTAATCTAATCGACCCTAAACCAGCTCACCTCTGTCACCCGACACAATCCGGCAGGAACGCAACTGCGTGCCCTCTGTGAGCTGCAGGCAGGTAAGGAAAGCAACCCAGTACCATCTGCAATACGGATTTGTAACAGTATGGAAACAGTACCAGCAAATCGTGTCAGGCTTTATCATGCAAATCCGGGTGATGCTTTCCTCTTGAACTATAACTACACGGACTGGTTGATGCACAACTGCATTTTGTAAGGATCATTTCCAAACCTACCCCTTTAAATGCAAAGGTAGGAGGCTGTGTGGTCCACTGGTTAAAGAAAAGGGCTTGTAACCAGGAGGTCCCCGGTTCAAATCCCACCTCAGCCACTGACTCATTGTGTGACCCTGAGCAAGTCACTTAACCTCCTTGTGCTCTGTCTTTCGGGTGAGACGTAATTGTAAGTGACTCTGCAGCTGATGCATAGTTCACACACCTTAGCCTCTGTAAGTCGCCTTGGATAAAGGCGTCTGCTAAATAAACAAATAATAAATAAATAAATAAATTATAAATAATAAATACCAAGACACGCTTTAACTGAGACATGACAATACCAGATTGATATGGACCGGAGATGACGAAAGCCAGACACGTTTTTACTCTAGGCTTGGTTAAATCCCTGTAACTAAACCCCGACACTGTTGCTAAGTGTAGAGTTCTACGCAGACAGTACAATGTTTGTTTTGAACTGCAACTAAATACCATGCGTTTACTTAATCAACTGTTTGACCGGGTTTTTAAGTTTTACTATACTGGCGAACTATCTTAACAAACAATGTTTTGCAATTTAATTTGACAGTCGCCTAACGGCTTATGAACAGAAACCAAGTCAAATAAAATGAAATCTGACATGTGTTTTTTGTTTTGTTTTTAACCAGACGTAATCGCTTCGGTTTGACAAATTACGCTGTTCAAAACGGTATTTTCTGTGTAGAGACGACTTCAATCTGAAACAGGCTTCAGTGACATGTTGGTGTCACCACAAGTAGAACACACACTAGTCAAACAACTACGGCATCATTTAAGCCACCTAAATACAATGATATTGTCAATATCTAATTAAAAATCAATTAAGGCTGCATTCATTTGGAAGGCTAACAAAATCTCCTCGTTTTGTAAATCACGGTACAGCAACACAGAATAATCATCCAGTTTTAGCTCATATTGCACAGAGCAAGCGAGTTTCCTTTCACTTCACAGATAATAATCAAAACTTAAAATAAATAAATAAATAACAATAATTGTTCTAACCTTTTGCTTAGCGGTCGAACTCGAACGGCAACTTTCACATTGGCCATGTTGCCAGGGAAACGGGTACTGCGCGTTTGTTGTTGCAATCATTCAGCGCGTTAGGTGGTTTCAATGTTTAGGCGCTCAGGCTCAAATCATTTTTGTTCCTTCTCTGGGTTCCTCGATCGGCGAGTGTTAGCGGGACAGACCGCTCTCACTTCCTGCTGGGAGGGGAGTCAAGCCCGGAGGGGAGGAGGGGGCAGAGAGGGCGGGGACGGCAACCGACGATCAGAGATCAAAATAATATTTCAGCGTGATGTCCAGTGTTTCCCCACACTTAATTTCTTCCAGATGAACGGCTTGGCTGTCAGTCACAGATTGTTGGAGGTGTTGAATGGGGTCAGGGAAATATCCCTGTCACTCATGAAGGCTATAGGTCGTTTTATTGCACACAAGATTCCTCCCCTAAAGCGTTCAATGCTGTTCTCAAAGATTATAATTTCACCATGCTTTCAAAAGATAACATTTCTAAAATATGGACAAGTGTCTTTATAAGGGTATGAGGCACAGCATACCCAATATGGGCATGGAGACTGAATTGCTTTCTATGTCCCCCCAAGAGCTGGTGTGGTCCCTCACTCCCTCCACCCCAGCTTACCCCTAATTGTCATTTTTAAACTGGCCATAGTGCTGAAGTGCCACCTTGTTCAGGCTTGCTCAGGGACAGTCCCAAAGATCAAATGCTCTGGTAGCCACTGTATGGCGAGCTACCTACAGTGTTGCACCCAGCGTCGCTCACAGGAGTCTCTGCTGAGTTCACACATTATACCTGGAGATGGATGCCCTCTGGTGGCTCTCTCATAATAGTTCCAGACATTGAAAAAGGCTTTCATTAGTTTAAATATTAAAGGTGCAGTGGCACATATTAACGTATTGTTAGTCTATGGAGCCTATGATAGAAACATCTGATCTGTAGGAAGTTTCATGTTTACACTGTAATACAGTAACACCTATCTGAACCCATGTTATTCAAGCAGTCCGTGATAACCTGTCTTCTTGTGTGCTGTGCTCTCTTGCCTTGTTAAAAAATTCACCAACCACCCCTGACTCTCTGTTATTTACAGTAGTGCAGTACTTATTTAAAGATAAAGTGGTGGTATAGTATATTTATTAGGAGTGATTTCTTGATTAGGAAAGTCAGACAATTTCAGAGTCGCAATTGATTATCCAGACCCCCCTGGTAGTTCTAATGATAGTGGTTTTAATACAAACATTAAATCACACCTGGCTTCTACTCTGTTGGGGCATCTTGTGACCACACTGCGCCCTCAGGCATGTCTTCACTCTCAGTACAGAGGTACAGCTGGGGTGGGGATCAAACTGAAACGTAATCTTCAGTCCTGTAGTTTGGATCCTTGGCCTCCCTGGCTTATTAGGAAGTGTCTGCCTGCTCTGGGTCTTATTGTAGCTCAGATTGTTCAATCCTCTGACTGGAAGGGCTTCCCTTACTCTAACACTGACAGAGGTGAATCCCCTACTGAAGAAACATAGCTTATCCCCCACATGATCTTGGAAATTACAGGCCTATTTCTAATATCCCTTTTCTTGCTAAGTTGATTGAAAAAGTTGAAGCAACTCCACTTCAAGATCATTTGTAGGAATGGTTTATTAGAAACGTTTCAGTCTGGATTTCACCTTATTGAGGGTCTGTAATGACCTACTGGACACATGTCTGTTTTAGTGTTGCTTGATCTGTCTGCTGCAGATCATGGGATCTTACTGGAGAGATTACAGAATGATCCTGCCATTCCAGGCATTGCTGTGCAAGGGTGGCGCTCCTGTTTGTTACATCACTGTGGATCTGTCTCTCTGGGTCACTACTCTTCTGAGACAGGTGACATGAAGTATGGAGCTCCTGTTTGTTACATCACTGTGGATCTGTCTCTGTGGGTCAGTACTCTTCTGAGACAGGTGACATGAAGTATGGAGCTCCTGTTTGTTACATCACTGTGGATCTGTCTCTCTGGGTCAGTACTCTTCTGAGACAGGTGACATGAAGTATGGAGCTCCTGTTTGTTACATCACTGTGGATCTGTCTCTGTGGGTCAGTACTCTTCTGAGACAGGTGACATGAAGTATGGAGCTCCTGTTTGTTACATCACTGTGGATCTGTCTCTCTGGGTCAGTACTCTTCTGAAACAGGTGACATGAAGTATGGAGCTCCTGTTTGTTACATCACTGTGGATCTGTCTCTCTGGGTCAGTACTCTTCTGAAACAGGTGACATGAAGTATGTCGCTCCTCAGGGCTCAACCCTGGCTCGCCCGCTCTTCAGTGTCTCTCTGCACCCCTGGGATTAACAAATATAACCTTATGCAGATTAAACTCAGCGATAGTGTTCTTGACTTACTAAGCCGAGATGGTGGTTTCTGTGCTATCAGTGCCTGAGTGAAATTCAATCATGGATTGTGTAAATTGTCTTTAGACAATAAGACAGGAGGTGCTATTGCTGGGTACCAGACACAGTTTGACGAATCACCCTGTATTGAAATCTCCTTTGATGGCAATCTTAACTCCACTATGGAATCAGAACTGTTTGGATACCCACATGAGCTCTATTATGAAGCTCTCATTTTATCATTGAGGAGCATTGCCACAATCCGATCCATTCTATCTGATAAAGATGCAGAGATGTTGGTTCATGCTTTTATTATTTCTCGGTTTGATTACTGTAATGCTTAGTTTGCTGGCCTTCCCCATTCTAAATTATGTCGGCTCCAACTGGTTCAAAATGTTGCAGCCAGAGTTCTTACTGACAAGCCGCTCACAGCACAGCACTCCACTTCTTAATCCTGTGCACTGGCTTCCAGAGTTCTTACTCACACACGCCACTCACAGCACAGCACTCCGCTTCTTAATCCTGTGCACTGGCTTCCAGAGTTCTTACTGACACACGCCGCTCACAGCACAGCACTCCGCTTCTTAATCCTGTGCACTGGCTTCCTGTTAAATGCAGGATTCATTTTAAAATTCTGCTTACTACTTATAAGACCCTTCATGGTTTTGGATCTTTATATTTAAAGCAAATGTTGGTACCTTGTGTTCCTAGGCGCACCTGGAGATCAGCTCAGCTTGTGGTAGTTCCTAGAATCTCTGAAATCAGGCGGGCGAGGGCCTTCATGCTCTGCTCCCTGTCTGTGGAACTCCGTCCCATGTCATATCAGGAATGCTGGCAGCAGAATCTTTTAAATCAAGTTTCAAAACGTATCTGTTTGTGTCGGCTTATTCTTGAGCTGGACTGATTGGCGCGGTATAAAGCAAACTGTATTGTATTGTATTGTATTGTATTGTATTGTATTGTATTGTACACCAGAGTGTAACCATTAACCTGTTCCCCTGCAGCAGTCTGGTGAATGTAAGAAATGGAACATAGAACACACAGGGTATTTCTGACATCCACTGAGGAGGAGTGTTGCAGGGGGACTGGGTAATGGTTGCACTGTGGTGTACCAGCTGGACTTGAAGACATGTTTGAGAGCTCTAAAGGCCTGGTCACATGGGCGACTTTTGTCAACAGCAACAAGGGGACGACAGCTGTTGTCGGCTTGTCGCCTCATGTGGCCTCCCTGGTCAACACCCCAGCGACACCCCATAACTTGGTTCCCACTTTAGGATGATGTTCTATTTTTCAAGCGACACAAGGGCAACATTTTCAATACCAGCCAATCATATTTGATAGTAGTGTCACATGATAATAAAACGGCAATGTGGACACATGATTAGGAAATGAAGCTAATAGATTATTTAGCTTTTTTTATTGGTTTGAGAAATAATTACATATAAGAAAATAAAAGGTTTCCTTTGTTTCATTTCTTTACAATTTTTTTTTACAGTGAAAACAAAAGACCATAAAAAATGTTATTTTGTGCTCACAAGATAAAATGAAAAGGTTGTAATGGTTGCGTTTTTGTAACAGTTTACAAAAAAACCTGTTCACCACATTTTAGAAAAAAAAATGTTATAAGGTTTGTTTTTAGTGCAAGTTTAAAAACAAGTGATACAATAACATTTCTTCACATCTCATAACCCATGGCCCAACCCCAAACCTTCTTTATTTCTACTCTCCTCCTCATCTAGCATTGCTATTAAAACAGCAGCAGCCTTTCTTCGCAGCATGGTTACGTCTCGTGACTCAAGCGTGCATTGATTGGGTTGCATTACGTCGACCGCATGCTTGTCTCTCATGTGACCACCACAAACTGCAAGGCAACACGCAGAAGTCACCCGTGTGACCAGGCTTTAAAGGGGCTCTAGGGGGGCTTTACCAGGATGTGCTGACTGAAACAGAAAGTGACATGCACAGTAAATCTATACAAGAGAACAGAAGTTAACTCGTATTTCAGAGACATGCCAAGTTGCTCTTGATGAGTAAAAGGTGTATCCGATTATTCCCAAATGCAATGTGAAAGGAGTCAATGATAAAATGAGAAGTTCAGTTACCATGTTCAGTGTGACAGACGGACACGCTCGATTATTCCCAAATGCAATGTGAAAGGAGTCAATGATAAAATGAGAAGTTCAGTTACCATGTTCAGTGTGACAGACGGACACGCTCGGTGCATAAGGGCCACGGAATGAGGACCCTAATAACGAACACTCAGTAAGCTTTCATATTTATTTTATTTAAAAATCACATTTTAATAAATAGTCTGATACAAAATGTGTACAAAAGGTTTTTTTTCTTCTTTTACATTTTTTTTCAAATGAAACACGACCAAGTAGAAGGGAAATTCTTCTGTTCAGTTTTGACGGCAGATATTGGTTACAATCTGGATCTCGTACAGTAAGGCCCCAGGATTTTGGCAACAGAACTTCCACTCACTCTCTCATCTTTAAGACGAATACACAGTGCGGTAACACTTAAACACACAGACGAAATAAATAAATAAATAAATAAACAGATACATACAACAAAACCGGGCTCAACATGCAGGACACTCCCCACCCCTCCAAAAACACACAGTCACCTGTATGGCTTACAAAATGAACATTACTGCACTTTAGTGAAATGGAACAACATTGTTTTTCAAAATACTGGCTCAATCATGTTAAAAGAACAGTTTAAACTGTGTGCCCATTTCTTATGTATTCTTATCCTTATTATTAATGTCATTACTACTGCCCTATATATGCTGAGAATCTCCTTGACTTTTTTGATGTTAATTCAGGATATGCAGGTATTTCAAATACAACCACATTGATGATCTGCTGCAACGCATGAGATTTTGAAGCACTGATTTAGTGAGAGAGAACATTGTTTCTGTTGATTTTACAAAAGGCTTTTTGTTGCCAATTTCACACAGTTGGCAATTACATAATTACAGTTAAACAGAAGTTTGATAACTATGAGTCACACTCATAGGCAAGGCAAACAGGCCAGTCTAATGTACAAAGGCTGGACTCAATATTAGAAACTCCTGCCATAATACTACAAGGAAGACAGTGACTCTACTGCCTACTAGTGTTCGAATTCTCAATTACCTCTCTTTTCCAGCTTTTCTATATTACACAAATGTTTGAGATGCCAAAAGTGTGTGCTACATAGAGTTTCCATTTTTTTTTCCAACCTCGGTACTGTATCGTTTGAAAATATATACTGCAGTCTGTTACACACACTGAAGCAGATGTCAAAGCAATATTTCAAGTCCTGATTGAAATACAAAAAGTGCTGGGTTCTGAGACTGACTGTATTAGACTTTGATGAATTATTATCATTAATGAATGGCAATGTTTCTGTATGTTCTAGAATTCCAAACCCATGAACCACTTTATCACAGCTGTTACTGACATGTTTAAAAACGCCCAGACCCATTCCTAGCTACAGACACATTTAGATTTGGGCATTATCAAGGCTTTACCCCTGTAACTCACTTATAACTAGGGCTTCTGATTTTCAGTTTTAACTGATAAAAACCAATAAAACACCCTGATACTCGTGACCAGAAGGTACAACTTAAGTGTACAAGTACTGTCGAGTTACTGCTACACATATTTTGACAGAAAAAAACGCCCAAGCATTTTGTATCTCGGAAATAGCAAAAAATATGAACCGAAAAATAAAATTAATAAAAAACAAAAGACAGAAGCCCTATTCTAAGCAAGGTGTTAAAAAGTGTTCTATTATTCACACTAGCAACATTGCCCCTGGTACCCTTTGTGCTGTATGTTTTGGCTTGACCTGAAGCAAAAGGAAGCAGGACATCTTTAAACCTTTCCAAATCTGGAAGTGTTGTACTGGAAAAAGCTACCCATTCAAAACGAGGCAAGAACAAAACAAGAACTACAAAAAGCGTGAAGCGATGTTGCCAATGCTAACAAAGTAGCGTATCTCTTATATCATGGAATTCACCCGGGGTGCAACCACTCACTGTTCTACAGCTGCTGAAAGAACATTCCAGGATCAAAATACAATGAGCACATTGTAAAGTTAGACACAATACCAATTAGTACTGTTAGCTTTGAAAAGCAGGCACACCAGTGTAAAGCAAAGGAGCTCAAGCAGGTTAGATTTGTAGTACAGCACAGTCGGCTGTTAAGTTAGAAACAGATTTATTTGAAAAGGATATGCCCCACTGTAGCTGCTATATCAAGGCATATTTAGGAAATGACAAACGTCCCAATAGACTATGATAGACTGTGATTAGCTTGTCAATATGCACCACAGCCCAAACACTGAATACAGGTAGTGAGAAAAATGGACCCGCACAGGCACCGCGTGAGTCTGAACGGCAGCAGTGCCATTTGTAACATGAAACTAAGATTCCTCTGGAAGCATTGGCTCTGGTGGTTTGGGAAATCGCCACGGACTGTTTCTCCTCACTGCACTACAGCGGCCCCTGCTGGCCAGGCGTCAGCTGGGATCAGGCGCTCACCTGCAGGGCCTTGAGTTCCTGGGTGTGGAAGAGGAAGCTGGCTCAGTCGTGAGATCGGAGGGCCTCCACTGAGCTTCAGCCCTCCTGAGCTGTGTGGGGAATCGCTGTGGTGAGGGGGAGGAATTGAACATTCTAAACTGGGGAGAAATACAGGGTCAAATTATTTAAAAAAAAGAGTGCTTTGGATTGATTTACAAACTAAAAACAAGTCATTTTAATATATTACATACCACACCAAATAATACCTTAAGAACTATTTAAATAACTATATATATGTAAATCTATACGGGAAGCTGGTCATTCCCTGCTTCCTTTTCAATTGGAAATGTGAGTGCTGTGAAGGAAACAGAATTTACTATATAATGTATAAGTCTTATAAGGAGAGTACTCCCCCTAGTGGACAATATAATTGCTTCTTCCAATAGCCAGAAAGTTTAACATTCACTATCAATTCAAAGCAGTACATTGATCCTCATTCACTCTGGCTGTGGGGACTGCCCTTCGCTACTGAAGTACAGTAATATTAATATGAAAGTGAAATTGCCTCAGAAGTACAGTTCTGTGCGTGTCTTTGTTCCGTTTCACTGCATGTATAACATGAATAACAATGTGTGGCACTATGACATCCAGGAATGTTCTTTTAAGAAAAGTATATGATATGTTTTAAAATCCATTGATTTTCCTTGTTAAATCCTTTTTAATTAATAAATGAATGTAGTCAATGTTGCACTAATATTGGCAGTGCTGGTCCTTGATATATTATTGTAACAGTTTCAATACAACGGCTCTATTAGAGGAACTGTTTGTTCTCACCCCGTACTACCTTTGGATTTCCTGATTGCTGACATCACTGGAGAATCATATAATCAAATTGCCATCGTCTTTCAATATAATATTAACAAAATCATAACATATTAATAAAACCAATGGAACTTCAGTCCACTTGACAATTGAGACAAATGTCTTGAGAAAGACACTCAGTAACAGTCTGACAGACTAAAACACTAATAGATGTCTTAGCGCCGACACTAGATATTTTAGTTTTATGAAGTATGGTTTCTTCATAACTAATTATTTGATACAAGAGCCCAGAGAATTCCGCATTCAGGATAAGATTTAATAAATTAATAATGTAGCTTTTAGTTCTCAGTTTTGTTCAGTTTTGGCTGGGACGCATGTGAATTTAATTATGACAGCTTAAAGAAGTCCTAAATAACAAATTGAAGACCATGAGATTGATTTCTAGTTTGGCAAGGTTGGCAAAATGAAATCCTACCAGTGTTTTTTAGTTATGCATGGACAAAACCAACAAAAAAATGGGATAGAAAATAACTGACGTTTTTGGCATTTTTAGCTCAACGTATTTGCAATTGTCCTCATCACTTGTCATTCCATCCTTCTTAAAGCCACTCCAGTAAAACCTCTGTTATCCTCCGAGCAGCCCCTGGTAACCGCCCTGTTGTGTGCTGTACTCTCCTGCCTTTTCATAGAAAATGCACTTTTCAGCTCTCAATCTCTGGGATCAGTAACTAACAAGTACTAGATGTTATATATTTACAAGCAAAGGGGGAGAATATCTTTTTAGGGTTCTTGTTTGGCTATGAGAGGTTTTAATGTATAAGTAAAGTGGCACCATCATTCAAACTGTCTCCCAGCCCGAGTCGCACACCCTGTCTCCCAGCCCGAGTCGCAAACCCTGCCCCCCCCTGACCCCCTGACCCCTAGCTACATCTGCTCCTCCAGGATGCTGTTGACGGCCTCCTCCAGCGCCGAGGTCCCGCGGCCCTGGAAGTCCTGCAGATGGGGCTCGGATGGGGCTGCCTGGCCCTGCAGTCTCTGCAGCAGCAGGATGCTGTCGATGGCTCTGGAGGTCCTCGGTGAGGCGCTGTCCTCCGGGGGGCTCCTGCAGCCCGGCTCCTCTGCCTCCAATCGCGGGCGCTTGGCGTGGGGAGGGGGCTGGCCCCAGGCCTCCGGAGAGTCTTCTACTGACCTGCGGCCAGAAAACACAGGCCCTTCCGCCTCCTGCTGGGGCCCAGCCTGCGCCACTGATATCCGCTCCGCCAGAGGCCCATTCCGGCAGGCGTCAAACAAGTCCTGGCGATCCATAGCTTTGGGAACCAGAGGGGGGGAGGCAGGAGGAGGGACAGCTTCCCTGAAATCCAAACCATCCCATCGCTGTCCCCGAGTGGACTTCCCGTTAGTCAGCCCCCCCAAGCGCTCCTGGCTCTGCCCAGCTGTAGTGGCCTCTCCCTGGGGCTCGCAGGCCGAGTTGCGCACCACTTTCCTGGAGCCGGCCTCTTGCTTGATGGTGAGTTTCAGCCCCCCCCGGCTGCTGGAAGGGTATGTCTTCAGCCCTCGGGGAGGGGGGCAGGGTGGGCTGCCCCGGCCCAGTCTGGAGGCCCCGCAGGGGAGAGATCGCAGACGAGCCGGGGCCGTGACAGACGGAGCGGCTGGAGAGAGGCTGGAAGCAGGTTTGTACATTGAGGCGATGTAGCCGTCTGGGAGAGGGAATCAAAAAGAGGGGAGTTCAGAAAATATTCACAATATATAGTGCACAGCATGCACCTACAAACAATTTAATTTATAAATCAGATACTGCAGGTCAGGGCTGGATAATTCCGGTCCTTGGGGTCCAGAGCCCTCCTGGTTTTTGTTCCAACCCTAAATGACTTCATTGAACCTTCCAGGCCTTAATCTCTTAATTACACTGCTGTATTTTTACTATAGGACACTTTTATAAGGGTTAGCTTGATATGTTTTTTATGTATATGCTTTACCATACCTCTCTATGCTTTACAACGCTTTCATTGTGCGTTTTTACTATGGTGAACTTTCTAAGGGACTATTCCAGTTAAAACTGCTGTTTAAAAGACTCCTCAAAGATGACTGCTGGGAAGTTTCTCACTGTAGCACAGGCCTCAGTGAACACATCCACATCACGTTAGAAAACCACAGTGCTTCCATAAGCATTTTGATAGAATAGTTAGCAAGCATGGTAAATAACGATCTAAGAAAAAGAAAAAGAAGATGACACCCAGATCACATAGACTAACCCTAGGGCCCTTTATTTATTTCTGGTGTTCGTTTTTGAGGGACACACAAAATGCTGCAATAAATCACAGAGCTTTTAGAGGAACACGTTTGTTTTGAGCAGACCTGGGTCGCCCACAATGAAACTTTCTAATGATGCTTCTTCAACATAAACTTACAAAATAAACAGCCCAAGTATCCCTTTAAATTAGCTGTGTATCAAACTGCAATGCAATAAGAGTACCGGGTGTTGGTTACAGTAGGGCTCCATGAGCAGTATTGCTAGAGAAAGCTGCTCTGCTCTTACCTGGGTCCAGCCTGGCTCTCCTCCGCTCCTCTCCCAGCCCGCTCCTCTCGTCCTGCAGGAACAAGCGCTCCAGCATGACCATCTCTGCCGATGGACTCACCTGCTGCAGGAGCAACAACAAGCGAAGAGACACAGTGACCCCTGCGCTGCTGCTAACACAGCAAACACAAAGCTTACACCACATTCACTGTGCAGAATCACAAAGAAATACAGCAGGACTAAACCACTCAGGAACTGTATGATTCAACTAGAATGGCTAGAACTGTGCTCCACCTTTGTTAGCAGTACAGACAGCAGTGGAATCTCTCGGCTCCAGCCACCAGAGTGAAATGTTTGTAGCTTGGTCTCTTAACTATGGCTCCCAACTACAGCTTTAGAAAAGCACTGTAGAACCAAACTTTCAGATCTGTCTCTACATGAATAGGGGTTAACAGGGAGTGGTGTTCTTAATGGTGAGCGATCACAGGTAACTGTATATATGCATTAACTGTTTGAAAGATTGAATTCATCATAGCTTTAAATACCCATAGCTAAAAACTAAAAGATTTATTTAGTAACCTTGAGTGCACTGCTATCTGCTGGTCTCAATATATATATGTTGTGAAGTAACCAAAAACTTTCCTAAAATTCCCAAAAAGCTTATAGAGAAAGGTCTTTAGCTTCTCCCATGCCTTGCCTGCCTGACTGGTTGCTGGAATCATGTATGAGTTAAGGAATCACTGGTGGAGACACAGCGATTGGTGGCTGTTTTCATCTCCACCATTGGAACTCCCTTCGTTGGGTTAGTTGATGCCATGACTCTCCCAGGCTCCTCTTGGTGCAATGGGGGGGCTCAGCCCAGTGGACAATGTCAGGCATGTTCAGCATGCAGAGTGATGAGCTCTTACCCTGGCCTCCTGGAGCAGCAGCAGCCGGTATTTGCTCAGCATCTCCTGGGTGCGTTTCAGCAGCAGGCTGGACACCACTCCAAACTGTTCATCCACTAGACACAGAGAAACACAGGAGCACTTCAAATCAGGAGCAGATTCGACCCCACCAAACACACACAGAGCGCTCACAGCAACTGGAATTACATTGTAATTACATGCATGAACTATTTGATACATTACTATTATAGTTTGTATAGGCTTTAATTAGGTATAAGACTCCTGTCCATCATTAAAGGCACAGACCCTTGTTAGCACTAACCATGGAGTAGCCAATGTCACTGTAGGTCCTAGATTAGTGCTAACCAGGGTCTGAAACCAGCTGTGTATGTCCTTTGCAACATTAAAGGTAAATGGATTCATCACACTGTTTGGTTTCCAGTTCTGTTTAGCTCCTGATTTGTAGCACATCCTTGCAGCTTCTTTTTTGATTGTTTAAGCTTTCATTTCATAGATACTTTGCATTTAACGTGGGTGTAATTCCATAAATCTTGCCTGTCTTGTGGCTCCATTTTCAGGTGAGATGCTGTGTTGAAAAGACATGTTGTAGCAAACAAGCATATGCACTAGACTGAGTCTATCTCTGCTTATAAGCCATACTTTTAAGTAGGCATTTCCTTGGTTGTTTTACTTGAAGAGTAAAACTGTCCTTAAACACCCAGCTGTTCTTGTATTGAGTCTCATATTTTGCAGCCAGTAACATGCTTTGACCCCAAAGACACAGCTGAGGTGAAATGGCCTAGGAAGTGAAAGTTAGGCAAGCAAAGTGAGAACTTTCTATAACTTAGTGATCTCCCAGGTACCCTGTTTTAAAATGGAAATACATGGGTGCTGTAAAACCACGCCTTTGAGACCTGATTAGCAGATAGAAGTGCAACACAGGTAAGAGATATGGAAATATTAGAACATAAGAAAGTTTACTAACAAGAGGAGGCCATTCGGCCCATCTTGCTCGTTTGGTTGTTTGTAGCTTATTGATCCCAGAATCTCATCAAGCAGCTTCTTGAAGGATCCCAGGGTGTCGGCTTTAACAACATTACTGGGGAGTTGGTTCCAGACCCTCACAATTCTCTGTGTAAAAATGTGCCTCCTATTTTCTGTTCTGAATGCCCCTTTATCTAATCTCCATTTGTGACCCCTGGTCCTTGTTTCTTTTTTCAGGTCAAAAAAGTCCCCTGGGTCAACATTGTCAATACCTTTTAGGCATTCTGTGTTTTGTTAGCTGTGACTACTTTAAAGCCTATATCCCTGCAGCCCTAACAACTGTAATGCCTGTCACCTCTTCACTGTATCCCCAGCCAGGGATTACCCTCCGCCGTTACTGTACCTATGTGGAATTCCCCCGTCGAGGGCAGTATCCCCACGCAGGTGTGGTAGGGGAGGAGCCGGCAGAGTGTGTCCTGGAGCGAGACGAATGCAGACGTGCAGTCCGGATCCATCACGGAGCTCTGATGACAGCGCAACTGCTCCTGAAACCTGCAATCCACAGAACATAAGTACAGTAATGCAATCCACTGAACACAAGTACAGCAATGCAATCCACTGAACACAGCTACAGCAATGCAATCAACTGAACACAACTACAGCAATGCAATCCACTGAACACAACTACAGCAATGCAATCCACAGAACACAACTACAGCAATGCAATCCACAGAACACGACTACAGCAATGCAATCCACAGAACACGACTACAGCAATGCTGCCTATGATGCCTGCCTCATGGGACACCTTGTATAGTGAAGGAAAAGCAGCAGTACCAATTCAGAATTCATTTGTGATGACCTACTTTAAACTTGCCACATATGAAACTGTGTCAAATGTCTCATAGTTTCTAGGTGAATTGTCACCGCATTATAAGCTTTTGAGGAAACATCTGGGGGATATCTTTCCCCAGTCTTCTCGACATATCAGCTGATCCGTACCAAGCTCGATGTGATTCAGAGCTGGAGATTTGATTTACTTCCCAGTTACATCACCCAGGAGTAGTTGAAGTGTATGGGACTAATAAACACAACTCTGCAGTAAGATCTCACTTCCTGCCATGTTTAATGTGCAACCCTCTATAACCCTGCGCGGTGATGGTTTGGTTCTGACCTTTGTCTTGTGAGCTGAGTGACGACACACCTCTCCACACTCACCGTCAGGGCTGGACACTGTCAAAGAGAAGACAAGTCACTGTGACTGAAACAGCACAGGATCCCTTTCATAAATGAGACAGAATCAAGCACCATGGAGTGCATGTAGGGGGTCTTGGTAACTAACTCAATTACTTTGCATTTTGTGGCCCCATAGTTGCACAAAATTGATACAACCAGGTTAAAATGAAGAAACAAGCCATGGAGAAGGACAACAACCTTATGGTGTTGTTTGCTATTGCACTGTGATTACTGAAGGGATTACTGAAGGGATTACTGAAGGGATTACTGAAGTGCTTTTGAAAAGGTTCCTTGCTCATGTTTTGCTGTATTATTTGTTCTTGGTACATATGCTGTGTGAAGTGTGACACACACATTTACTACAACACCCCATTGATTCTGTTTTGATTTGTTGTTCATAAGAAATTAAACCACAGTAATGGAAAATCTTGGAAAATTGTCAAAATTGACAAATTAGTGATTGTCTAATTGAATTGATGAGTTTAATAGGCCACGCGTGCAATTCATTTAAAATAGTAAGAGAAAAGGAACACCCAGCCACAAGTCGTAAAATGCTTGAGACTTTTAGAAGTTGTTTAAGATGCCTAATTAAAGTGGTCTAACATTTTCACACATTGTTTCTATGTAACTGATTACTGACCGAAAATGGCAATTCTCACCCCCAGAGTTTTTCACGCAGGCAGGTATATAAAGGATATAAATGACACAGGGGTCTTGAGGGTTCTAATAATGCACACACTACTGTCTGCATGGACATACGTAAGTACAACCGCCTCCATTTTATCCCATCGAAGAGGATTTCATCACCAACGGGGGATAATTATGGTTACTGAAAGTTACTGCGGAATCATTTTTGGTGCCGCTGCTACTAACTTGAATACACAGCCTGATGTCAAAACGAAAGCCCTCCCTCTACCTGTGGTCCTGGCTGCCCCAGTGGCTTGCTGTGTAGGCCCTGGACCAGCCCCTGAATTTGATGGGATTCGGGTTCAACCACGAGGCTCAGCTTCCCGTCCATCGCAATGACAGCAGAGGGCTCTGCAGAGAAAAATGTACCGAGTCAAACTTCATGCCACTCAAATACGACAAATCCTAGCAACAGCCATCAATACTGCAGGTGAAAGATTGGAATCACAGATTGTAATTACCACTGATGAAGGCATTAGCTGAAAATAACTAAACACTTGTCATGTAATATCTATAACTAGATGCTACATCAAGGAGACAGCAGCCTCTCTCTCTAGTATAACATCCTGGACTGTCTCGGCTTATATCCACTAGGAAGACTCAAAGCACCCTGTAGTTATCACTTTAATATCCCTGTCATGAAGTGTGGCTCTTTCATAAGCAACAATCTGAGACAAGCATATTGAATAGTGCTGCATTGAGGGGATGTTTGACTGCATGATTGCCTTGTCTCTTAGTCTGCTAAAGCTGCTGATACTCACTGCTCCGGCTTAGCATCTTGGGAGGTGGCTGAGGCTGCACGGAGAGACCAGACTGCTGCACAGAGGGGGGCAGGTGAGTCTGTGGGGGGCTCACTGGGGTCAGCAGGGTCACAGTCGCCCCACTCTGTGAGCTTGTGAGGGTCACTGTCTGTCCGAGGACAGGGGAGGACAGGGCCCCTGTCTGTCCATTCACTGGGGGAGTGGGCGTCACTGCCTGATTCTGATTGGCCAGTGGAGAGGAGAGGGTCACTGCTTGTCTAATCACAGGATTAGTGGGGGCTGCTGTCTCTCTGTGATTGGTTGGTGTGGATGGCAGGCCCACTGTTTGGCCAGTTAGTAGAGAGGGAGTGGTTACAGTGTTACTGGTAGGAGGCGGGTCTGGCAACTGCAGGACCTGCTGTTAAAAAAACAAAAAACAAAGAGTGAGTGAACGAATGTAAGAATGTAAGTCAGACATGTGTTCATGCAGACAGACAGATTCAGATACTTGTGTACAGAATGTCCAAGCTAGGTTTGATCACGATTGGATAGGTGCTTCTCTCGTTAAATGTAAAAATCAGCTAGACATTTGTATGGGTGCAGGTATGCATCATGGTTTTGGCAAGAGTAATTCAAAGGAAGCTCAAAGCCAGATAAAACCAGAGAGCATCACACTGACTGAATTGTCTACTGCTGTGCACACTGGAACATGTATTTTTTGTCAAGTTTAATCAGAGGTTAAATCTTGCCCAGGACTACAATGCCACAATTCACTGCACAGATGACACTTTTCTATGGAAAAGAGCAAATTGAAAATCAAGAAGTGAATTCAAAATAATTTGATATCAAACAGATGAAAGATAAAATAGTGGTTGGCGTCATGGCTCTGTGAAGTAGGCCGGTCTTCGCTGGGGACTCCAAACGGAGGCAAAACCAGCAGGGATTGTTTCTACAGGGAACCCTGCTGGCCAGGCGCCCAGTGAGCTCAAAGGCAGACACGTGCAGTGCTGGCCTTTGTCCTCCACAGGTTGGTAGCTCGCTGACATCTGCTCTCAAGTTTGGGTAAAAAAGCTGGCTTGGTCGTGGGATCGGAGGACACCCACTGAACCTTTAGGACTCCTGAGCCATGTGGGGAATTGCTGGGGTGAGGGGAAAAGCGACTGGGCATTCCAAATTGGGAGAACATCAGGGGGAAAATAATAGTTGGACACATTATAAATACAAATTTACAAAAAGGGAATTTTTCAGATTTTCAGAGTATCTGCTCAGCTGTACTATTTACCTTGTCATGCAAACATGGGCCCTATTCACAAATTATTTAAAGACAATAATGACCCTTTTTTGCTTTGCTCTCTGAGCCTACCTGCTGCAGATGCTGGACTGCGAGCTGCTTGGGGTCGGCGCTGTTCCCAGTAACAGCTTGAGGGCCCGGGCCTGCTGGCTCTGACGGCAGGCTGTCCTTCACAAGAGCAGCTTGGTCCAGCAGCTGAGCTGAAGCCTGGGCCTGGAGTGAGGACACAGCCTGCGACTGGAGTACCGTGGCAGGCAGGATCTGTAGCTGAGTTTGGGACTGGGGCTGGATTTGGTTTGCAGTCTGGAGGTGGATTTGGTTCTGAACTTGAGGCTAAAAGATACATCCCGTATATAAACATATAGTTATACAGGGTCACAGTCAGTTACTGGTTAAACAATCTATATATTTCACTGGCCAGCTTGCAGCAGTGTGACATCACAATAGCAGCTTCACCAGGCTTTGAATTCAGAGCTCCTCACAGCAACTCCAATGTTTAATTCGTAAAACCAATTTTTAAAAAAAAATATTTCTATCATTAGTAAATGGTTAACTATGAGCGGTATAAACAGAAAACACGGTGGTTCTTCGTGGATAACTGAATTAATCAATTTGTGAGTAAAGACAGAAACAACTCCCTCTGTGTTTATATTTTCCCTCTCTGACTGATTATTTTTGTGTTTCTCACTAGAACCATAATGTATCATGGTTTCTTTTCAACATGGAAAGCTAGCATCCTGCTTATCCTTTTCTCCACGGTCAGCACTGCTAACCTGACCTCAGTCAGACGGGACTAGAGCAGTTACCTGTTGCAGGTGTAGAAGCTGCCCATTGCTGAGGGGTCCCTGCAATCCAAGCACACTCTCCTCTCTGTGTGCTGCTGAGGGCTGAGCTCTGGGGGCTCCCTCTGCTCCTACCAGAGGAGTCAGTGTGGGCCGCTGTCCCGGGACCACGGGCTGTCCATTCACAATGGACAGCGAGGCCAGGTCTGCGCTGTGCTGGACACTCACTGCTCGACCCAGCACTCCGGAGCTGTTGAGCACTGTGATATGGTTCGCCAAGGGGGCGCTGTGGAGCAAGGTTTGGGGCGGCTGCACAGTCGTTGCTCCCCCTCGAGGGCCGGGTGGCTGGGAGGTGAACGCTCCGGCCAGGTGGGCTGGCATCTGGAAGATGCCAGGCTGGAACTGGAGGGGGCCCGAGAGGATGGTGCCCTGCCTCACTGCCAACTGACCACTGGGCGTTGTGAACACTGGTCCGAAATTCAACTGGCCGGGGAGGATCTGGGATGTGTCCATCACCTGACCAGAGGAGTTCCGCCTGACCCCTTGGGTGAGCTGACCAGCAGAGCTTTGGTTGGTCAATCCAGCCGTAGGCTGAGGGATCGTCACTGGGGGGTTGCCTGCCAGATGTCCCGGCAGGATGAATTGGTTGGGAGCTGGGAAGATGCCCTGGGGTTGGATGACAATGCTGCCGGCTTGGTTCAGGAGCTGCAAGCTGACGGGCTTGGCCAGGCCCTGGGAAGGAGGATGCTGCTGCTGCTGCTGCTTGACGATGCTGTTGTGTGGCGGCCCAGAGAGAATGAGGTTCTGTGAGGGGCTACCAGAGACAAAGGTTAGCCCCGATGGGGGGTTGGGATGCTGGGCGGTCGTGATGGCAGTGCCAGGGGGTTTGGGGCTGATCTGGACCAGCCTGGGCTGGATGCTGATGGGGAGTTTGGGCTGGATGGGCATCAAGGGTCCTCTGGGAAGGAAGAGGCCCGGCTGGGGGTTGGTTCGGAGTGCATTAGCGAAGGAGGCGCTGGTGAACAGAGAGCTCCCATTGAAGTTCGACAGGGCCTTCTGGATCAGAACACTGGAGCTGTGGGCCGGGTTGAGGGTGAGAGGTGGCTCCATGGTCGGAGTGGGGAAAACAGTCCCTGGGAGGAGGCTCATAAGCTGGGGAGGGGCTGGCTTTCCCAAGAGTGAGGGGCAGCCAGGGCCAACAGCCATCAAGGAGGGCTGGGGGGGGTCCACCGCCCCTTGGGTGTCTTTGGGTATGTTCTGGAGGCCTGCCACCAGCCCATGTAGTGGGTGCACAGTCAGTGCTTTGGGCAGGAAGGGGGCGGCAGGGGCGGGGGCACTGACCGGGGCCTCGTACAGGGGCAGGACATCCCCAGGATGGGTCAGGGCTCCGGCAGCCAGGCCTGCCTCCTCTGCCAGGGTCTGCTCAGTGATGTCCGCCTCCTGGAGGCTCTGTCGCAGGATATCACAGGCCACCTCCACCTCCACCTCCTCCTCCTCCTCCTCCTCCCTCTCCTCGCCCTCTCTTTGCTCCCGGACCCTCGCTCGGGGTTGGGGAGAGCCCAGCAGAGTCTCCTCCAGGAAGGACAGGTCCACGCACCCGGGGAGGCGTCCTGCACAGGGGGTCATCAGCCAGCAGGGAGGCCGGGCTCTGCAACACAATCATATTTAGTTTTGCCCACCTAGATAACTCACAGAGCTAACAATATACAGGTAATTCTATTTGCCTAATATGTTTTACCATCATTTCACAGATCTCACATATAAACAACAAACACATTATGGTATATTTGTATTTGATTTCTTTAATAGCATTTTTTCAAATCTACTTCTGAAATAAACTTAAAGAAGTCACACTACGGAACACAGAACTAAACAGCGACTGGATTACAATGGATGAAACTTTTAGGGGTTCTGAACCTACACTGTATACTAGATCACCATGACCTACACTGTATATAACACTGCTGTAATCCACTAGTATACTCGATCACTATTACTTACACTGTATACTAGATCAGTATTACCTACACTGTATACTAGATCACTAATACCTACACTGTATACTAGATCACTATTACCTACACTATATACTAGAACACTATTACCTACACTGTATACTAGATCACTATTACCTACACTGTATACTAGATCACTATTACCTACACTGTATACTAGATCACTATTACCTACAATGTATACTAGATCACTATTACCTATACTGTATACTAGAACACTATTACCTACACTGTATACTAGGTCACTATTACCTACACTGTATACTAGATCACTATTACCTACTGTATACTAGATCACTATTACTTACACTGTATACTAGGCCTACATGATATACTCACAGTGGAATCAGTGAACAGGGAGCTGTCTGTCCCAGCAGTGTTGATAAGCAAGTCTTCAGTCTCCAGCTGCTGAGGGATCAGAGAGACAGATTACACATAATGTGATTTTTTTCAACCATTTCTATCTTGGGTACCCTAACTTATGTCTGTGTAACTACCCCCCACCCCCCGCTACTGTCATGTGGGCTTTAGATTAAAAGCTGTAGGGCACTCAAGTGCAGTAAACAAAGGCCTACCTCACTGGTCCCATGTAAGAAGTCATTCAGGGCTTGGGGATCACTGCAACAGAGAGAGCACACATCAGAAAAGATTACTGCCATCCGCAGTGGAGCTGCGAGGCAGGACAGAGCACTCGATATGATCTGTCACATACATACATTCACTGCAACATAGAGAGTACACATCAGAAAAGATTACTGCAATCGCAGTGGAGCTGCGAGGCACTCTATATGATCTGTCACATACATACATGTGGCTCAGAATGTGAATTTTCGGCATGCTTTAGGGGTTATGGGTGATGGCTGCTGCTACTACTCACCACAAAACATCAAGCAAACAGGTGCCATCTTCATCATCCATGTCAACTGAGGAAGAACACACAAGAATGAGCAAACAATGAGAAACAAAACGCTGCTGGGAAATGCTTGTACTGGTGACTTGGTGGGGTATTTTGTGGCCATCCATAGTTATAAAGCACTGATGGAAACACAATAAAGAACTGGGTCATTGCATGAGCACACTTCGAGTACTGTCAAATCATTTTTCATGTAAGTCATTTTATTACAAAGTAATGGCATTGTATGTTACATCAGCTGAGTTTTCTAGTACCGTACTTTTTTATTTAGAGTGCATCCCCAGTCCGTTCTCTAAGGACAACAGATCAACGAACAACCTACAGATTCATATCAGCACTTGGATGAACACGGGTTTGAATATGTCTGATATTTTAATATTTGTTCCAGCAGTAATTTGTTCCTGCCATTTATCATCTGTTGCCTTGCCATCATTGTGTAAGAAACACCCATTTTTAAGACAATTTTGTTAAACGTCTTTCACATAAAATGCAATATCACTGTGCATGATAAGAAAGAGATGGAACCCAAGAGATATGCTCATGAAGTTTGATAAGAACACACCACAATCTACTTTCAAATCATGTGCATGCTGGCCATTTTCTCATGTAACTTTCACATGCCATCCAGAACTACTGAACAGTGATTCTAATTTTAGAGTAGAAATACTAAAAATACTAAAAGAAAATAAATTCAATGACAAGCGTTTTGACTAGGGGCCTTTCTCTACTACTTCTTGTCTTATTCTAGTTGAAACGTCTGCCATTGAATTTATTACATTTCTTTTTGTATTTTTACACTTTCACATAACCCAGCCATCACGACACAATCTGTTACAAGCAAACGCAACTTTTCTAAATGATTGAGGGAGCTTGTTAGGGAGACCCTCCTCTCTCAGGACAAACCAAGTAAAGCCCACTCACTTCACAAGGACTCAGGCTCCATCGAGTGCACACTTGTTGAGGGGGTCCAGGAGCTGCATGGAACTCTGGTTGGGGCCCTCAGGGCAAGGCTGGGGTTTGGCACGGTGCCCGACGGGCTGAGTTCAGTAGCACTGGTCCCCTCTGCATCTCCACTGCAGCTCTGCAGTACGTACAAAGTCAAGAAAGGTCTATTCAGACACAACAGGGAAACAAGGGAGTTATTTGACAACCGAATCCACCTCATAACCCAGAGCATAGTGTAAGATAAGCTGGGACTTCTTCAACTCACAGGAGGAGATTGGCTGATTCCCTGTGTGATTTGGATGTGGTACATTACAATGTGAAAGTTATATCAGCATTATTTAAAAAGCAAATCACCATATTCTCATACATACAGGCAGGCTCCTCCATTCATCCCCATTCAAGTGTGTGTATATATATATATATATACAAACACTGGATATGTGACATAAAAATGTGACATACGGTCAGATGGAAAGGCAGACAGCATTTCAGCACACTTGGCGCTCTATGCATGTGTCTAAAGTGTGACATGTTTGCAATTCTGCGTGGTTCTTTTTTTTTTGCATAAACCTTTTATTAATTTTTAAAGGGTACAGTGGACAGAAGTATTCAGTAACACACTGTAGCAGGGTGGAGCCGTGTGGGTATGTACTCGCTGCTGAGTGACAGGAGATGGTGGCAGGAGATCCACACAGAGGTGGGAGTTGATATGCCACACAGGTGTGTAGGTTTTATTTACACACACACAGACACTCAAGTGACACTACCAGCGATGGTAGCGCACGTAGGACATACATAGGAATGTACAAAAGCAAAATAAAACACTACAAAAAACTATCAAATAAAAGGTGCCATGTAAACAGCAGTGCTACTCCCTGATACATGGAGGGCCCGCTTATAAACCTCGCTATACTTCAGATCGGAACTAATCTTCACTCTTGTATGTAAAGAAATCCGACTCCGTCTACACACCCGGCCGGTCGTGGTTTCGGCTTCTTGTTTAGGCTCCAATCCCGGTTCACCCTCACGAGCGATCGGAGCTTTTTAAGATGTTTCTGTCTCTTTGTCCGGGTGGACGATCTTCAGCCCATCAGCTGTGTAGGTAAAGAAGCTTCTGCCGAGGCATGATTATAATGGGTGACCTTTGAAGATAAACAGGAACAGCAGACAATGGCAGGTGGCTGTGACAGGCGAGTGCTGTGTGGGTGCGTGCATTCACTGCTGAGTGACAGGCAGGACATCGAGATGGAGGTTAAGGGTGATATGTCTGGGTGGTGTGGACGATCTTCAGCCCGCTGGCTTGTGGTGTTGCAGCAGCCCTGAGGTGTATAAACGGGACCTTTTCATACCCGACGCCCTGCTGGAACACACCGACCTGCTGATTCGATTCCACAGCTGGTAGGCTCTCCCAGGGGCATCAGGTACTTCATTACCCCCTGCTTGCCCCCTATTTGCACCCTGTCTGCCTCCTAAATTCACAAAACACAAATTTGCCAAAATATATGAAATTCTTCAACAAAATTCTCTGGACCAATGAGATTAAACCAGAACTCTTCAAAAATGGACAACAGTATGCTTTGAGAAAAAAAGGGAAAGCCTTTCATGAAGAAACTCTTGTACCTACAGTTAAAAATTGAGGTGGTTCGATCATGATAAGGGGGTGTTTTAGCAGTTCAGGGACTGGAGACATTCATGTGATTGAAGAGTAAATTAATGCAGCCATGTATTAAAAATTCTACAAAGTACAGTAGTCTCTGCGTATCGGAACACCTCCTAAGAGAACACTTCGCCTAACGGAACACCCTTGTGGTGAAACAGATTTTTCCCATTGTAAATGCTTTGGCTAAAGGAACAGGAACTTCGCTTAAAATAACACCTTCTTGGCAACGATAGCGATTTGTTCACAACGGACACAGTATGTTTTGAAACCTGATAACTTATCATCATCATATTTAAATTAAAATGGTTTATTCATTCAAAAGCGACTTGTCATCGCGAGTGTCTTGAGACACACTGATTGGTTTATTCAATCTTTCCAGAACCGCTGTCACATCAATGCCTCGTTTTGTATTCTGATTTCCACGAGTGCACCTCATCGCTACAAAATGGCATGTAAACAAACAGCAAAATGCGCCTCTGTTTCTCTTGCTACACAATGTTGGAAATCGTTCGAGCTCCTGAAAAAACCCTGAATTAGACACTAGTCGCAGAGTAATTTGGTGTTTCCCATTCTGTTAAATAATGTGCATGCCTGGTATAGTGCTGCTGCATTTTTTAACGTGTGTAGGGGTGTTTAGTTTGTCTGTTACTTTATTATTATAGTTTATTAACATACACTTACCTATTGCTTTTCTCCTACTTATTCTGTTCATTCCATATGTCGATGCATGTGCGTCATGACAAGTAATACATATTTATTTATTTATTGATTCATATTGTGTCTGGTGTCTAACTCCGTCTTAGAGAACACTTTGGCTATAAGAACACTTTGCCTGTTCTGTTAGCTGGAGATGACTGTACAATGATACCATCTGCTTGTAGGATGATTGGCAGACAGTTTACCTTCCAACGCAACAAAGACCCAAAGCATACGGCTAAGTCAACTCTGGAGTTATTGAAGAAAATGAAGATCGAAGTTCTGGAATGGTCTTTGCAATCACTAGATCTCAACACAACAGAAATGCTTTGGACTGATCTGAAAAAAACTGTAGCCAAGCATTGTGTATCCAATCTGTCTGAGCTGAAGGAAATCTGCAAGACAGAACAGGCCCAGATTTCACCAACAAGACGTAACATACTGGTTAAGAATTATCATAAATGTCTGAAAGTTGTAATAAAAGCAAAAGACACACAAAATACTAAAGCAGGGGGGCCCATACTTTTGTCATGAAGGAATACTTTAAATGAAATAAGTTTGTTAGATTACTAGACATTGTGTATTTTGCTTTTTGTTTTTATTAAAAAGTGGTTTAAGTTTATTAAATTCTTGTCCTTAATCTGTTACCTAGAATTATGGTACAATAAGCATAGGGTGTCGATAATTTTAGATTTTATAAAAGCATTGCAAAGTGTAAGAAGAATAGTGAATGTAAGCCTTAATCCAAAGTGGCAAGGTAAAGCACACTAAAAAACATGGCAAATCATGGTATAGTATGGGAAATGTGTAGTATACCCATGGGAAATGCATGGGGGAGCACTGCGCAATGACCATGGCACACTTTTATAAGGGACATAGCAGTGATGGGATCTTATCAGGACCTGCCTCACTCACACACATTCACAAAACAATAAACCGTGGAATTACAATATACTACTTTTTAACTAGTGTTCTGTCTGATCTGGATCAATTCAATAGACATTCAGTTTAATACACCTGCACTGGTGTCATTCACTGACTCTAGATCAGACAGTTTGAAGTCCTGTATTTAAAGTTGCAGGGTGCAATTGTACACTAATAGAATTATTTATTGGTACTAAATTCTTCCAGTCTAGACATCTTTGTGCTCTGCTTTATCAGCAGCCTTGACAAACACTGGTCCCTGCTGTGCACTGCGCTGTAATGACACGACATGCCCTTGTTTAAAATGAGCCACTCTACTGGAACCTGAACATGTTGATCAGTGCTGGTTAATACTAATACACCCTGATACCTGAAGAAGAAATCGCTTCACAGGAAACTCAATTAACACCAGTGACTTCCTAGTGTGTGCCGACTGGAGGGGCACATACTGTTTTCTCACATGGCTGGATGCTTATTTGAATATTTGGAAGTTTGCTTCTATGACATTTAGTTTCTCTTACAGCTTGTTAAAATGTGCACTGGCGTGGGGATGAAACAGGCCCAGGTATTAACAGAGCGTTAGCATTCCCCAAAAACACTGGCAAACACCCCCCAGCTATGAACACAACACAGGGCATATTGAACACACAAGCACCACGCCTTCAATAGGTAGAGTAAACAGGGAATATAAACAGCCTGACAGACTACTCAGTTAACACATATACAGTATTGTGCAAAAGTTTTAGGCAGGTGTGAAAAAATGCTGTAAAGTAAGAATGCTTTCAAAAATAGACATGTTAATAGATTATATTTATCAATTAACTAAATGCAAAGTGAGTGAACAGAAGAAAAATCTAAATCAAATCCATATTTGGTGTGACCACCCTTTGCCTTCAAAACAGCATCAATTCTTCTAGGTACACTTGCACAAAGTCAGGGATTTTGTAGGCATATAGTCAGGTGTATGATTAAACAATTACCAAACAGGTGCTAATGATCATCAATTCAATATGTAGGTTGAAACACAATCATTAACTGAAACAGAAACAGCTGTGAGGGGGAATAAAACTGGGTGAGGAACAGCCAAACTCAGCTAACAAGGTGAGGTTGCTGAAGACAGTTTACTGTCAAAAGTCATACACCATGGCAAGACTGAGCACAGCAACAAGACACAAGGTAGTTATACTGCATCAGCAAGGTCTCTCCCAGGCAGAAATTTCAAGGCAGACAGGGGTTTCCAGATGTGCTGTCCAAGCTCTTTTGAAGAAGCACAAAGAAACGGGCAACGTTGAGGACCGTGAGACGCAGTGGTCGGCCAAGGAAACCTACTGCAGCAGATGAAAGACACATCATGCTTACTTCCCTTCGCAATCGGAAGATGTCCAGCAGTGCCATCAGCTCAGAACTGGCAGAAAACAGTGGGACCCTGGTACACCCATCTACTGTCCGGAGATGTCTGGTCAGAAATGGCCTTCATGGAAGACTTGCGGCCAAAAGCCATACCTCCAACGTGGAAACAAGGCCAAGCGACTCAACTATGCACGAAAACACAGGAACTGGGGTGCAGAAAAATGGCAGCAGGTGCTCTGGACTGATGAGTCAAAATTTGAAATATTTGGCTGTAGCAGAAGGCAGTTTGTTCGCCAAGGGCTGGAGAGCGCATACGAATGAGTGTCTGCAGGCAACAGTGAAGCATGGTGGAGGTTCCTTGCAAGTTTGGGGCTGCATTTCTGCAAATGGAGTTGGGGTTTTGGTCAGAATTAATGGTCTCCTCAATGCTGAGAAGTACAGGCAGATACTTATCCATCATGCAATACCATCAGGGAGGCATCTGATTGGCCCCAAATTTATTCTGCAGCATGACAACGACCCCAAACATACAGCGAAAGTCATTAAGAACTATCTTCAGTGTAAAGAAGAACAAGGAGTCCTGGAAGTGATGGTATGGCCCCCACAGAGCCCTGATCTCAACATCATCGAGTCTGTCTGGGATTACATGAAGAGAGAGAAGCAACTGAGGCTGCCTAAATCCACAGAAGAACTGTGGTTAGTTCTCCAAGATGTTTGGGCCAACCCACTTGCCGAGTTCCTTCAAAAACTGTGTGCAAGTGTACCTAGAAGAATTGATGCTTGATGCTGTTTTGAAGGCAAAGGGTGGTCACACCAAATATGGATTTGATTTAGATTTTTCTTCTGTTCACTCACTTTGCATTTAGTTATTTGATAAATATAATCTATTAACATGTCTATTTTTGAAAGCATTCTTACTTTACAGCATTTTTTCACACCTGCCTAAAACTTTTGCACAGTACTGTATACTGTGTTCTTATGTGTGCAGACTGGCACGGGTTGTGTGTATGGATGCATGCTGAGAGATATTTGGAAGTGTTTTAATGAAAGCCTGTGACTTGTTGGATTGATTTGAGAATGTGTCTGCACTGTTTAATTTGGGGGTGAAACAGGCACAGATTGTTATAACAATGTGCTCCCTCAAAACAATACACAACCTCCGCTAGCTATTAATAGACGTATGAGCATATTCACATCGATGTGTGATCTGCTGTGTTGGGCAAACACCCTTCCAGGTATTATTATTAGAGGGTATTAAAGCAGGGAGAGACCCATCACTTGGCAGGGATGAACTATTGGTTTGCAATCTTTGTATTTTTAACACTGGTCTAACTAACTCATCGATAGCTTTTGTTTAATTAGTTATTTATTGCATTGTACAACTCAACAAATTGAGATTACTTAAGATATGGACAAAATGAACTGCCTTATAAAAAGTTAGTGACCTCAGTAACTCAGCTCATACAGCTTGAATAATGTGAGTTCCAGGGTACTGAACAAGCCACTATAAATTAGAATGGAAGTATAAATGACGAAGAAAACTTACTGTGAAGTCTCTTCTAAAAGTTTAGTACAGTAAATTTGCACGACAATTCTGCAGCTTTCCCTGTCTGTGTTCTTGTCATATGCTTTACCATACCTCTCTGTGCTTTACAATGCTTCCCTATGCTTTACCATACCTCTCTGTGCTTTACAATGCTTGCCTATGCTTTACCATACCACTCTGTGCTTTACAATGCTTCCCTATGTTTTACCATGCCTCTCTGTGCTTTACAATGCTTCCCTATGCTTTACCATACCTCTCTGTGCTTTACAATGCTTCCCTATGCTTTACCATACCTCTCTGTGCTTTACAATGCTTCCCTATGCTTTACCATACCACTCTGTGCTTTACTATGCTTCCCTATGTTTTACCACACCTCTCTGTGCTTTACAATGCTTGCCTATGCTTTACCATACCTCTCTGTGCTTTACAATGCTTGTCTATGCTTTACCATACCTCTCTGTGCTTTACAATGCTTATCTATGCTTTACCATACCTCTCTGTGCTTTACAATGCTTCCCTATGTTTTCCCAGACCTATCTGTGCTTTACAATGCTTCCCTATGCTTTCCCAGACCTCTCTGTGCTTTACAATGCTTCCCTATGCTTTCCCAGACCTCTCTGTGCTTTACAATGCTTCCCTATGCTTTACCAAACCTCTCTGTGCTTTACAATGCTTCCCTATGCTTTACCATGTCTCTCTGTGCTTTACAATGCTTCCCTTTGCTTTACGATACCTCTCTGTGCTTCACAATACTTACCTGTGCTTTACCATACCTCTCTGTGCATTACAATACTTACCTGTGCTTTACCATACCTCTCTGTGCTTTACAATGCTTCCCTATGCTTTACCATGCTTTCACTGTGCTTTATTCCATTTTGCCCTGATTTTACTATGGGAACCTGCTAAGGGGTATACCTGGGAGACTTTTCTATTATATATAGAATAGTTTTGTGTGTTGAATTGACCAGTGGCTGTCTTTATTAACACGATGGCCACAGCCCTAAGATACCACTACAGGACACTGCCCTGAGCTTGAACTGAGCATGCTCAGCTCTGAAAGCAGAGCTCACTAATACTGTGAACTCCTTGCGACAAAAGTAAAACGAAAAACATAAAAACCGCTCACTCCAGTTCCAAGGGAACTTTGTTTTTAACACACATGAACTAAACTGTAGCAGGAATATGGATGCTAACTGTGCCATTGTAAACTATGCACAGCATTTCATTTATAATTTGTTTTAGGAAGTAAAGTTTAAATATATGCTATACTAATAGCATTTTATAAAAGCATTGCAAAAATTAGATTCAACATATGATAATATAACACCCTTCTTAAAGAGGCCTGTGATAAGTACTTTGTTATGCAAACAGTATTGTTGCAAAGTAACATCTAGAGGCGTGCTTCCCATCCCTGGTCCTGGGGACCCCCGTGTGGCTGCAGGTTTGCATTCCAGCTGAGCTCTCAATTACTCAACTTGACCCTTACCTGAACTATTCATTAGCTTAATTAGACCTTTTTATTGTTTTCAGCTTTTAAACAGCTGCAGATTTCAAGTTAACTGTACTATTTTATAAGTAACTTGAAATCAGCACCTTTTTTAGGAGCTGAGAACAATTAAAAAGGTCTAATTAAGCTACAGTAATTAGTTCAATTCAGGGTGCAGTTCAGTAACTGAGAGCTCAGTTGGAATGAAAACCAGCAGACACAGGGGGTCTCCAGGACAGGGCTTGGGAAGCTCTTCTCTAGAGGCTGCATCTCCCTGCTTCAATCAGAGCTGCAGTCAATTCCCATTCTAACCACCTCATTGTAATTGGAGTCAGTGGAGCCTTGGTGGCACACCTGTGTACTTGGAATTGTAACTGTACAATAGAATTAGACCCAGTCAATAATACTTCTATTACACATTTACTTTCCATTGTTATTATTTCACAATGTTATAATTTGATAAACATATGTAATCCAGTGCATGGTGCTGAATGGCAATTACATTTACAGCAGCACTGTTAGCATGACATTAGAAGAAGCTTAAGCAGATCAAATCTAATTGCATTTACCAAACAACAAAAGAACAGTATATCTTGATCCGAGACCAATGGTCCAAATGAATTACACTTCAAATGAAATACATGTGAACAGCTCATTATGAAATCTCATCTACAGTTCCATGTTTTGTTTTACATCGAGTGATCATTATTCTTGATTCTCAATCACTTTTAGTGACCCCATTTGTTTGAAAAAATAAAAGTGACATGGTATTTTTGTGTATTTGTACCTGTGATTATTGCTGGTTATTTAGAACAGAGTAAACATGTGAATGTGTGTAGTTGTTTATGTTATTTTCAGTACAGTTGTAATTACTGTAAGTGTAATTGTAATTTCTGTAATTGTAATTGAACCCAGGTCTGGTTTCAAGTCAGTATCGGTCACAATGGGCTGGGCAGCAGATACTTTCAACAGAGATGCTAGTGCTTGTTTGACAAGTGCATCTGTATCCAAGGCTGCATTTCTCTACAGCTATGGCTAGTGTGTAATTCAATATTTAACGTAACATTATTCAGCACGTTTCATTGGACTTTATGAAGCAAAATGTGTTTATTCTATAGGGTGATGCAAAATTCTCTAAAGGAATTACAGACTGTAATCAGCTGGAAGGGTCACTTTAATGAAATCACTGTGCAGACTGGTCATGTTGAATCAACTCAGGGTGGCTCTGCATCCTATTTACAGTGCTATGGCAGGTGTTTCTAATAATAATAATAATAATAATAATAATAATAATAATACACCCGTTTAACCATTTTAGCAAATTAGGAGGACATTATTCTGATTTCACAGTTGCAGTAGGCAGCCAGGCATTCACTCCCAGCATCATCACAGCGCTGCGTAGTTAAGCCACATTGTGTTCCCGAATACCGTACTTCTACACAAAATCACCGTCACGGGTATCGAGCTACGTTTTATCAACGTGCTTTTTTATGAATAGAATATCGACTTTAACATAAAAAGGGCATAATGTCTTTGTCATGTACCTGCAAACATACACTGTATATACACTGTAATGTTTTTAATGAAACCACTGCGTCTACTGCAGCTGCAAGAACCCCGACATCTTGTTACTTTGTGAGGGACCGTTCGGGGCGGACAGGGGGTCTTTGTACTGTTCGCTGTCACGCTGCGTTTCTCCAGTACTATAACACTGATATTATCTTATATTCCACACTCAGTATATGTTGCAAGAACGCCCTTGTCTATTATTAACAGAGCAGACGGTTCAAATTTGGCAGTACGCCGAAGATCTGTTTTTACATAACGGGTTTTGTAAACACAGTGACCTCGCTGGCGCAAGAGCTGCTTGCTAAATCTCTGTCAATACTTTATTATTACGCTTATTATACAAACGAAATGCAAACATTTTCATGGGTTTACAGGAGTGTAATAATATAAACGTCTTCTTAACCTACTCTCTTCATAGAAACCAAAGCAAGAAATCACAATGCGTCATTTACTGCTAGAACAAAATATCACAACTATGCAGAATACGGCTTTTGAACAAATGTTTTCTCCAGAGAAGATAATCTCTCTAGGCACGCATTCTAGAAGTAAACGGCCCCACGCCAAGTATTAACATGTCCACCCACCCACTCATTGTACGGCTAAATTGTCTATTTAATCCGCATCTTGATTAAGTGAAGAGAACGGAAGCTCTGTTCCAATTATAAAGCAAACTCCTCCAAACACACGCCGTTTTTTTACCAAGGGAGGAGGTCCTTCTCAGAAAGCAAAGACCTCCCAACCCTGTCTCTTTTTCTTATTTTATTTACAACTCGCAACAAAACTGCTACATGGCGACTTCTTTTACAACCCTCCTCTGCTGCCATGCACGCTGCTCTGTGTACTAAGAGAATTCAAAATCACCAACCATCTCAATTATTGTTTTGTATCTCAAACGACAACACGCTGAATAGAAGCTCGTGTCCATTTCGGCATGGGAGAAGATGTATTGTGAACGATGCGAGCCGAAGAACAAAGATTGCTTCTGTCTGTGTGAACAGCACCAGCACTCTGTCTAGCTAGCAACAGCAGCACAGTCCTGCAGAAAAGGCACTGAAACGCTACGGATGATGCGGCTTTTTTCTGCAAAACACAAAGGACACTGTTTTCAATGCTTGCATTCTCCCCATCACCCCTTTTGCTCTGGCTACATTTGTATTTAACTTTCTTTTAAAGGAAACTCACCGGTAATGTGCGTTATTGTCTTGTCAAAGAAGCATCTGCGCCATCGATTCAGGGCTGCCTTTTCAGATGCTAAGGGGGGAAACAAGAGTGAGAAGAAATCACAACACAAAGGTGAAAGAGGCTGGGGCGCTCGGCTCGGCTGTGTTAGCTGCGTCCTTCACGGAGATGCTCGCACTGTATACAGCAAACCTTTAAAATACCCGCTTTTCACGGAGAGCACTTATTGTACCAATTCAACTTCATAATATTAAAGACGCACCATTTCGCATCATTGCCGTCCAGTTACAACGACCCCTGTAATGTTACCGATTGTTTGTTTAATCCTAAAACGTGCAATTGCTACGTACAATAACCACCTTTTTACACGTATCAAAGTAAAGCACCGCTACACAAACTAATCGCTACAATGTGTCTTTTTAGAAACTGCACATCACATCAGGCACTATTGTTAACACTTCCCATATTACTATTTCCAACCCAAATGCGCACAGTCTAGTTATATTTGAAATGATGGAATCGGTCTAAAAAAACAACAAACAAACATGCCTTTAAAAACGTGCTTTCAAAAAATCCAAAGGCAGGTTAAAACGAACAAGGTGTACAAAGGTGAATCAATAGGTATCTCCCGCGAGCTCCATCATGTGTGAAAATCAATACCTCTTAGGAACAACAAGGGGCACCCCTGCCAAGTGATTGGCCAGAGCCCCTCTGATTGACAACTTGATTGTGTTTCTAAGTGTAGCGGTGGGCGGGATCACTGCTTCAGGTTGAAGTAGCTGCCCCGATGCGCTGTATCTGGGGCTGACGTTGCGGCAGGTTGCATGTGCATTGATAGAACGAGACATTTGAAGCGTGCCTGGTACTGGATAACAGATTCATTTTAATCACGTGCTAATGTACAGGGTCAGGACACAGCGCTGTTTTTAAATTGTTTTGTTGTTTAGAACGACCAGTGGAGTAATCACTTTGGAGAAGAATCAGGCTTTCCAATTGGCTTGTTTCGGAAGCACCTGCTAACCGAGCTGCTGCTAGCAGCCTTTCATTGACGTCTGCCAGATGCAGCTTTGTATACTAACAGCAATGCTTTTAAGGGTGCCATCGGGACACTTATTGAAGTGTGTGTTTGATGGTAATTCTGCAGCTTGCAATGGTTGACCAGCCCTTGATATATGTGCTTCCATAGTTCCCATTCATCCCCCATGCTTGGTAATGCTTTTAAGGTGTTATGCTTTAACCACTGTTTACAGCAGCACACCTTTATAAGGATTACACCAGCTATACCATCAGATTATAATATTACACCAGCTATACCATCAGATTATAATATTACACCAGCTATACCCTCAGAGATTACAATATTACACCAGCTATATCCTCACAGAGATTACAATATTACACCAGCTATACCCTCACAGAGATTACAATATTACACCAGCTATACTATCAGAGATTACAATATTACACCAGCTATACCATCAGATTACAATATTACACCAGATATACCCTCAGAGATTACAATATTACACCAGCTATACCCTCACAGAGATTACAATATTACACCAGATATACCCTCACAGAGATTACAATATTACACCAGCTATACCCTCAGAGATTACAATATTACACCAGCTATATCCTCACAGAGATTACAATATTACACCAGCTATACCCTCACAGAGATTACAATATTACACCAGCTATACTATCAGAGATTACAATATTACACCAGCTATACCATCAGATTACAATATTACACCAGATATACCCTCAGAGATTACAATATTACACCAGCTATACCCTCACAGAGATTACAATATTACACCAGCTATACCCTCAGAGATTACAATATTACACCAGCTATACCCTCAGAGATTACAATATTACACCAGCTATACCCTCAGAGATTACAATATTACACCAGCTATACCCTCAGAGATTACAATATTACACCAGCTATACCCTCAGAGATTACAATATTACACCAGCTATACCCTCAGAGATTACAATATTACACCAGCTATACCCTCAGAGATTACAATATTACACCAGCTATACCCTCAGAGATTACAATATTACACCAGCTATACCCTCAGAGATTACAATATTACACCAGCTATACCCTCACAGAGATTACAATATTACACCAGCTATACCCTCACAGAGATTACAATATTACACCAGCTATACCCTCACAGAGATTACAATATTACACCAGCTATACCCTCAGAGATTACAATATTACACCAGCTATACCCTCAGAGATTACAATATTACACCAGCTATACCCTCAGAGATTACAATATTACACCAGCTATACCCTCAGAGATTACAATATTACACCAGCTATACCCTCAGAGATTACAATATTACACCAGCTATACCCTCAGAGATTACAATATTACACCAGCTATACCCTCAGAGATTACAATATTACACCAGATATACCCTCACAGAGATTACAATATTACACCAGCTATACCCTCAGAGATTACAATATTACACCAGCTATACCCTCAGAGATTACAATATTACACCAGCTATACCCTCAGAGATTACAATATTACACCAGCTATACCCTGAGATTACAATATTACACCAGCTATACCCTCACAGAGATTACAATATTACACCAGCTATACCCTCAGAGATTACAATATTACACCAGCTATACCCTCAGAGATTACAATATTACACCAGCTATACCCTCAGAGATTACAATATTACACCAGCTATACCCTCAGAGATTACAATATTACACCAGCTATACCCTCAGAGATTACAATATTACACCAGCTATACCCTCAGAGATTACAATATTACACCAGCTATACCCTCAGAGATTACAATATTACACCAGCTATACCCTCACAGAGATTACAATATTACACCAGCTATACCCTCACAGAGATTACAATATTACACCAGCTATACCCTCACAGAGATTACAATATTACACCAGCTATACCCTCAGAGATTACAATATTACACCAGCTATACCCTCAGAGATTACAATATTACACCAGCTATACCCTCAGAGATTACAATATTACACCAGCTATACCCTCAGAGATTACAATATTACACCAGCTATACCCTCAGAGATTACAATATTACACCAGCTATACCCTCAGAGATTACAATATTACACCAGCTATACCCTCAGAGATTACAATATTACACCAGCTATACCCTCAGAGATTACAATATTACACCAGCTATACCCTCACAGAGATTACAATATTACACCAGATATACCCTCACAGAGATTACAATATTACACCAGCTATACCCTCAGAGATTACAATATTACACCAGCTATACCCTCAGAGATTACAATATTACACCAGCTATACCATCAGATTACAATATTACACCAGATATACCCTCAGAGATTACAATATTACACCAGCTATACCCTCACAGAGATTACAATATTACACCAGCTATACCCTCACAGAGATTACAATATTACACCAGCTATACCCTCAGAGATTACAATATTACACCAGCTATACCCTCAGAGATTACAATATTACACCAGCTATACCCTCAGAGATTACAATATTACACCAGCTACATTGAGACAGATTGTAATTAGGTCATGAGGCAAGAGAGTTCATATATTGGTGTTTGGAAGAGCATTTTACATAAATAATAATGGAATTTGCACAACACATTGTTGCAACATGCCATGTGTTTGTAATCTGAAGAAAGTGTAAAATTGACAGTAACCATACATGTCAATAACCATAGTTCCATATGTTGTGTAAAATAAACAGTTTCTAGTAATTATAAGAATCTGGATAAGGACGTCTGCTAAGGAATAAAATAATAATAATAATAATAATCTCATTTTCATTCCTAAAGAAATTATTATTAGTTTATTTAGCAGACGCCTTTATCCACAGCGATTTACAGAGACTAGGGTGTGTGAACTATGCATCAGCTGCAGAGTCACTTACAGCAACATCTCACCCGAAAGACGGTGCACAAGGAGGTTAAGTGACTTGCTCAGGGTCACACAGTGAGTCAGTGAGTGAGCTGGGATTTCAACCAGGGATCTCCTGGTTACAAGCCCTTTTCATTAACCACTGGACCACACAGCCTCCTAAATGCTGAAATATGAGTTCAACATTTAAGAAGATAGTAGTAATTACATAAATGTACACAAGTCTTGGTAAAACGATTTTTTAATTAATAACAATTCCAACAGTTGGAAGGCCTGCATCAAAGGACACGAATGAAATGAAACATACAAACATAAGACAATTAGCAAAGTTATGAACAAAAGGGGGCCATTCGTTCCATTAGTGCTCGTTCGGTTCCTGGCAGCTGGTTGATCCCAGAAGGTTCACTAGTCTGTTCTTAACAGATCCCCAAGTGCAGCAGCACTTTCTATACAGACAGTGGTGAGGGTGTGGAATGCACCACTCGCTGGACTCTGGTACTGGGCTCTGTGATATACCTAGAATGCTAACGAAGGTTAACTTGGATTTCATATATTTAGCAAACGACATTTAATAAAAAGAGAGATTAGCCTACTAAAGCCAGTAAGAGCTTTATATATATATTTATATATACACTGAGTGTACAAAACATTAGGAACACCTGCTCTTTCCATGAAATAGACTGACAAGGTGAATCCAGGTGAAAGCTATGATCCCTTATTGGTGTTAAATCCACTTCAATCAGTGTAGATGAAGGGGAGACAGGTTAAAGAAGAATTTTTAAGCCTTGACACAATTGAGACATGGATTGTGTATGTGTGTCATCCAGAGGGTAAATGGGCAAGACAAAAGATTTAAGTGCCTTTGAACGGAGTATGGTAGTAGGTGCCAGGTATGCCGGTTTGAGTGTGTCAAGAACTGCAATGCTGCTGGGTTTTTCACGCTCAACAGTTTCCTGTGTGTATCAAGGATGGTCCACCACCCAAAGGACATCCAGCCAACGGCAGGACAGTGGTCGAAAATGGCTCATTGATGAAAGAGGCCAAAGGAGGCTGACATGAATTGTGCAGAGCAACAGACGGGCTACAGTTAGTCAACTGACAGTCCAGTACAACATTGGTGCCGAAAGACCCATAAAAGAATGCACAACTCATCGTACCTTGACATGAATGGGGTATGGCAGCCGACGACCTAACAGAGTTCCCCTTCTTTCAGCAAAACACAAGAAACTGCGGGTGCAGTGAGCTAAGGAAAGAAAACACTGGACACTGGAGGATTGGAAAAACATTGGCTGGTTTGATGAATCCCGGTTCCTGCTGTTTCACGCTGATGGGAGGACTAGGGTATGGAGAAAACCACGAGTACATGCATCCATCATGCCGGGTGTCAACATTGCAGGCTGGTGGTGGTGGTGTGATGGTGTGGGGTGTGTTTTCATGGCACACATTGGGCCCCTTGATAAAAGTGAAGCAACGTTTGAATGCCACAGGATATCTGAACATCATTGCCAATCAGGTGCATCCCTTCATGGCAGCAGTGTATCCATCTGCTAATGGATTTTTTCAGCAGGTCATGCCACAAGGCTAGGATTGTCCAGGAATGGTTCCACGAACATGACAGTGAATTCAGTTTACTGCAGTGGCCTGCCCAGTCACCAGATCTCAATCCAATTGAGCATCTGAGAAAAAAGAGCCGGGAGTCTAGTTGTGGGAGTCCAGCAAGGGGAGGCCTGCGACGAGACGCTGTTGGAATAGATCCGAACCTAACAGCACTCTGGAAGAAGCCATCTACTAGTCAGGTCTGTACCCTCCACCCCACTGCTCCTACTGTGCCTTTTGTCTTGCCTGTCCTGCTATGACTTTCTCTCACATCCCTGTTCTGTCCTCTCGTCACCGTCCTCTGCCCTCTCTCCGCTGCTGCTCCTCCAACCCCTCTAACCTCATCCCTCTGCCTCTCCCCCCTCCTGCACACTCTCTGGTGCACTCTGGAACTGTCACTCTTCTGCTAACAAAGCTGATTTCATCTCTGCCTTTGCCTCCCACCTCTCTCTCGATTTCCTTGCTCTCACTGAAACCTGGCTGTCCCCTGATAACACTGTAACTCCTGCTGCCCTGTCCTCTCTCTATGTCCTGTCCCATACCCTGCGTCTCACTGGGCGGGGAGGTGGGACTGGTCTTCTCCTCTCTCCCTCCTTACTCTTTTCTGTCCCCTCCGATCTCTCCTCACTCTCTGTCAATACCTTTGAATTTCATGCAGTCCAACTAACCTCTCCCTGTCAACTCCTGCTCATTGTACTGTACCGCCCCCTGGGCCTCTCGCTCACTTTCTGGATGAACTCGACTATCTACTCTCCTCCCTCCCTCTCTGTCTACCCCAACTGTCCTGTTAGGTGACTTCAACATCCATCTCTCCAACCCCAGCCACTCTGCTGGATTCCTCCCTCTCCTTCACTCCTTCGACTTCTGTCTCTCTCCATCCCCTCCTACCCACAAAGCTGGCCGTCAACTGGACTCTCTCTCAGGGCCTGCTGCCCCTCCACCCTCTCTGTCACCCCCTGGACCTCTCCGATCACTATTTCATCTCTTTTTCTCTGTCTCTCCCCCCTCTCCCTGCTCCTCCTACCCCCACTGTCACCTCTCGCCGTAACCTCCGCTCTCTCTCCCCCTCTGTCCTTGCCTCCACTGCTCTCTCTCACCTCCCTCCTATCGACTCCTTTTCACAACTCTCCGTAGACTCTGCTACCTCCACCCTCTTCTCCTCCCTCACCTCCCAACCTGCTCGCCCCTCCCCTCCCCATCCCTGGCTCTCTTCTGCGCTCTGCTCGGCAAGAATCACACTGCGATCTGCTGAAAAGAAATGGAAGAGAACCAAACTCCCTGCTGCCCTAGACCTTTACCGCACTCTCCTCTCCTCTTTCTCCTCTACTCTCTCCTCTGCTAAATGTACTTATTTCCAATCGGTAATCCAAGCCTCCACTAACAACCCACGTAAACTATTCTCTACCTTCTCCTCCCTCCTAAACCCTCCCCCCCTCCTCCTCCCTCCTCTATCTCCCCTGATGACTTTGCCTCCTTCTTCTCTTCTAAAATCTCAGATATCCATAAACTCTTTAACACCTCTCCCTCCCCGCACCTCCTCCTGCTCCAACCCCTACACCCACTGCATCCCCTACTAACTCACCCTCCTTCTCCACCTTCTTGCCCCTCTCAGACTCTGACCTCTCCTCCCTGCTCCAGGGTCACAAACCCACCACGTGTGCCCTGGACCCCCTCCCCACTCACCTCTTTCAAGCTGCTGCTCCTGCTCTACTTCCCTTCATCTCCTCCCTTCTCAACACCTCTCTACTTTCTGGTCTCTTTCCCTCTGCCTTCAAAAAGCCTCTATCACTCCCATCCTCAAAAACCTACCCTCGACCCCACCTCCCTCCAGAGCTACCGTCCTGTCTCCCTCCTACCCTTCCTCTCCAAAACCCTCGGCGGACTGTACACCGCCAGCTCTCTGCTTTCCTGTCCAACCACTCTCTGCTCGACCCTCTCCAATCTGGCTTCCGCTCTGCTCACTCCACTGAAACCGCCCTCCTGTCTGTCACCAACTCACTTAAGTCTGCCCGAGCTGCCTCTCTCTCCTCTGTCCTAATTCTCCTCGACCTCTCTGCTGCCTTTGACACTGTTGATCACTCTATTCTACTATCATCTCTTGCTGACCTGGGGATCTCTGGCACTGCTCTGGCCTGGTTCTCCTCCTACCTCTCCAACCGCACTTACCAGGTAACCTGGCGTGGAGCAACCTCCACACCTCACCCTCTCTTAACAGGAGTCCCCAAGGGTCAGTCTTGGGTCCTCTCCTGTTCTCTCTCTACACCCGCTCCCTGGGCCCCTCATCGCATCCTATGGTTTCTCATACCATTTCTATGCTGATGATGCTCAGATTTTCCTCTCCTTCCCCACCTCTGACTCCACCATCTCCTCCCGTATCTCTACCTGTCTGTCTGCTATTTCCTCCTGGATGCACTTGCATCACCTCAAACTCAACCTCTCTAAATCTGACCTCCTTTTCTTTCCCTCCTCCTCCCCCTCCTCTGATCTCTCTATCTCTGTTCCACTGGAATCTACCACACTCTCTCCTTCTTCCTCCGCTAAGAACCTCGGAGTCACCCTGGACCCCTGCCTCTCTTATTCCCAGCACATCTCCACTCTGGCACGCACTTGTCGATTCTTCCTGAGCAACATCCGAAAAATCCGACCCTTCCTCACCAACTATGCCACCCAGCTCCTGGTCCAGGCCTTGGTACTCTCCCGCCTAGACTACTGCAACTCCCTCCTGGCTGGCCTCCCTGCGTCCGCCACCCGTCCGCTCCAGCTCATCCAGAACTCCGCTGCCCGCCTGGTGTTCTCTCTGCCTCGCTTCTCCACTACTCCGCTCACTCCACTGGCTACCGATCACCGCTCGCATCCAGTTCAAGACTCTTGTACTAGCCTACAGATGCCTTGACCAGACTGCACCCAGCTACCTACACCCCCACTCGACCTCTCCGCTCCGCCTGCACTAGAAGACTGGCTCTACCTCCTCTACGCTCCCCTGCCTCCAGAGCCCGCTCCTTCTCCACCCTCGCTCCGCAGTGGTGGAATGACCTACCTACAGATGTCAGGACCGCCCAGTCCCTGACCACATTCCGGCGCCTCCTTAAGACTCACCTCTTTAGACAGCACCTGTAGAACTCCTCTGTTTCTCCCCTGGGACACTTTCACCCTTCCTTAAATATGCTTTACTTACTCTTATCTGCCCCTATTTTACTGCATTTAATCCTGTACTTCAGAGTACTGTAATCTGCCAAGTGTTTAAACTGTAGTATTTGGTATTTAATCATATCTTGATGTAACTATCACTGTCAGTTTTATCTGCTGTATTACTGAATTGTATTTTGTCACACTTGTACTTGCTTGAACTAGTCATTGTATTTATCTTGCTCTTATTGTATTCTTACCTGTACTGTAACACTTGAAATGTATTTGCTTACGATTGTAAGTCGCCCTGGATAAGGGCGTCTGCTAAGAAATAAATAATAATAATAATAATAATCTGTGGGATGAGATGGAAAGAGCTATTCGGAGTAGAGATCCACTACCAGCCAACTTGACACAGCTGTGGGAAGCATCGAAGTCAACATGGGCCAGCATCCCTGTGGAACGCTTTCGACACCTTGTAGAGTCCATGCCCCGACGAATTGAGGCTGTTCTGAGGGCAAAAGGGGGTGCAACTCAATATTAGGAAGGTGTTCCTAATGTTTTGTACACTGAGTGTGTGTGTGTGTGTGTGTATATATATATATATATATATATATATATATATATATAAAGCTGTTTCCTTATATAACTGTTTATTTAATTAGATAGTAATACAGCAATGAGTTTTTTGTCCTTACTGTGCATTGCTGTGTGAGCACTCCATCTAGTGGCTTTACCCAATATTGCTTAAAATCTCAGTTTCAAAATTCAGCCTTTACAGTACTTCATTGACTAGCAAAAGTAACACATCAGACATACAATAACGAGAACTACTGCCAAAAGATTCGGTCTCTACCTCAGTGTTACACAGTGTTCCCTCTTTATAAGGCATTCCTTTATAACGTGGATCATTCAGTATAGCCGTGGCTCCTATTGTCCTCTTATTTATGGCAGACATATATCCCACTATCGAGGACTACATGTGTAACCTTCTTATGCCCAATTAAAAATACACAAAAACAATCAAATACACACAATTATTAATACTGCATTAATGTTTCAACCCTAATTTAGTGCTTCACACATAGGAAGCTTCCAATATCATTCTCATATATTTGATGCACGTGTCTATTCTTTTTGAGGGGTTCAGTTTGCACTCAGACACTCTGTCTGTATTTAGATACAGTACCTCTTATGCTCTGGTTGCCAGATGGTTTTTCAGCACAGACACACATAAAACAGGCTGAATCAGCAAAGCATCTGCAGAGCTTTAGCAGCCAGTAGCATTAAGTGAACAGAAATGGTTTACAGGTAGTGTGTATTGACAGCATTACAAAAGGAAACAAGTCACTAGATAGAGCTCTCTCTTAAACTGCACAACACACTTTGCTGATCCAGCCATGTTACCTATATATGAACTCAGGACAAGGCACTAGAACACAGATCTTGCAAGAACCACTCAGTGTTACTGGAAACACAAAGTGGTAAGAATATTGTCCTTTGAAAGCCTACATATTTTCAGAATAGTAATTGATGAGCAAGTCCAAGACTGACTCAAGAAGTGAGGAGCATGCTGTTCTTTTTCAGGGACTGAAACCATCATGGTAAGCCTACATGGAGGGTAGTTTTGGAACTTGCAGTACTTGTCGCCCCCATGGCCGTCACTAGCTCTGAGGACACCGAGGGTGTGTCCGCAGTTTTTTTTTTTTTTTTTGCATCATCAATGCTGATGCTCACGTAAACATTCTTGTGAAGTACAAAAAGACTCCTTAATTTTCTCTGTTGATTTGCCGTGTAACATGGATTTGGAGGTTGAATAGTAAATACCAAGCAGTCATATAAATACTGCAGCTATGGCATGAAACGTAAGCGTGACCTCGGTAGAATGTGAGCTCTAGTTACGACACTGGTAGTCTCCACTTGTTTTCAACAGAGATGTGCGATTGCTTATAAAAAATAAAACAGTAACAATGTGCCAGTACTCTGCCAAGAACATTAAAGTGGTTGTAGCCTACAATACCGTGCGTTTTATTTATTTTTAAATTTGGGATCCATTTTTTTTTACCCCATTTTCTCCCCAATTTGAAATGCTGAATTCTTTAAGCCTGCAACCCTCGCGCTGACTCAGGTGAGACAAAGACAAACACACATGTCCTCCAAAACGTGTGCCGTCAGCTGTCCATTTCTTTTCACTCTGCAGACCCGGCATTCAGCTACCTTCAGAGCTAGCGTCGGAGAACACCGCAGTCCTGGGCCACTTGCAGGCAGGCCCGCGGGCACCCTGCCAGTCCACAGGGGTTGCTGGTGCGAATGAGCCGAGGACACCCTGGCCGACCTAAAAAAATTTTCAAAATGTTAAAATAACCGTTAGCTGCTACAACCTCCACCAGTACTGTTAAATGTTTTTAAAATACATGCTTACCTCTCCAGAAGATCATCAACACTGGTCAGTCCCACTTTTCTTCTGTTAAAAGATGGTTCTTTGCTTGTACTTTATACATGAATTTGAAATGTATTTCAGAGACAATGCTACAACATATAGAAATCACTTGCTGTGTTGTCTCACTCCAATGTGCTAGCTGAAATGTGGCCATGTGGTCTGACCTCACAGTAAGCGGTTACTGACGGTAACATATTCTTTTGATGAAGACAGAACTCAAGTACTAGATTTACATTCCACGCTACGACTGGAAATACAAAACGAGTGATCAGTAAGGATGAAGTGCGAGTACAGACAAGCACCTCCCAGGACTCTGATCATCTAACACTCAGAGTGCCCCAACTAAGTTTCATCACAACTGGGTAAGTGGTTCTCTGGATGTATGCAATATATCAGCGCAACATGGCACTTGGAACCCTTTAGAATTTGTCAACACCACGTATTTATTTATTTTAAAATTACAATGGTAACACTCTTGGAAGCTACATTTGAACATGACGACCACATTTCACAAGAATAAGTGGTCACATTATTATTCCAGAGAGGTTTACACTTTTAAAAACAAAATACTCACAAATATTTCCAGTTACGACTAAACCCATTTCTCAGAGTAAGACGGAACACAATGCCCCTCCCAGTCGAGGTGGTCTGCAGGACCAGTGCACGTCGCAAACGTGCTCATTCACAAAACCCAAACAAGGGTGAAAAAAAAAGTATAGAACAGGTACACAGAGGTATTTTATTTCAGTCAAAATACAGTAAAAAGAAAATGTGTCATTGTACAGAGCACTCACACAAGACCTACAAAAAAGAGCAATCATTCAGGAGAACTTAAAACATCTGCATTGGAAAGAAAGATTTGCTGTCAGATTTGACACCGACATTTGTTATGAGACCTTTCTCCAAACAAGTGGTGCAAGGTTACAAACAGTACAATACAGGTCTAAAGTAAATCACTACCAAAACCCAACTTAGAAACATGTTCATAGCGTGCAGGAATTCTCATGAATGGTAACCTAGCAGAATGATCTATAGAAAAAAAGAAAAAAATAGGTACAAGTCTAGGCAGATCAAGTAAAGAAACACACTTCTAGCAATTGTCACCTGACAGAACTGCAGCACTACAATAATGAAAACCCCTCCGCACAGGGGTAGGCAGCCTGAGCCCTTCCAATCCAGGTCCTTCATAACATGAGGAAATAAACCTCTGACCAGGCCCTCAAGCAGTTTAATTACAACTATTAAACCATGAGTGGAACAGCCCTCCAGGACCAGGGCTGCCTGTCCTCTCTTCCATCAGAAACTAAAATAGGTCTAAACTTCTGAAAAGACATTCATTCAGGGGCAACAAATACAGAAAGATTTTTTTTTACTTTATTTATTTATTTTTTTAAAAACAAAACAACCCCACCCACACTCAAATATAAATTCAGTGAATTAGTCAAGAACTCAATGAACGCTGAGCTACTATAATACAAACAGTGGTGTACGGTGACTCCACCATGCTCTGCACTGCCCTGCCCCCCCACGGTTCCAGCTCTCTCTCTATTTGCCTGCCTGCTGGGCTTGGCGACGCAGCAGCACATAGATCTTCTCTTTAATCCAATCCTTGTTGTAGGGTTGGTATGTCTGAGTGTCTGCCCGGTATCTACAGAGGAAGAAACAAGCACACATTACTCAAACAGGGCAGCAGTGGTGCTTGGGGAAGATGGTTACCAACACAATGGGACCTTGTGTAACTAAATGTAAATAAAGTAAGTTTACCACATCAATGACATGGTGCATTGATGTGGTAAACTTACTTTTTAATCACCCTGTATATAGAAAAGACTCTGAATACGTATGAAGTAACCTTTCTGTACATATCCCCCTGTACAGCACCACAGGTGACCTATACTTGACAATGTTTAACAACCCTCGTGCTTGGAATGGATTACCCGAATGAATGACACTATTCTGAAACCTGTGCTTACTGATGAAATGCTTAGGCCCTGCTCTCAATGTTAACTCAGTCAGTGGACTACAATTATTTCAGGCAAAGAGGTAAATAAATAACCTTAAAACATAGTATATTAGTGGCAAGTACATTGTTACAAAATGCAGCAGCTAATTTATAATAACTGACTTATGATTCTCAGTTATAAATGTACGATTTCATATCCAAAAGAAAGGTACCATGAACATCTGTGACATCTAATTGAAATAAACAGCACATCATTTACTTCCATGAAGGGGATTTTGTTAATGTACTACTGGTTGGTAAAAGCAGTTGACCACTTAATTCAGACTAAACGTTTGTGAAATTATGCTATTTTTTATTGCATTCTGCCACAAGGGGTGAAATCACGTAGCTTCAAACATAGTGATACAAAGGAACAGTCACTTACACAAGGCAGCTGAGATCAGCAAGGTCGTCAATGAAATCAAACAGCTGGCTGATATCGTACGTAATGGATGGGCTGTTGGGATTCATCCTCTTCAGATGCTCTTCGTACATCTTGCAGACGCCTGCAAGAACACAAATCCTTTTAATATATGTCGGACCATCATTCACAGACTGTTCTCCCCAGTATGTAACAGTCCTACTACTCCAGGGGCCTGGATGCTTCTTTAGCAGGGTATACACTGGACTCCATATCTGGGAAGCACTTACTGTGCATGTCTCACACCTGGTGATGTTCATACCCCTTGCTGCAAGGTCAATGAAAGTTCCCATCAAATACTAGATTTCATTGTCAAACATTAAGATTAAAACAGAAGCTAAAATATTTGACATTTTCGTAACCAATCAAAAAAGTGATCATGAGAAGCTCTCCATTAGAGCCCTGTATAACTGCAACATTATAATTTGTTTATTTAGCAGACGCCTTTATCCAAGGCAACTTACAGAGACTAGGGTGTGTGAACTATGCATCAGCTGCAGAGTCACTTACAATTACGTCTCACCCGAAAGACGGAGCACAAGGAGGTTAAGTGACTTGCTCAGGGTCACACAATGAGTCAGTGGCGGAGGTGGGATTTGAACCGGGGACCTCCTGGTTACAAGCCTGTTTCTTTATCCACTGGACCACATATTAAAAAATGATGAGACCGTGGATGTTAAACACTAGAACTGCCACGGCAGTCATTGACGGTTTTCACTTTTAAAATTGAAATTACTCTGCGTCTGTGAAAGATACACGGTTGTCCATTCTTCACTTTTCCTAAATACCCTGATGGCGTTTGAAAGGCAGGATCGCAAAAAAAAAAAGTTATAATCCCCTCTACCTAGAACCGTCAGAGCAGTCATTTTGACTGCCTTTTACAATACAGGTTTATATTTTGAATAACCTACAACATTCTATTTTACTTTTATATACAAGCCTGTTCTCACTGGACCTGACAGCCACCAATTCTTTTGTTTTGTACAAGGAATGCAAAGGGGAAAAATATCAGTAGGAGAGATCTTGAAGCTAGCCACAGCGCTTCAGCAGAAACATTTTGATCAGAAAACTGCAAAGTAACAGAGAAAATATGTTACTTTTGTTTAATTAAAAACTACTTCTGTTTTTACAATTTTGTATGTACATATACCGGTTTACATAGTAGTTTCTTTTATTCACTAGTTTTCTTTATTTTATTAGTTTTTCATTTTTTGAAGTAGTGCTTTATTTTCATATACAATTTTTTTTTAAAATTTGGAATCACTAATTATTTTTCTGACTTTCTCCCCAAATTTGGAAAGCCCAATTATTATTTTTTATTTCAACCCGGCCCACCGCTGCCACCCCCGCGCTGACTCTGGCGAGACGAAGACGGACACACGCGTCCTGCGAAATGTGCGCCGTCAGCCATCTGCTTCTTTCACTCTGTAGGCATGCCATGCAGCCACCTCAGAGATACAGCATCGGAGGACCATGTAGCTCTGGGCAACTTACAGGCAGGCACGCAGACCTAAGCTCTCCCCCACCCGGGCGGTACCACCTGGGAGCTCCCGTCCACGGTCGGCAGTGGAATAGCCTGGTCTCGAACCGGCAACCTCCAGGCTATAGGGTGCATCCTGCACTCGACACGGAGTCCCTTTACCGGATGCGCCACTCGGGAACCCTTGAAGTAGTGCTTTATATGTGTTAAGTTAGAAAATAAACCCTTTTATGTTTAATTGTTCATTTAAATAGTGTTTCGGCTGTGCAGATGTTTGATACGATTGAATAAAACTGAAGTTGACCGATAGTTTGTCTTGCATTTTAAACATCAATATTAAAATGAAACCGTCAGAATGACTGTCGGCGGCAGTTTTAGGTATGAGTATAACCGCAGTGGTTCTAGTGTTAGACATATTTAAAAAATAACTTTACAGTACAAGCACCAGAGCCGACCTCTTTTTATATACGCTAAACGTCGGTAAAACCACTAGCAATTTTTTATTCTCTTAAAAAATAATTTAGAAATCCTCTCTAGTTTGTCTAGCTTTTATACTTGCTGTCTGTCCCATCTCCGTTCCGCTCTGAATGGCTGGGAGCCACTGTCAGTCATCTCAGTGGTCTGTTAGTACGGTAGTTTCACCCTGTTTGGACAGATCTCATTGACTGAAGCAGCGCAAGAATGCTCTTTCATTTAAATAACTGTCAATCAAGACCTGCACCAACTGTGCACTTTCATTTGCCAGCTACAGCGCCTGTCATTCAAAGCGCCTACTTTGAAATTAGCGGGTTAAGGTGTAGGTAAGCTTTTGCTTTAGGTATACGGTGACAGTTACTAGCTTGATTTGAAAATGAGGCGCAAGAGAAAAACACTTAATGAATATTGTGCACAATACCCTGGCCGACGGCTGAAGTCTCCGCAGCAGGACGAAGCTCGCCCGTCTGCCTTGTGACTCTGAATCCAGCTGTACTGAAGGAGGAGAGGGGCGGAGCTCAGACTGATTAATAAGTGCAAGTTAGTTCTGTTCAACTATTTAATGTTTTGTTCAGTACATATTATTTTCACTCGTAAATATAAGCTATAAAAGTCTGTGCAATACACTTATATGCTGCGTTTTCTACGGTTTATTTGAGACTTTATTTGTGTAGGATCTCTCTTTACAAGCTATAGCTCCGCTGTAACCAAACGTTATTTCAATTAGAATGTTGGTAACCATGGTTTTGTTGCATGTTGAATATGATAAAGGAATTTCGCCAAGAGACGTTTTTGAATGGCATAAAAAGTATTTTCTTTTTTAAAGCATAAAGGTCGATTTCACCCACTCTGCTTGAATTGAAAAATAAATTTAAAAAAAAGTTATTCTTTCTAAAATAAATGTCGATTTGGCAAAAAATAAGTGGAATAGTAGCAAGTCTAAATACATCTGTACATATTATTATTTATTTACTTAGCAGACGCCTTTATCCAAGGCGACTTACAGAGACTAGGGTATGTATATGTCTAGACATATGTTTTGTAAAGCTCAGCTTACCTTCCATGCACTCGTTAACAGATTCATAATCTGCATACGTCCTGCCTTCTGGCCTCTTGGTAGGTTGGACTAGCAAAATTGTGTGAGACTGAAAACAGATAAAGAAAAAGTGAATGTTACTACTTGCTTTCCCAAACATAAGCTAGCTCTGCCATTTTTTGGTTGCAACTTCATGGCAATCTGGAGATACCTGGCGCATGGGTCAGACAGTGTACTTCTTAACATTGACCGTTACAGGATTGAATACAGCTAGCTCCAAGCATAGGGGTTCTCAAAAGAGAGGGCTCGCTGCAGCTAGCTCCAAGCATAGGGGTTCACAGAGAGGGCTCACTGCAGCTAGCTCCAAGCATAGGGGTTCACAGAGAGGGCTCACTGCAGCTAGCTCCAAGCATAGGGGTTCTCAGAGAGGGCTCACTGCAGCTAGCTCCAAGCATAGGGGTTCACAGAGAGGGCTCACTGCAGCTAGCTCCAAGCATAGGGGTTCACAGAGGGCTCACTGCAGCTAGCTCTAAGCATAGGGGTTCACAGAGAGGGCTCGCTGCAGCTAGCTCCAAGCATAGGGGTTCACAGAGAGGGCTCACTGCAGCTAGCTCCAAGCATAGGGGTTCTCAGAGTGAGGGGTGGGAGAGGGCTCATGTTGTATTGTTGCAATGGGTTAAGCCAGTCTGGCAGGTCATACCAGTTGCTATGCAACACTACACATTGGGGTGCCAGTACATTTGAATAAGTCAATAAGGTTTTGGCAATGTAGACTGCTATGCTGGCTGAAAAAAAACGAATGATTTAAAATGCCATCCACAAGGAGGCATAAATAAAGCACAGAGACAACCTGAACGTGGGTACGTGTTAGTTATTTTACTCAGGAGATAGTTGTTCCACACGAGACAAGAGGATGATTAAATCAGCACGAGAGGGGGAGGGGTGTCCCCCAGCCAGAGGGAACACTCAGAGCTGCTCTAGAACGAGCATCTAGAATAGCTTGTTTAGCAGAAAATGATGTGCAAATTACACTACTTCAATTTAAGCGCAGCACACACCTGTGAACACGAGTTTTAATCAAGAACGTTTTAACTGAATTATTAATTACCAAGGTGGCCGTGTTAAAGTCGTGGTCGCATATAATTAATAAATGTAAAACAAATACGATAAAAACATTTATGCGATGCCTGGGCCTTTTACTATTCATCTCTCCATAATTATTTTTGCAGCGTGTTATATTGACTAGGTAGGATTAACCAGTGCTCACTCAAGCACACCACATATTTTAGTCAAATTTCCTCGACTCATGTTAGAGAATCGTAAATAAGACACTTCAACACATTTGTTAAGCCATTAGTTCAGTTGCTTGCGTTATTTGTTTTTAGACGTGGCTACGACTGAATGCAAAATAAAATAACGATTTAACTAACATCTCCCATAATGCACTCCGCAGCTCGGCCTACACGCTAAATGTGGTAACGGTTTGATACGCTCTATCAGAAAGGCAGTTGGTACAATAAACCTGTGTCGTATTCACTTTCACACGGGGTGTATAATTATATATATTTTTTCTCCTCACCATCTCCGAGTTCCGCGGCCGGTTCTGTAATGGTTTCTTTTCTGTTTCAGTAAAAATTTTCAGCACTTCTGTCGCCTTTCTGCAATAGACCACAGCACAACTCAGCTCAGTTCCTTTCACTAGCGGAAGCGAGGTATGACACAGGCCCGGTTTTTAGGATGGAACCGCACAAGAGTCTCGCGTTTTGATTGGTTCTTGTTTGTCACAGGAATATGACGTTAACACGAATGGGGAAGCTTGGAGGCATTGTGATCGGAGAGGGAGAGAGGAAGGGTTGCTGTTTACTATTGAAATATATGTTTTCTCTGTCTTTATGTATTTTGGTTGTTTGTGCCATGTATGTGCTTTGGCAACACAATTCTTTTTTTTTTATTGTCGTGCCAATAAAGCTGTATTGAATTGAATTGGATTGAATTGAGAGAGAGAGAGAGATCTGCTTTCAGAACCTTTCAATTAAAATAAAATGTGGTATTTTTCTGTAATATAACAAACTATGGGTGACTATTACTTTATGTAAATTGTCATGTTATGCACAAATGTAAGAATTGGCTTTCTGTAGCGATCTGCGTTTTTCTTTCAAATAGCATATATCTATAGTCCTTTGCGTGATTTATTTTAATTGCAAATATATCCTGCCCATTATTACAGTTTTGTTACAGGATTCGTTCGCTGACAGCCGGGTTTCTAAGTCTTGCATGCTCAGTTTGCCATAAAAAAAGTACACGAGAACTGGATTTAAGAGTAACCTTTAGTACATGAATCAAAGTGACTTCCATGTCATGTATAGTGAGGCCAGGAGCTGTAGACTGTTACAACATCACCACTAACTCATTGTTGAACAGCGTTGGACTCAGGCTGCAGCCTTATCTCACTCCACGACCCTGTGAGAAGAACTATGTTCTTTTGTTGTCAATTATATTAATTATATCATGAACGTTACCCCTACTCCCCTTTGGAGAATTTTATAAAATAAACCCTTGTGCCAAATAGATGCTTTTTTAAAATCAGTGAAGCATGCAAACATTTTGCCCTTATTTTTTTGGTGGACGTGTTTATTAATAAGGGTGTGTAGGGTGTAAATATGGTCAGTAGTGCGGTGTTTTGGTAGAAACTCAATCTGACCCTTACTCAGGACATTGGGTTCGGTAAGAAAGGCCAGTATCCGGGCGTTAATGATACTGCAGAATTCCTTCCCCAGATTACTGCTTACACAGATGCCCCGGTAGTTGTTAGGGTCGAATTTGTCACCATTCTTGTAAATTGGGGATACAAGCCCTTGGTTCCAGATGTCAGGGAAACAGCCTGTATTCAGTGCCAGGTTGAATAATTTAAGCAAGGCCTTCTGCAGCTCAGGGTTGCTGTATTTGAGCATCTCAGTTCTGATGCTGTCAGGGCTGCAGGCTTTTCTGCATTTAAGTGTTTGGAGCATCTCTGTTAATTCTTGCAGGGTGATTGGGGTGTCTAGTGGGTTTTGGTTGTTTTTAATTGATGACTCGAGCATTTTTAATTTTTCCTAAATTATTTTTTGTTCCAATTTTAAATCTTTTTGGGGAATTTCTTTATAGAGGTTTTCAAAGTATTCTTTCCAAAGGGCTCCATTTTGAATAGCCAATTTCTGTGGTTTTGTTGTGTTTAAATTATTCCACATTTCCCAGAACTGATTTTGATCGATGGTTTCTTCAATTTCGGTGAGAGTTTTGTGAATGTGTTTTTGTTTTTTCTGTTTGAGGGTGTGTTTATATTGTTTCAAGTTTTCACAGTACTGCAGGCGTAAATCTGGGTTGTGTGGCTGATGATGTTTCTGATTAGATCAACAAACCATTTTTCTTTGGATTTGGATTTCTGATTTTTTTTCTTGTTTATTTTTTTTTTAGGTTTGCCTTAATTGCTGCTTTTTGGAATATTTCATTTATGTATTCAATGGCCAGATTTATGCCTGTCTTGTTATGTTGGTATTGTGTTATATAGAAAATATTAATAAGGTTAGTGATTTTGGTACAACTAATTGCTTTGGTAAATTCGTCTGTGCTGTTTGCTGCCCATCTGTATGTCTAGTTTAAGTTGTACAGCTTACAGGGCTGTGTGTGCGTGTTCCTGGGTTGTCCAATTCTTTTTAGGAACACAGGGCTGCGCCGTAGCTGAGCTGTTGCTGGGGGGTGTTGGGCCTGGGCCTGTGCTGGTGCAGGGAGCCCAGGTTGATGATGTGTGGGGGGGTCAGCTCGTGGTAGCAGTGTGGAGATCTCCACTCTGGAGTCGGGGAGCTCCAGAGAGGCTCTCTCTGCCATTCTCTTCATGGCTCTGCCGGTGTGCTGGTGCAGGGAGCCCAGGTCGATGATGTGGGGGGGGGGGGTCGGCTCGTGGTAGCAGTGTGGAGATCACTACTCTGGAGTCGGGGAGCTCCAGCGAGGCTCTCTCTGCCATTCTCTTCATGGCTCTGCCGATGTGCTGGTGCAGGGAGCCCAGGTCGATGATGTGTGGGGAGGTGTCGGCTCGTGGTAGCAGTGTGGAGCTCACCACTCTGGAGTCGGGGAGCTCCAGCGAGGCTCTCTCTGCCATTCTCTTCATGGCTCTGCCGGTGTGCTGGTGCAGGGAGCCCAGGTCGATGATGTGTGGGGGGGGTGTCGGCTCATGGTAGCAGTGTGGAGCTCACCACTCTGGAGTCGGGGAGCTCCAGCGAGGCTCTCTCTGCCACTCTCTTCATGGCTCTGCCGGTGTGCTGGTGCAGGGAGCCCAGGTCGATGATGTGTGGGGGGGTGTCGGCTCGTGGTAACGTAAAAATAAAAATCTGGAGATCTGTTATATATTACTTTCATACCTTTTTAAAGGCCGACACCAGTTGTGCAATTTGACGCTAAAAGGACATGAATTTCTGCATTTTTCAACAGTTATCATTCTGTGCACAATACAACAATGCAGAAAGCAGACCTGGTTGACAATCCACGTTGTTTACATTCCTAGTTTTGGTTATATATCTATATCTATATTTATCTATCTATATATCTATATCTATATCTATATCTATATCTATATCTATATCTATATATATATATATATATATATATATATATATATATAATTTAGCAGACGCTTTTATCCAAAGCGACTTACAGAGACTAGGGGGTGAACAACTGTTGCTGCAGAATCACTTACAATAGGACCAATAGGTTTTACGTCTCATCCGAAGGACGCAGCACAAGGAGGTTAAGTGACTTGCTCAGGGTCACACACAGTGAGTCAGTGGCTGAGCCAGGATTTGAACCGGGACCTCCTGGTATCAAGCGCCTTTCTTTAATCAATGGGCCTACATTTACTTATATATCATAGTTATCATACTGAAGAATATATTTAAAAATGACTCTTCTCATTTCTGTTTTTTTTTATAGTGAAACAAGTAAATGTATTGAATCTGTTTCTGTGTTCCTGCATGTATTCGTCTTCGGAACGGAAGAGAAATATAGTGGACTACAACTTTACGTAGTAAACGAGTAATGTCACTTCCTGCCTGGATGCGAAAGGAAGTTGTGAAGTAGGGGGTGTACGTCCCTCGACTGGCGGAGTAAAATAATAAGGATTGAAGAAGCATTGAAGAGTATGATACACTAACATTAATATCGAAGTGAAATAACCCGTACATCCAATAATTCATCAAATACACCTTTTAGGATATCGGTGTTGAATTAGCGCTGTATCATTGGACTTCAACCAGGTAAGATATGAACATGTTCTGCTGAGCAGAATATAATTCAGTTGTGTACAGAGAGACGCCTCGCGGGTAGTGTACTAGTTTTCTTTGTTGGAAAAACCTCCCCTCATCGTTTTGCGGTATGTTATCTGTGTTTTGTATAACCACCAAAAATAAAGCCACTCCTAGGTTTTGTATTATATTCTCCCAGGTTTCCCATTGTGGGATTATATTCATACGTAAGTCTTCAGTGAATTAATGTAATATTTTGTTGTGACTTGATTGGCTGGCTGTTTTTGGATGAACACCAATCATTATTATACATCCTGTTATGTGTTGTTGAATCTTTACACTTGTTTTGTTTTGATAAACCAACGGCAGCAATTCATTCAATTGGAAAAAAAATCTCAGCAATCACTAAATCACTTCAAATTTACATAGACTGAAAATAAGATTCCTCATCCCGCCTTAAGGTATTGTCACGATTCGCCCTCAGAATTACTGCCATGCTGAGACACCCCCTCGGCTCCGTATCTAACTGTTTTGTGAAGAGTTGAGCCCGCAATCATTCTAATACAGATGACACGTTTAAAATACAACATGTATTTCATAATGGAGTCAGAGCCTTCCTTTACCCATTAGTTGTAGGGTTACCTGCGGTAGTCATATGCAACTGTTTATATTTTCATATGTATTGTTAGTGCCCCTTGCGGGTTTAAAATTTTTATTTTATGAAGGTTAAACAAATTCTCTGGTACGTTTTGTGTAACTCTCAAACACAATTTAGAGAAAAAACCTGTCTATAATTTCTATTTTGCTTTGAGTTTGAACCATTATAACATCGGACTGCAGCAACAGTCGTGTGAGAATGTCTGTCTGTGGGGTTCATGTATCGTTCTAGTAGCAGACAGGTTTCAAACGAGCAGAACGCTTTTGTCTCTCCTGTTAAATCTGTCTTTGGGGAATGTAAACAAACATGGCTGCCAACAAGGCTTGTTACTCGAGAGAGTGCACAGAACTAATATTCTAAGAGTGTTGTGTGGTTTTGATGTGGAAGATGATTCGTGGGACAGAACAACTTTAAAAGTTTGTCTTTTCTGTCACTAAAGCACAGTGGTAAAATCTGGCCCTATATATGTGATGTCTAAAAGAAATCTTACCCTATATATGAGATATCCTAAAGAGTAGTTTAGGGGCTTGATACTGATCTACATACAGTACATACTTTGCTCCTTGGTTCCCACCCCTCTGAATCATCCTGTTGCCACTGCACTTTTATCTCTACTTCCTTCATTGGAGGCATCAAGCTGTAAAGTGAGTGACAAAATGAACTTCTCTGTATAAGTTTGTCATTTACTAATACATGACTTATTGTCAAATACCAGCACTTCCTTTTATACCTTATATTCAAAGGTTATGTTTAGATAAAGTTAAAGTATGATGGTGGATTCATTCCTGTTTTCCTTTTCAATTGCTTTTCCGCTTTTTTCTTCTGTAGTATTTCTTACTGGTGTGTTACTTTTCCTAGAGGCAGAGTGTTGGAGGGGCTGGTTAATAGTTACACTCTGGTGTACCGTTACCTGGAGTTTAGACGTGATTCTTGGTTCTCTATTGAGGCCGTGGGGGTGCTTTAAACATTTGAAAAGTCATCCGGAGGTAATGACTGAAACAGAAAATAATACAAAGTGAATCTTAACAAAAACAAAATACATTTGCTAACATAAGGCCGATATTTAATACCCGCACCAAGCTGTACTTTAAAGCTGTGCAACGAGAAAGCTGGTAATGGGACTGTGGCAAAGTGCCCCCCCGTGTGTATTTTGTGTTACGTGTTGTGTGTAAATGTTGGTGTATAGGCATCGGTACACGGGATATAAACGGGTCTGTGTTTCACGTGTGATTTAAAAATGTAGATTTGTATTTGGCACGAGGAGGGCACAAATCACTTCACGTGCTGGTTATAATATAATGTGTGGTCACGGGAATTGCACTTTAATTAATTCACGTGCAGTTGTACCGAGATTCCAATTGAATGATTGACTAGCAATCGAGTCTCGGTACAACTGCATAAAAGCTGCATGTTTTCACTCACTCAGGGTTGTGTGTTCGGTGAGTGGAGAACGGGTGTGGAGAAGGAGATAATATAAATATAATAATAAGAAGAAGAAGATTAGTTTACTCACCGTGTTTGTTCGTCACCGTTTGTTAAGTGTGAGTTCGTTTTGTTTATGTCTGTTTATTTTGGCGAAAGTGCCGTGTCCTGTGTTTTTGTTACAACCGTTTATTTTTCTGTTCTGTTTATTCATTAAATGCTGAGCGAAAGCATTCGCTCAGCTCCACCAAACTCCACCTCTCTCTGTTGTTTTTGTTCCTGCTTCTGACGTGACGTCACCGCTCAGTCGTCTTTGTGACAGGGACCTATAACATTAAAACAATATTGAAGGCATATTGCTAGAACACTGCTGCTGTTTTAGCCCCCCTATTGAATTCCTTGTTTTGTCTTTTGCTGCTGTAGGTTTGTATGAGCGCGGAAGAGCAGACAGTTTTTCCAAATGGCTGAAAACCTGGCAAACGTTTTGCATGAGCAACTGTCTGAGGGTTTTCCAGATACCCACAGAAATAATTCGGTAAGGTTGTTTTATTTTCTTTTTTTTTATTGCAGATTTGTCAAATCAAATTCTCCTCACCCAAAGTCATGTGTGCAGCTAGGTCAGAAAGTTTAGGTGTAAAAACAGCAAGTGAACATGAGACAGAAGAAGCATGTTAATACAAAGCAAACAGTGTGGCTTAATGGTTAGAGCTCTGGGACTGGAGGGAAGCACTTGTACTTAGTGCTGTGGTTGAAATCCTCCTGGTTGTTGGTCGTAGTACCTTTGAACTGGTGTCCGTTTTATTACTCTTTCCATTTTTGCAGCTACAGGTGTATCAACATGTTGTTTGCAGGGGTGGAAATAAGACTCTTCTTGCATCACATTTTCACCCATCACAGGTTTTAATAGGAGTTTGATTAGCCACAGTGTGTATAGGTAACAAGCTCAGGTGAGTGTCACTAAACTCACATTAAAACCAGGAATGGATCAAACTGCTCTGCATCCCTGTGTTTGTATAGTTGCAAGAATGAGTAATAGCTGAACAATACATCTTGCTGTTGCAGCTTTTCCGTGTGGATACACCCTCACTCAGCATGTCTGAGCCTGCAGGACTAACAGGCTGGAAACGTGTTCACAATGTCATGTTGTTTCTGCTGCACCCTTTATGGTGTGTGCAGCCATTTGAGTGCTTCTCATTGCAATTACTGCACACACATACTGATTTTAATTTTTTGGTTTGATAAGTCTGTTAAGGTGATTTGATTGAGTTCTGGAGCTGCTCTTTATTTCTTTATCCTGCAACAGATATGTGTTAATAGACTAGATCAGCCAAAGTGGCTTTCTAGAAAAGCAGTGGTCCGCCGCGATCAAGTTTCCTTTTGTTGTTCTGGCACTACACAGATGGTGCTGGAGTTTTTTTAATATAAAAACATGTTAGCTGGTCAATGTGTCTGTGGCAGGCAACTGCAACTGAAGAGCAGCTCCTGAACTCAAGAGTCAAAGCACTTCACCACAAACTTAAAGAAAAACATCATCAATGTTACTGTGAGGCGAGAGCTGAAAAGTAGTTCTAACAAAAATAACTAAGAGCATGTCATCTGAAGGTCCTTACTCTTTCAGCATGTCCTCCTGTACGTGGGGTGGTGCTAATGCACTGTACAGCAAAACTAACACTTGGCAATAATTCCAAAAAAGGGGGCAAGGACTTTACATTTCAATATGTTTTAGTTCCACAAATGCCTCCTCTTTTTTCAGTTTGCTCCTTATTTAAGCACGTTGCAATGTGGTGATGTCTTTGTTTCCAAAAACAGCTTGGCTTTAATTCCAAGGCTTGCTTCAATCTATGGCTGCAGATGTGTGCTGTGGAGAGGGTGTATGCTGATCCTGGGGAGCAGGAAATGGAAAGCAGCAGGACAGCAGGAAATGGAAATCAGGCTCCTATTGCATAGCAGTTTCACCCATCAAACTGTTACCAGCTTGTTAGCCACAGAGTATAAACAAGCTCAGGTGTGTCTTATTACATTTGTCGTAATACCAGGACTGGATCAAACTGCTATGCAATAGGAGTCTTATTTCCATCCCTGTACAGGTAGTCATTTTTGGATGGCCTGCTCAGAGTCTCATTTTACCACAGAGGTTGCGCTTCATGCTTAAAACCAGCGTTTTCTACGAATTGTACTGCAGTACAGTAGAACCTGTACGATACCTTTTATTAATCAATGGACCTCTGGCATGTGTTATTTGCACATGCTTCTACCAACTGAACAGTACAAAAGGAAACTGATCAATGCACATTGTATTAGGATTGAAAACAGGAAATTCAGCTCTTAGCAGGACAGTTGCAGATACAAAAAAAATAATCAAATCAAAAAAGACGGTGCGTTTGTTTTGCAGTAATATTCACAGATTTTCTTTGTATAGTTGCAGTACGTACTGCCATGTTTTAGAAACGCTGATGTACCTGACATTAACTACAATGTAGTATATGGACTCTGAGTTACAATATTCTCACATGTCTGATGGACCCCTGGAACCAATTACATTGGCTATGACAGGTTCTACTGTGTTCATATTGCACCACCATTTAAAACATGTGTGTATACTACTAGAAACAATAAAACAATCTCACTCTCTTGGACTGTGTTCAATCAGAAATAGTGCAGCAGCAAGCATGACAGAAAATATTACCAATGTAACGTTTGTGGATGATTTTCTTCTCTAGATCATTATGTAGAGTTTTCATTCATGCATTGGGATGCTACAGCATTGTATGTGTGCAGTATATCATACTCCCTACCACTCCCAGCACACTGTGCACTGTATGTGTGCAGTATATCATACACCCTACCACTCCCACCACACTGTGCACTGTATGTGTGCAGTATATCATACACCGTACCACTCCCACCACACTGTGCACTGTATGTGTGCAGTGTATCATACACCCTACCAGGAGCCACCATGCCCACCACACTGTGCACTGGCCAGGGTGCTGCGTCTGTTTGAAAGGCGAGGGACCATATATGAATAGAGTGTCGTGCATGCAGAATGAAGAGTTGGGAATTGCACAGTTACAGTTTAAATTATTCAGGTCTGGGTCTGAGATCTTGTTAAATCTGAGTTTTGGAAATATATGGCTGTCATTTTTCACTGCGAATTTGCTCCAGACATACAGTAGAGACCAGTACATAATGATTTCGATTAGACCAAACCAGTTCAGATTGGAATGTATTCATTTAACCAGGACAAAGCACCCTGAAATACAGCTCCTTCTCACAGGGCTCCTGGTAAGATGACGACACCAGTACCAGATTAAAAACAAGTACACGATTTCTAACAATACATAACCAATTATTCGTTTTTCTCAAGTGACTAACATTCAGGCATTCCTGACCTATTGAAGCTCTTTCAGGATTCTTCACTTTCATCTCCTCACATTTACAAAACCATTTGAGATTTGCAGGCAGAGATGAAAGTCTCCCGGAATCACACAGATTAAAAACTTTCAGATACCGGCTTCATGTTTGATACAGATCTTAATTATATTATATTAAATGATATTATATTATAGGATTTGGTCCCCTTGAGCTGGACTGAGCCCTGTTGATTTTACCCTACCTGGATCCTACCTGGACGTTCATCTGTTTTCCAGACTTCAGTTTCATTGAAGCTGCCACCATACTGTAGGATCCTCTCCCCATTCACTTACTGTGTTACAGGTAATAGGCACAGCTTCCTGTGTGCAGAATCAGGTGTGTTCCTATTACGTTTAGCACATGAAGTTAAGGGAAAGCATGAGGGCAGGGAAACCACCTCTGAAATAAAGCTACAAAAAATCTGTAATTAACAAAACAGTTTTTATAGTCTAATGCTGGCCAATGCCTACTACACTCCCTGGCAAAGGCACGTAATGTTGAGTCCACTAGAGGGCGCCATGACTGTTTTATATACTGCAGGTGTCAGTTAAATCTGTTGGTGCAAGTACATGTCATGCTGAGTTATTAAAGTCTTTCAAGTCATAGCTTGAACATTGGGCACAGAACTGAAGTTTTAAGTATCAAACCCTAGTATTGTGCTCCCTAGTGAGTGCAAGAGTACGTAAACTTATCACACAGTGCCCTTTAGGAAGCAACATTCAGAAATAATAAAGCAAAGATAATATTGCTGGTGCCTTATAAAAATATTTGATTTTAAAGACGTGCTACCTGAAAGTTTTAAAATCATCTTAACTTTTGATTAGCACTAGCGACATTATCACTGCCTCCCTGCTAAATGGGTTTGAAAGCCTTCGCACTCTTTTTAAATCCCTCATATCAGTCTGTTATCCCAGTCAGAAGAGCTCTAGTGGTCCCTGTCTCACTGCACTGTGTGTGTGCTTCTGTCTCTGCAGGGCGAGGGTGCAGACAGGAGGCGGGTGGTGGAGGGGGCGGACCAGGAGCTGAATGGACAGCCTCCCTCGGCGCGCCCATCCCAGCGCCTGGAAAGCGAGGAAGACGAGGATGAGGAGCTCACCCTGAAGTATGGGGCCAAGCACGTCATCATGCTCTTCGTCCCTGTCACACTCTGCATGGTCGTCGTCGTGGCAACCATCAAATCGGTCAGCTTCTACACGCAGAAGGACGGGCAGCTGTGAGTATTGAGCTGGGGCGGGAAAGAAGAGACTAGCTTCCTTTAGGTTAGAGCTGAGGGACTGGGAGGGAGGCAATGTGGCCTTGTGGTTGGAGCTGAGGGACTGGGAGGGAGCAGTGTAGCCCACTGTCTAGAGATGAGGGACTGGGAGGTAAGCAGCGTGACCTACTGTGGCAGGCTGGCTAAGCGGTGACGTCAGACTGAAGCAGGGACGGGAAAAATACTGACACCAGGCAAGTACTACAGTTAAAGGCTGTGCCGTTTTTATTCAGCAACAATAAATCAAAAGTTTAAACAAAAAGAAACTTGCTCACAGAGCGAAAATAAAAAGGTTAAACAAAACAAATCACGAACACAAACAACGCGATCAGGCTGGGCAATAGCCTTCACTGATCCTTAAGGTTTTCTTTTAGTTTTGTTTTCTTTTTCGCTCTCCGTCTCTCTGCTCGCTCTCTCCTCTCTAACACCCACACCGAGCTGGAGAGCTGCAGGCTTTTTATACAGGTTACCATTTCCCGATTAGCAACAAATTAAATCACCTAATTAATTCGGGAGATGGCCACCTTCTGCACGAGTTTTCTAAATACTGTGTGGATGGGGCTTCCCATCCATGCTACTAAATAATAATAATAAAAACAAACACGGCTACGCCATCACATTTACAAAACAACAAAACAATACCAAAACACGCGGCGCGTCGCTGTCATTTACAATAAATAAATCATAATACAAAACAAATACAAAATACACTGCACAGGGGCGGAGGGGGAGACCCCATCTAAAAATAAATAAACAAATAAATGTACAGGGCTCGCTACCACCCTGCTACATATCCCCTTGTGTAACGCCCACATGGCCCCAATGGCCACCTCCCCCCTCAGTCTCAAAGTCCAAGAAGAGGGGGAAGCATGGTATTTCTGGGGGTGGCCATGGTGGAATGTCCTCCACCCCCCACTTCTTTGTGGCTGGCAGCTCCCTCTTCCGGGGCTCCGGCCAGCCAATTTCCGGCAGCGAAACTGCTGCGGGGGGAGCTGGTCTCCTGACCTCCCTTCTCCTCTTCATGGCCGGCAGCTTCCCTTCGTGGGGCTCTGGCCACAGTGTTTCCTGCCGCGAAAATGCAGCTGGGGGAGCTGGTCTCCTGACCTCCCCCCCTTTCTTTATGGCCGGCAGCTCCCCTTCATGGGGCTCCGGCCACAGTGTAGCGACCCCAGGCGGCAGAGCCCCGGCGACCCCAGGCGAAGCAGGACCCTTGACGACCCCAGGCGGAGCAGGACCCTTGACGACCCCAGGCGAAGGAGGACCCTTGACGACCCCAGGCGAAGCAGGACCCTTGACGACCCCAGGCGAAGCAGGACCCTTGACGACCCCAGGCGAAGCAGGACCCTTGACGACCCCAGGTGACGGCAGCATCAGCGGACCCTCGGGAGGCGACGGCAGCATCAGCGGACCCTCGGGAGGCGACGGCAGCATCAGCGGACCCTCGGGAGGCGACGGCAGCATCAGCGGACCCTCTGGAGGCGACGGCAGCAGCAGCGGACCCTCGGGAGGGGAGCCCCTGGCCATGGAGGTGGCAGCGAGAGCTCCACTTCTCCCTCGTACCCTGTACCCTGTGCGGAGCAACAGGCAGCCCCAGGCGATGCGGAGCAACAGGCAGCCCCGGGCGATCCAGACGTGGCATCCCTGGGCGGAGCGGGCGTGGCATCCCTGGGCGGGGCAAGGCTGGCATCCCTGGGCGGGGTGAGGCTGGCATCCCTGGGCGGGGCGAGGCTGGCATCCCTGGCCGGTGGCGAACTGGCATCCCTGGCCGGTGGCGAACTGGCATCCCTGGGCGGTGGCGAACTGGCATCCCTGGGCGATGCACGACGGGGCGGCAGCGATTCCTCAAGAGGTGACGGCGGCAGCGGATCCTCGGGAAGTGATTGCAGGAGGGGAGCCAGGACCAGCGGTAGTGCTAGGTTTGGCCCTTTTCTCAGCCGCTGTGACCCGGCCGTTTTCCCCCTTGCTCTTTTTAGCAGCCTGTGCAAGGGCAGCTGCGGACCGCCAGGCTTCTGTTCGGGTTCGTCCTATCGTGAAGGGAGAGGCAGCTCCTGCTCCTCTCCCCCAGGTGGTGGTGGTGGAGGCAGAGGCAGCTCCTGCTCCTCTCCCTCAGGTGGTGATGGTGGAGGCAGAGGCAGCTCCTGCTGCTCTGCTCCTGGCGAAGGCGGCAGGGGCTCCTCCCCTTCTGGCTGCAAAGGCGGCAGGGGCTCCACCCCTTCTGGCTGCGAAGGCGGCAGGGGCTCCTCCCCTTCTGGCTGCGAAGGCGGCCGGTGCTCCTCCCCTTCTGACTGCAGCGGGAAAACCAGCAGGCATGCTCCCTCTGCTGGTGGCAGCGATGGAGGCGGAACCAGCAGGCATGCTCCCTCTGCTGGTGGCGGCAATGGAGGCGGAACCAGCAGGTACTCTACCTCTGCTGGTGGAGGTGGGAGCGGCAAGTCATCCTCCCACGGAGGTGGAGGCAGAACCAGCAGGAACTCGCCCTCTGCTGGAGGAGGTGGGACCAGCAGGTACTCTCCCTCTGCTGGCGTCAGACAGAAGCAGGGACGGGAAAAGTACTGACACCAGGCAAGTACTGCATTTAAAGGCTGTGCCGTTTTTATTCAGCAAAAATAAATCAAAAGTTTAAACAAAAAGAAACTTGCTCACGGAGCGAAAATAAAAAGGTTAAACAAAACAAATCACGAACACAAACAACGCGATCAGGCTGGGCAATAGCCTTCACTAATCCTTAAGGTTTTCTTTTAGTTTTGTTTTCTTTTTCGCTCTCCGTCTCTCTGCTCGCTCTCTCCTCTCTAACACCCACACCGAGCTGGAGAGCTGCAGGCTTTTTATACAGGTTACCATCTCCCGATTAGCAACAAATTAAATCACCTAATTAATTCGGGAGATGGCCACCTTCTGCACGAGTTTTCTAAATACTGTGTGGATGGGGCTTCCCATCCACGCTACTAAATAATAATAATAAAAACAAACACGGCTATGCCATTACATTTACAAAACAACAAAACAATACCAAAACACACGGCGCCGTCATTTACAATCAATAAATCATAATACAAAACAAATACAAAATACACTGCACAGGGGCGGAGGGGGAGACCCCGATCTAAAAGTAAATAAACAAATAAATGTACAGGGCTCGCTACCACCCTGCTACACCTACTGTTAATAGGTACTACAATTGTAGTTCCATCAGGTCTTACTAGATGGTGCTATGTTTGTTTGAAGATAATACACTTCCATTTTAACAGAACTCCACACTTAAACACTGAGATCTTTAATTGACACTTTTCTCATCATCTTTATTCCCATTTACTGTGTATTTCTCTTCTTTTTTTCTCTCATGCCTATGTGACTAACTAGCCCCTCACCCCTCTGCACGGTTAATGTCCCGTTAAGAGACCGTTCACACTTTCACAATCGCTTCAAAAGAATAGAAGCAGGTGACTCCAGAATCATTCCAACATTGGAAGACATTGAAAAATACTTCTAGTTGAAAGGCTTGGCGTTGAATTTCTTATTTTCAGTATATCTAAATTGAGCACTATACAGAGTGTAATAGTTATGGATGATAATACATAATACAACTACAGCAAAGTGTTCTAGTTTTAGGTATTCAAGGATGGACACAAGACACATTTCAGTGTCTGATCTATTGCAGTCTTGTTAAGTCAACACTGTAGAGTCCTGTTAAAGGCTAATTGGCAATAAGGATGGAAGTTCCATATTTCGACATTGTATTTAAACAGCAGTACAGTCCATTTGTATTGTAAGGCTATGTGGCAGAGCAGGGCTCTGCCCTAGTAAATACTGGCAGGGAGGGGGTTAAATTCTCCTCCCTGCGTCAGGTGGGAGCAATCAATTAATTAATTATTCAATGATCACCCAGCCACCTGGCATAAAAGGAAGCCTCAGCCTCCCAGTAGGGAGAGAGTTCTAGAAGGAGAGGAAGCAAGAGTGTTTTTTGTGTGTGCTGTTCTTTTTATTTTTTAATCCAGTGAAGGCAACGCCCAGCCTGGAAGCCTTATTTTTGTAAGTTTTGTTTTGTGTTTATTGTCTGTGTTTTGAAACCTTTTTGTTTGGCCCTTGTGCCGGTTTATTTTGTATTTTTGTGTATTAAAAAGCTTTATTTTTGAACTTTTCACACACTCTCTGAGTCTCAACCTCTGTCATCCTGTCATAAGCTAATATAGTCTTTTCTTTATAATCACAATGCTGTACCTGTAGAGATTTATAAACACTATATATATATATATATATATATATATATATATATATATATATATATATATATATATATATATATACATACACACACACAGTACCAGTCAAAAGTTTGAGTGCACTTGCTGGAAATTAGGTTTTTTTCATAATTGAGAATGTTTTACGTCGTATACGTTTCTGTCAATACTTGAAAATGAAAACACATGTTACAATATACAAAACAAAACATAATGAGTATCAAAGCAATGTTCAAGAAAATTGAAAATTGTTTCTAAATCTTGGATTCCTCAAAATAGCCACCCTTTGCCTTAATAACAGCCTCACAAACACGAGGCATTCGGTTAACAAGTTTCAGCAGGAATCCACCCGACATGTCTTCCCAGCTCTTCTGCAGCAATTCCCAGAGATGTAGGGCACTTGTGGGTAGCTTTGCATTGGCTCTTCTGTCCAGTTCGTCCCATACAAGTTCTGTGGGATTGAGGTCTGGAGACTGGGCAGGCCAGGTCATTAGATTGAGTTGCCTTCACTTTCCTTCTTCGCCAGATATTTCTTGCACAACTTTGAGGTGTATTTCGGGTCATTATCTTGCTGAAGAATGAAGGACTGCCCAACTAGCCGTAATCCTGATGGAATGGCAAGCCTCTGAAGTATGCTTTGATAGCCATGCTGGTTGAGCTTGCCATGGACTTGGTAAAGATCACCAACTCCATCACCAGCAAAGCAACCCCAGACCACGACACTGCCTCCTCCATGCTTGACAGTGGGAACCACACATGCAGAACTCATGCGCTCACCCTCTCTGCGTCTTACAAACGTCCAGTTTCTGTGTTTTTTGGCCCAGGCAAGTCTCTTCCTCTTATTCTGCACTCTTAATAATGGTTTCTTTGCAGCAATTCTTCTAGTTAGGCCAGCTTCACACAATCTCCTCTGAACAGTTGATGATGAAACATCTGTACTTCTAGTAGCATTTAGATGAGCTTGTATTTCAGGGGCAGTTAATCGCCGGTTTCGCAGACTTGTGACTCGAATGAACTTGTTCTCTGATTCTGAGGTCACCCTTGGCCTGCCTGACCTTGTTCGGTCCTCATGAGTGCCAGTTTCTTCAAATCGTTTGATGGTCTTGGCCACAGCAGTTACAGACACTTGCAAAGTTCTTGCGATTTGTCTTAAAGATTGACCTTCATTTCTTAAAGTAATTACAGACAGTCTTTTTTCTTTGCTTAACTGAGTGTATTTTGTCATTTTCTGCTCCCTTACATTCAGGAATGACAAACTCGTGCCTATGCTACCTATATTTATAGTAATCATGGACCCTCACCTGTTAACAATAATTGGTGACAAAAGGTTAATTAGGTAACATGCTAGTTAACTCGGAGAACATCTAACAAAGACACTTTTATACTTAGGCCAGTGTTCTAACACCGTGTTATACACATTTCAGACTTAACCGACTTGGGCTTCAGACTGAAATCCCCTTGCTTTGGGTGACCATTTCATTGAAATTGACAAGATTTACATTTTCATTTAAAAATACATTTTTTGAATGCAATTCACTTATGATTATCAGCTAATATAAGTACACGTATCATATAATGAAATATTAAGTGTTTATAGACAAGTTTATACAGTTAAAAGCATAGATAATCATGAAAAACCTGGTTTCAAGCAGGTGTATTCAAACCTTTGACTGGTACTGTGTGTGTGTGTGTGTGTATATATATATATATATATATATATATATATATATCAGAACTCTAGTGGGCTCTGTGATGGGTTTTAAATTAAACATCTTAAAAGGCCCAATGAAAACTGTTTTAACATATATTTATCGCTATCGTTTATGAAATGGAGCAGCCCTGTCCTACATGGAGTGCTGCACTAACCAGTGCTCACACTAAGTGTACTTGACTACCTGTAATTCTCCTGAGTATCGTTTGAAAGGGGTTGGCTTCTTTAGGCACATGACATTTCAGTATTACTAGAATGCTGAGAACATTCCAATCATTTAAGCACTGCCCTTAATACCTAAAAGCACTGCAAAATGACTGCTTAGATAGTGTTTGTACTTGTGGCACCCATAACCACATCATTAGTCAAATTAAGCAGTACAATTACAGATATTTAAAGTGGTAGCAGCTAACAAAATAACTTCATCTTGCCTGTTCTGCACTTACGATATACGTCTCAAATGTGTGCAAGAAACTGGTGTTCTATCAAAACATGATCTGGTACTAAATTTGCTTAAAGAACATTTTCAGTTTCTATGCCTTACCTTCCAGGAAGTCTGTTACTGCTTCCTTGGTCATTTCTGTCTGTGGTCAGCATGGTTACTGACTGGGAAGGAGGCCCTGATGGGTGGGGATTTCACTCACCACCTGAAATGACACAGGAAGTGCGAGATAATCTGAAAGCATTTCTTGCAAACAGATATTTCTTGAACCTAGTGTAGTACCAGGGATCATCAGGGTTTAAAATGAAAATACAGGCTTGCTAAAATGTGTGTTCTTTTAAAAACTCCACATTTGTGACCTATATAGTGGTATGGATGTGCATGGTATGGAGAATTCATGCAGCTATTTTTTTTAGCCAATCAGTTTAATAACGACATTGGTCAAGAAGTCAGTGTTGACACTATGAGCTCTGAAGGTATGTCCTGTTAAATGTTCACCTTCCCTGAAGAACAGCTGAGCTTTCACATGATGTTAAACTGCTCCTGCTGCTGCAGGTACAGCGAGAGTGAGAGAGGCTGTTTTTATAGAGTGACAAGAAGGTTGTGTGCCTGCAGCGGAAGCTACCTATAGGGAACGTAACCCAACTGAAGAGCCAACAAGGCCTGCTTTCTAATGAAGCAGAGTGCACACTGACAGGTAATAAACAGTAACCAAGGAATTGGATTCTAATAATAGCGAAAATAAATGTTGGACCCTACAGACCACCACAGAAGAGCTGCCTAAACCCTACAGACCACCACAGAAGAGCTGCCTAAACTACCAAATGGTCAGTGGTGTGATACTGACCTGCACTGTGAAACCATTGTTAACTATTCGGCTCCTGCACTGTGAAACCATTGTCAACTATTCCGATCCTGCACTGTGAAATCATTGTCAACTATTCCGATCCTGCACTGTGAAACCATTGTCAACTATTCCGATCCTGCACTGTGAAACCATTGTCAACTATTCCGATCCTGCACTGTGAAACCATTGTTAACTATTCCGATCCTGCACTGTGAAACCATTGTTAACTATTTGGATTCGGCACTGTAAAACCATTAACTATTTGGATTCAGGCTGCTAGACAAACTCAAGTAGGAAATGCAGTTGTATTTTGAATTACCATACTACTTAATACATTTGCTACCAAGACCATTACAGGACCTACCTTTTATTGTGAATATACTGTAGTGACATGAAAGTTGAGGGACGGTAGCACTTACTACTGTGAAGCAGAGTTTCCTCTCCCAGCTCTGCGAGAGAGACTGCATCTCAATCCTGACCTGAACAACCCTTGTTGTCTGCCGTCCAGTCCTGGGGGTCTCTCAAGCAGAGACTCCCAACTGAAATGTACTGTCATTGTTTTATGATTTTGTGGTATTACATTAAATGTCCACTTTGAGGTGAAACCCATTTCCCTTGAGCTGGATTCCGACTCGGGGTACCCCTCTTCCTGGCTCTGTGCCTGATCCTGCTTTCCTGTGTGTTGCAGGATCTACACCCCCTTCCCTGAGGACACAGAGACGGTGGGACAGCGAGCGCTCAACTCCATCCTCAACGCTGCCATCATGATCAGTGTGATCATCGTCATGACGCTGCTGCTGGTCGTGCTCTACAAGTACCGCTGCTACAAGGTGAGGCTGCTGGAGACACGGGCTCCATTCACACAGCTGCACGTCGGCACTCCTGCTTAAAGAAGGGTCTTATGTTTCAAATCAAGTTCAAATAAGGGCGTCTGCTAAGAAATAAAATAAAATAAAATATGCATGAAACTGTTCTTTACTGTGGCTCATGAAATCATCAATAGGCCAGAACAGTTCCAGGAAAATGAACCTTGATTTTCTTCCGAATAACAGACTTTGAGAAACATTCTTTGAACAACTCCTGAGTTAAGTTTGTGAATAACAGGAAGATAACAGGCAGAAAGGTGCCTCTATTACTCAGAGAGAGGAAGTGTCTGTGCGTGCAGCTGAAACTACCTTCTGGGAATGGAAACAATCTAGTGAACCAACAAGGTGTGGCTTCTGGTGAAGCATAGGGCACAGAAGGGTTGACTACATTCCTAACAGAACGAACTCACTCAACTATACTTGAAACTGGGGTAGCAGAACAATCGACTAGTCGAATTGAAAAGAGAAGGTGGAAAAGTCTTAGTAATGTCATTTTATTCAGCTGTTTGGATTGAAACAGAAAGTCGTTGTGAGGCGCAGTTGTGGTTGAACTGGACAAATTAGAACATTTAATAAATAGCTTTCCAGAATTCCAGGTAGTTTTAAGCTGTAGTGCACAAACAGTGTTACAAAACCATACGTTCACAAATAGAGCACCAGACATTTATTTATTCATATTTTTTATAGGGACAATGAGTTGACCTATTTAACTATTTTAGTAGCCATTCTACCATTAGTTGAAACTTTAAAACAGCTAACAATACATGCATTTAGGATCTAAGAATGATGACTTGAGGCTTGACCCACTGTGGTGCGTGCCTGTCCAGTGAGTGATATTTAAAAATAACTAAACAACTTGAAGACTGGTTTCACTCACGCCCTTCCTGTTAGCCGATAGCAAATTCCAACAGTATGAAAAACATAATACAAAAATATGTTTAAAACAGAAGAAAATCCTGTTTACACTATCTGTGGGAGCTTGCAAAGCCAACATTAGTATTATCAATTTATAAAAAGCTTTGTATATGCCCTAAAGTTTAATATGTGTATATATACACACACAAATTCCAGATTTAATTAAATGATGTCTTCTTTCAAGAGGTGTCTGCCTGCCAAAGGCTGCTTTCTATTGTTCCTAATATTATCTTGATAAGAAAACCCTTCTTTGAGTGTTTTTTTTAGTATTCCGATAACCCTAAGTTTTAATATCCATAGTTTTGTACATAGAGGATACACCATGATGGTTCATAGAGTGCTGTAGTTATTACACAGACATTGTTTTACAATAGCCCTTTGTGTACGGCTATCCTCATGAGGTAAAATATAACAAGTAGGTTTATATAACAAGAACAGTGTTGGTAAAAGAAATTGTGTTTAAACCTGTATTTGACAGCTCATATCACAAGAACTTTCCTTGGCTCAAACTCTGTATCTGCTTAACAACGCTGTGTAATGTGCAACGTTATTCAGACTCTTAACAGCTGGTTTCACAGACCCTGATTAACACTAATCTTTGACTGCCTAATGGTGCCTTTAGCTAAAGAAGTTCAAAACTAGTGCTAATCAGAGTCAGTGAAACCAGCAGTAAATGTGTGTCATTTTAACCCTGGGTTAAGTAGGTTTTGTATTTAATTATGTTTTAATTGAACACACTAATATATAGAACTATGGTTATTGAAACTTATTTCAACTGCCTGAATGATCTGAGTGTGTCTGACGACTGCTCTTGCTCTGCTCTCCAGGTAATCCACGGCTGGCTCATCATCTCTTCCCTGCTCCTGCTTTTCTTCTTCTCCTTCATCTACCTGGGGTGAGTACACCAGTCACCTGTCCACTCCTCGGCTGTGCTGGCTAGGACTGCATAGGTAGCTGCTTCATTGCTGGGGGAGTGACAGGATGCAGTTCTAGTGCTGGTAACCAGTCCTCACCTGCAGGGTCACAATCCACAGTAGCAGTGCTTTATACACAGGCACTGCTCTGCTACAGAAGGAAGGCGCAAAATGCTGCAGTAAACAATGTCAAGTGGGTTGGGGGGTTTAATAGGATGCAAGTGCCCACAGGTTCAGAAGAATCAGTGCCAGTGAGTGTGACATGTAGATGCTGCTAGTTTGTATTGGGACTCAAAAAGATTCCATTAGGAAGGATGGATTCCTTGTCCATGTAAAGGTTGTAAATGCCGAAAACTCGTTTTTCGTTTGTCTGCTTAACCAAGAAGTTTCTATTGTTTAGCTTGGATTTTGGTTGCAGGAATATGTATGAGTCGAGAAGCTCTGTCCTTGTGTAACACCCCTCCCCCCTGCAGGGAAGTGTTCAAGACCTACAATGTGGGGATGGACTACATCACGCTGGCCCTGATCATCTGGAACTTCGGGGTGGTGGGGATGATCTGTATCCACTGGAAGGGGCCCCTCCACCTGCAGCAGGCCTACCTCATCATGATCAGTGCGCTCATGGCCCTGGTCTTCATCAAGTACCTTCCCGAGTGGACAGCCTGGCTCATCCTCGCCGTCATCTCGGTCTACGGTGAGGCAGCCCTCGCGGCTTTATAGAGGAGAGTCCCCCTCTTATGGAGGTTACCATAGTCAAAGCACAGCGACGTGTCTGTTACACTTACATGGGTCATTTCCAAGTGTCTTCTTGGTCAAAGCGTGTTACTGGCTGAAAGCATGTCAGTCAATAGGAGAAGCAGCAGCTGATTGGTTAATGACAGGATGGAAGATATAAAAGGGTGGGGACAATTTCACCCTCCAGGTGACCCAGGAAGTGCATCACTATCTGAAAGCATGGCTTGCAAACAATAGTTTCTTTCAAAACTGCACATTTGAGACCTATACAATGAATGAATGGTACATTTTTAAGAAATAATTCTGTTGGCTACAATCACTCTACTCTCTGATACGGCTGTGTCTTTGTGTGTCATCCGTGCTTCACGATCTAACCCCCCTCTCTGCTGTAATGAATGGAAAGCAGAGTTAGAAATCCCTGGATGCCGTGTCTTGGTGTGGATTGATTCACAGCCAGGGGCTGAGCTGCCTGTTCCCTAGGAGCCTCTGGAGATGGGAAGGGTAACATCTCAGAGGGTTCTTTTGAGCTAAATTTAAATTTTATACAAACAAAAGCACTTCAGATAGCGTGTCTTGTATACAAGCTCTTCCTGTTTGCCTGAAGCAGAATCCACAGAGACACGGGACACATAGCACCATACAACAGAGTTCAAGCAGAGCTTGTAACTGGAAACACAAAATCCACAGAGACACAGGACACGTAGAACCATACAACAGAGTTCCAGCAGAGCTTGTAACTGGAAACACTTCCAGTTAGTCTTTTTGAGTCCTGTGAAAACGTCCACGTATTTCCCACAGTTTAGATCAGCTGAAGACCGGTTAAGATATTTCTTTCCAAGCTATTTCTGCCTGTTTACACACATTCAAAATATGCTTTAAAACAAAAAAAAAAGCTGACGGGATAATGAAACGACTGTCATGTGTACATGCCCTTTAAAACACTGAAACACAGCGTGCCCCTACTCTAAGGCAAAGCTTAATCACCTGAGTGAAAGAAGCATGGATTTGTAAGAGCCTGCACAGCGTGTGGCAGCAGTGCTGTGATGTAGGGAGCGTTTGTTTTGCTGCAGCCCTGTGTTTTTCTGCTGTTTACATTAAAGATATCCAGATGTAACAGAAGTGAGGACGGCTGAATCACATCCTGTATCTCACAATCTACAGTGTGTGGAATAACTTCCAGTAACAAATGCCAATGCAAGTTGTAGCCTACATTAGTTAATCATTAATGGCTGGTTTCACAGACCCCGATTAGCTGTACGCTTGGACTAACATGTTATTTAAAAGTAAAGTAGATCAACAATAGTGCTAACCGGGTTCTGTGAAACCAGGCGTTCGTCTATAATGAGTTAATAATAATAATAATAGTAATAATATATTTATTTTATATAGTGCTTTTCATTAAAATAAATCCCAAAGCACTTCACATTAAAAAAATACATAAAACAATACAATTAAAACTATGCACTGCAGTAAGCCAATGTATAAAATGAAGAAAAATGATAGACCTTGGAAGGGAGTTCCAGAGACGGGGCCAAAGAGCAAAAGTCACAATCTCCTATAGTTCGTAACTTTGTTCTTGGCACGGAAAGGAGATCATTTTTAGTTGATTGCAAGTTGCGTTGGTGAATGTAGCAGCAAAGCAGATCCTTGATGTAAGATGGACCCAGGCTATTCAAGGCCTTGAAGGTCAGCAGCAAGATCTTAAAATCAACTCTACATTTAACTGGTAACCAGTGGCGAGATGCTAAAACTGGGGTTATATGGTCATGCTTTCTTTTTCATGTTAAAACTTGAGCAACAGCAAACAAGGCATTACAGTAGTCAATTCTCATGAAATGAAGGCATGTATCCGTTTCTCCGCATCAAACATTGACAAAGATGATCTAAGGCGAGCGATATTTCATAGATAAAAAAAGAAGCCAACGTGGGCCTCAAAAGACAATGTACAGTCAAATTTAACACCCAGTTTTTTTAAATTCAGACGTAGGACTAATCTCAAGCCCATCAATGACCAAACTAAAACTACCAACTTTACGCAGCTGGAGCAGAGAACCCAATAGCATGAAATTCTGCTGCATCCAAGTTTTAATTTGTCATGCAATTAAGTACAGAAACATCCAAAGCAGTATCAGGTTTAGTATGCAAGTAGATTTGCATGTCGTCAGCATAGCAATGAAAACTAATGCCATGATGACGAATTATTTGACCGAGAGGGAGCATATAGATACTGAATAAAAAAGGTTGCAGGACAGAGCCCTGAGGGACACTGGCAGTAACCGAGCCAACGTCAGACCTACAGCTGCCTATGCTAACAAATTTGTCTTTTGTTAAACTGAAGAGCAGTGTCACCAATGTAGTTCTCTAAAAGAGGTACAAGAACATCACGATAACAGTGTAAAGAACAACAATGTAGGGGCTCCCGAGTGGCGCATCCGGTAAAGGCGCTTTCCGTCGGAGTGCAGGATGCACCCTATAGTCTGGACGTCGCCGGTTCGAGTCCAGGTTATTCCACTGCCGACCATGGACGGGAGCTCCCAGGGGGCGGCGCACAATTGGCCAAGCGCTGTCCGGGGTGGGGTGGGGGTGGGGGTCATCCGACGCTGTAGCTCTGGGCTGGCTGCATGGCGGGCCTGCAGCGTGAAAAGAAGCGGTCGGCTGACGGCACACACTTCGGAGGACAGCGTGTGTTCATCTTCACCGCTCCCTAGTCTCCTGAGCCTAAATACAGTTGGACATTCCAAATTGGGAGAAAAACAAGGTAAAATTAATTGGCAACTACTAAATTAAAAAAAGAAAAACAAAATTTAAAAAAAGAAAAACACCAATGGAAGTTCTCTAAACGATGTAAAAGAACATCATGATTAACAGTGTCAAAGGCTGCACTGAGGTATAAAAGAACAAGAACAGATGGAGAGCTTGAATCTGCAGCCATCAATAAATCCTTTAACACCAAGGCTGTTTCATAGAGAGTGACTGAAGTTGAGACGCCACCACCCGTTCTAAAATGTTTGCCAAAACAGGTCAATTTGAAATTGTCCTGTAGTTGTACAGCACATCAGAGTCCAAAATAGTTTTAATTTGAATAAAGGAGTAACAGCAGCAAGTTTGAGGGGTGAAGGAACAATTTCAGATCTCAGTGATTCATTAATAACACTAATAACAAAGAGACACACAGCTGAGAAACAAGAGTTCAATAAGGAAGTCACACTTGCAATTTAAGGCAGCTCAGGGCTGCCTTTTCTCATATGTGAACGCTCCAAAAAAGAAAAGGCAGCCCAGGGCCGGTCTAGATTTAGGCTACCTTTTCAATGCAGCCCAGGGCCTGCAATCTGGGACCAGGGCCGGCCTTTTCATATATACGAACGCAAAGCCGACTTAGGGCCGCCTTTTCATATCACATTACCAATTTGATTATTTAACTTAGTAGCAGGGATCACCGGAATCCGTTTGCTGCGGAATAACAAGGAAAAACATGGATTTTCTATGATAACCAAATCAGTACATGTACCATATATAAACATTAACGCAGGCAACTTTGCTTTAAATTTACTTAAACATACCTGTCTGATAAAACTGCTTCCGATATTCAAGTTCAGTGTTGAATTAGAAGCAGAAAACAATAAAAATCACCCCTAAAGATTAACGGGTTAATGGGTTTGGCAGGGACGAATTTCACGTTGATGGTAATGTGGTGTTTTGTACTTCATGCAGCAAGGCTATAGATTACACTCATAGGCACACCATTGCAGAACACATGGGAAGCGCTAAACATACATTGAATGAAAGGAAACGTGAACAACAGCAAACTTGGGATTCTTTTCTGTGCTCAACGTCAGAGACTCACGACAATCACAGCTGAACTAACATGATTTTTTTTTTCTTTTTTTTCTTTTTTTTTACTAAACTATTTGTTATATTTGAAGTAAAAAAAACCCTAAGTGTGTTTGTTTTATTGATTAATGGCACTGGTAAGCTTGTAACTTTTTTGAATTTGAAAGTGTAACAGTTTGTATTTTCGCTGTAATATTTCAGTGCCTGTTATTGTGATTTATTGTTAATGTTATTCTACTGGCGATAGTGGAGTGGTTTATTATGTATCATGCATGTTGTTTACAATGTTTTGCTGTGTTTCGATTGGGGCGCTTCCCTTAATGAAGGTTTTGTTCTAGCTATATGTTTGGTAATCTTCCAAGAGAAGGGGTAATGCTAATGTTCAGTCTTTACTGGTAATGGTTAGGGACTAGAGAATAATAATAACAATGATAATAACGAGTAAACAATAGAATAGTTTAATGTTTGTAAATAAAGACGGTATTCATGCAGGTTAAACAAATACGTATAAAAGAGAAGAAACATGTGTAATGTAAAATGTATGAGTGTTTACTGTAAATGGAATGAATGTTAAATTTATTTTTGTATAAAATGATTCCAGGTGTATCCGGTTATTGAATAATTAGTTCATTATTATTTAATGCCGTGTCTCTCCTTGGGAGGGAGCAGTAGTATTAGTATTAGGTGGTCAGTCGTGAGCTTGTCTTGTGAATGTCAGTCATTGTGTACAACCTGATAGTCATTTCAATCTGAGTGAAGTATCCATTACGAAAATAAATATTTATACCTGTCAACACTAGCAAATTGCTGTTGCCTGCGTTCTAAATACCTCCGTGTTCTTGAGAGAATAATGTGATTGTGGGTGGGGTTAAGCTCGGGCCGTTACCCAGTTACACACCATAACATTGTCAAAATAACCAGTAATATTTTATATATTATATATAATGTTTTTAAATATATCATACAATTACTACTGTGCTACATTGAGAAAAAAAATAATTATGTAATCACACATACATATAAAGTGGTTTGCAGAAGTATTCACCCCCTACCAATAATGTCACATTTTGTTGAATTACAAATAATGTGTGCACAGTTTTTCAAACAAACTTTTTTTATTCAAAGTTGTAGTGGTTAAGCTGAACACTGTTATACGAGGAGGAGGTTAAATGTCAGCAAAACTTGCAAAGAAAATGTACAAAATGAAATTTACTGGTTGCATAAGTATTCAGCCCCTTAAGTCAGTACTTGGTAAAAGCACCTTTTGCAGCAATTACTGCTATGTTTTCGATAGGTCTCTACTAGCTTTGCACAGTAGGATGGTGATATTTTTGCTCATTTTTCATGGGAAAATTGCTCCAGTTCTGATAAGTTTGTTGGGGATCATCGATGGACTGCAATCTCGCCATAACTTTTCGATTAGATTCAAGTCAGGACTTTGACTGGGCCACTCAAGAACATTAATTCTCCTGCTGAAATGTGAATTTCCTCCCCAGTTTCAGAGTCTTGGCTGACTCAAACAGGTTTTCCTCAAGGATTCACCTGAACTTTGCACCATCCATTCTCCCCTCTATCCTGACAAGCTTCCCAGTTCCTTTTTCCACATGTCTGCAGTACCATCTACATGCTTTTTCGCAAATCCCATACGTGCTTTAAGATGAGGCTTTTTGAGTAATGGATTCTTTCTTGCCACCCATCCATACAGGCCAGCTTTGTGTAGGGACCGGCTTATTGTTGATGTGTGAACACTGACTCCCATCTCAGACACAGAACTTTGCATATCTCATTGTTGGCTTCAGAGTGACATCCCGAACCAGTTTCCTGCTTGCCCGGCTGCTCAGTTTGGGAGGGCGACCTCGTCGTTTTCAGGAGCAAAAAAGTCAAAGATGTTACCAAGAGTATGATTTTAAAACTTGACCATATCATAGGTAGAAGGTCACCATGTTTAGAAAGTGCTGCATTTCGGAAAGCATATTCAAATGCTCCAGACTAACACTGTCCCCTTCAGTTTGTTTTAATCAAACCGAGTTTGTTTGGGCAGACGAACCAACAAAACAGACTTTACTGCTAAGTGAATGGAGTTGTTTTGCACTTGAGTGTGATGTGAATTGAGAAGGAGATCAGTTCTTTGGGTTAAAAAAAAAAAAAAAAAAAAAAGTTACTGTTTTATTACAGAAGAATTGTATTGGGTAATTTGGAAACTAACAATATGTGAGAAGGTCCTTATTTGAAACTTGGGTCTTGTTTGGTTTCATAATGTACAAATACAAAAAAAGCAGTAAAAATCAAAACACCTTTTCCTTTCAGATAATACCATGGTTAAGTTTTCAATAATTAGGGTGCAAAATGATTTCTGTTATAAGAGGCACCAAACACATGACATATTAACATTATAAGTAACTCAAAAATAGAAAAGTGTTTAGAATCCTGTACACAAGATGAGACACAAGATACATTTTGCAAATCCTTAACAGTGACTGGTGAATTTCTCCTCCATGATTGATTTCTGTCAGTTTTTCAGCAGAGGCAAAGCGTGCACTGTGATTCCTGTCTGGGCTGTTATTACTTGACCATCGAAAAGCCTGAAAATGTCTAAAAATAGACACTGAAAAGGGGAATAGATCTATCCTGAAAATCCGAACCCCCAGTTATAATGCATTCTCCTCCAAGCGGAGGTTTTCTTGTGTGTTCTAATGCTGTTTGTTTCTCCCCTACTCCAGACCTGGTTGCAGTGCTGTGCCCCAAGGGTCCCCTGCGGATGCTCGTGGAGACGGCCCAGGAGAGGAACGAACCCATCTTCCCAGCGCTCATCTACTCCTGTGAGTCTCAGCAGGGCTGGATGAAAATATTCCCTCATCTACTTCTGGGAGTGGGGGAAAAGAGGGGAGGAGAGTGGGGAGGAAAGAGGGGAGGGCTATTTTGTGTGGGGAAAAAGTAGGAAGAAATTAGAGAAACTGCCCATATAGTTATAGGAAAGTGCTTCTTCTAGAAATAAATGTTTTCTTTCAATATTGTATATGTTGTTCTTTTAAATTGATCTGTTTAAAAATCAATTTAGCAGTGGATACGTTTGTTTGAAATATAAAATAACTTATTTTTCAACAAGTCTTAGTCCTGGGCCTTTTCACTGTGGCTTGCAGAAAGCAGAGAGATGGGGTGGAGGTTAAGTTCACAGTCTATCCAGGGAGTTAGGGAGAAGCAGCCTAGTGGAAACACTGACATGCAGTGCCGCACTCACCCTACCATGTTGCTCCTCTTCCATCAGCTACAATGGTGTGGTTGGTGAACATGGCTGACACAGACGCCGAGTCACGGAAAAAGCCGGCCCTGAATTCCACCACACCAGAGAGCCAGGGTGAGTTCAGGCTTTACCTCCAATCTGAAGAGCCACCATGCGGCTGTCTGTTTCGACTGGGGCAGGTAAACGAGACAGCGTCACAAGGTTTGCCGTTTGTACTTTAAGTGATTGACCAGCTGGAGGTGATAACGGAAGCTGAATTACTAATAGAAAATGTGTTGCGTTTTTAAAAATATATGTAAAAACTCTTGTAATTAGGGGGTTCTGATTTATACCCTGAATGTTTTCAAAGCAGGTTTGACCAAAAATAAAGTTATAACCATTGAATAATGTATTTACTGTATAATGTTGTCATTCTAAATGTTCTGAATTCATGTGGTCACTGTCCTCTCCATGTTGCCTCTACCCCTGTCCCCTAGCTGCCAGCCCTAGGCCATTGTAAATGTTTGTTTTTTGTAACCCACCCCATCTTTGTAGCCCCTACCCAAGTATATTTCTTAGAGTATAAACATTTTCATACCAGCAAAATGTTTAACTTGTACCTTCCCCACTTGATAACCCCAAGTTGTGTAAGATCAACATGACTGCTGAATGATCTGTTTAAGGTAGTAAGAAATGAGTCAGATAGCAGTAGAATCTCTGTAACACCACTGTTGAGATTATATGAAACATTATCATAATTTTACTCCATTTAGAAAAAAATGGAGCAAATATTGCACTGGAGCAAAAAGTGTAGGTAATCCAGACTGTAATAGGACTGTAAAACCACAGATAAGTTGATTGGTCCATTTACATATGTGTTTAGAAAGTGGGGGGGGGGAAACTGTAGTTTTAAGTATTTGTTGAATAAATATGACTATACTGTCGTCTTGTGGCACCCAGCAATTTTATAGCTGCTAATGTGGTGATTACCTCGAGTAAAGGGGGTAGAACTTTAATTCTTTCTTTCTTTCTTTCTTTTTCTTTCTTTCTTTCTCTCTCTCTATCTCTCTATCTCTCTCTCCTCCCAGCTGCACCCAGCCAGTCTACGAGGGGCGGATGACGGAGGCTTCACCACAGACTGGGAGTTGCGGCAACAGGAGACGCTGGGGCACATGGAGTCCAGCGAGGAGACACGCAGACAGGTGCAGGAAATGCCTCGCACGTCCCCTGCCATTCAGAGTGACGACTCGGAGGAGAGTGAGTATTGAGCAAGGGCTCCGGGGACACGGTACACCTGGGACCTGGCAAAGTGTACAGGAATATGGGATCAGGTTTCCATGTTACTGCTATCCTATATGAATGATGCACACCAAAACTGGAACAATGGCCCCAACTCTGGCCCTCGAGATCCAGTCCAGGACTGTTCCAGTTAAGTCCTAAATTAGGTTATTGACGCATGGGCTGTTCAATTCACTCATTTTCCAGCATAGTGGAGTTGGTCTAGAATGATGCATTTGCATACGGTTATAAACGTTGATGATCTATTTCTTTAAAGTAACATGGCTCTGTATAGCTCTCTAGAGTTCACAAAGCGCTTTGTAATAGCTTGTAATTTTTGTAATTACACACTTCTGAAGGGCGGGGGGGGGGTTAGGGGCGCATTAGGGCCCCCCTCAGCACCATGGTAAATTTGCACTGTGTTTTTGCGGTAAGTCTGGTAAGTCACATGTACCTGCACTTTAAAAACATTGAAACACAGTGTGCCCCTACTCAAAGGCAAAGCTTAATCACCTGAGTGAAAGAAACATGGGTTTCTAATAGCCTGCACAGCGCATGGCAGGAGTGCTGTGATGTAGGGAGCGTTTGTTTTGCTTCAGCCCTGTGCTTTCTGCTGGGTAACAGTTTAACAGAAATGAGGATGGCTGAACCACAGCTTGTTTGAGGAGGTGTCAGTATCTCATGATCTACATTCCCAGTGTGTGGAATAACTTCCAGTCACCAATGTCAATGCAAACTTGTAGCCTACATTAGACAAACCATTTAAAGTCTATAATGAATAAGTAGGTCACCATGAAGTCGTTTCTCAAATATGCTTAGGAAGTGCTAAAAAAAGGTGTTTAATCGCAAATGAATAAGTGGTTTTCAGGATCTTAAAGTGAATGTACTTGGGTATGGGCACCTCCACTATATCCCCTTGCCAGGATCCCATTTGGAATAATGCTGCCTGTCTCCTCACAAGAGGTATTTTCTTTCTTTGTCTGATGCTAAGAAGTTAATTCATGCTTTTGTTTCGTCTAGACTTGACTGCTGCAATGCCTTATTTGCTGGTCTTTCACGTCATGCTTTATCACGTTTGCAGCTTGTTCAGAATGCAGCTGCTAGGGTTCTCACCAGAACAAACCAGATCATATAACTCCTTTGCTGGCCTTGCTGCACTGGCTTCCAGTGCGTTTTAGAATTGATTTTAAAATCTTACTTTTGACATAGAAAGCACTACATGGCTTAGCAGCAGCTTACCTGAGAGATTCTGTCATCATATAAACCTCTGTGCACTGTAAGGTCAGCTAACGCTGGCCTTTTGTGCCTCCCAAAGGTAAAATTGGAAAGGAGAAAGTGCATTTAGTTATAGAGCCCCCAGACTGTGGAACTCATTGCACTTTTCTAGAGATGGTGCTTCGGTCAATAAGTCAAGATTAAAGACTTACTTTTATTGTCTAGCCTTCTTAACCTGACTTACAAATACAATTTATTTATTTATTTTACTTGCCTTTTTTTATAATTTTGTGTTTTATCTCTTATTTGTTTCCTGTTTTCTTCAACTGTTAAAATTTATTTAAATGTTTTTTATTGTTATTATTTACTGATTTTGTAATTTTTACTATATATATATTTTTTTTAATACTGCAGGCTTCTTTCTGTTAATCGACATGTAAAGCGCTTTGAGATACTGTGGTATGAAAGGCACTATATAAATAAATCAAACTGACAGAGCGTGATTCTGCTTCGTGTGTGAGTGGCAGGGGGGAGGAGCGGTGGAGTGCTGTCTCATGGAAAGACAGTTTTAATAAGGGCAGACATTAATATGTGGAAATGTCTCGGTCCTGTTAAGATGGAAAGGTGACACAGTTGGGGGGGAGGGCTGCACTACAGCTCCCAGCTTACTAAGCAATTTGTTCAGACTCTTCTGTAATTATGTAATTATACTAAATTAACAATTACACTCTACATCATTTTTGTCGTTCCAGCTCCATAGAACTGCTAATTAAGAATGAGTGGAGCTTGTATGAATTTGCAAATCCGTTGCTAGAACAGTATCTCACAAACAGTATCAGCCTGCAACTTTCCAGTGTTTTGGAAAGTCCTCTAGCAAAGTCTAACGCCACTCTTCCATTACCACATTGTTTTTAACCTCTTCCACATCAATGGTGCACAGCTGCGTTCTATGATTCTCTCAGTAAAGTCCCATGACAGGTGGTGTCCTGTAGAAATGAACCAATTCACTGCCGTATTGTTTTTAACACAGCCGTGGATGGAAATAAGACTCCTATTGCATAGCAGTTTTACCGAGTCCAGGTTTTACTATAAGCTTGATTAGCCACAGTGTATAGGTAACAAACTCAGGTGTGTCTCATTTAAACTCATAGTAAAACCAAGAATGGATCAAACTGCTATGCAGTGGAAGCCTTATTTCCATCCCTGCATGTACAGATATTTACTTTATGTTTACAAACCATTCGGTACCCTACCTATAAAACCCTCGTAACACCAAAGACACTTGGAGCCCTCATAAAGCCCTGTGTAACCTGGGTATGGTTCTGCCAGGAGTGTGTGCTGACGCTGTGCTCTCTGTCTCCAGGGGGGGTGAAGCTGGGTCTGGGGGATTTCATCTTCTACAGCGTGCTGGTGGGGAAGGCCTCTGCCACAGCCAGCGGGGACTGGAACACGACGCTGGCCTGCTTCGTCGCCATCCTCATCGTGAGTCCCTCTCTTCATTCCTGAAACATTAGTAGAATAGGGCCTGCTGTGTGTACCAGGCGCAAGGGAGTCCATCTCCATTCCTGAAACATTAGTAGAATAGGGCCTGCTGTGTGTACCAGGCGCAAGGGAGTCCATCTCCATTCCTGAAACATTAGTAGAATAGGGCCTGCTGTGTGTACCAGGCGCAAGGGAGTCCATCTCCATTCCTGAAACATTAGTAGAATAGGGCCTGCTGTGTGTACCAGGCGCGAGGGAGTCCCTCTCTTCATTCCTGAAACATTAGTAGAATAGGGCCCGCTGTGTGTACCAGGCGCAAGGGAGTCCCTGTTTGTCTTTATAAAAGTATTTTATCCACCCCATGTCAGGAAAGCAAAATGCTCCACTTGCCCCATACTAGGTGTGGATAATCAGCTAATCAGACTCACTTTGAAGAACAAGCACACCTTTAGTTACTGTTCTTCTATCCAGCACACTGGATGCGCAGCAGTTACAAAATAGCAAGCTAAGAATCTAGGGGGAAGAGCCATAATCAGCGAACTGATGGAGGCACTAGCCCAAACTTTAGTCTGCTTGATGTAAGTTAATTAAGCTCTGTGATATAATTAGCCAATACCATCGTCAACTTGACTTAATTGTCTTGTTACTGTAAGGGTAATTATCACTATTTAAGGGAGCTGCTATATATTTGTAATTTCCAAGTCAAAAAACCTCTTTGAGCTACAAAATTATGGTATACCACTTGTTGGGGTTTGTTTTAATGATCTAAAAAGTTGTGGATTTAAATAACTCCACATTTTAAAGCTAGTAAATATCACAGACTTCTTTCCAATGTAGTTTGATTCTATTTAGTGGTGTTATTAAAGTGGTTGCAGCTAACATAATAATGTTATAATCTTTCCTCTCCAGTCTCTCTTCCAGTTTTGTTTTAATTGTCCAGTTTTGAAAAACACAGGCATTTCCATTTTAAAACATCACATCTGATACTGCACTGGGCTTAAAGTTACCATGTTTTTCTCTCTGGGAATCTCATATACTAGCATTTCCTGGGTCATTTCACCTCGGCAATGTGGTCTGGGTCAAAACATGTTACTGGGTGAAAGCATGTCAATCAACAGGGGAAAGAATTGATTGGAAAGAAGTCCCTGAAGGGGTGGGGACAGTTTTACACTTCTTGGTCATGTCACCTGAAAGTGCAAGACTATGTGAAAGCAAGGCCTACAAACTGAGATTTCTTTGAGTAGTATAGTACCAGATATCATTTTTTTCAATGAAAATACATTGCTAAAACATCCCATTTGAGACCTGTATAGTGTATGGATGTGCAAGGTGTGGACAATTAATATAATTCTTTTGTTAGCATGGAACATTTTATAATTTTTTTTTTTTTTTTTTTTTTTAGCCTGCAGTCACTTTTAAAATTGACAATGCAAGGAAAGCATACAGTAGAGAAAACCCAGAAAGTGCATAAAGTTCAATTTAGATTAAAGTTCAATTAAAACGGACTGTTTTTGCAACCCCTGCTAATTGGTGCTGGATCTCTGCTCCTCTTCCCCTCCCAGGGCCTGTGTCTGACCCTGCTGCTCCTAGCCATCTTCAAGAAGGCTCTGCCCGCCCTGCCCATCTCTATCACCTTTGGCCTCGTCTTCTATTTTGCCACAGACAACCTGGTGCGCCCCTTCATGGACCAGCTCGCCCTTCACCAGTTCTACATCTAGCACTGGCTGTCTGGGACTCGGGGCACCTGCCCCCACCGCACACAAAACAAAAAGAAAGAAATGAATGCGATCAAGTTAAATAATGTAATACTGGAAAAGGGAGACACTGTGTCCCCCCAGTCCCCCCCTTTATGTTTCCCCAATCTCTGTATTCCTGGAACTTCCTTAACTGGGAACAATTTGTTCATCCAGTTTGGAATGGATTCAAGACTCTGTGTGCTAATCCCTCTCCTCCTAACTCCTATTTCTAATAAGCATTAAAAATGAACTGTACACAATCAGAGCCTTTTTTTCCTGGTGCTGTTTCATGTCGAGTCTGCATGGGAAAGGATTGGACGATGTTGGCTCTATACACAACTGCACTTGCAGGCTCCTTGGGACCGGTCCAGTGTAAAGAAAATATTGAGAGCCGCGGTGACTGGGAGCCTGAAAGCATTAGTCCTGTTGCATTATTCCAGATTTCTATCAAGCTGGCTTAGGCTAAAGTGAGCGAGGCGTGTCTACTGCAGTTTGAAAGGGGATTGCTGTAAGTAATCGACAACCAGATTAGATTGAATTCCTGACTGCAGCTTTTGAAATGTCCTGTACCTATCAGGTGTGTTTTTTTTTTTTTCTGTGTCATAATAAAAAAAATACAAATAAAAAAAAAAAAGATTTGTGGGAAGCATTTATCATTTTTGAGAATTTTTTTCACAGATTTCATTTTTTATTTCAGTTAGCTCAATAGAAATGTACAGTGTTTACGTACAGGATTACCGAAGAAACCTAACTCAGGAGTGAAATTAAGCATTACCCCAACATACAATAGTGTGCTGTCTGGTTATTTCATATGTCTGGTAATGCATACAAAAACCTTGGTACATGAGGACAGGTTTTTCTTTTTTTTTTTTTTTTTTTTTTTAAGCTTTTTTTAGGAATTTAATATATATAAATTACACTTGACGAGTCAATACATTTCAAGCAGGTGTTTGTTTGCATACTTGTCAAAGGACCATCAAACCAGGTGTTCTTTCTTTCTTTCTTTCTTTCTTTCTCAGCTTTCCTGCGTAAGCTACACATGTAAGAACGTTCAGGGTCTATTCCACGGTGCAGACATGTTGGGGACTTCCCTTTCACAGTTTTTTTCTCCATTCTTAAGGTAAAACTTCTAGAAGCTATGCCGTTATTTTGAGCAGCCTGTACCCTGCCGGAATGAGACGCAGGTGGATTATTTTCAGCACATTTTACAGCACTGCAGAGTCACCCTGGATTGCATCAGCCACAGATTCTTCAGGGTTATTTTAATGGGTAATCCTGGGGAAATGTTTACAAATAAATAAAACAAATACGTCCATCGCTTATCTCTGTGAGATATAGGTTGATCAACCCAACTCGACAAATGTTTCAGACGGTGCCTTCATTACATTGATAAATGCAAGAGCCTGAAACTTTTGCCATCCTCACTTAGTTTCTTTGTAAGTTAAGACTGAGCGTTCTTGAAATTCTTAGTCTCTAAGTTTTAATCAAGTTGTTTTTGTGCACCGACTGTCCAGAGGAAATGTAACTACTCTGGGCAGGTTAACTGTAAAGATGATCCTTGTACAGCAAACCCCAACAATACTGCTTTAATATACAGTGCTCTTGGGAATCCTGTTTGGATGCGTATCTACAGTAATCCTGTTTAGTTTTTAATATTTCTAGAAGAAGTATTGATTGCTTAGTATCAGAAACCACAACTCATCTTAGCTTTGCTGGTCTGTCTGGGGGCATATTAGCTGAGAGGGTGCTGGCATTGTGTGCTGTGCAGTGATGCTGCCCTGTGGCTTAGCTGATAGGACACTTGGATTGGACTCGGGAGGACCCAGGTTCAGTTATTGAGTAAATCACCAAAAGGCTGTGGTTAAAGGACTGAGCCTTGTTGCCTGGCGGTTCCAGTTTAGTCCTGGGAGTCAGGGAATTAGTTTTTGAGGTGGGACTTAAGATCCTTGTGTCTTAATCCCTCTCTGGGATACAAATCGAGCAAGAATATCATGCCTGTCTGGGTTTCTTGGTGTGACCAAATTTAAGAAGTGTTCAAGAGTCCTTTTTTAATTCTTGTGATAAACTCATTCCTCTCTGTCTATGTGTTGTACAGTCTGATTGGTCTCTGTAGTTCTGGGAAGTGTTTGTTTAATGTAACATGTCCTGCCAAGCTGTCTTTTTTCGCGCTGCAGGTCTACAGCGAAGCCACCAGTCCTATAGTGCCGGAGGACAACACAGATCGGAGTGGCTTCTACAGCAGACCCGCAGGCGCCCTATCGGCCACAGGAATCGCGGGTGCGCAGTGAACCGAGGATTACCTTGCCGACCTGAGCCCTCCCCACCCGGGCGGCGCTCAGCCAATTGTGCGTCGTCCCCTGGGAACTCCCGGCCACGCTCGGCGATGGCATAACCTGGACTTGAACCAGCAATCTCCAGGCTATAGGGCGCATCCTGCACTCCACGCGGAGCGCCTTTACTGGATGCGCCACTCGGGAGCCCTTATGTAACTTCTAGCTATGGCTGATGTTGAATTTGCTGAGAATTTCTTTAAAAAAGTTATATAATTTGCAGAGTATAGAAAAACTCTCAGCATCTGCTCTTGGTAATCGCAGTGAAGAGACCCAGTCCTGGGTTTCAGAACTACCCTTGTTTAGGCAGAGTTACTGATATAGAACCATAACATTAAATACCCACTGCAACAACAATAAAATAGACAGCACAAGGATCAACAGCAGTTAAGACTATTTGTAAGATATTGTCAGATGTGATTTAATCCGGGAAATATATAATCTCATGCATCTCCCTTGTACTCTGTATGCTGTATGCACCTACAGTACTGTGCAAAAGTTTTAGGCAGGTGTGAAAAAATGCTGTAAAGTAAGAATGCTTTCAAAAATAGACATGTTAATAGTTTATATTTATCAATTAACAAAATGCAAAGTGAGTGAACAGAAGAAAAATCTACATCAAATCAATATTTGGTGTGACCACCCTTTGCCTTCAAAACAGCATCAATTCTTCTAGGTACACTTGCACACAGTTTTTGAAGGAACTCGGCAGGTAGGTTGACCCAAACATCTTGGAGAACTAACCACAGTTCTTCTGTGGATTTAGGCAGCCTCAGTTGCTTCTCTCTCTTCATGTAATCCCAGACAGACTCGATGATGTTGAGATCAGGGCTCTGTGGGGCCATACCATCACTTCCAGGACTCCTTGTTCTTCTTTACGCTGAAGATAGTTCTTAATGACTTTCGCTGTATGTTTGGGGTCGTTGTCATGCTGCAGAATAAATTTGGGGCCAATCAGATGCCTCCCTGATGGTATTGCATGATGGATAAGTATCTGCCTGTACTTCTCAGCATTGAGGAGACCATTAATTCTGACCAAATCCCCAACTCCATTTGCAGAAATGCAGCCCCAAACTTGCAAGGAACCTCCACCATGCTTCACTGTTGCCTGCAGACACGCATTCGTGTACCGCTCTCTAGCCCTTCGGAGAACAAACTGCCTTCTGCTACAGCCAAATATTTCAAATTTTGACTCATCAGTCCAGAGCACCTGCTGCCATTTTTCTGCACCCCAGTTCCTGTGTTTTCGTGCATAGTTGAGTCGCTTGGCCTTGTTTCCACGTCGGAGGTATGGCTTTTTGGCCGCAAGTCTTCCATGAAGGCCACTTCTGACCAGACTTCTCCGGACAGTAGATGGGTGTACCAGGGTCCCACTGTTTTCTGCCAATTCTGAGCTGAGTAAGTTTCCTTGGCCGACCACTGCATCTACGGTCCTCAACGTTGCCCGTTTCTTTGTGCTTCTTCAAAAGAGCTTGGACTGCACATCTGGAAACCCCTGTGTGCCTTGAAATTTCTGCCTGGGAGAGACTTTGCTGATGCAGTATAACTACCTTGTGTCTTGTTGCTGTGCTCAGTCTTGCCATGGTGTATGACTTTTGACAGTAAACTGTCTTCAGCAACCTCACCTTGTTAGCTGAGTTTGGCTGTTCCTCACCCAGTTTTATTCCTCCTACACAGCTGTTTCTGTTTCAGTTAGTGATTGTGTTTCAACCTACATATTGAATTGATGATCATTAGCACCTGTTTGGTATAATTGTTTAATCATACACCTGACTATATGCCTACAAAATCCCTGACTTTGTGCAAGTGTACCTAGAAGAATTGATGCTGTTTTGAAGGCAAAGGGTTGTCACACCAAATATGGATTTGATTTAGATTTTTCTTCTGTTCACTCACTTTGCATTTAGTTAATTGATAAATATAATCTATTAACATGTCTATTTTTGAAAGCATTCTTACTTTACAGCATTTTTTCACACCTGCCTAAAACTTTTGCACAGTACTGTATATATATATATATACACATACACACACACATACATTAATTATACAGCCACACACAAAAGTATTGGCACCCTGAACTAATTCAAGAAAAACAAATTAAATAAAAGCATAAGTGAACTAATTAAGATGACAAAGACCAAAATACACAATTTCTAGTAGTTTAACAAACAATCTTTGTAAAAAATAATAACTTAAGCAATTTCAAATATATATTGGCACCTTTACATTTAAAGCCTATAAAGAATGTAATATAACTAATTTAAAATATATCTTAATTGACTGAAAAACATTACTTAGTAATTAAGGTTCAAATTTATTGAAGAAAAAGCAGATGATGGTCAAGACAAAGGAGTTGGATTCACATTTGAGAAAAGCACTTGGCAAACTACAACAAAGGAAATGGCTACAGAACAGCATCAAAGAAATATGGACTAGCAAAATCCACAATCAGAGCAATAGTAAGAAGCAAGAAGTACCACAGAACAAATTCAAGTGAAACGCTTGAAAGAAGTGGACGTCCAAAGAAAATTACCGGTACAACAGAATCGTCTGAGCAGCTTAAAAAAAATTAAAAGATTGAAAGTCAAGGATTTAAAAAAAGAGGCATAATGCACCTGGACACAGAAGAGTTGTACACATGTAGACCGCTCTACAAACAAATATGAACAGGAATCTGAAGCACTCTTCAACAAAATTCTCTGGTCCGATGAGACTAAAATAGAACTGTTCCCCAAAAATGGACCATAGTATCTTTGGAGAAAAAGGGGGGAAGTCTTCAGTACCTACAGTTAAACATGGTGGTTTGATTATGATATGGGGGTCAAGGACTGGAGACATTCATGTGATTGAAGATCGAATGAATGCAGCCATGTATCAAAACATTTTACAGAGAGTTTGTCTTCCAAAACGACAACGACCCAACGCATACGGCTAACTCAACTCTGGAATTCTTGAAGTTCTGGAATGGCCGTCACAATCACCAGATCTCAATCCAATAGACATGCTTTGGATTGATCTGAAAAAAACTGTAGCCAAGCATTGTGTATCCAATTTGTCTGAGCTGAAGGAAATCTGCAAGACAGAATGGGCCCAGATTTCACCAACAAGATGTAACATACTGGTTAAGAATTAAAGACTTAATAAAAGGAGAACACACAAGATACTAAAGCAGGGGGGGCAATACTACTGTCATGAACGAATACTTTAAATGAAATAAGTTGTTTTTTTTTTATGAAGATATGTCTTAAGTTACTAGACATTGTGTATTTTGCTTTTAGTTTTATTAAAAAGTGTTTTATGTTTACTAAATGCTTGTCCTTGAAGTATGGTATAATAAGCATAGGGGCCAATGCGTTTGTCTGTATAAGGGTTCTTCAAAGCAATCACTGTAGACTACGTTTCAGCTAATACTTTAATCAAAAAATATAAAATATTGTAATAGTGTCTGGATCTGTTTCTGAATTATACAGTCTGATGTAAACCCCAAACCAAAATGATATTTGTATTGCATTGATGAAGGCATTTGCTGAGACATTTGTCTTTTTCCAGCTTTAACTCCTATACAGGCAGTCACTTTACCATGTTTTTGAGATGCATAATTTCACTTTGCTTTGCTTTTACTGTGGGACACATTTATAAGGGAGCAGTAAGAGACTGAAAGCTAGTAAGGTTATTGTATTATTGTGCATAAACAGACCAATTTGAATTGTAAACGGTATTAGTCCTCAAATTGCCAGGGCCTATCCTAAATAAGTCCATCAGCAAGCCCTGACAGCCTGACTGCCAAGGCCTGGCACTGCAAAACCAGATTAGTGGCACATGTATCTCCACAGCAACAGCTTGCCCAGATTACAGGCCCTGTCAGGCAATGGGTGGGAGCCGTTGATTAGCTCAGGAGATTACCAGCAGTAGTTGTGCTTTCCCTGAGTAGTTTGGGGTTGGAGAGTGGTCTGAATTTCCTCACATCACTCCAACATGCAGGTAGTGTACAGAGGCAAGTGTCTGACTCCCCCAAACACATGGATCAATCCAAATTAAAAACATCAAATGGTCAAAACATGACAGGAATTTGATCAAGTATGGGTTGTAGCTGTCCTCACTTTTTTTTTTTTTTTTTTAAATCCCCGTTTTTCTCCCAATTCGAAATGTGCAATTGTATTTTTTTTTTAGCCTCAGCTCACCGTTACCACCCTTGCGCTGACTCGGGAGCGGTGAAGACGACACATGCTGTCCTCCGAAGCGTATGCCGTCAGCCGACCGCTTCTTTTCACTCTGCAGGCCCGCCATGCAACCAACCCAGAGCTATGGCGTCGGAGGACAACGCAGCTCTGGGCAGCTTACAGGAAAGCCCACAGGCACCCAGCCAGTCTACAGGGGTCACTGGTGCGCGGTGAGCTGAGGACACCGTCGCCAACCTAAGCCTCCCCACACCCCACCCGGGTGGCGCCCCTGGGAGCTCCTGTCCACAGTCGGCAGTGGAATAGCCTGGACTCAGACCGGCAACATCCAGGCTATAGGGCGCATCCTGCACTCCACACGGAGCGCTTTTACCGGATGCACCACTTGGGAGCCCCTGGCTGCCCTCACTTTTTATTGTGTATCTACAATGGCCTCCAAAATGCATTTTATTATGGAAATGGACAAACTTTATGACTGCTGCTGACTGCATGGATACAGAATTGAAAAGATGAACCAACAGTATTTAAAGCATGATTTGACACAATAAAATATCAGCAACACATTACATAATGTAACGAATAGATGGATTCTTTCAGCCCCTCATTTTTCCTGCTAGGCAGATGTGTACAAGTATTTTTGGAATGTGATTAATAAGGTCCCCCCAATGCAATAGATAAGGGATTATTGGCAGATTATTAGCCGTGGACATAGTCAAGTCAGTTTGACCCACAGATTAATGAACAATGAGAGACATGGACTTTTCCAGGCTGCTAATCTGTCATTCACTCAACCTCTGTGAGGCCGAGGGTCCCGGGTTTATAGGCTGGTTACGTGGGCGGCTCCACAGATAGCAGTGTAAGGGGATTACCCAACCGATAAGAAGATCAGGGCTTCTGCTTGCTGCCAGGGAGGGTTAAATAGGACACCTGCTGTAACTCCTCCTCCCCATACCAGCCCTTTGAGTGTTTGAGTTCCAGGACCTCAGGAAGACAGGTAGGCAGGATGTCGAAGGAGAAGCTGGAATCGCTGGTGAAGAACATGGAGATCATGCTGTCGGAGGTGGAGCAGCTGAAGATCCACTGCAGCAAGCAGAGCGAAGAGCTGAGTCAGGTGGGGCTGGAGCTCCGACGGGAGAACAAGGAGCTGGCGCAGAAGTACAGCCAGCTGACTCAGGATATGAAGGAAGCCAAGGAGACCATCGTCCAGTTCCAGGACACCAAGTTCGCCTTCGAGGCCAAGGAGAGGCAAGCCCAGAAGCTCAACCGGCAGCTCTGAGTGCTCGAGGTGCAAGGATCTTCCAGAGCACTGGAGTGGAGAGGAGGGAGGCTGCAGCTGGAGAATGTGTGTGTGTGTGTGCGCGTGCGTGTGTGTGTGTGCGTGTGTAAAGCTACCTTAACTTGACATCTTTGTTATTTTCACTGTTGCTCAATCAGAACGCTGTTTAATATTTTGTACCAAATCCATTGTTTTGCCATTGCTGGTAATGCTGTGACCTGCTAATGGTTCTGCTACTCTTTCTTCAGGCTAATACACTGGGATTATAATGGGGTCCCAAAGGGACTTTTCAAACTGTTCTTTAAAGGTTGTCCTGATTAGGACAATTCCCAGGGGAGTAGGAGGCGCCTGTCCGAGCGGCAGGTGTCCCCCCTAGACCTTTTTCACCAGCTAAAGAACATTCAGTGGAAAGTCTCTCTGTCTCTTTATCCAGGATTTATCTTCAAACTTCAACCCTGGATTCCTGGTTCATTTTGGGAACTGGTTCAGCACCACCCCCACAAGTTCAGTGGAGGCTACTTAAAGGCTACTTAAATCCCTTAAATTGTAAATTGTTACATTTTCACCAAAAATAAATACAATTCTGCCACAGAACTGTAGCTTAAAGATAATCACTTAAAGATAAAGTTCACTTCCTGTGCACCTGAGTCCCCTGCTTGATCCCACAGCACTTGTTTGTGGGGGTCCTGCTTCACAGGAAGGGAATAGTGTTGTGGCAGGAAGTTAAAGGATGTATTCCTAGTAAAAAACAAAATGTTTTTAAACCATTCTGCCCGGAAAGTCCAATATATTTGTTTCATGCATACATTTATGCATGAGAGTCCAGAGTTGTTTATGTCTTTACTCACTAATTGATTGTTATGGAGTTAGCCACTGAGAACCAACACATTTTCTGGTTATGTTTAGTGACAAAGTCTGCAGAACTAAACAAACCACAGGGAAATGGTAAGGGTCCTCTGAAAATGTGTGCTAATAAGAGGTAAGGGCATGGTAAAACAGAGCAAACTTCAAATGACATACTGAAATAATCCCCTTGTCTTTTTATGATGCTTGCTATCTTTCTTAGAGGTTTTCTATTGCAATCACTAAAATAGTTTTTTTATGTTTTTGCCCTGAGTTCAGGAGCTTCTCTTCAGTTCTAGTTCCCAGTCATAGACATGTGTAACATAGGCTAGCCAAATGGAAGAACCAGCACCACCTAGTATTGCTGTGTGCTGCCAGCAATACAAAGTAACTTGACTCAATGACTCTTACTTCCTTAAGACACCTTTTCTGATCAAGCCTGGATTACACATGTGGATGACAGGACGCTAGAACTGAAGAGCAGATCCTGAACTCACAAACATTGAAAAGTAAAAAAGAAGCACACCATTATTAAAGTAACTGCACTAAGAACCTTTCAAAATGACAGCGGAATTGAAACTACTTGCCGGTAGTCTTCATAATTAAAGTACTAGTAGAAAAGTATGATACAGCCTTGCAGCCATTCTTACTATGTGTCAGCCAGCACAAGCTCCCATGCCTCTCTCCACTTCCCCTCACTTTGCTTTCCGTGTACCCAGTGTAACTCTTCTCTTTTCTTTTTACTCCCTGTTCTGTATTCTCTCTCTCTCTCTGCTCCGATCTCCCTTTGTTTTTGTATACCTTGACTAATACGTCCTTTATGAGGTTTTATTAGAATCTGCTGTATAATTTTGTTATATTTCATGATTCTTTTCCTTTTGAAGAATTAGAACATTGTTTAAAAACAGAGTGTCTAACAAACTGACCTGTAGACCTGCTGTCTTAGTCCCAGTTATCAAAGCGCGCTGTGTGATTTTTTTATTGAGTAACTAATTAAAACAAAAAATGCTACATGTTTGTATAGTCAATAAACCTTCGATAAGAAACTTCTTTTTTACACAGTTGCCTTTGTTTTGATATTTGCAATTCACAAGCGCTGGGTCAATATTGAATTGGGCAAGTGATCACAAAGTCAATTCCGTAGCTCACCACGGGTACAGCTGTCTCACAAACTCTCATTATTAGAACATCTGTATTCAGTGTAGAATATTAATACTGACAACCAATTGATATTGTGTGTCTATTGCAGAATTTATCTTGGTTTATCTAATCAGACAGCAATACTTCAGCATACTAGAATGGTGTAGTTGCTGCCTGCCTATCTGCCTGCTTGCCTGCCTGCCTGCCTGCTTGTCTGCCTATCTGCCTGCCTGTATCTCTGGTATGCTGTAGCTGGATGCTCCAGGGTGTTCTCTGTGTCTGCCTGCCTGTCTCTCTGGTGTGCTGTAGCTAGATTCTCCAGGGTGTTCTCTGTGCCTGCCTGCCTGCCTGTCTCTCTGGTGTGCTGTAGCTGGATGCTCCAGGGTGTTCTCTGTGCCTGCCTGCCTGTCTCTCTGGTGTGCTATAGCTGGATGCTCCATGTGTTCTCTGTGCCTGCCTGCCTGTCTCTCTGGTGTGCTGTAGCTAGATTCTCCAGGGTGTTCTCTGTGCCTGCCTGCCTGCCTGTCTCTCTGGTGTGCTGTAGCTGGATGCTCCAGGGTGTTCTCTGTGCCTGCCTGCCTTTCTCTCTGGTGTGCTGTAGCTGGATGCTCCAGGGTGTTCTCTGTGTCTGCTTGCCTGTCTCTCTGGTGTGCTGTAGCTGGATGCTCCAGGGTGTTCTCTGTGTCTGCTTGCCTGTCTCTCTGGTGTGCTGTAGCTGGATGCTCCAGGGTGTTCTCTGTGTCTGCTTTCCTGTCTCTGTGATGTGCTATAGCTGGATGCTCCAGGGTGTTCTCTGTGTCTGCTTGCCTGTCTCTCTGGTGTGCTGTAGCTGGATGCTCCAGGGTGTTCTCTGTGCAGTGACGTGCCAAGAGCTGCATCACATTAAAACCCATACCAGGGATGTTTTGCATTCTGAAATCCCTGGAAACCTCAAAACCAGGACAGGTGGCAATTCTAACCACTGAACTTGAATCTTGAGTCTTGCGAGAGAAAGTCCAGTTTGCTGTCTGAACTTCGTATGCTCCCTGAGCTCCTTTTGAAATAAAACTACAAGAAAAGTAGACAGATATTCACAATTATTGAGAACCAACCAATAGCAATCTGTCAGTGTGATTTAATATAGAACATGTCGTGATAAAACCAACTGAACCACTCATATTTTATCTGTGATTATTTGCCTTACCTTTATTGTATCAGTTTGATATAAATTCATATTTATTTCACTTCCTCATTTTTCACTTTGCTTGCACTTTCATTAGAAATGTGTGACTTGTGGGAGCGACTCACATGCACTGGATGTGTTTACCCTGGTACACAGAGGGACTGGGAGGCAGTGCAGTGCAGCCCCACAAACCTTTTATTTGAAAGGTTACTAAAGTTGTGACATTAAAGTGGCTGTTGCTAACAAACAGAAACATCCATAAATATGATCTATCATGCACTTCCATTCATCTGAAGCTGTTTTTTCGTTTTATCAAATGCTCCGTCCTTGCAGATACTTCCATACTACACCTCCGGTCAACTTTGTAATGTCTCACAAGTGTCAGATGCATTCCTTCATTGGGAAGTACAGTTCAGTTTTTTATTTACAAATTAAAAATCAAATTGTGTTTAACATAATGTGTGAATCTTTCATATAGGAAAACATGAGATCTACAAAGTGATGATAACAGATATGATAAGATTTTCTGGAATTATTTTGTTAGCTTTACGTACACACACTGGACCCTGTTTTGAAGCAAGATATAACACATTTAATAGCATGAAACAATTTAGGAGTGCAAAGAAGTTGTTTTTTACGAGTGGCATACCATAAAACATACGGCATTCCTCTCTGAAGTGTTGCCTTGGCGATTGCTTTCAAATTTGTCCCATTAACTTATCATCTGCTAACACAATGCTGAGTCTGGCTGCACAGTCTCCAAGGCCCAAAAATGGGAATCTTTCCAAAGCGATGTCCCTGAATGTGTCACGATTACAAGATCCAGGTGTCTGCAACACATCCCCGCGGTACAACTGGACTCATTCCAGAGAGAGTAGGAGGGAGCAGCCAGATAAAGAAGTTATAAAAGAACAGGAATTAACTTGATCCCCCATTTTTATTGCAACAGGAACTACAAGCAACATGAATAAAAAGGGGCGGGAGTGCATAGTAAAAAAAAAAGAGCTACAGGGTTCAAACAAATTGCATTCCCGAGTTCATCTCAATAAGATCCATTTATGGTATTTTGCTTCTCCTGTCCAGAAACATGAGTAGAATCTCCTTTAAACAATCAGGATAGTTTTCAATACCCTGTAGAGAGAGCCACGATAAGTACTCCCCCCCTTTCTTCTAAGATGGTAGAAGTAACGACAGCACTTACTATAGATGGTGTTTGTATTGGTTATGATTGGTTCTGGGTTCTGTAGGTTTACAGGGTGCCCACCTCGACACTGGCAGAGATCTACTGAAATTCTCTAGGGGCTGCTGCCTTTTCAATGCCAGCTACCGACTTTCTGTCAGTAGCTGGTGGGAAAAAATATGTAACGATATGTCAGAGGGTGTACAATTAATCTGATTATGATGCTGACTGTTTGCATTTTGTTCATGGTTATTTAAAATGGTCAGTGTACAAATGAATAGTGTTGTGCAGAGGCTTAGCTTCTTGTGCAGCATGTTTGGAAAAGCACTGCTTCGGATCATGACATAATCATTCAAATCTGCTGCACAAAACAAGAACAAATGCCTATTCCACACCAGCAATAGCATTCCATTGAAATCATGTGTAAAGTGTCTCTACCCCAGTGTAGCCCATTCCATACCCTCACCACTCTCTGTGTGTACTAGAAGTATCTCTATCCCAGTGTAGCCCATTCCACCCCCTCACCACTCTCTGTGTGAAGAAGTGTCTCTACCACAGCGTAGCCCATTCCACCCCCCCACCACTCTCTGTGTGAAGCATCTCTACCCCAGTGTAGCCCATTCCATCCCCTCACCACTCTGTGTGAAGCATCTCTACCCCAGTGTAGCCCATTCCATCCCCTCACCACTCTCTGTGTGAAGCGTCTCTACCCCAGTGTAGCCCATTCCATCCCCTCACCACTCTCTGTGTGAAGCATCTCTACCCCAGTGTAGCCCATTCCATCCCCTCACCACTCTCTGTGTGAAGCATCTCTACCCCAGTGTAGCCCATTCCATCCCCTCACCACTCTCTGTGTGAAGCGTCTCTACCCCAGGGTAGCCCATTCCATCCCCTCACCACTCTCTGTGTGAAGCGTCTCTACCCCAGTGTAGCCCATTCCATCCCCTCACCACTCTCTGTGTGAAGCGTCTCTACCCCAGTGTAGCCCATTCCATCCTCTCACCACTCTCTGTGTGAAGCATCTCTACCCCAGTGTAGCCCATTCCATCCCCTCACCACTCTCTGTGTGAAGCATCTCTACCCCAGTGTAGCCCATTCCATCCCCTTTTAAGATTTTGAAGACATCAATCATGTCCCCCCTAATTTTGCTCAGTGAGCAGAACAGAGTAAAGGATGAAATTGTTATCAAGTCAGTGACTCATTAACAGAGTCTGTGAGCAGTGTTGCCACATCAAAGGTTTTCCCTCAGATCTAAGGTTTCATGTTTCTGATCAGGGCAATATGGAGGTAAGGAATGAGCAAAGGTTTTTTTAAAGGTACATTTTGAATTTTAGAGGATTTTCTAAAGGTTTTTTCTGTCTGAAAACATTTTGTTCTCTAAGATATATTCATAATATAATGTTGTGGCAGAGTGGTTGCAGTGCTGATGTCACGGACCAGGAAGAAGCAACACAAAACAAAGGCAGCAAAGGTAGGTAGGGGAAACAAGGCGCGTTTGCCTCGCGTTTTAATAATAAATCAAATAATAAACAAAAACACTTTACAGCAAACAAAAGGGCACGTTGGCCAAACAAAACAAACCCACAAACAGTTGTACTCACAAATATTGTGCTGGCTGTTCCAGCACAACAGCAGTTGTTTCTTTTTCACCTCTTTCTCTCCTTAACTCTCTCGTTCCTTACTCCCTGAACTCTCTCTTCCAGAGCGCAGAAAAGCTGCAGGTTTATACAGGTGACCATCTCCGATTAGCAACAATTAATCAATGAATTAACTCGGAGATGGTCACCGCTGCACGAGGTTTTTAAATAAATAAACTAAACAAACCCACGACTTTTAGCCGTCATCCCAAATAATAACTAAGACGGACGGCTTTGTCCGCCTGCATAAAACACAATACAACAATAATAATAATAATAATAATAATAATACAAAATATACAAATAATAATACAGGGACGAGGTGTACCCCATCACACACGCCCCCTTGTGCGTAGCACACATGGCCTCAACGGCCACCTCCCCATAAAACCCAGCAGTCCAGGACAAAGTCTCGGGCTGGGAAGGGAGGCTTCAGTGGGCCCATGGCTGGCAATGCTGTCAGCACCCCTGCCGGTAGTGGCACGGCTGACAGCATGCTGGTCCACTCCTGCAGCGAAATTGCTGCGGGGGATGCTGGGCGCCTGACCTCTCCCCCTTTCTTCGTAGCCGGTAGCTCCCTCCTGTGGGGCTCCGGCCACAAGAACTCCTGCAGCGAAACTGCTGCTGGGGAAAGTGGTCTCCTGACCTCCTCCCCCTTCTTCAAAGCCGACAGCTCCCCTTGCTGGGGCTCCGGCCACCGTACTTCTGGCAGCGATGCAGAGCAATAGGCAGTCCCAGGCGATGCGAGACAGGCATCCTTGGGCAAAGCGAAGCAGGCATCCTTGGGCAAAGCGAAGCAGGCATCCTTGGGCGGTGCGAGGCAGGGCAGGAGCAGTCCTTCCCATGATGGTGGAGGTGGAACCAGCAGGTATTCACCCTCTGCTGGTGGAGCTGGGAGCGGCAAGCAGTCCTCCCACGGCGGTTAAGGCGGAACCAGCAGGCATTCACCCTCTGCTGGTGGAGCTGGGAGCGGCAAGCAATTCTCCCACGGCGGCTGAGGCGGAACCAGCAGGCATTCACCCTCTGCTGGTGGAGCTGGAAGCGGCAAGCAGTCCTCCCACGGTGGTGGAGACAGAGGCAGCTCCTGCTGCTCTGCTCCTGGCGGTGGTGGAGACAGAGGCAGCTCCTGCTGCTCTGCTCCTAGTGGTGGTGGAGACAGAGGCAGCTCCTGCTGCTCTGCTCCTAGCTGTGGAGACAGAGGCAGCTCCTGCTGCTCTGCTCCTGGTGGTGGAAGCGATGGAGGTGGCGGAGACAGAGGCAGCTCTTGCTGCTCTGCTCCTGGCGGTGGTGGAGGCAGAGGCAGCTCCTGCTGCTCTGCTCCTAGTGGAGGAAGCGGTGGAGGTGGCGGAGGCAGAGGCAGCTCCTGCTGCTCTGCTCCTAGTGGCGGAAGCGGTGGAGGTGGTGGAGGCAGAGGCAGCTCCTGCTGCTCTGCTCCTTGTGGTGGCGGAGGCAGCACCTGCTCCTCTGCTCCGGGCGGTGGCGGAGGCAGAGGCAGCTCCTGCTGCTCTGCTCCTGGTGGAAGCGGTTGAGGTGGTGGAGGCAGAGGCAGCTCCTGCTGCTCTGCTCTTGGAGGTGGCGGAGGCAGAGGCAGCTCCTGCTCCTCTGCTCCTAGTGGAGGAAGCGGTGGAGGTGGGAGCAGCGTGTAGTCTCCTGGCGATGGAGGTGCGAGCAGCGTGTAGTCTCCTGGCGATGGAGGTGCGAGCAGCGTGTGGTCTCCCTATTGTTGCAGGGGACTGGTGCGGCTCCGCCTCTCTTGCAGGGGACTGGTGCGGCTCTCCCGCTCTTGCAGGGGACTGTGGTGGAGGCAGAGGCAGCTCCTGTTCCTCTCCTCCGGTGGTGACGGTGGGGAAGTGGTACCAGCAGACGTTCACACTCTGCTGGTGGATGGGAACCCAGCAGGCATTCACCCTCTGCTGGTGGACACGGGGACAGCAGGCATTCTTCCTCTGCTGGTGGACACGGGACAGCAGGCATTCTTCCTCTGCTGGTGGACACGGGGACAGCAGGCATTCTTCCTCTGCTGGTGCGCACGGGACAGCAGGCATTCTTCCTCTGCTGGTGGACATGGGGACAGCAGGCATTCTCCCTCTGCTGGCAGCTTGGGTCCTAAGGCTGTGGAAGCACCGACTTCCCCTCTTGGGCTGTGGAAGCACCGACTCCCCTCTTTGGGCTGTGGGCGCACCGACTCCTCCCTTTTGGGCTGTGGACGCACCGACTCCCCCTCTTGGGCTTAGGACGTTGGGCTCCCCCACTCAGGCGTAGGACGTTCGGGCTCCTCCCACTCAGGCGTGGGACGTTCGGGCTCCTCCCACTCAGGCGTGGGACGTTCGGGCTCCTCCCACTCAGGCGTGGGGCGTTCGGGCTCCTCCCACTCAGGCGTAGGGACGTTCGGGCTCCTCCCACTCAGGCGTGGGACGTTGGGCTCCTCCCGGTACTGGGAGGGCAGATAGCCACGGTGTGGCCATACTCTCCACAGCCGGGGCACAACTCAGCCGCAAGGCGCCTTGCAACTGCCTCCCAGCCATCGTCCCAGACCTTCCCTTTTCCCTCTTCCGCTGGCTCTGGATACCTCGGCGAGGCTTCTTCCTCGGGAGATGGCAGTGATGGCTCCTCCCCTTTGGGCGCTGGAGACGGCAGTGGTGGCTCCTCTCCTTCGGGCGCTGGAGACGGCAGCAGGGTTTCTCCCTTTTTCCCTGGAGATGGCAGGACCCCACTCATATCGGCAGCCAGGTAATTGAGCACCATGGCTGCGATGTCTGGGAGGGACGCTGGGTGGTGTTGCTGTTCCCAGGTCTCCCAGCGCTCCCCATCTCGGGCCCACAGGAGGTTGATCACTGCAGGGCTTCCTCATAATCCCTCCCCGGGTCCACCAGCCAGTCCCAGACTCCCTCGGAGGAGAGTGCACTCGTCCTCTTTGGAGGATGCAGGTCCTCCCTCACCCTTGCTGGGCGCTCTGGCTCCTCCTTCTCCTGCCATGGAGGGGTTGGTCAGGTGCTATGTGCCCAACCTCGCCAATAGCAAGCACCACTCCTCACCTTTCAAGCAGGTGAGGCAGATGTCCAGCGTGGACGAGATGCAGTGGGACCTGCGACCGGCCCCACGCTGCTGTTGCTTCCTCCGCCCGCTTCTTCCCATTTTTTTTTTTTCAAACACAAAAACACTTTTCGAAAAAATAAAAACGCCCTTTGTATTCCTGGTCCGGCTCCTGGAGGCGTTTGTCCCACGCAGGACACCATATGTGGCAGAGTGGTTGCAGTGCTGATGTCACGGACCAGGAAGAAGCAACACAAAACAAAGGCAGCAAAGGTAGGTAGGGGAAACAAGACGCGTTTGCGCTCACGTTTTAATAATAAATCAAATAATAAACAAAAACACTTTACAGCAAACAAAAGGGCACGTTGGCCAAACAAAACAAACCCACAAACAGTTGTACTCACAAATATTGTGCTGGCTGTTCCAGCACAATAGCAGTTGTTTCTTTTCACCTCTTTCTCTCCTTAACTCTCTCGTTCCTTACTCCCTGAACTCTCTCTCCCAGAGCGCAGAAAAGCTGCAGGTTTTATACAGGTGACCATCTCCCGATTAGCAACAATTAATCAATGAATTAACTCGGGAGATGGTCACCGGCTGCACGAGGTTTTTAAATAAATAAACTAAACAAACCCACGGCTTTTCGCCGTCATCCCAAATAATAACTAAGACGGACGGCTTTGTCCGCCTGCATAAAAACACAATACAACAATAATAATAACTAGAAGTTGCAGGCAACTTGAAGGCTTCCAGGCCTTTACAGCAGAACAAGATACGGTCAGAGACTCGTGAAAATGGAAATCGTACAAACATGTTGTTAATTGGAAAGCATCATTTTATCGTGTGTGCTTTTTACAGGACAACGGTTAGTATTTTATAAATGTCGATTTAGTATTCATTTTGATAACTACCTGCGATTCGTTGTGGGAGTGCAATTCGCGCTGTGGAACTTTCAGTTGCATATTTGAAATACCCCGGCTGTCAATTTTCTGTACACCCCGAGATTACAGTAAATTTTATGAAAAAAAATTCAAATAATAATATAAAAAATGTCAATTTTACACTGTTAAAAAATAAACTGGGCACAGTATTTTTTTTAACCATTATATAATTTACTGTTAGATGCGATAATAGTATTAAGCAGTATATGCTTTTCATGGTCATAAGCTGCCTCCTGTTGTGAGATTTTCCAAAGCAGTCTGTCTCCAGAGACTGTTGTACAGTTCGCCACAAGAGGGCAACCTTGTACCACCCCATAGTTAAAGGCCAAACTTTGTTTTTTTCTGCTTGTTAATGTAAAACACAGTGATATTTCGTGTTTTTGTTCTAATAGTGGGATACTACAGGTAACAAGATAAGGTTAAATAGGTATAAGATTATGGCTGAAGCAGTGAGCTGTAGAAAAGGTGGTGAGTACTGCATAGAAGCTGGTGAGCTACAATTATAAAATAACACGGTTATAGAGCAAGCGATTCTTAACCGTTCTGTATATACTTTTATTTAAATGAAATAACCAGTTAATTAAAGATACGCTTGCAAAGTGCCCCCCACCAAACTATCAGATACAACTCAAAAGTTTTATTTATAAACATCATATCTAACATTTGCATAGCAGAAACATCGTATTTAAATGAAAAAAAAAATATAAAAGGCTTTATTTTCAAAATTAGCGCATATAGGGCCATATAGCGCATAGTAGCTTATATTAATAATAAATGCATGTGTTGTAACAATCCGTCAAAATGACTACTTTTGGCGGTTCTAGGTAGAAGTGCTCATAACTTTTTTTTATTTTTGCAATTCTGACTTTCAAACGACGTCAGTATATTCAATACATGTATTTAGGAAAAGTCAAGAACAGACAACCGTGGATCTTTAACACACGCATAGTAATTTCAATTTTAAAAGTGAAAACCGTCAAAAATGACTACCATGGCAGTTCTAGTGTTAAAAAGAATAGTGCAGGTGTTTTGTTTTTGTGGCTTCTGCCTGCATGTCCACGAGGTTACTTTTAACATTATCGCAGAGAAGCTGGTCAGCTGGTATTTAATTAACTGAAATAACCAGTTAATGAAAGATACACTTCAAAGTCCGCCCCCACCCCCCGATTTTTAAACAAACTGTATTCGTGTGACTTGTAAAGCTCATGTATTAAGCATATTAGTATTTTATTTTTCCTGCTATACAGTTACAACGCGTTTAAAAAAAAAAAAAAAATGATTACAAAATATTTGCATACAGCACGAGATCAAGTTATTTTTTTCAAATAATTAGTGTGTTTCAGTATGTCTACAGTTCTGCATATGCTTGCATGTCTACAAGGTTTTTTCAAATAAACAAACAACATTAGTGCAGAGATTAGTCATTTTTCTCATACAGTGAGTGTGTGTCTTGTGGCTGCTTTTTTCCCAGCGTTGGTGCAATTGCAAACAGTAAAAATAATTATATGACGATTTTTAAGCAAACTGTATTCGTGTGACTTGTAAAGCTCATGTATTAAATATATTAGTATTACGATTGTGTTGTGGTTTAAAAATACGTGCGGGTTTTTTTTTGCCTGCTGTTCAGTTACAACTCCGTTTCAAAAAAAAAATGTTTACAAGACATTTCTATACAGCAGGAGATCACGGTATTTTTTTCAAATAATTAGTGTGTTTCAGTATGTCTACAGTTCTACATATGCTTGCATGTCTACAAGGTTGTTTCAAATAAACAAACAACATTAGTGCAGAGATTACAGTCATTTTTCTCATACAGTGAGTGTGTGTGTGCGCGCTGCTTTTTCCCAGCGTTGATGCAATTGCAAACAGTAAAAATAATTATATGACGATTTATTGTGTCTTTTTATAGTGTAGTGTGAGGCACATACCTGTTATATTTAAAGACAAAAACATAAATACACAAGTACACGGCAGGCTTAGTACATCACTGCTGCCTGCTTCACGTTTACGTTGTCTGACAGCACGAGTGTCAGAGAGCACTGCAATTCTAAAGGGACAGCCAAAGCGTGATGCGCTTTTGAAGTTCTGCTCGTTGTAGTTTTATTTATTATTATTTTTTATTTATTTACTAGCTCGACATAACTACAACACGCATGTTTCCCTGTGGTTGCCTGGCTACACTCGTATGTCCACGTGGTTATTTTAAGTAAAGAAATAACATTACAGCAGAACAAGTTTGATTTGATGTTTTGCAGTTTGATTATTATTAAGCACTTTAGTTTGGAGTTCCTTTATTATTTGATTATTTGTTAAACCCCTTCTAGGTGTGCTCACATTTATTGTGCGCATTTAACCCTCCCCATTCTACTAAAGCTTTGATTGCACAACGTCATTTTATACTGCTGCTACTGTTTGTAATTACTGAAAGATATTTAATTCCATATGATTTTAATTAGACTAGCAAATAAATATCATCGGTTTTTTTATTTCTTGTGTAAAATTGGTATTCTTTGAGCTCCCCGGTTCCTCCGTTCTTTTATTGCTAATATCCAGACCTCACTGGACAACAAAGGTGGTGGCAGCGGTTGCGCTACCCGAACCCGAACGACCTCGCCTGTAGACAGGGAGTGAGCGTTACACTGGTGGCAGCGGTGGGATTTCTTTTTTTTAAGAGAATTGAAAAGAGAGAATGTCGGAACCTGGCAGCTCAAATAATATCACTGGGGCGAGAGAGACAACATCGCGTCCCATATTTATGCCAGAAGTGTTTAGTGGTACTGGGCGGAATTGGAAAGATTGGGCAGACCAATTTGATTTAGCGGCAAATATAAATAATTGGGATGATCGGCTTAAACTTAAATTTATGGGGCTCTTGATTTCAGGCCGGGCAAGAGAAATTTATGAAGGGTTGCCAGTGGAAGCGCAAGATAATTATGAAAATTTAAAAACTGCTATGCAGAGGTATTTGACTTCTCAGACCAGTGATGAAGGCTACCGTATTGAACTGCAGAATCGAAAGCGGCAGGTGAAGGAAAGTATTAGAGAGTTTGGTAGTGCTGTCAGACGGTTGGTTTTTAAGGCAAATCCTAGAGCCGATGTCGATACCCGAGATACAATAGCTCGTGATCATTTCATAATGCATGTAGGCAGTGGAGAGCTGAGAATACAGCTTTGTAGTGCTAAACCAAGGAATCTGGAAGAAGCAATCAATCTGGCTTCAGAAATTGAATTGATTAGGGGATTGGAGAACAGCACTATAGTACCCCCTAGTGACGTTGCTATACGGACGGTGAATGCACCGGAAACAACTGCTTCTACAGTATCTAAAGTGTTGGGAATAGTAGAGGGGTTGCAGAAGGAAATATACCAATTAAAAGAGGTTAATCAGGGAAGGTTTAGGGAGCAGCGTCACTGGTCACCTCCTCCCCGTAACAATGGTCCTCGGAGGTTATCGCCCCCAAAAATCAGGGAAATACAAAACAGGTGACGGACATTACACTATCCCCACCACACACCTCCAGTGTCCCATTATTAGCCGTTCTAACACTCTTATTATAAGGGGTGAGGGCAACACCAGGGGAAATCTGATTAAAAAAAGTTTCACACAATAGAGAGACTTGAGCTCCAGTATCAATCAAAAATTGGCAAGATACACTTAATATCTTCCCCTCCAAGTACACACCATCTCCCACACTCAAGAAAGGGCAGTACACCTCTGGCCGATTTTCAGATGTAAGCAATTGGGCAGACGAGCGACCAAACTCCCCTACCCCCTCTAGTTTTCCGTCGGTTCAGGACAAACTCTGCTTAAATGCCTCCAACTCCCACAATTCCAGCATTGTCTATCCCCTTGCATCTGCATTTTGGTGAAGACGCCCTGGGCGATGTATAATTGAGTAGTGAAAAGGTGCTAACCGTTCCAGCCACCGTGCCAATTGGCCCTCAGGCTCTTTAAAATTAAGCAGCCATCGCAATGACCCATGATCAGTTCGCAAAATAAACTCCTTCCCTAGCAAGAAGTGTCGAAAATACTCACAAAAAGTCACTACAGCTAGCAGCTCCTTCTTGGTAGTAGCATAATTGCGTTCCTGTTTGGTCAAGGCATGGCTAGCATAAGCTATCACTCTTTCATGACCTCCATCCATCTGGGATAGCACCGCTCCAATGCCCATATTGCTAGCGTCGGTATCCAACAGGAACTGCTTGTTCATTTCAGGATATGCCAGGACAGGGGAGTGGGTCAAGCATTGCTTCAGTTCATCAAAAGCTTGTTGACAGTTCATAGTCCACTCAAACTTTGCACACTTGTCAGTTAGTCGACGTAAAGGACGGGCTTTAACAGCAAATTCTGCGACAAAACGCCTGTAATACGACGCTAAACCAAGAAAGCTCCTTACATCAGTGGAGTTTCTCGGTACAGGCCAAGATTAAATAGCATCAACTTTACTTGGGTCAGCTGAAATCCCTTTTCCTGATATGACATGCCCCAAGTATTTAACTTCAGAAGCAAATAACTGACACTTGCTTGGCTTGACCTTCAAGTTAGCTTGCTTCAGGCTCCCAAGTACTTCCCCCAAACGTGCCAGGTGTTCCTCAAAAGTCCGACTGAAAACGATGATATCGTCCAAATAGAATAAACACTTGGTCCACTGTAAATCAGCCAGCACAAGCTCCATCAACCGTTGGAACGTGCTCGGAGCGTTACAGAGGCCGAAAGGCAAGACGTTAAATTCATACAAGCCGTACCTAGTGGAGAAGGCAGTCTTCTCCCGATCATGGGGGTTCATCTCGACTTGCCAGTAACCACTGGCCAAGTCGAGTTGAAAACCATTGTGCTCGGCCAAAGTATCCAGCGTGTCGTCTATTCGAGGAAGGGGATATGCATCCTTTACTGTGACCTCATTCAGCTTCCTATAATCAACACAGAACCGGAGCTTCCCATCCTTCTTCCACACCAGCACCACTGGAGCCGCCCAGGGGCTGTGTGATGGCCTAATGATGTCACTGTCCAGCATCTCTTGCAGGTGGATATTAACTTCTTCTTGGAGGTGCACCGGCATCCTCCTGGGGCCCATCTTGACGGGTCTAGATGATCCTGTATCGATTTGATGATATACAAGAGAAGTTTTGCCAATGTCATTATCACCCAAACTAAACACAGGTAGGTATTTCTGTAGTTCTCGTCTAACTGCTTCATATTGTACAGTAGATAGCCCACGATTTGGTAATCCCAACTCCTGAACTAACACATCCACACTAGCACATGAACTCTTATCCTTCCCCTGTTCAAGTTGCATCACTGTCACTCCCCATAACGTATTGTTTGGTCGAGAGGTGGTTATGCCAGTGGACTTGCTCATGAATTTAGAATGCCCTGAGAAGTATAATTCTGTCCCAGAATATGTGCAGGTTCTAGCAGAGAGGCTGCGCTCAGTACATGGTGCTGTGCAACGTCATCAAGAAAAAGCCTCAGGGAAACAGAAAACATTCTATGACCTGAAGGTGAGCATGCAGTACTATTCTGAGGGTGAGAAAGTCTGGGTTAAAAACACCGCTCGGAGGAGAGGTAAGTGTCCTAAGTTTCAGAAGCATTTTTTGGGACCTTACACTGTGAATAGAAGGTTATCTGATGAACTGTATCAGCTGAGTGGGGATGATGGACAGATGCGGGTGGTGCATTGTAATAGATTAAAGCCATGTTTTAGTAACTCTGTTGTTGCTTTTCAGAATCAAGCATGCCGTAATGATCAGTTCCAGTATTCCCAGCCTACTGGAGGAGGGACAGAAAGGAGGTTGGGGCGTCGCCCAACAGAGGGACCCTCGGGTTCTCATTCTCGATCTTCCGGGCAGCCAGAAGGTGATATCCCTAATACCTGGTGGGTTTACCAACCGGGGGTAGAATCGGGTTCATTACTTGGAGCAAACAACAACCTGCCTGTTTCATCGCACCCAAGTCATGAGAGACCAGTGGTTCCCAGGCACCCTAGCAACCTCGAACCGGTTTCATCGCACTCAAGCAACGAGAGACCAGTGGTTTCCAGGCCCCCTAGCAACCTTGAACCGGTTCCATCGCACTCAAGCAACGAGAGACCAGTGGTTGCCAGGCACCCTAGCAACCTCGAACTTGTTTCATCGCACTCAAGCAACGAGAGACCAGTGGTTTCCAGGCACCCTAGCAACCTAGAACCTGTTCCATCGTACTCAAGCAACAAGAGATCAGGAGTTCTCGGGTACCTTAGTGACATCGAACCTGCCTCATCGCATATGAGCAGTATTGAACCTACTCCATTGACCACAAGCGATAATGGACTAGTTGTTTCGACGTACCCTAGTGGTGGTGGAGTAGTGTCATTGCCTATGAGTAGTGGAGGACCAGCTATTCCCTTGCATCATAGCAGTGGTGATTTGGTGGTCCCATCTTCTGCTAGGAGCGGGCTGACTGTCCCAGGATTGGGTGGACTGTTAAGGTCGGGTCGGCAGCGTCGACCGCCAGTGTGGCAACAAGATTATGTATGCTTTGTGGCTGATTGGTTTCAGAAGAATGTCAATGTATGAATTTTGTACAAAACAGATGAGACTTTTTTTTTTTTTTTTTCTTGAGACTGAGACGCGGGGACGCATCTTTTAGAAGGGAGGGGATAGTGTAATGTCTGTCACCTGTTTTGTATTTCCCTGATAATTTTAATTAAGTAAATTAGTTGCTTGTTAGGAGGGGAAATACAGGTATAGGAGAAATGGGAGGAGGGAGGTTGCGACGCGAAACGGAGAGCTCAGGTAAGCGCCGCTCGAAGTAAAGAAAGAAAGAAATAAGTAAAGAGAGAAAGGGGTTCGAGAGTTTTTTTTGTGGTATACTACGCCACGGATTTTGGAAAGTTAAACCTGGACGGTTGTGGTTTTGAAGGCGTATGTAGCATCGAAAGCGAACTTGACCTGAATTGGCTGTTTCAACTTCCTGCAGACGACGTGCTGGTTCACCGACCAAACTAAGTAAAACAAAACCTTCTTCCTTTAGCGGTTGTGATATTTTCCCCTCGAATAGTACTGCATGTAAATTATATTTTAAATATTAATTATAATTGTTAGTTTAATGGGGTGGGACATTAGAACTGAAGGATTACGTTATAAAGTATTAGTGCAGTCTGCTTGTAGTATGTTATTGAAATCTAGAGGGGGGGGTGTTGATTGCTGACTGGGTTGTTAGCGCAGTCTACAAGGGTTTTGCAAGTGTGTGGATTTATTATTGAGAGTGTTTGTTTATTTTTGTTGTCGGTTTGTTATTGCACATTGAGTTTTATGATGTTCTTTTGAGTGTGTGAGTTTGATTTGATGTTTTGCAGTTTGATTATTATTAAGCACTTTAGTTTGGAGTTCCTTTATTATTTGATTATTTGTTAAACCCCTTCTAGGTGTGCTCACATTTATTGTGCGCATTTAACCCTCCCCATTCTACTAAAGCTTTGATTGCACAACGTCATTTTATACTGCTGCTACTGTTTGTAATTACTGAAAGATATTTAATTCCATATGATTTTAATTAGACTAGCAAATAAATATCATTGGTTTTTTTATTTCTTGTGTAAAATTGGTATTCTTTGAGCTCCCCGGTTCCCCCGTTCTTTTATTGCTAATATCCAGACCTCACTGGACAACAAAGGTGGTGGCAGCGGTTGCGCTACCCGAACCCGAACGACCTCGCCTGTAGACAGGGAGTGAGCGTTACAGGACTTACTATGATGTACTTCTGGTAATATGTAAAGTTGGATTTCAGTGCTACTTGCATGAATTGTCTCTTAATAAATTCAGTATATATTGACCATTTCACCAGCCTAATTGTTTGTGTTTACAGTAAGAAAAGCTTCTGTCATCTGGCACCCCTGCCTGTGAGTGAACAAGCCAATGTTACAGTGTCTGCAGGCTCTAATGGATCAACCCTGCCACCCCCTCTAGTGCTGATCACTGTTTTTGTCCACAGACTGGCACACACACACCAAACACTGGGAAAGCATGTCCTAAAAACAAACCACTCATTCAAACTGGGCTTTGAACATCAACCCCCTTATAGAATAACGTGGAAGGAGAACACCACAAGATTCTGACATGCGACTACAGCTCAGGCAGTGTGGACTGTTTGCTGTATTCTGACTGAGACATTTCAATAGTGATGAGCAGGCTGACACTAACACTAAAATAAGATGGGGCATTTTAATTGAGCTATCCTGGGTTAATAATAATAATAATAATAATAATAGTCGTAGTAGTAGTAGTAAGAAAGATTATTTAATGTTTTAATAACCGTCTAATGGTAATCCTGAGTAATTAATCATCATCATCATCATAATAATAATCGAGAAAGATATTTTGTTTTAATAATTGTCGAATTGTAATACTGTTAATTAATACTACTCGTAATAATAATCTGCATTATTCACTAACCCTCCATTTACACAGACAGTACTGGGGTTTTTAGTTCCGATGTAATCGACTTTATACCACGATAACATGGGAGCATATATTCTAAACGAATTACAAGCGAGCACAAACTGCTATAACCCTTAGATTGTCATTAAGAAACAGCATGTTGATGACAATGGCGTTTCCTGGTAACATATTTTTTGTTCATAATATTATTAGTATTAGAATATACGCGAAGAGTTAGACCGGGGGCGCGCAGTCATTTGTTATGACGCACCTTATTGAGCAAGCGGTGCTCTGTACTGTACTTCAAAGTGAGTCAGACCGCGTCGGCATTACAGAAAATAACAAACAGAAATGTAATCGACCATAAAATAAAAGAAAGAGCGAGACACAGAGACGGGGAGAGAGGATTCCTATGGTGAAAGAGTTAAGGTAACCTGATTCCCTTTGCGTTGCTGTGAAGTTCAGAGGTGGCAATTAGCATGAAATGTGAGCGAGTCTGTTGATTCGTGTAGCAGAGTAGAGCAGAGCACTCCAGGTGCTGGACGAACTCTCAAGAAGAAACTAGCCAACCCTAAGAAGTAAGTGTACTTCCATACTGTACTGCTGTGCGTGGGAAACACACGCCGATACTTAATAATAATAATAATAATAATAATAATAGGTCTTTGGAATGTAGCCTAACTAGAAGCCATGCATATAATAGTAGTATCTTGTCTTGAGGTAAAAACTGACGCGTGCTTCATATTGTTTTGGGATATCAGTTCATCTGTAGTGTTTTTTTTTTTTAATGCAGTAGTTTTTTTGTTTGTTTTATTTTCCATTGAAAGCATTTTATAAAATAAGTAATTTTGTATAGTATTCCTGTTGTCTTCGCTGTTGAAAGGTGCTAAACCTGTTCTTCATAATGTTAACGGGCGGCCTTCCAGCGTGCAGGGGACTAGGGCTGCATTGGTCACAATTGTCAGTTTAATAATTCCTGTTTACAAACAGTGGCTCGGTGGAAGCTGAACAATTAAGCTGCTTTAGGTTTTGGAGAACATGACGCATAAATGACAGCTTGACTGTACTGAGGCAAGTAAGTCAGTCTGACTATATGTAAAGTGGCTTGCAGAAGTATTCACCCGCTACCAATAATGTCATATTTTGTTGAATTACAAATAATGTGTGCACAGTTTTTCAAACGAACTTTTTTTTTATTCAAAGCTGTAATGGTTAAGCTGAACACTGTTATACGAGGAGGAGGTTAATGTAAGCAAAACGTGCAAAGAAAATGTACAAAATGAAATCTACTGGTTGCATAAGTATTCAGCCCCTTAAGTCAGTACTTGGTAAAAGCACCTTTTGCAGCAAATACTGCTATGTTTGATAGGTTTCTACTATCAATCTAGACTTTATCAATCTAGAAATCTAGAAAATACCTTACAATAAAGATGACGAATCACGTGGTTGTACATTAAATAACTTATTATAAAATACAATGTTTGCGTGCCAGGAAAATATATGTTTTTTTTTCTTTTTGGTACACCTGGTTTTAGATTGAAGGAGGTGTTTATTTAGGTAATAGAAAATATCATTGTAAAAAAAAATATATATATATATATATATATAATTTGTGTTGGATAAACAGGCAAACTAAAGAGAGAAATAGTTTTCTTGTTGATACATTATCATAAATTGCGCTGTCAGTCACTGAACGTTGAGTTTTCTGTTGTAGGTGTGTGTGTGTGTCTACGTGTGTGTCTACATAACAGCAGTGCTGAGGAGTAACGCATTGTAACCTGATTACATTTTACAGTACCTTGTAACTGTAATGGTTACTTTTTCAGGCAGGTAATTAATGTAACACATTACATTTTATGTGAAAAAAATAACAAAGTAACTTTTAGTACATTTAAAAAAAGGACTATGGCTAATGTGTAACATGGAAATCAGAAAGGGCCTCAACAATGCAAGTCACAGCTTACATGTCACACGAACCCGCTTTTTATACCGTCTTGCTACAAAATGGCATCAGAGTACTGAACGAGTAGGATCGATAGCTGGATTTTCAACTAATATTTCAAACTGCAGCCTGACCAGACCGAAACAAAACCTCTGTAAAATGTGAACGGTGGCCAAGAAGTAATTATTTATAACTGGAACTCGTTACAATTTTGTTCAGGTATCTTGGAACTGTAACAGATTACTTTTTCAAAGTAACTTCCCCAACACTGCATACGAGTTGTGATTTTAGGGTTGTATACTACAGGAATCCTTTTACCTACTCTCCCAGTCCTCATAGTGATTTCATTTGGGATGCGCTACAATAATGGGAATATCATGAAATAAACTGATTTCCAACCAAATGCCAAGAAAACACCCCACTTCATATGAGACTATTGAATATAACCACCATAGTAATCTTTCAAAGGGATTGAATACAGCCACCATAGTAATCTTTCAAAGGGATTGAATACAGCCACCATAGTAATCTTTCAAAGGGATTGAATACAGTCACCATAGTAATCTTTCAAAGGGATTGAATACAGCCACCATAGTAATCTTTCAAAGGGATTGAATACAGCCACCATAGTAATCTTTCAATGGGATTGAATACAGCCACCATAGTAATCTTTCAATGGGATTGAATACAGTCACCATAGTAATCTTTCAAAGGGATTGAATACAGCCACCATAGTAATCTTTCAAAGGGATTGAATACAGCCACCATCGTAATCTTTCAAAGGGATTGAATACAGTCACCATAGTAATCTTTCAAAGGGATTGAATACAGTCACCATAGTAATCTTTCAAAGGGTCTGAATACAGTCACCATAGTAATCTTTCAAAGGGATTGAATACAGCCACCATAGTAATCTTTCAAAGGGATTGAATACAGCCACCATAGTAATCTTTCAAAGGGATTGAATACAGCCACCATAGTAATCTTTCAATGGGATTGAATACAGCCACCATAGTAATCTTTCAATGGGATTGAATACAGTCACCATAGTAATCTTTCAAAGGGATTGAATACAGCCACCATAGTAATCTTTCAAAGGGATTGAATACAGTCACCATAGTAATCTTTCAAAGGGATTGAATACAGCCACCATAGTAATCTTTCAAAGGGATTGAATACAGCCACCATAGTAATCTTTCAATGGGATTGAATACAGCCACCATAGTAATCTTTCAATGGGATTGAATACAGCCACCATAGTAATCTTTCAAAGGGATTGAATACAGTCACCATAGTAATCTTTCAAAGGGATTGAATACAGCCACCATAGTAATCTTTCAAAGGGATTGAATACAGCCACCATAGTAATCTTTCAAAGGGATTGAATACAGCCACCATCGTAATCTTTCAAAGGGACTGAATACAGCCACCATAGTAATCTTTCAAAGGGACTGAATACAGCCACCATATAATCTTTCAAAGGGACTGAATACAGTCACCATCGTAATCTTTCAAAGGGATTGAATACAGCCACCATAGTAATCTTTCAAAGGGACTGAATACAGCCACCATAGTAATCTTTCAAAGGGATATTCTTTTGGCTAAAATTGCATTTTATTGTTCTGGTAGCGTGTGGTTGGTTTGTAAGAGCCCTGGTGTAATTCTCTAGCGTGCTGAATATTTCATGAGATTGAAATAGATGAAAGGGTTAACCAGGAAGCTGGGAAGCATTGCAGTCAAGCAGATTAAGGGGTTGAGTTTGTGTAGATGGGTGGACTCTGATCCAGACCACACACTGGGTACCTGTCATTTCAGGATAAATCAAGAGATCTGCTATGGCCGACTGCAATGACTCATTTATATCATACTCCGTAATCAATCAAAATATCACTTCTCAAATTCTGTCTTGGGGGTTTGTCTTGAACGTCTAAAATGTATCTATGAAGTATCGCTGGTTAACTGGGTAGTTGGAGAGCTCTGACTCAGCTCTGTCAGGAGGGATTGGAATGTGTAAATCCGTAGACTTGTTTGTATTTGGTCATGGTTCACCTACACCTGTTCGTACCCCAGCGTGGCGCGGACAGAGCCTTGTTGTTGTGGAGTCTGTTTTGTTGGAATGAAAGCTCCCTTGAGACAGGTCTTGTTGTTTTATCCGCTGCTATCGTGGCATGCTGATGGGACATGCTCAGAGATAGAGCAGCGTGCTGGATTCACTTTGTTATCCTGGCATGCTAATGGGACATGCTCAGAGATAGAGCAGCGTGCTGGATTCACTTTGTTATCCTGGCATGCTGATGGGACATGCTCAGAGAGAGAGCAGCGTGCTGGATTCACTTTGTTATCCTGGCATGCTAATGGGACATGCTCAGAGATAGAGCAGCGTGCTGGATTCACTTTGTTATCCTGGCATGCTGATGGGACATGCTCAGAGAGAGAGCAGCGTGCTGGATTCACTTTGTTATCCTGGCATGCTAATGGGACATGCTCAGAGAGAGAGCAGCGTGCTGGATTCACTTTGTTATCCTGGCATGCTGATGGGACATGCTCAGAGAGAGAGCAGCGTGCTGGATTCACTTTGTTATCCTGGCATGCTGATGGGACATGCTCAGAGAGAGAGCAGCGTGCTGGATTCACTTGCCCCTGCATGGTACTGCATTGCACTTAATGATCATTTAGAATAAACAGGAATGTAATTTAAGAGAATGAAGCCTGTATCGTTGATATCCAGCGTGGTTGTGGAGTGGAGGATCATACATCTTTAGACACATTTTGCTTGGGGTCATGTACTTTTGGAATGTTATTGCAGCAACGAAATGGGAATCTGTGGAGTGCTGTGGTAGCTCGAAATATATAATACAACAAGTCTTTGCTACAGTACCTTCATAAATGTACTACCGTGGATTTATGATGGTGCTGTATTATTTTTTAACATGTTTTATCATGTATCTATGCGTGAATTGCCTTGCTATGCTGCCGTCTGCTTTGATTTTATCACATCTTACGGCACTCTACTAAGCTTTCACCATTGTATATCACATCAAGTATTTAAAAGGATAAGATTGACTAATAAGAACTAAGAAGCTCATTGAGGTGCTAAAATTAACCAATAAGAACCAAGGAGCTCATTGAGGTGCTAGAATTAACCAATAAAACCAAGGAGCTCATCAAGGTACAGGTACGAGCAAGGATCAAACGTGTTTCTGAATCCTTGCTCTCTCTATTGTAAGGTGTTGGAGTCGACTGCACCTGCCTTTCCAGTGAGGCGAAGCCGCGCAGTAAACACAGGTGGTTATCTTCACTTGTGAAGTCACTGTCTCCCATTCAGAAGCCACAGCATGCCTTCCCTCCCTGCCACAGCTCTGCTTTCCACTAGTCTCCCAGCCAGAATCCTTTTCATTTCACAATTTAACAAAGTGCACATGTGATTATGCTTGCGTCTTGCATTGTTTCTGCCACTCGTTATCCACAGCATGGGGGGTTGCACAGTGGAAACTAGAGGTAGAACGACTACTAATTTGACAGAGTTGGATATTTAAGGTAGTCACTTTAAAAAAAAAAAAAAAAAAATAATAATAATAATTTGATGTCTGGTGCTATATGTGTGAATGTTTCATAACACTTTGCTGTTTGTGCGCTATATTTTAAAACTGCTTAGATTTTCTTAAAAACAAAATATTCATGTTCTAAAATGTAGTTTCTATGTCAATAGATTACAAGCACAACTGCACTTCTGTCCATCTGAAACCGCATTTCACAATCTCGTGACGTGCGATTAGTCGACTACCAGTTTCTGAGGTCGACTGTCCCTTTTCTGTGTGACTAGAAACCATTGCATTTTTACATATACTGTGTGTATATATACAGTACTGTGCAAAAGTTTTAGGCAGGTGTGAAAAAATGCTGTAAAGTAAGAATGCTTTCAAAAATAGACATGTTAATAGATTATATTTATCAATTAACTAAATGCAAAGTGAGTGAACAGAAGAAAAATCTAAATCAAATCCATATTTGGTGTGACCACCCTTTGCCTTCAAAACAGCATCAAGCATCAATTCTTCTAGGTACACTTGCACACAGTTTTTGAAGGAACTCGGCAGGTAGGTTGGCCCAAACATCTTGGAGAACTAACCACAGTTCTTCTGTGGATTTAGGCAGCCTCAGTTGCTTCTCTCTTCATGTAATCCCAGACAGACTCGATGATGTTGAGATCAGGGCTCTGTGGGGCCATACCATCACTTCCAGGACTCCTTGTTCTTCTTTACGCTGAAGATAGTTCTTAATGACTTTCGCTGTATGTTTGGGGACGTTGTCATGCTGCAGAATAAATTTGGGGCCAATCAGATGCCTCCCTGATGGTATTGCATGATGGATAAGTATCTGCCTGTACTTCTCAGCATTGAGGAGACCATTAATTCTGACCAAATCCCCAACTCCATTTGCAGAAATGTAGCCCCAAACTTGCAAGGAGCCTCCACCATGCTTCACTGTTGCCTGCAGACACTCATTCGTGTATGCTCTCCAGCCCTTCGTGAACAAACTGCCTTCTGCTACAGCCAAATATTTCAAATTTTGACTCATCAGTCCAGAGCACCTGCTGCCATTTTTCTGCACCCCAGTTCCTGTGTTTTCATGCATAGTTAAGTCGCTTGGCCTTGTTTCCACGTCGGAGGTATGGCTTTTGGCCGCAAGTCTTCCATGAAGGCCACTTCTGACCAGACTTCTCCGGACAGTAGATGGGTGTACCAGGGTCCCACTGTTTTCTGCCAGTTCTGAGCTAATGGCACTGCTGGACATCTTCCGATTGCGAAGGGAAGTAAGCATGATGTGTCTTTCATCTGCTGCAGTAAGTTTCCTTGGCCGACCACTGCGCTCACGGTCCTCAACATTGCCCGTTCTTTGTGCTTCTTCAAAAGAGCTTGGACAGCACATCTGGAAACCCCTGTCTTCCTTGAAATTTCTGCCTGGGAGAGACCTTGCTGATGCAGTATAACTACCTTGTGTCTTGTTGCTGTGCTCAGTCTTGCCATGGTGTATGACTTTTGACAGTAAACTGTCTTCAGCAACCTCACCTTGTTAGCTGAGTTTGGCTGTTCCTCACCCAGTTTTATTCCTCCTGCACAGCTGTTTCTGTTTCAGTTAATGATTGTGTTTCAACCTACATATTGAATTGATGATCATTAGCACCTGTTTGGTATAATTGTTTAATCATACACCTGACTATATGCCTACAAAATCCCTGACTTTGTGCAAGTGTACCTAGAAGAATTGATGCTGTTTTGAAGGCAAAGGGTTGTCACACCAAATATGGATTTGATTTAGATTTCTCTTCTGTTCACTCACTTTGCATTTAGTTAATTGATAAATATAATCTATTAACATGTCTATTTTTGAAAGCATTCTTACTTTACAGCATTTTTTCACACCTGCCTAAAACTTTTGCACAGTACTGTATATATATATATATATATTCGAGTGCAGTTTTTTTTCTTACCGATTCAACACTTTGATGACACTTAAAGCATTTCTTCCTCACTGATACTTGTTCGATAAGGAGATTCAGTTGCTTGTTAATTTGGTCATTGGATTTGGTTTTGCTCTTTTGTTACACTTCATTCAAACAATTAAAATGTCTTGTATTGTAAGTGAAGATAGTAGTGAGGACTGTGTTTTACATGTAGAACATGAAAGTGACTTTAGAAAAATAAAAAATACAAAAAACAAAGGAGTGTGAACCGGGAACAGAGAATAAAGTTATTGATTGTTTTACCAAACCTAAAACAGATATCATTGCCAGCGATCGGTTTTCAAGAAGTACTCGGGCAAAATGTAAGGGGGCTATAAGCGTGTTTGAACAATGGTTAAACGAAAGAAATGCAAAAGCTATATGAAATGTGAAATGCTAAACTGAATTTGTAAGTGTTACGTTTGAAATGTGTAATACTAGAATTAACGAATTGTTGAAATGATTGTTGCGTGATAAAATGGTATTAGCTTTTCTGTTGAATTGTTCGGACTGTGGTTTCGTTGATGAATCAAGTTTTCTGTGGATAAGGTTGTACAGCTCTGGTTATTTAATTGTTATGAAACTTGGTATGGACATTCTTTGGCACAAGCTGTTATCAATATCTGGAGGTGTATGTTGTCAGTCTGTTCATCGGTATATTGCATGTGTGTTTGGTGGGGGAGGGGTATATGTTTCTGTTAGCGTGGGGGTGGGAGGTGTGTGTTAGCGACATGTGTGGGTGTGTGTGTGTGTGTGTTAGTGTGGGGGTGTTTGTTTGGTGTTCATTTGTAATGAAATACGGTAGACTTTATATTTGAGAGTAATTTAGGGGCAGCACACGTTTTAATTTAATTCAAGCTCTGTCAGGTTCTCCCAAAATGAAATTTCCCACAGAAAAAAAATAAGTAAATGAAATGCTTTGACAATGCAGCCTTTAGGGATTTTCAAACTTTTATAATAACATTTTGAAAACCTTTACCATTATAATCCCAGTGTATTAACCATTTACAGTTACGGAGGATATGACTGTTACTCTGTGAATGTTCTGTTTTTTATTTAGACAATTTCAAGTTATTAATAAAATAATTTAAAATTATTATTATGTAAACGACAATGAAAAACATCAGTTTGAGCAAAGGAAACTATGAAGGAAACTGATAATTATAAATGCAGTAAGGTGAGTAATAAACTGACTCCATTGTGATTTAGCAGTTGGTTCAAACAATTTAGCAACAGTGCTGGATTGTAAATAAATATTAAACTATAGAGAATCCAGAAATAGGAAAAGTTGTTTTTTATGCTGGGTTGTTTTTTGGGTGATGATGATGATCAAGTATAATAACAGCATCAGTAATAAAACAAACTTAAATGAGATGAGTGGAGTAATTGTATCAGTTAAATATGCAATTAAAGCCAAGATTAACTGAGATACATTTTTTATAATTGCTTGACAGCAGTAGTTTGTTTATTTGAGGGTGACTTCAGCGTATATATTCATCTTTATTTTTATCTTTAACTTTTTTTAAAGGAGCAAAACCCTTTTAATTGAATAGAAATGTGACCCCTGAGTGAGTAAGTTCTGTACTACATTATTCTATAGCTTGCCTTCTGTGTGTGCACCGTGCTTCATCGAACCCAGGCTTTCTGGCTTGCTAGGTAGTTTACTTCAGGTAGTTCAAGCTTTCTCCCTCGATGAAGCTTTCGGGTCACTCTGTCACTGACTCAAACCCCAATCCTCCCTCTCCCACCTGCAGCAGCAGGGCAGTGTGAATGCCATATGCAAGTTCTGTATTACAAATGTTAAACTGTGAACGTGGTCAACATCAGACACCAAAGAATTCTATGTTGGTATAAAGCTGTTACTTTTAAAGGGTGTGCTAACCTCAAAACCCTGTTAGCGTTTTTAACATTATTATCAGACCCTTTGTATTGTGCTGGTGATCTTTTGCTTCTTGACTTTGTTTTTTCTTTGAGGTTAATTCAGGATATGCAAGGATTTCAAATACCACTCTGTAGATACACTGCTGTATGCTTGCTAACATTACTACATACGTGGCAGGGTGCATGGTGCATGTTACTGACATGCTTGCTAATATTACTACATACAATAAAAATCCTGCCACCGTTTAGATCATTACAATAGAGCCAGGCACCAAGAAGCACTAGCAGCTTTTCATCTGTAGCATTGTCTGCACAATACCTGCCTAGTCCAGACTGATGTATACAGTGCAAAGAAAGAACCAAACTATCTTCAACAGAAGAAAAGACCAGGGATAATACGATGTAAAGCTTTGTCAAGCGCGCCCCTTTGAAGTCGTATACTCTGTGTACCTTGTACCTTTCAAGTGTAAATTGGCATTGCATCAGAGTGCAATAATACTTAAATTCACACAATTTGGAATTACTAACATTATGTAGCCTTTGGGACAAAGGCTTGCTAGTTAGTGTTAGTCAGGATTGCCTTTATAGAGCCCTGGTTTCTGTGACACAGTATTGAATGGGAGGCACCCCTGTTAAATGAGCTGTGCCACAGCAAAGATTACTGTTACACCGGCTGGTTTCAATCATTAAGAAACGGTCATGAAAATCAAACTTCCAATAAACACTACAGTACACGTTAGTCTAGTGTGTTTCTGTCTCTTGAGATCAATATGAAAATCAAACTTCCGATAAACACTACAGTGTACGCTAGTCTAGTGTGTTTCTGTCTCTTGAGATCAATTGAATAGTCCCATGCACCTCCTTTAGTTTTTTTCTAGGTTTGTTTCAGCATTTCTTTACCTAGTTTTTAGTGTAGTGTCTACTGTCAGCTTTTTAGTAAACTAAACTCTTTGGACAGTCCTCAGCACAGCCATTGCAGTTGAGCATCTGTATTTTCAACCCGCCTCCACAAACCTGTCCGGCTTCCCAACAAGATCAAAACGGGAGCAGTGTGATGTTGTATGCTTTGTGAGCCTGCTGCCTGCAGGTACAGTATAGAGCTTCACCACTGCAGCCCCCTGCTGCTTATCACTCCCATCCCACGTACTCCACTGCAGCCCCCTGCTGCTGCTTCTCACTCTCATCCCACATACTCCACTTCAGCCCCCTGCTGCTTATCACTCCCATCCCACGTACTCCACTGCAGCCCCCTGCTGCTGCTTCTCACTCCCATCCCACGTACTCCACTGCAGCCCCCTGCTGCTGCTTCTCACTCCCATCCCACGTACTCCACTGCAGCCCCCTGCTGCTGCTTCTCACTCCCATCCCACCTACTCCACTGCAGCCCCCTGCTGCTTATCACTCCCACTCCACAGCAGCCTTGTACCTCAGAAACCACTTGACCTGGTGAATTCAGGGTTATAGAACAGCCCTGTACGCTAAATGTGTTTCTGTACATGGCATTACCTTCTGACCTAATATGACTGCCGTTTTAAGGTCATGTGACTTTTGAAGCAACAGCTTCAGGGAGACAGTACTCTTTGCGTTACTGCCTTCATATTTGGTACACAGCTGTATTCTTAGATTTTACTTAGGTTCCACTACCAGTGTTAAATTAATTAACCCTGTCACTGCCGCATTGGTTTACCACCATGGCCATAACAAAGATACTGACCACATGCTTTGACACAGGCTCTTTATAGTTGGCACACAGTTGCATTCTCAGTAAAGTTCTATTATAGGGGATGTCCAGGGAACATTACATACAGGATTCTGAAGATATATCTGAAACTGTAGCTGGAAGCATGTCTGAAATGAAAAATATCCCTCAAACTAAATAAATGCTGCTTCTTCCTGCCAACTCCTGTGTTTGTCTATTGCAGGGACAATGAAGGCCTTGCTGCCATTGGTTGTTCTTCAGCTGATGTCCTCCTCACCAGTGATCTGTGTAAGTTGACTTTCCCATTCTTTGTTTCCCCATGGTGTGGACATTGAATGTGTTTGGTTTGGTTTGGTTCATGAACTTGTTCAATGAAGACTGGTAATTGCTCCATGTACATCAGACCAATGTAAAAAAACAAAAAAAACAAAAAAAACAGGCCCTTCAAAAATGCAAACCTGCATTAATATTGAGAACTGGAGTTGGTTAATTATGTTTGTGGGAATGTTTTAATTCCTATAATTGGAGCGTATTTCCCTAAAGTTTACACAGAAAAATGTGGGGAATGGAATATGTCTAATTTCCTGGGCAATTACAGTAAACTCCAGTGTCAAGGGAACAGCACAGGAAATGAGTGATTTTTTCCAGGAGGTGGAAATCCCCTCTTTGGAGGTGGTGGTACATTCCAGAGCTTCAGTCATAATTGAGGAGCCAGGCGTGCAGGTTTTGGGTGTGCCCACCTGGCGGTTTTCACTGCCGTGCAAAAGCCATTGGGATCTTTATAATAAGAATGCATTAAAGCAGTGTTTTTTAGACTCCGGTCAATACCTCCCAGTGGTCCAGTATTTAGTTTTAAGATGTGTTTTTGATTACAGTCTGCTGATAGGTTCGAGAGCTACTCAGTACTCACAGATGACCGTCTGTGTGCGTACTAGAAGCAATGCATGCCTAAAACAAATATTTAGTTCCTCATTGAAAAAAAAAACTGGACAGTGGAGGGGACGGACGGACGGACGGACTTGAGAGCCAGGATTGAAAACCACTGATCTAGCCTAAAGGAACTAGAGCAAAAAACAGTGTTACCAGTTAAAGTAAGAAACTCAAAAACGAAATTAAATGACAAACATTTCGACAAGAAGGCTTTCATTGAAAAAGACTTTTAGTTGAAACGTTTGTCTGTGAATTTATTAGGTTTATTTTAGTATTTGTTAATTTGTTAATGGATGAAATATCAGTAATATTAGCGCAATGGATATGAAACCAATACTGCACAGTGATCCTGTGGATATGAAACCAATACTGCACAGTGATCCTGTGGATATGAAACCAATACTGCACAGTGATCCTGTGGATATGAAACCAATACTGCACAGTGATCCCGTGGATATGAAACCAATACTGCACAGTGATGTTGGATATGAAACCAATACTGCACAGTGATCCTGTGGATATGAAACCAATACTGCACAGTGATCCTGTGGATATGAAACCAATACTGCACAGTGATCCAGTGGATATGAAACCAATACTGCACAGTGATCCCGTGGATATGAAACCAATACTGCACAGTGATCCTGTGGATATGAAACCAATACTGCACAGTGATGCTGTGGATATGAAACCAATACTGCACAGTGATGCTGTGGATATGAAACCAATACTGCACAGTGATGCTGTGGATATGAAACCAAGACTGCACAGTGATGCTGTGGAAATGAAACCAATACTGCACAGTGATGCTGTGGATATGAAACCAATACTGCACAGTGATGCTGTGGATATGAAACCAATACTGCACAGTGATGCTGTGGATAGGAAACCAATACTGCACAGTGATCCTGTGGATAGGAAACCAATACTGCACAGTGATCCTGTGGATAGGAAACCAATACTGCACAGTGATCCTGTGGATAGGAAACCAATACTGCACAGTGATGCTGTGGATAGGAAACCAATACTGCACAGTGATGCTGTGGATATGAAACCAATACTGCACAGTGATGCTGTGGATATGAAACCAATACTGCACAGTGATCCTTTCAATATGAAACAAATACTGCACTGTGATCCTTTCGATATGAAACCAATACTGCACAGTGATCCTGTGGATATGAAACCAATACTGCACAGTGATCCTGTGGATATGAAACCAATACTGCACAGTGATGTTGGATATGAAACCAATACTGCACAGTGATCCTGTGGATATGAAACCAATACTGCACAGTGATGCTGTGGATATGAAACCAATACTGCAAAGTGATCCTGTGGTAGCACACTGGTACAGATCTGGTGTCATGGTACTCCGTGCATTCTTCATACCATTCATATTTCAAATAACATGAACATGTTTCCACTGCTGTACCACTCTTCCAGTGGCAGCCTGTGAACGTGTGGGTTGCAGTGCGTAGTGAAAGGGGTGATGCAGGTGCTCCAGACAAAGACAAACACGAAGTTCACGGTACAAGTTATTTATTTTCCTTGACCAGTATTTAAATGATAAAACTGGCTCTACCCAGCAATGGGTATTGCCAGCGCCAAACGGGTTTAAATAATAAAGCTGGCTCTATCCAGCAATGGGTATTGCCAGCGCCAAAACAAGGGGTTGCAGTCCCGAAATAATAATTCCAAAAACACAAACACAGACACGTCCCCGGACAGTGCCTGCTCGGGTGCAGGTGCGGTGCTGGATACAGTGATGCCGGTTAAGTGCAGGTGCGGTGAAGTCCGGGTGAATCGCTGGCCTCAGGCTGCAGCTCCCAGATCCGTGCTAAATCAGTCTGACAAAGACAAAACACACACGGTTGCAAAACAAACAGAACACTTAGCTCTCCTTCAAAACAGTCCTTGTTTCCTCCCATCAACCACAACAAAGGAACCGATTGTGGCGTCACGTCCCCCTAAAGTACCCTCAGCCCCGCCCCCTCCGATAGCTAGTTCAATCACGTCTCCTCCAATTCATGAATGAAACTTTGCTTACTGTACTAGTGCGGGGACTCCTGGTACCGTGACGCCATCCCTTTCCTGAATGGCCGGCTTCCGACTGCCCCCGGAATGAACTGCCGAAACATTCAGTACGGGGCACGCAATTCCTGCTGTACAGTGCTCTCACAGGTTGAGAAGGAGATTGTTGATTCAGATTCATTCGCTCTTTGTCACATATCCCACCGCTCAGAGTAGAGCCGAAGGAACACTCGGCTGAATCTACCTTATCCATTACACCCCCCTCCTGGGAAAAGTAATCCGCATTTTGATGATCTCTCCCGGCACGGTGTGTCATGAAATACATGAAGGGTTGCAGCGCCAGATACCACCGAGTTATCCGTGTTGTAACTATTTTTAAGGTTCTGTTAAGAAGTTTGAGTTTATTGAATGACTACAATGACCAAAAGCCTTTGCTTTAAAGGAAATAGAACAGACAGGAAGAAGTTAACAAGACAGAGAGAAAGAATTCCACGTGTGTTTTTTTCTGCACAAACTAAGAGCTCAGTTTCAACAATTATATTTTGTTGTTTGATACTTTATACAGGTGTTCGACACAGTTCGTGACAATTACAAAGGAAAAATAAAACAAAGTTTTTGCTAAGAAAAGAACCCTTGTAGTCGGTTATTATTTAGACTCTAGCTACGCTATATTTTGGTGCCGAAGAACCCGGATTGAAAAAGAAATGACCGAACACATGGATAGAATGAAACGGAAACGGGTACTATCCGAACCTCTACAACGAAGCTGCTGAACCGCATAGAAGGGGAGCTGAACAATGCGGATCCAGACACAGAGAAGCTCGGGAGCTGCTGACACTCTTGTCAACAAAGGAGGAAAGTCTGATAGACCTGGATAAAGCTATTGAAGATGAAACGCCGCTAGATGAGCTGGAGGCAGAAATCGAAAGCACACAGGATTACAAGGACCGCGTCATTCTATGGAAGAGCCGCTAGCAGAGCTATACAGAGGGAGCGGGATGCCGTGAGTAATGCTGCTTCGCTTGAGCACCGCTAGTACCGGTACTGATAGAATGGCAATGAACAGACAGACAGTTAAACTGCCGAAGCTGATTATTGAAAAGTTTTCTGGCGAATTCAGTTTGTGGCGAGATTTTTGGAGTCAGTATGAGACGGCTGTTCATAATAATGACAGCCTATCTAAAACTGAAAAGTTTAACTATCTCAAATCATATTTGAGCGGATCAGCTGCAAAGGCGGTTGCGGGACTTACGTTGTCAGATGATAATTATGACGCAGCAGTAAGCATTCTCCGAACAGATTTGGACGCAAAGATCTTATAATCAATGCTCACATGAATAAACTGTTAAACTTGACTCCAGTGAAAAATCGTCAGAAACAACAGCTTTGCGTCAACTGTATGATGAGTGTGAGATCCAAATACGCAGTTTAGAGGCAATGGGTGTGGTTTCAGACACGTATGGCAGCTTGCTGTGCCCGATTTTACTGCAAATGATTCCTGATGACATCGCTCTTGAGTTTAGTCGTCAGAAAGATACAGATGATGAGTGGAAGGTGCCAGAACTCATAAGCTTTCTTCAGAAGGAAGTACAGAGTAGAGAGAGAGCGTTACATTTGACTAAAGCAAACAGTACACACAAAGAAACTCAGATAAATCAGAAATACTTCCAGAAGCAAGGTGCATCCTTTGAACAAAGGGCAAAGAGACCCAGTGTGCCATCTGCAGCTGCATTGCACACAGCCAGCCCGAAGCCAAGTGAAAACTGCATATTCTGCGACAAGCTAGATCACAAGTCAGAAAACTGTTCTGAGTTTAGTGTTGCAGTCAGAAAAGAAAAACTGAAAAAATTAGGAAGATGCTTTGTGTGCCTAGGACACAGACATATAGCCAAGTTCTGCAAGGTTAAAGGTGCTTCATGTCCTACGTGTGGGAGGAGACACCACAAAGCAGTGTGTGATCAAAGTGAAGTACAAAACCCTGTTGTTTCCAACAGTGCCAGTGATGCTGTTATTTCATCTGTCATTCCAAGTGATGTCACCATGGAAACCAGCTACCGGAAGACTGTGCTGCTGCAGACAGCTAAAGCCTGGGCAGAAGGCCCTGCCGGCAGAAGGGTTGTGCGTTGCCTGCTAGATGGAGGCAGTCGGAGAAGCTTTATTCGTGAGGACGTCGCCAAAGCCCTGAAGCTCCCAGTGGTAAGAGAAGAGACGCTCAACCTGCACACATTTGGCTCAGATGCTCCAGTAATGACTCAACGCAAAACAGTTAAACTGATCCTTAAGAACATCTGGAACAGACAGCAGAGAGTGGAAATAGAGGCGTTAGAGACTCCACAGGTCTGCACAGCCGTGATGAAGGTACCAGGTGAGCACTTAAAACAAGAGCTAGAAGAGAAAAGGCTGCAGCTAGCAGATTTTCCTGAAGAAAATGAACAAGATTCTGAACTAGCAGTGCTCATCGGTGGAGATCATTATTGGCAGGTTGTGTCCGGCAGGGTGGAGAGGCTGGCAGGGGCTCTGGTTGCTCTTGAGAGCATGTTTGGATGGGCTGTACAAGGACCAGTTCCAATCTCCAGTATGATGACAGGTGCTTCAAGTGTTGGGATTATGCATGTCAGCCTGGATGAAGAAGCTCTTGTTTCAAAACAACTGCATGCGTTTTGGGAGCTGGAGTCGCTTGGCATTGCTGGAGCGAGATGGGAAATCAGAAGTGGATACAGATGCACTGCAGAACTTTGAAAACACAGTGAGATATAAGGAAGGCAGATATGAAGTTGAGTTGCCATGGCGACATGAGAGACCAGACCTACCAGACAATTACAGGATTGCGAAGAAAAGGTTTGACAGCCTACTGAGAAGGTTCAGGACAGACGTGACACTGTACGACAGGTACAATGGAGTGATTCAAGAATATCTTGAACAAGACATGGCGGAGGAAGTGGCTGCAGATGATATGTTAAACGAAGCCACCAAAAATGTGACATACTATTTACCTCATCACGCAGTCGTGAGAGAAGATAAGGCTACAACAAAACTGAGAGTCGTGTTTGATGCATCGTCACACGAAGATGGATGCTCATCGTTAAATGATTGTTTGTTAAGTGGACCCAATTTGAATCCCGAGTTATTAGGCATCTTGATTAAATTTCGACAGCATAGAATTGCTTTCATGGCAGACATCACAAAGGCTTTTTTGCAGATATCCCTGGCTGAAAAGGATCGAGATGCAGTGAGATTCCTTTGGACAGATGGTCCTCCAGTTAAACACGATGAAAGGAAGCTACGTGTTTTGCGAATGACCAGAGTGCTGTTTGGAGCTTCACCTAGCCCATTTTTGTTGGCGGCTACCATTCGACATCATCTGAAACAATATGAAGTGTCACATCCACAAGTTGTTGAGATGTTAAGGGAGTCACTTTACGTCGACGACTTCATTGCAAGCTCAGAAGGTGAGGAAGAAGCTCAATACATTACTAACATGGCTAAGGAAATGTTGCTCACAGCCGGCATGACACTTTGTAAGTGGATGACAAATTCGCCGGAGCTGAGAACGCGCTGGCAGGAGAACACAGTTGACCAGACCACGGAGTTGAAAATTCATGGAACAGTGCTGAAAGTGTTAGGCTTAGTGTGGAGGCCGGAATCGGACGATTTCGTGTTTGACCTGCGACCTCTTCTTGACTTCATGAAGGGACGAAGGAACACTAAGAGAAGCGTTCTGCAATCTGCAGCACGAATTTTCGATCCAATTGGCTTTTTAACTCCTTTTACTATTCGTGTAAAATGTCTCTTCCAAGAAATGTGGGAAAGAGGATTGGACTGGGATGAAGAGCTTCCACCAGACTTGTCTGACAGATGGCAACGATGGTGTCTAGAGCTGCCACATTTACACCACTTGTCCATACCAAGATGGTATTGTGCAGGAACAAAGGGGAATCAGTCCCGTCCGGCAGTTGCATGTGTTCTGTGATGCAAGTGAAAGAGCGTACAGCGCAGTGGCCTATTTACAGTGTGAAGCTAGTGATGGGAAGGTGATTACAAGCCTGGTTGCATCGAAATCCAGAGTGGCCCCTCTGAAGAAAATCACGCTTCCTCGCCTTGAACTGTTAGGAGCACTGATAGGAGCCAGACTGGGGAGCTCTTTGACCAAGCCTCTACAGATGGAGCAGACCCAACTGCATATGTGGACAGACTTGATGATAGTTTTGCACTGGATATGCAGTACAGCACAGAAATGGAAGCCGTTTGTAGCTAACAGAGTGACAGAAATCCAGTCACTGACTGAACCATCATCCTGGTCACATTGCAGCGGGAAGCATAATCCTGCAGATCTCCCCACTCGAGGACAAACGATAGCCAGCTTGAAGGAAAGCACGCTTTGGTGGAAGGGACCCGCGTGGTTGACTACTTTGGACGAATGTATGAAACCTCTTCAAGACGAAGAAGCTCCTGCTGAAAAAATAAACGCAGAGCTCAAGGCGCAGTACCAGGTCACTGTACAACTCAGTAGCAGTGATGAAGATTCAATAACACCGGTACTGGAGTTGGAGAAATATAGCAAAATAAGAACTGTGTTTTGTATCACAGCCTGGATGAAGAGATTTATCCACAATGTACACACAAGAGAAAAAAAACAAGGAGAGCTGTCTACAGAAGAACTGTTTGAAGCTGAAATTTATTGGATTCAAGTAACGCAACACCAGAGTTTTAGTAAGGAGCTGAAGCTACTAAAGGCAGGGCAGTCTGTAAACAAGGACTCCAAGATCAGAGAGTTGAAGCCATTCTTAGATGAACATGGACTACTGAGTATCGGAGGACGACTGCAGAAATCAGATTTCAGTGTTAGACAACAACATCCATGGATATTACCACCAAAACACAGATTTTCTGAAATGTTAGTGCAACATCAACATGAAAGGGTGATGCATTCAGGCCTGCGAGACACTTTAGTACAGCTGAGAGAGAGATTCTGGATTATAAGAGCAAGACAACTGACTAAATCCATCATCTCCAAATGCTTAATATGCAGAAGGCTCAGTGTTAAACCTGGACAGCAGGTGACGGCTCCCTTACCAAGAGACAGAATTACAGAAGCACCACCATTTGAGGTTAGAGGCGTGGACTTTGCGGGACCACTGTACGTGAAGGTGAATGCATACACAAGAAAGGCGTACATTGCTTTGTTCACTTGTGCTGTGACTAGGGCAATACATTTAGAGCTTGTTTCTGACCAGACTACAGAAAATTTCCTGTTGGCTTTGAGAAGATTTATAGCTAGACGGGGACTGTGTAAGACAATCTACTCTGACAATGCAAAGTCCTTTAAGAGAGCTGATCTGGATCTGAGCGAGCTATGGAAGACAATGAAAGATCCTAATCTTCAGAATTTTTTTTCTGAGAAAGGCATTGTTTGGAAGTTCATTGTGGAGCGTGCAGCGTGGTGGGGTGGATTCTGGGAGAGATTAGTCAGATCTGTGAAGACCTGCTTAAAGAAAATCCTGGGGAAGGCCTCTCTGAACTTTGAAGAGCTGAGCACCATTCTGATTGAAGTAGAGTCAATTCTAAATTCCAGACCGTTGACCTTTGTTCACAATGAGGTTGGCGAACCACAACCACTGACACCAGCACATTTCCTAGTTGGACAACGACTCACCTCATTACCACCTCAGAAGTTTCCATCTGTCGATCAGCCACCTAATCCTAGCAGGGAAGAGATGTCCCAGAGGTGGAAATACCGCAAAGACTCGTGAACAGTTTCTGGACCAGCTGGCGAAAGGAGTATTTGTTGGATCTCAAGTCAGCGCACTGTAGCAATGCAACACAACCTACCATGCTGAGCGTGGGTGATGTAGTTCTTATCAGCGAGGACAAGCTGCCAAGGCAGATGTGGAGAACTGGAAGAGTCATGGAACTGTTTCCTGGACGTGATGGACAAGTCAGATCCTGTTCCCTTCGCTTGTCTTCAGGGACTCTGTTGAGACGCCTAATCCAGCTTTTGTACCCTCTGGAAATCTAAACTAGGGATGAACCAAGTTCATGGGGCCGGAGCGTGTTGTAACTATTTTTAAGGTTCTGTTAAGAAGTTTGAGTTTATTGAATGACTACAATGACCAAAAGCCTTTGCTTTAAAGGAAATAGAACAGACAGGAAGAAGTTAACAAGACAGAGAGAAAGAATTCCACGTGTGTTTTTTCTGCACAAACTAAGAGCTCAGTTTCAACAATTATATTTTGTTGTTTGATACTTTATACAGGTGTTCGACACAGTTCGTGACAATTACAAAGGAAAAATAAAACAAAGTTTTTGCTAAGAAAAGAACCCTTGTAGTCGGTTATTATTTAGACTCTAGCTACGCTATAATCCGAGCATTGCTATCCTTCATCGTGCTTAACCATCTGAGTGGGGCATGGTCAGTGACTAGATTGAATGAATGTCCCAAGAGGTAATAGCGTAAGGTCTGAGTGGCCCATTTAATGGCCAGACATTCCTTTTCTATGACGGAGTAGTTGCGCTCCCAAGGGAGCATTTTCTTGCTTATGTAGAGGATGGAGTGTTCTACTCCGTCGACCTGCTGGGACAAGACCGCCCCCAAACCAACATCCGAAGCGTCGGTGTGGAGGAGGAATTCCTTATCAAAATCTGGTGTGATCAGGGCGGGGGCTCGGCAGAGTCATTGCTTAATGGTATCAAAGGCCCCCTGACATTCCCCTGTCCATTTAATTAAATTTGGTGCGCTCTTTTTAGTGAGGTTCACTAGAGGGTTTACCACTGTGGCATACTCGGGGATGAATCGACGGTAATAACCGGCCAACCCCAAGAGAGACATCACCTGGGACTTGGTTTTTGGGATTGCCGCGTCCATCAAAGCCTGGACTTTGGTGGCGACGGGTTTCACCTACCCATGTCCCATAATAAATCCTAAATATTGGGTTTCTTCTTTGGCAAATGCACATTTACCCAAGTTAGCTGTCAGCCGGGCTACCCTCAGAGACTGCAAGATGGCTGCGACCCTAGCCAAATGCTCCCGCCAGGTGGAGCTGTAAATCACCACATCATCAATATACGCTGCTGCATATTCATGATGTGGGCGTAAAACCTGGTCCATTAGTCTCTGAAAGGCAGCGGGCGCACCATGTAGCCCAAACGGCATGGTTGTGAAATGAAACAGACCATCAGGGGTAGAAAATGCAGTTTTCTCACGTGATCTGCAGGTTAATGGGATCTGCCAGTATCCCTTCGTCAGGTCCAAAGTCGAAATGAACCTCGCCGTTCCCAGTCTGTCTAGAAGCTCGTTGACCCGAGGCATGGGATATGCATCGAGCTTAGCAATAGCGTTTGGTGGCAGAAGCGGTTGGTGCCGTCCTTTTTGGCCACTATCACAATTGGACTGCACCACTCGCTCCTGGAAGGCTCAATCACCCCAAGTTCGAGCATCGCCCGCACCTCTTTGCGAACGCCACCTCGTCGACTTTCCAGGATCCGGTAGGGTCTCTTTCGCACTGTGACACCTGGGGGAGAGATAATGTCATATTCAACGAGATTAGTTCTACCGGGCACATCAGAAAAAACATCCCTGAACTCCTCAAATAACCTGCGCAGATCTCTCTGCTGATCTGGGAGTAACTGTTCCCCCATCGGAATGTTCTGTATGCTAGGAGCCTCTATATAGGGTCCAAAATCATCCTCTACCTCGCCTGGGGCTATAAATAAGGCTTCTCTTGCCTGCCAGGGATTTAATAAATTGACATGGTAAATTTCCCGTTCGTTGCGGCGATTGGGCTGCCGAATTTCATAATTTACTTTCCCTATAGCCTGAATCACCTCATATGGCCCCTGCCATTTAGCATATAGCTTGGATTCCGACGTGGGAAGAAGCAGCATTACCTTGTCTCCTGGCCGAAAGGTCAGAATCCGTGCATTTTGGTTGTAATGCTGCTGTTGTCGGTGCTGAGCCGATTTTAGATTGTCCTGGGCCAAACGACCGACCAAATCCAGGCGATCTCTAAGTAGGAGCACATGCTGCACTACGTTTTTGGATGAGCCTTTGTGTTCTTCCCACCCCTCTCTCAACAGATCGAGGATGCCGAGAGGCTGTCGGCCGTACAAGAGCTCAAAGGGGGAGAACCCTGTCGAACTCTGCGGCACCTCTCTCGCTGCAAAAAGGAGGTAGGGGAGAAGCGATGCCCAATGTTTCTGCTCCTGATTCACAAATCGTCTCAGCATCTGCTTTAATGTTTGGTTAAAACGTTCCACCAAACCGTCCGACTGTGGATGATAAACAGATGTCCGGATGGGACGTATTTTTAATATTTTATACACCTGCTGTAGCGTTTGAGACAGAAAGTTAGTTCCATGATCAGTCAGTATATCTTTGGGGATCCCTACTCTCGACATAATCTGCACTAGTTCTTTGGCTATTGCAGCGGCACTCGTGGACCTCAAAGGAACTGCCTCCGGGTATCGCGTTGCATAATCCACCACTACTAATATGTGCGTATACCCGGAGTCAGAAGGTAGCAAAGGGCCAACTATGTCCATTGCAATGCGCTCAAAGGGAGTGGAAATTATTGGCAGTGGGACCAAAGGAGCGGGGCGCACTCGACCCGGCGCTACTCGCTGGCAGTCTGGGCATGTGGCTACATATTTCGACACTTCACTATGAAGCCCTACCCAATAAAATCAAGCCAATATGCGTTCCCTCGTCTTGTCGGCTCCCAAGTGTCCTGCAAAGGGGATGTCATGCGCCAGCCTCATGACCTCAGGCCGACAGGACGGAGGAACCATCAATCGTGTTACAGGCTGTCCTGTGCCTGGGGCAGGGTTTACCCTATACAGTAAATGCCCCTTGATAATGAAGTGCGGATATACCAGCGCCCCAGCGCCTTCAACATCCTTACCTTCATTAGACCGGACCTGTCCCCAAGCGTGCACCAGTGTGGGGTCGTTTTTCTGGTCCTACACTAGGTCCGCGCTTGAGCCCCACATGTCCGGAACATTGAGAGGGGCTGGAGTAACATCTGCCCTGGATGGCCCAGTAGTCTCGCCCTCTCGGTCACACTGCGTGCCGACTCCCTTTGAGTGGCGTTTGATACCATCCGCGCTCTCTCCCACCAGTCCCCAGCCTCGTTTCGTGCCAGCGCCAAAACAAGGGGTTGCAGTCCTGAAATAATAATTCCAAAAACACAGGCACGTCCCCGGACAGTGCGTGCTCGGGTGGAGGTGCGGTGCTGGATACAGTGATGCCGGTTAAGTGCAGGTGCGGTGAAGTCCGGGTGAATCGCTGGCCTCAGGCTGCAGCTCCCAGATCCGTGCTAAATCAGTCTGACAAAGACAAAACGCACAGGGATGCAAAACAAACAGAACACTTAGCTGTCCTTCAAAACAGTCCTCGTTTCCTCCCATCAACCACAACAAAGGAACCGATTGTGGCGTCACGTCCCCCTAAAGTACCCTCAGCCCCGCCCCCTCCGATAGCTAGTTCAATCACGTCTCCTCCAATTCATGAATGAAACTTTGCTTACTGTACTAGTGCGGGGACTCCTGGTACCGTGACGCCATCCCTTTCCTGAATGGCCGGCTTCCGACTGCCCCCGGTATGAACAACCGAAACATTCAGTACGGGGCACGCAATTCCTGCTGTACAGTGCTCTCACAGGTCGAGAGGGAGATTGTTGATTCAGATTCATTCGCTCTTTGTCACACAGCCTCATCCCATTACAGCTGGCCTTGTGCTGCTATTGTCCCACAGTACAGAGACATTGCATTCCCATTGCAGTGGCAGGGTCTGCATTCCCATTGCAGTGGCAGGGTCTGCATTCCCATTGCAGTGGCAGGGTCTGCATTCACATTGGAAAGCGTTTGTGTAGGACTTTCACAACCTGGTTTCCTTCTGAGTTCTGATTTCCTTGCACGTTTTCTTTTATATCTGAATGGGTGCAGCTTTCTCTGTTCTCAAGACAAAGGGAGAAGGCAAGTTGACTTTGTATCAAATGGATAAAAGAAAGATAAATAAGACAGATGATCACAGATGAAATATGAGTGGTTTCAGACAGGTTCAGTGTTAAATCTCACTGTCAGATTGTTGGAAATTGTGCAGACAAGCGTGAATGAGGGAATTCTTTGTTTTGTGTGATTTTAACGAACAAGTTTGTGTTCCACTTAAAACATGTTGAAGGGAATCACTCAGAAAATCCAAGTATCTGCACCATCCTAGCCTTTATACTGGCACATTGTTTGAATCTCTAGGCAAAGCAAACCATTCTACCCAAGGTGCCTCTCTAGTGCAGGTGTACATGGGACTTCTGATCTAACATCCTACAGGCTGTGTATGAAGGTCATGTGACCCTCTTTTATTCTTGCTACATGCAGCTAAGTCAGTTTTTTTTTTTACTGTACTGTATATATTTCCCTTGCATGCATGTTTCATAGACTTGTTTGCAATTTTGAAAAATCCATTTCCACTCTCTATATATCTACAGAGCAGAGTAACTAGGCAAACAGCCTAGACACCCCCAGGAACCCTGTCAAGTCACAGTGGGTCATGTCTCTGTAAATATTTTAAGAGGCAAATGTTAATTTGCTTCAGGCTTAAAATGACCCTGTTACTGTAATTGATTATTCAAGGGGTGCTTCTATTTTAACCTTTTTAATTTACCAATCCTTTCACTATTGCAAAGCTTGAAGCTGGCACTAGCCCTGCTGCACCCAGTCCTGGGTTTCAGAACTTCCCTTGCTCATGCATATTATTGAAATGACCAGATGCCAGCAGTTTAAACAATGAGGCTCCTGGTAAATCTGCTCTGAATGAACAGATCACACTTCTCCTCACAGCATGAGTAACGGCACATTTCCATCTGCACCATGAAACCAGTCTGTAAAACTCACTCATCTGCTTCCAATTGCAAACTGGGGCTGCCGTCTGCAGCCTGCAAACTACAATCCAATCTGCTACCGGACATTACACAAAAACAAAAAATAATCTGTTTCTATCATTTTGTTTGATTTGCTATTTGCTACAAAATATATCTTTACCATGTTTTTGCTATAAAATATATCTTTACCTGTTTTAGTGCATATAATTGTTTACTGGCCAAAATGTCCCATTAGAATTCTGTTGGCAAACTGTGTACAGAATTTAACATTAACTATTATAGTAATGTATATAAAGAATCCCTTTGAAATATTAAAGATTCTCTATCTCATTTATGCGTTTATTTTAAAGCACTGTCACTGCTACAAAATGTATATATACATACAGTGCCTTGCATAAGTATTCACCCCCCCTTGGACTTTTCCACCTTTTGTAATGTTACAACCTGGAATTAAAATGAATTTAATTAGGATTTTTTGTCACTGATCTACACAAAATAGTCCATAATGTCGAAGTGGGGAAAACAATCTACATATTTTTCAAAATTATTTACAAATAAAAAACTGAAAAGTCTTGATTGCATAAGTATTCACCCCCTTTGCTGTGACACCCCTAAATAAGCTCTGGTGCAACCAATTACCTTCAGAAGTCACATAATTAGTTGAATGGATTCCACCTGTGTGCAATTAAAGTGTCACATCATCTCAGATTAAATACACCTGTTTCTGGAAGGCCCCAGAGTTTGTTAGAGAGCATATCTAAACAAACAGCATCATGAAGACCAAGGAGCTATCAAAACAAGTCCGGGATAAAGTTCTGGAGAAGCACCAATCAGGGTTGGGTTATAAAAAAATATCCCAAACTTTGAACATCCCCCGGAGCACCGTTAAATCCATTATTAAAAAATGGAAAGAATATGGCACAACCGCGACTCTGCTTAGAGAAGGCTGTCTACCAAAACTCAGTGACCAGGTAAGGAGGGCATTAGTCAGAGAAGCAACCAAGAGGCCAATGATAATTCTGAAGGAGCTGGAGAGATCCACAGCTGAGATGGGACAAACCGTCCATGGGACAATTATAACCTGGACGCTCCACAAAGCTGGGCTTTATAGAAGAGTGGCGAGAAGAAAGCCATTGCTGAAAAAAACCCATATCAAATCCCGTTTGGATTTTGCCAAAAGGCATGTGGGAGACACAGCAAACATGTGGAAAAAGGTTCTCTGGTCTGATGAGACCAAAATTGAACTTTTTGGCTATGTGTGGCGCAAAGCCAACACTGCTCATCACCCTGAGAACACCATCCCCACGGTGAAGCATGGTGGTGGCAGCATCATGTTATGGGGATGCTTTTCATCGGCAGGGACTGGGAAACTGGTCAGGATTGAGGGCAAGATAGATGGAGCAAAATACAGGGAAATTCTAGAGGAAAACCTGTTTCAGTCAGCAAGAGACCTGGAACGGGCGGAGGTTCACCTTCCAGCAGGACAATGACCCTAAACACACAGCCAAAGCTACACTGGAGTGGTTTAAAAACAAGAACCTGAATGTCTTAGAATGGCCCAGTCAAAGCCCAGACCTCAATCCGATTGAGAATCTGTGGCAAGACTTGAAAATTGCTGTTCACCAACGGTCCCCATCCAACTTGACAGAGCTTGAGCAATTTTGCCAAGAAGAATGGACAAAAATTGCAGGATCCAGATGTGCAAAGCTGGTAGAGACTTACCCAAAAAGACTCACAGCTGTAATTGCTGCCAAATGTGCTTCTACCAAATATTGACTCGGGGGTGAATACTTATGCAACCAACAAATGTCTTTTTTTTGTTAAATTAACTTTTGTGTCACAATAAAAAAATAATTTTGCACCTTCAAAGTGTTAAGTATGTTGTGTAAATCACATGGTAAAAATCTCAATTAAATCTGTTTTAATTCCAGGTTGTAACACTACAAAATGTGGAAAAGTCCAAGGGGGTGATTACTTATGCAAGGCACTGTAATACAAAAAAATAAGGGAGGGTGCTGCACTATCATTATTATGATACAAGTAATATATTTTAAATAAGAAACTTCACAGATCCTAGCAGTTTGAGGCTGCAAGGGAAGCTCACTAGCAATTGATCTACCGCTGCCATCTAGATATTGGGTTGATTTTTAATGCAAAAAGACAGTGCTATAGGGAAATAAAGCGCTGCCTATAAAACTCAATTCCACTTAATGTTACAAAATGAACAGTCAGTGTAGTCAAAGAGTATGATTTTCTGCTGGGATGGAAAGCCCAAGTGTCTGTGTTATTAATTCTTATCTCGACTGATGTAGGATTGGTTTAGTTTGGCTCTACTATAAACCAGTGTTAGTTCCCTGTTTCCTCGTTTTTTTGGTTATTGATTATATTTTCCTCTTTGGGCCCTGTTGATGCTTAATAGGACCTCCTTGGATTCCCTAGTATACTAATTATTAGCCTACCGGTAACTTGACTTCTAAAATGTCAAGCTTCCAGCTCACCGTCCTCACTTCTGAAATAGACGCTGATTCAGTGATTTGAGGATTTATTAGACTGGTTACAACAGGGTGACCTGATCAGGAATGGAGCTGGAATCTGCTTGACTAGGTATATGGCGAAGCCCTGCAGTGCTTTACAAGAGTATTATATAAGTTAATCTGATGTGTGTAGGGTGTCATATTGTGCAGTTTGTGTTGGCGTCCTGGCTGCTCAAACTGGGGAAACGACCCCCTATACATGCCTGTGGCGGAGTGTCCCGCCCCTACGTATTTATTTATTATTATTTGTATTTGTTTGCGGCGCGGATAAAAGCGCCGCATCTTTTGTTATTATTTTTGTATTTATAAAAACTTTGTGAGGATGCGTGGCTGATCAGCTACTGATTTATTTAACTAGCTGACAGTCATGCATCCTTACTAAACTTGTGCAGACTGTGGCCGAGGGGTAATAAGATAATTAACAGCTAGTTAACCCCTCGGCCAGAGTATAAGAACCTGCAGCTGTCCGTGCTGCGAGGTGGGGTGTTCAGAGGAGAGTATGGGGAGCGGAGAGAGCGAGGAAAACACATAAAACAACTGCTAAGTATCGTGCTGGGTTACAAACAGCACGCTTATTTGTTTCTATTTGTTTGGCCAACGCGCCGTTTTGTTTTGTGTTTTGTTATTTGTTTAAGTCTTTTTGTTTTGTATTATTATTTATTAAAAACGCTGACCGCAGTAGCGTTCAGCTTCACCCGCCCATCCATTGTTGTTTTGGTTCAGTTACTTCCTGGTCCGTGACGTCACCACACCTCACCACTGCAAGCCATCCTGCCACAATGCCATATTAACACACAAACTAAAATTAGACTCAAACTAGTATTAAACATAACTTTAGAATTGTGTTTTATGTTCTGTGCATGGGACTTATACTTAGGATATGATGCCAGTTACTCATATGTGATTGTGGCAAAGATGGCTTTGAGTGGCGTGGGTGATGACGTCAGCGTCCAGGAAGCAGCACACAAAACAAAAGGTACAGGGCTGAAACGGCTGCAGCAGTATATTTATTAAATAAAGGAAACAAACAGTTTAAACAAAAACACAAAAGAAAAGGGCACGTTGGCCAAACAAAACAAACACTATGACAGAACACAGAACAACAACTGTAAACGAGTACCCTTCAGGACGATGACCAGGCAGGTAGGATAGCATAACTTACAGATATGTTCCCTGTAGGATAGCAATCACTACAGGGAACATATCTGTAAGTTACAACTTGTGGAGAAAAATGCTGGTTAATAATTGGGCTGAATAAAAAAAAAAATAATAATAATAATAAACAATAATTACTAGATTGTGCTGCAGGTGATGTGAGGGGTGAAAGGGGAGTTGGCAGAAATGACTCTCTCTCTGTCTCTCTCTCTCTCTCTCCAGACAGACACGTCTCGGTTCTCCACTTCTTACACTCTCCACCCCCTCTGGTAGAGCTGGGTTTTTATATCCTGTGGCTAGGAGTTAATTTGATAATTAAGCGATTAACTCCTAGCCACATTCTAACCAAGTTTTAATTTAGTTTGTGTGACTGTCAGCTACTAATAATTACTTCGCTGACAGCCATACATTCTCACGAAAGGTACAATCACATATAATAAGTCATACATAGAATACATAAATCAAAACACTAAAACAAATACAAAATAATATAGCACTGTCACAGATGGCTTTGTGTGGTGTGTGGGTGGTGACGTCAGGTTCAGGAAGCAGTAATAGCGCTGTCACAGATGGCTTTGTGTGGCGTGTGTGTGGTGACATCAGGTTCAGGAAGCAGTAATAGCGCTGTCACAGATGGCTTTGTGTGGTGTGTGGGTGGTGACGTCAGGTTCAGGAAGCAGTAATAGCGCTGTCACACATGGCTTTGTGTGGCGTGTGGGTGGTGACGTCAGGTTCAGGAAGCAGTAATAGCGCTGTCACAGATGGCTTTGTGTGGCGTGTGGGTGGTGACGTCAGGTTCAGGAAGCAGTAATAGCGCTGTCACAGATGGCTTTGTGTGGCGTGTGGGTGGTGGAAGCAGTTGTCAAAACAAAGGTACGGTTTGAAACTGAAGCGCTATGGCTGCTCTCAGTGTTTTATTAAATAAATAAAAGATTTAAACAAAACACAGAACACTACACACAAAACAAACGGCACTCTGGCCAAATCAAATAGACAGGCAAAATGAAACAGACAATAACAGACGGGACGAACGCTAAACAAACAAGTACCGTGCTGATCTTATTCAGCACATCTAGCAATTTAATTCTTTTACTTTTTATTTCTCCTCACTCACTCCCGTTCTTTCACCCTGAACACCCAACCCGAGTTAGTGAAACACTGCATCTTTTATGCAGGTGTACCGACACTTGATTGCTGATCAATCATTCAATTGGAATCTCGGTACATCTGCACGTGAACTAATTTGTGCACTTCCCTGTGCTCACATACGAATACCGCTTTTAATCTGCATGTGAAGTGATTGTGCCATCCTCATGTCTAAATACAATTGTACATTTTACATCACCTGTGCAACACAGACCCATTTATATCCTGTGAACCAATACCTATACACCAACATTAACACACCACAGGCAACACAACACATAACACACACATGGGCGGGGCACAATGCCACAAGCGCACATCATATAAAGGGGCAAGGCACCCCGTCATAGTGATTTAACATTCTACAAACACATGCACATGAATATGCAGAATAAAACCCATTGTCATGGATACTGGAGATTCCAATTCCAACCCCCAGGCTCTGGCTAAATTCTGTTAATCTCAGTGGAGCTGTCCTACCTAAAAGAACATTTCTAACAACGTTGTACTGTTGGCTGGAGAGGATTCAGTGAGAGCTGTGAGGGCGTCACCAATATATTTATTATCTGTGGTGGCCGCAGTGTTTGGAAATGTTTTTTGTCCAATAAGTAATTTTGAGTGTCGTTGGGCATGGGAACTGTGGATTGTTTTGTTGTTATTTCATCATTATGAGAAGTTTCTTAATTCTCTTAACCCTTTGCCTTAACTCAGGTCCGACATTGCAATTTTCCCTTTCCGGTCCGATGTCTGACCCTTTCCGACATCATCAAAAAGACGTAAAACACAGGTCTCTAGTCGTTTTTTTCTCCAGAAAAAGCCGAGAAAACCATTCAATGGCCGAGTGAGACCAATAGGAGCCGAGAGAAGCCGAAAAATAAAGGGGCGGATCAGAGAAATACACATAGCCCCAGCACCACAGAGATAACACGGCCATAAACAAACAAGATAGCTGCTTCCGCATCCAGCGCTCAAAGAATATCCCCGACATTTGCAGAGCTTTTTGAGATGTTATAGTAATAAAATAATGACTTGGATCGCTTTATTGAGGAGTTTGGTGATAAAACGAGTGATCAGGAGATGATTTATCAGTATGCATGACTATGAAGAGGTATGTGAAAAATACAGCGAACAAGGGGTGGGGCGGGGCTGGAGATGCAGTACTGAGTGTCCTGTTGATATGCAGTGCCTTTTAGACCTGTTTTACTGTGAAAAAATACTTTTAAACAGCGTGTCAAAATAAACTGCGTGTGTGAAAATAAATTGGACCTGACGCGCCTGAGACTCACTGAATAAATGGATCGCTAAGGGGTTAAACACATTCAAAGTGAGGGTTTACCGCTGTACTGACACACACTAAATACACTGTGTACTATGTATTACATTGGCTTTTACAATTGGGTGGAACTGGCTACTGTGGATTAGTTTTGGTTCATGAAAGGGTTGCTTTTTTTTAGGATGCTTTTGTGTTTCATGAGTGAATTGTTCCCGGCAGCGCTGAGTTGCAGGTGTGTCCTGAACTATCCAGGGAAACAAAACAGTCTCATCAGGCCAGCCAGGGTGTTTAGAAGAAGGATACTTTAGTGTGAAACTGAACAGGATGTAGCTGCCACCTTTACCTCCATCCCCCACTTCTGAAAGTTGACTGTGGTGTACCATGGTAAAAGCACAGCAACATGTAACCATGGAAGACCTTATTATAGCCCTCATGTTCTCGTATAACTTATTATTGTATAAAAGAAACTGAGAAGTGACCAGGCTCCTGGGCGTAAAGAGGCGATTGGCTTGGTCGTGGGTTCACAGGATGCCCACTAACCTGCTGAGCTGCTGTGGGGAATTGTTGTGATGGGGGAAAATATCTGTAAGTTACAACTTGTGGAGAAAAATGCTGGTTAATAATTAGGCTGAATAAAAATAAATAAATAAATAATAAACAATAATTACTTGATTGTGCTGCAGGTGATGTGAGGGGTGGGAGGGGAGTTGGCAGGAATGACTCTCTCTGTCTCTCTCTCTCTCTCTCTCTCTCTCTCTCTCTCTCTCTCTCTCTCTCTCTCTCTCTCTCTCTCTCTCTCTGTCTTTCAGGCTGCTTACTCTCCCTGTTTCTCTGTTACTTACCGTCAGCCCCATAGACCTCAGCCAACAGAGCAGAACAGGCAGGAACCTGCCTGCACACACCTAAAATGAGTCACAAGAAGCTGCCTTTGTTTCGTGCTCTTTTAATAGTTTGTTTTGTAATGATGTATGCATGCTGCTCCTCCTGTGTTCTTTACAAGGCAGCTCTGAACTGAACAGCTCCATTCTCTAAAGCACTGCTCCATTCTCTAAAGCACTGCTCCCTCACTGAACTGCTCCATTTACTAAAGCACTACTCCCTCACTGAACTGCTCCATTCACTAAAGCACAGCTCCCTCACTGAACTGCTCCATTCACTAAAGCACTGCTCCCTCACTGAACTGCTCCATTCTCTAAAGCACTGCTCCCTCACTGAACTGCTCCATTCACTAAAGCACTGCTCCATTCTCTAAAGCACTGCTCCCTCACTGAACTGCTCCATTCTCTAAAGCACTGCTCCCTCACTGAACTGCTCCATTCTCTAAAGCACTGCTCCCTCACTGAACTGCTCCATTTACTAAAGCACTACTCCCTCACTGAACTGCTCCATTCACTAAAGCACTGCTCCCTCACTGAACTGCTCCATTCACTAAAGCACTGCTCCATTCTCTAAAGCACTGCTCCCTCACTGAACTGCTCCATTCACTAAAGCACTGCTCCCTCACTGAACTGCTCCATTCACTAAAGCACTGCTCCATTCTCTAAAGCACTGCTCCCTCACTGAACTGCTCCATTCACTAAAGCACTGCTCCCTCACTGAACTGCTCCATTCACTAAAGCACTGCTCCCTCACTGAACTGCTCCATTTACTAAAGCACTGCTCCCTCACTGAACTGCTCCATTCTCTAAAGCACTGCTCCCTCACTGAACTGCTCCATTTACTAAAGCACTGCTCCCTCACTGAACTGCAACATTCACTAAAGCACTGCTCCCTTACTGAACTGCAACATTCACTAAAGCACTGCTCCCTCACTGAACTGCTCCATTCACTAAAGCACTGCTCCCTCACTGAACTTCTGCATTCACTAAAGCACTGCTGAATGTCAGCCAGGCCCCTCCCCTGGTACTCTGCCTGTCGTTCCAGACATGAGGGAGAGGGTGCAGAATGTCAGCCAGGACCCTCCCCTGGTACTCTGCCTGTCGTTACAGACATGAGGGAGAGGGTGCAGAATGTCAGCCAGGACCCTCCTCTGGTACTCTTGCCTGTCGCTGGTCTAGCATTCGTCTGCTTGTACTGTTTGAGCACTCAAATATGTTTTTAATTTTTATAATTAGAGGATATTTGGGCAGGATGGAGAGAAGATTGGAGCTTCTGAGCCACCCACCAGCTCCACTTCCAGTTGTGCTGATTGTCCATCAAGCTCACCCGAAAATAAACCCCACATGCATTCCAGTGGGAGTGCTTGTCCTTTGTGTTTAGAAGGGTTTCATGTGGTGATAAACCTCACACTCATTCCAGTGGGAGTGCTTCTCCTTTGTGTTTAGAAGGGTTTCATGTGGTGATAAACCCCACACTCATTTCACTGGGAATGCTTGTCCTTTGTGTTTAGAAGGGTTTCACGTGATGATAAACCCCACACTCATTCCAGTGGGAGTGCTTGTCCTTTTGTGTTTAGAAGGGTTTCAAGTGGTGATAAACCCCACACTTGTTCCAGTGGGAGTGCTTCTCCTTTGTGTTTAGAAGGGTTTCACGTGGTGATAAACCCCACACTCATTCCAGTGGGAGTGCTTGTCCTTTGTGTTTAGAAGGGTTTCAAGTGGTGATAAACCCCACACTCATTCCAGTGGGAGTGCTTGTCCTTTGTGTTTAGAAGGGTTTCAAGTGGTGATAAACCCCACACTCATTCCAGTGGGAGTGCTTGTCCTTTGTGTTTAGAAGGGTTTCACGTGGTGATAAACCCCACACTCATTCCAGTGGGAGTGCTTGTCCTTTTGTGTTTAGAAGGGTTTCAAGTGGTGATAAACCCCACACTTGTTCCAGTGGGAGTGCTTGTCCTTTGTGTTTAGAAGGGTTTCATGTGCTGCTGTGTGTCTCTTCCTGTGTGTGTTTCAGGTGCGGAAGGTGAAGCGGCAGGGTGACTACTGGGCTCCGTGGGGAGAGTGGGGGGAGTGCAGCAGGACCTGTGGGAGTGGGATAACGACGCGCAGCAGACAGTGCTACTCCAGCAGGTAAACCCCTCGTCATCCACACTCCTGGACAATACCCAAGCATCTCTTCACATGCAATGACAGCTCACAAAATGAGTTCAACAGTGTTCCCTGTTTTGCTCTTCTGTTATCTTCATGGGGCTCAAGTGGACAGTTTTAAAAGAAATGCATGTTATAGCAAACGTGTATTTTCATTTTAAAACATGGTTTTAAAACATTTATTTTTACTATATTGTTCACAATTGCACATTTCACACCGACTCCATATAACGAAGGGACGTGCATAACAAGTAAGATTGATGGAATTATAACGAAGGGACGTGCATAACAAGTAAGATTGATGGAATTATAACGAAGGGACGTGCATAACAAGTAAGATTGATGGAATTATTTTGGTAGCTACAATCAGTTTAAAGGCCAAAATTATAATGTTTTGTATAATAGTTTTTTTTGTTTTGTTTTTTTTACCTTTTTATATACATTTCACTGTAAAACTGATCATTCCGAACTTCAAATCACTTAATCAGAATTCTAAGCTAAAACCATAGTGCCTTCTTCTGAGTGCAGTCACATTGAACTTGATTATGAGATGTTTAAAACCATATCCAGTGCACAGTGTATATAAAAAATATATATCTTTATAACTGAAATACCCATTTTAATATGCTAAACTCTCGATTTATCCAAACCTCGATTTATCGGAACATCTCTGTTATCCGAACATCCCAGCACACAACAGTCCTGCCTTGTTGTCATAGAAAGTGTGCTAACCAGCCCTAAATCTCTGGTATTAACAGAGCAATGCAGTGCTGTTTTGTGATTTATTTAAAGATGTTGCATGGTGTCAATTTCAAAACAATTGAACAATTTCACAGTTGTAGTTCGATTCTTCGAACAGTTTGATTATGTGAACACCCCCGGTCCAGTTAGTTTTGGGTTCTGTAGGTTTTGCTGTACTTTCACTTATTGTTCCTAAGATAAGTCACTGCAGTAGACTAAATGACTGAAGCGGTTCCTAATACCTCCCTTCTCCACGTGTCTGGAGCTGGGCACACCCTGAAGTAGGATAAAGATCAGCAGTCCAACACTGGGTGACGATGGTGGATGGAAGGTCTGTTCATGTTCCAGACTCCTGCGAGGAGACATTCAGTCCTTTTAGTTTTAGCTTGACAGCCATAAATCTCAGCCTCTGGAATCCATGTAGCAAGTTCATTCCTGCTGCATCACTTAAAATTCAAACAACTTGGAGGGCTTTCCCCTCTCCACCCAGGCAGGGTGCAGGCTTCACACTGAAGTGTCATCATTTCCACAGTGCACCCCGTCTTTCCACTCGCTCTTGCTTTATTTGTTCAGTAATTACACACATTATAGCCATAGGTCAGACACCTCTGCTGTCTGACAGGCCTGGGAAGCGAGGCTGTCTGACTGTCAGTCTTGGCTCTGAGAAGCCAGGGTGAGGGTGTGGGGGAATGGAAATGTGCCACGCCTCAGTTCTGAGAGGACTAGGGTTTAGATTGTGCGCAGTAGAAAAAAGACAGGGGCTGTAGAGCCATAGGGATAGCCTTATAAGAGACCCCTAGTAAAAGCATAGCAAAGTGTAATATAGAACGGCTTTACAATGCTTACCCATGCTTTCACCGAAGAGAGGTATGGGAACACAAATTTAAAACATGGTAAACTATGGTAAATACATAGTATACCTATGGGGGGGACAAAATAGGGGAAAATTGCAAAATTATTGTGCAAATTTATCGTGGTAAACCTTTATAAGAAACAAGGCAATTTCTAAAGAATGGTAATCTCTAATCTACTGTAACAATAGCTTGAAAAATGAATTTGTCTTCTGTTATTGAGACATGCTGTTATGTTTCAGTTGGTTTTGGGGCGGAGGGGAGCGGTATGGGTATGAGAAATGATGAATGTCTCTTAGTTGCTTCTAGAATTCAGTGTTGCAGGTTCAGCTTTCTGATATAAAGCAACATTCCAAGCCTGTCGCTCAGCTGACAGCCCTCAGCACTGAGCTCCACCTGCTGCCTGTGCGCTCTGTGGAGCCAGCGGGGTTTAATGCTGCAGTTCAGGGAGGAGATTGCACCCCACCCTTTATTTAGACATTTACTCCCCTGTGGAAAGTTTGGGAGGGGACAGTTGAGAGGCTGGTTTGGTGACTCATGACTAGAGCCCTGTGTTTTTTGCAAATACGAAGTAAAACGGAATGCAACCTATAAAATGACAGGCAAAAATAAAACGAAAAATCATTATAAAGCAAACATAGTATAGCATTTCAGCAGGAGGCAGAAAACGAGAGAGAGACACTTGTTTCTTTCTAAAGGGCTTTTATTCAGCCGGCCTTTCTCTCACACACAGAGACCACAGCACTGTCAGCTACTCAGGTTACAAGACCAACAACAACAACACAAAATGGCGTCACAGCGCTGCCTTTTCACCTTAGCCCCGCCCCCTTATTGGCAGCACATCCCACTGGCCCTCAACCACACTCTAGGACCAATGGGCACAGACCAACAACAGCCAATGAGGACAGACAGACAACAGACAATCACAGGGGAGACATAGAACATGCCCAAACACAGGCTAGGAATACACACAGACACAGACAGAGGTAAACAAACCATCGGCGGGAAATACAGAGCGGGAGGGGAACACAATTACAGTACACAAACACAACTGCACGGATCACTACAATATAATTATATTTTTTAAATTGGAAGGTTTATACAAAAAATACTTTAAATAAATACTTGCAATTGTAGTTGTCAAGGCTTAGCCGTTACTATAGACACGGTTTGAAGGGAAAAGGAAACTGACTAGCACTTGCGCAGATGTATAATTTGGAGCGAGTCGTTCAGGAATTAATTGTGATGGAAGAGATGTTTGTTTCTAAAATGCCTAAACTGCGCATAACAACGGTGACAAAATAATGATGTGAAGATTTTGCAACTGTCAGCTGGAATGCAAGTCGAAAGATATTGTCGTTAAGCATTAGCTGTTTATTCCTTTTGGGGAAAATATGGCTTGTTTGCTTGTATATGTTGCATTAGTATGCTAATTCCTTGTTTTATTTCAAGTGGTGCAAACTTTGCACTGGAGCAAATGCTCTTTTGGTTTTGAAGGATTTTGAATGAATAAGTCTTCTTTGCTTAGGGTTTAAATACTGAGAACCCTCAAGCTTGCTGTATACAGTTATATACTTGTATACCTCCCCAAGCTTGAAATAAAATTCCTATCGCTGTATGTGCAATTATTATGACAGCCTGTGGCAAAGTGGTTAACAGTGTGCAGGTGCAGGAATGCAGAAGTGATTAATGTCTGATGACACAAAACACAGTAAATAATAATAGTGATAAGCAATACAGCGGTGGGTATTGCTTATAGGTTGGTCCTGAAATAATAACAATCCCGTTCTTAAACACCCACACGTAACACAAACACAAACACAAGTCCACAGTGTGTGCTAAAGTGCTCATGGTGTAAACACAGTTTATCATGATACAGGTGCAGTGATGTTCGGGTTAGTGCTGGCCTCTGGCGATAGCTCTGGACCGTGTTAGCCATCTACTAATAATAACTTATAGCAACAATTAGTGACAAACAAACAAAACACTCACGGTACGGTAAACACAAATACGGGTCCTTCCGGGTCTTTCTTAACCATCAACAAAGGAACGGATTACGTTGCTTCGTCCCCTTTCTGTACAGTCACACATGACCCCTTGGTAAACGATTGCAGCCACTCCTCCAATCCGTGGCTGCCACATCATTTCCCTTCCGGGTCGATTAGTTAATGTACCGAAGCTCCACCCCCTTTCTAGATGACCGACTTCCTTTTAACCCTGGGAATGAAGTGTCAGGCCAAACAGTCTAGGGTACTCAATTTTTATAGAGGGCATGGGCAGTATTTCTGTAAATAGGCAGTTAATTAGAAAGAGTGGGGGACTGTACATTACCGTTACTGCCGCTAATGAGAAATTATGGTAACTAAATTATTTTTCTGTGCGAGATCTGTTTGTCATAATGTTATATAAAAAAAGAAAAAAATGAAAATGTTTAATTAAAATTATGTATGTAGTTAAAACATGATGTATACTATACTATTATTGATATATACACTACCGGTCAAAAGTTTTAGAACACCTCCATTTTTCCAGTTTTTATTGAAATTTACGCAGTTTAATGTCTCAATGTACTCTGAAATTAAAGCATAGAACAAATAAACAATTAGAGATAAAAAAGAAATCATGGAATCGTTTTGTTTAACAAAATTTAATCTAAATTTTTGACTCAAAGTAGCCACCTTTTGCAGATATAACAGCCGAACACACTCGTGGCATTCTTTCTACAATGGAAATCAAATATTGTTCGGAAAGTTCTTCCCAACACTGTTGCAGAAGTTCCCACAAATGTGTCGCACTTGTAGGTTGCTTTGCTTTCACCCTTCTGTCCAGTTCATCCCAAACCAGCTCAATGGGGTTTAAGTCTGGAGACTGTGCTGGCCATTCCATGATTTGAAGCCTACCGTCTTGTTCTTTTCTTCTAAGGTAGTTCTGACATAGCATGGAGGTATGTTTTGGGTCATTATCTTGCTGTAGGATGAACCCCTGACCAACTGGGTCTGCCAGACCTCTTCCTGTCAGAGTTTCCTCCAGTTTCCAAGTGCCTTTTGATGGTGTAGGAAACTGTACTCACTGACACCTTAGCTTTCTTTGCAATTTCTCTAAAGGACAGACCGACACTTTTAAGGGCTATAATGGTCTGTCTGTCTTCCTTTGTTAATTGCCTTTTTCTCGCCATTATGATAGCAATATACTACTTCCTGCAGTACAATACTGTCCAAATAATGCTTAAGAGGGTGTAGTAACACAGTCTGTTCCAACACTGCTTTTATACAGACAGAGGGTTTGTAAGTAATCAACAAAAGTTGGGACACCTGTAGGAATTGTTAGCATCAACTTTCAAGGCTTAATTTACTTCCATTGCTGCAGAACAGCTGTAAGTTGTTAACCCATTACTTGAAATGTACATTATTTTTCAGTTTTTGGTAACCTAAACTTTTTTTTTAACCTCTGGCAGTTTACCGCTTACCTTTGTACCATTTCAGGTTATTCACTGGACTTGAACTGCTTAAATTTCAATAAAAACTGGAAAAATGGTGTGTTCTAAAACTTTAGACCGGTAGTGTGTGTGTGTGTGTATATATATGTATATATATATATATATATATATATATATACAGTACTGTGCAAAAGTTTTAGGCAGGTGTGAAAAAATGCTGTAAAGTAAGAATGCTTTCAAAAATAGACATGTTAATAGATTATATTTATCAATTAACTAAATGCAAAGTGAGTGAACAGAAGAAAAATCTAAATCAAATCCATATTTGTTGTGACCACCCTTTGCCTTCAAAACAGCATCAATTCTTCTAGGTACACTCGCACAAGGTCAGGGATTTTGTAGGCATATAGTCAGGTGTATGATTAAACAATTATACCAAACAGGTGCTAATGATCATCAATTCAATATGTAGGTTGAAACACAATCATTAACTGAAACAGAAACAGCTGTGTAGGAGGAATAAAACTGGGTGAGGAACAGCCAAACTCAGCTAACAAGGTGAGGTTGCTGAAGACAGTTTACTGTCAAAAGTCATACACCATGGCAAGACTGAGCACAGCAACAAGACACAAGGTAGTTATACTGCATCAGCAAGGTCTCTCCCAGGCAGAAATTTCAAGGCAGACAGGGGTTTCCAGATGTGCTGTCCAAGCTCTTTTGAAGAAGCACAAAGAAGCGGGCAACGTTGAGGACCGTGACGCAGTGGTCGGCCAAGGAAACTTACTGCAGCAGATGAAAGACACATCATGCTTACTTCCCTTCGCAATCGGAAGATGTCCAGCAGTGCCATCAGCTCAGAACTGGCAGAAAACAGTGGGACCCTGGTACACCCATCTACTGTCCGGAGAAGTCTGGTCAGAAGTGGCCTTCATGGAAGACTTGCGGCCAAAAAGCCATACCTCCGACGTGGAAACAAGGCCAAGTGACTCAACTATGCACGAAAACACAGGAACTGGGGTGCAGAAAAATGGCAGCAGGTGCTCTGGACTGATGAGTCAAAATTTGAAATATTTGGCTGTAGCAGAAGGCAGTTTGTTCGCCGAAGGGCTGGAAAGCGTACATGAATGAGTGTCTGCAGGCAACAGTGAAGCAAGGTGGAGGTTCCTTGCAAGTCTGGGGCTGCATTTCTGCAAATGGAGTTGGGGATTTGGTCAAAATTAATGGTCTCCTCAATGCTGAGAAGTACAGGCAGATACTTATCCATCATGCAATACCATCAGGGAGGCATCTGATTGGCCCCAAATTTATTCTGCAGCATGACAACGTCCCCAAACATACAGCGAAAGTCATTAAGAACTATCTTCAGCGTAAAGAAGAACAAGGAGTCCTGGAAGTGATGGTATGGCCCCACAGAGCCCTGATCTCAACATCATCGAGTCTGTCTGGGATTACATGAAGAGAGAGAAGCAACTGAGGCTGCCTAAATCCACAGAAGAACTGTGGTTAGTTCTCCAAGATGTTTGGGCCAACCTACCTGCCGAGTTCCTTCAAAACTGTGTGCAAGTGTACCTAGAAGAATTGATGCTTGATGCTGTTTTGAAGGCAAAGGGTGGTCACACCAAATATGGATTTGATTTAGATTTTTCTTCTGTTCACTCACTTTGCATTTAGTTAATTGATCAATATAATCTATTAACATGTCTATTTTTGAAAGCATTCTTACTTTACAGCATTTTTTCACACCTGCCTAAAACTTTTGCACAGTACTGTATATATATATATATATATATATATATATATATATATATATATATATATATATATATATATATATATATAGACATGTTAATAGATTATATTTATCAATTAACAAAACGCAAAGTGAGTGAACAGAAGAAAAATCTAAATCAAATCCATATTTGGTGTGACCACCCTTTGCCTTCAAAACAGCATCAATTCTTCTAGGTACACCTGCACAAAGTCAGGGATTTTGTAGGCATATAGTCAGGTGTATGATTAAACAATTATACCGGTGCTAATGATCATCAATTCAATATGTAGGTTGAAACACAATCATTAACTGAAACAGAAACAGCTGTGTAGGAGGAATAAAACTGGGTGAGGAACAGCCAAACTCAGCTAACAAGGTGAGGTTGCTGAAGACAGTTTACTGTCAAAAGTCATACACCATGGCAAGACTGAGCACAGCAACAAGACACAAGGTAGTTATACTGCATCAGCAAGGTCTCTCCCAGGCAGAAATTTCAAGGCAGACAGGGGTTTCCAGATGTGCTGTCCAAGCTCTTTGAAGAAGCACAAAGAAACGGACAGCGTTGAGGACCGTGAGCGCAGTGGTCGGCCAAGGAAACTTACTGCAGCAGATGAAAGACACATCATGCTTACTTCCCTTCGCAATCGGAAGATGTCCAGCAGTGCCATCAGCTCAGAATTGGCAGAAAACAGTGGGACCCTGGTACACCCATCTACTGTCGGAGAAGTCTGGTCAGAAGTGGCCTTCATGGAAGACTTGCGGCCAAAAGCCATACCTCCGGCGTGGAAACAAGGCCAAGCGACTCAACTATGCACGAAAACACAGGAACTGGGGTGCAGAAAAATAGCAGCAGGTGCTCTGGACTGATGAGTCAAAATTTGAAATATTTGGCTGTAGCAGAAGGCAGTTTGTTCGCCGAAGGGCTGGAGAGCGGTACACGAATGAGTGTCTGCAGGCAACAGTGAAGCATGGTGGAGGTTCCTTGCAAGTTTGGGGCTGCATTTCTGCAAATGGAGTTGGGGATTTGGTCAGAATTAATGGTCTCCTCAATGCTGAGAAGTACAGGTAGATACTTATCCATCATGCAATACCATCAGGGAGGCATCTGATTGGCCCCAAATTTATTCTGCAGCATGACAACAACCCCAAACATACAGCGAAAGTCATTAAGAACTATCTTTAGCGTAAAGAAGAACAAGGAGTCCTGGAAGTGATGATATGGCCCCCACAGAGCCCTGATCTCAACATCATCGAGTCTGTCTGGGATTACATGAAGAGAGAGAAGCAACTGAGGCTGCCTAAATCCTCAGAAGAACTGTGGTTAGTTTTCCAAGATGTTTGGGCCAACCTACCTGCCGAGTTCCTTCAAAAACTGTGTGCAAGTGTACCTAGAAGAATTGATGCTGTTTTGAAGGCAAAGGGTGGTCACACCAAATATTGATTTGATGTAGATTTTTCTTCTGTTCACTCACTTTGCATTTTGTTAATTGATAAATATAAACTATTAACATGTCTATTTTTGAAAGCATTCTTACTTTACAGCATTTTTTCACACCTGCCTAAAACTTTTGCACAGTACTGTATATATATATATATATAGTATATACTGTATGTGTGTGTATATATATATATATATATATATATATATATATATATATATATATATAATTGAGTTGTTTTAGTAATGTGTATCTGTAATAAAATGAAATTTGTGAAAGATGAAACACATTTACAAAAAATAAAAGAATTTCACTGGGCTGTACTCCTGACTATGGAAACTTTAATGGAGTATGTCTCTATTGGAAGAAGGAAAGGGATTTATTCTTAGATCATGTGGGTGAGCAGATATTTCATCTTAGTGGTTAGAGCTGAGGCACTGGGAGGCAGCATATTCTAGTGTTTAGAGGTGAGGCACTGAGAGGCAGTGTGGCCCAGTGGTTAGAGCTGGGAGATCATGTGACCTACAGATAGTGCAAAGGGATTGGGCGGCACTTTTATTGTAGCAGCTTCCCACCTGAACTCCGTCATTTCAGACATTGTTAGCATCGTAATCCTTGTTTTAGTCTCTTCCCCGAGGTGAATTAAAACTGATGAGGACTAGTTGATGTCTGTGTTTCAGTAGTCCTGTGGGCGAGTGCTTACAAAAAGTGTACAGATATACTCTCATGTTTACAGGATTGCGTTTAAAAGAATGAAGGACAAGTCAGCTTTCTAACAGGGTGGTGAACAAACATTCATAATGCTTACAAAACATCAGAACTGAATCCTCCCTTCATCTCCCCTTGTCATGCCGGACTTTGCATTATGCGAATGCATGGCCGTTTCATTGAACTCTGTCTGTGTGATTTACTCACGCTATTCATTTATTCAATCACCGTGGTTTAACTGAAATTCCGGTATAAACCAGTAATGTACCTTTAGACATCAAAACGGTATAACAACGGCCATTTCCTCACATTACTTTTCATTTTTCAATGATGCATTTATTTTTTTAATAAGCCCAATTGCTTGAACACAACACACTTATTTAGCAGGTCAATCTTTAATCAGTGTAAAATATTAAAGTATTTAACAGAAACCCAGAGGCAGTGTAAACTGCATCTGCTACTGTAGTAGGTCTGTTTTTTTATGTTAAGAATTTGTGTTATTTGTTTTACAAGGGTTTATAACCAACAGCCAAAATTGTTTGTTTCAGATTTTAGAAAGTCTGTAACAAAGTGGTTGATTGTTATTGTCGATACTAGGGGTGTGTGGCGGAGTGTCCCACCCCTATGTATTTATTTATTATTTATATTTATATTATTGTTTGTGTTTGTATATTTAAAAACCCTGTGAGGATGCGTGACTGATCAGCTACTGATTATTTAACTAGCTGACAGTCACGCATCCTTACCAAGCGCGTGCAGACTGTGGCCGAGGGGTAATAAGATCATTAACAGCTAGTTAACCCCTCGGCCAGAGTATAAGAACCTGCAGCTGTCCGTGCTGCGGGGGTTGAGTGTACAGAAGAGAGTACGGGAGAACACGGGAGAGCGAGCGAAAGAAAAACAATTGCTATATTTAAAATATACTTGTTTCTGTTTATTTCTTTGGCCATCGCACCTTTTTGTTTTGTGTTTTGTTATTTGTTTAAATCTTTTGTTTTGTATTATTATTTATTAAATACGCTGACCGCAGTAGCGTTCAGCTTCACCCGCCCATCCATTGTTTTGGTTCAGTTACTTCCTGGTCCGTGACGTCACCACACCTCACCACTGCAAGCCTTCCTGCCACAGGGTGGTTTAGAGTACTCGAAATAATTAGAATTACTCGAGCACTCATTTATTACTCAAAATAATTAGAATTGCTTGAGCACTCATTTATTACTCAAGTAATAAATGTAAATGATATCTCTTCATAAATGTAAGTTCAATATATTGTAGCGACCCGGTCAGTTGAGGTTGGCAGACTTTTGTTTCATCTGGTCCTGTGCATTCACGTTATCTGTATTGTTCCGGGGTGGTGCGTGTGTGTGTGTGTGCGTGCGTGCGTGTGCGGGCGTGCGTGCGTGCGTGTGTGTGTGTGGAGACGCTGTTGGGTGCGGACCATGTCATCTACACGCCCTTGCTCTGCCCTCACCCATGAGAGTGGTCCGCTCTCTTCTCTGTGTGTGAGGGGACTGATAGAGCCGGAGCCTGTGTGTGTGTGGAATAGAGCGAGCGAGTTTTTAGGATAGAGACAGGAGGAAGAATTTGTTATTTTTGTGGTGTGGTCCTGACCCAAACACAGACCCTGTTTAATTAATGAAAGTAGTTTTGTTAGGGCCTGAATCCTGTCTCCTGCGTATACCACCTTAACACTGGCCACAGAAGTCATTTTGACGGTTTGAGATTTACAAATTTAATTTACACTGCGCGTCTGAAAGTTATGTGGTTTTCCGTTTATGACTTTTCCCAAATAAATACCCCGACGGTGTTTGAAAGGCAGGATCACGAAGTTAGAACCCCGCCCACCTAGCAACAAAGCCGTAATTATTTTTTCCTTGAAACTTGAAACATTCAACTGTGTTATGTTGTGAACCATAGCAAAGTTTTAAAACTGAGATAGCAAATGCTTATCGTAAAAGTTTACTGGTAACTTAAAATGAAGGGTTTGTAACAGGGTGGCTTTGCGGATGACGTCAGATGCAGGAAGCGGTACTCAGGAAACAGAGGAGTGCGGGGCAAAACGGCTTTTATTAAATAAATACAAAAAATAAGTGAAACAATACTACTTTTAAACAGATACAAAACGGCACGCGGGCCAAAACAAAACAAACGCTATGACAGAACATAGAAAAACTGAAAACGAATACCCTTCTTCAGGACAGTGACCAGGCAGGTAGGATAGCAATCGTTATAGAGTCAGTCAGTCAGTCTCTCTCTCTCTCTCTCTCTCTCTCTCTCTCTCTCTCTCTCTCTCTCTCTCTCTCTCTCTCTCTCTCTCTCTCTCTCTCTCCAGACAGACACGTCTCGGTTCTCCACTTCTTACACTCTCCACCCCCTCTGGTAGAGCTGGGTTTTTATATCCTGTGGCTAGGAGTTAATTTGATAATTAAGTAATTAACTCCTAGCCACATTCTAGTTTTAATTAAGTTTGTGTGACTGTCAGCTGCTAATAATTACTTAACTGACAGCCACACATTCTCACGAAAGGTACAATCACATATAATACGATATAATAGTCCCCCAACGTAGCAAATTCGCCGAATTTAATACCAGCCAAAATACAGTATATATTAACTTAAAACAAATCTTTCTGCTGACACCTCCAGGCATGTCAATGTTTGTAGATGGCGCTGTGGATCTGAGCATGAAGTTGTTAACTTTGATAAGCAAGCTGTTGTTAAATTCATGAAGTCACTTTTTTTAAAATGCTCCACAGGTTCTAGATAGAAAGTTTTAAAAATGCACCAAAATGTATGACATTATTAATTGGCACCTGATTGGCACCTCTTGTTAACACCCTCTGGGCGATTAAATTAGATTTCAATCAAAACTGGGGAGGAGACTATGACCAGAATGTGGGTTATTCATGTATTTGTGGTGCTTCAGATACGGTTAGGAACAAGTTGCGTCAATTTGAGTTGGAGGCTGCGAGTTCTATTTCTAGGTGCGGTTAGATTAATCAATAACACATGCCAGGGGGGGTGTTGTGAACAGGTCTTAGTGCCAGATGGGAAGCAGAGTGCCGTAGCCACCAGTCTGCGTGATAACTTCACAACAATGCACACTGTCAAGCGGCTTGAGGCCAAAGAAATACATCTGTAACCAGCAGCACTGCTCAGAATCTTGCTCTGCAAATCTGAGTGCTCTGTTCACCCAAGCCTCTTTATAATCAACTCTCTCTATTCAGTCCTTTCTCTGCAATATCCATTTTTGTTTTGTAGTAAAGGCACAGTGTCCTCTTTATTTCCTCATCACAGGTGCATATATATCCTGTGCATATATAAGCAATGCCAATACTTCCAGCCCAGGGCTTTGTTCCAATAATGTCCTTTTCTGTCCAATTAAACCCCTGACCAAGATCTGCGCTAATCAGGGGCTGTGGAACCACACACACATCATTTAATTATACCTATTGAGTCTGTATTGGAACGCTATTCCAGTGTCAGAGTTGCCTACCCCTGAGATAGACTACATGTTTTCAAATGATCACTTATGTTCAAGCATATTAGAACACGATCACGTGTGAGTGATAAGCCCCTTTCACACTGGCATGATCTACCCTGGTCAGAACCTACCTGGGCAGGACCCGGTGTCACGCAGGTCGGGTATGCAATTTCACACTGCTTTTAATAAAGCAGGGTTTACCTGGGTGACAGACGCAGGTGCACAATGCGCGTATCAATGCCCCGGAAGCTTGTTACTGACGCTTCCATCCAAGCTTCTCTGGATTGAACTGTCGGCCCGAATGTTGATTAGAGCAAATGTTTGTTCATCCTTTCTGCAATCTGGTTCATGGTGTGTCTCAAGCAACAAAAATATGGCTAAACAGAATAAACAGAAACGTTCCTTGCGGAAGTGAAACCTTCATGCAGGCATGGCTGTTTGTTATTGCGTCGGCTCAACCCGGGTCAAAGCATATCGACCCACATCCGACCCAGGTACGTGGTTTCACACTATGTGGGACTGTGACCCAGGTAGCCAGGACCCAGGTCCAGACCCGGGTAGGAGTGCCAGTGTGAAAGGGGCTTTATTTACATGCCAGGGATGATCAGAATAAAGCAGATAGACGAAACTCAAAGTGCGTTCGATGTCATGAATGGGTTTCATTGTTCTGTGTCACAGCTTACAGCAGGGGAAGCATCCTCAGCAGTCTCCAATGTAACATACTTTACATCTGTAATGCATTTGATACCTCCATGACCCGGCCCTGATCTTCCACCCTCAACATTTATAGTTGCTTTGAGCCCCAAACCTTCCGCCCACACACAGGCAATCGAACATTTATCCATCTCATCAACTGGGCCAGGAGCTCTCACGCGACCTGCATGATTTCTGTGCTGTGATTGGTTGCGCTAACGAAGGCTATGTCTTGGGATTTGTTCCCCTGAACACTTTGCAAGGTCTTTTGTTACAACAGGTTTTTGGAACAGGAGAAAAGCGTTCAGGGTCACTCGTATAATGCACGATTTATATCCCACGCAAAGGAATTTCATTCTGTAACCAGACTGGTGTTTGATAATGATACTGCTGTAATATGTGCTTAATGATTCAGCCTCTATTGGCAGCTCTGTGTTGCCGCGAGGCACCAGATCTGTGCTGGTTACACCCTCCACACCCTCTATCCATCTGCAAGAGACAAAGCTTTGCTGCTGGGAAACTGAGGGCATTTTAGTTGGCATGTGTTTTTTGTATTTTCCCTATTCATACAGTGCCGCTGTAATGCCCATGTTTGTGTGTCTCGCAGGACAGATGGAGGAACCAACTGTGTGGGCCCTACCAGAAACTTCCGCTCCTGCAACATCCAGGTAAAAGACAACCCGGAGGGAGGCTCCTGATCTCAGCCTGTCTGATTCCTCCTCCCCTCTCTGCTCTTCCTTCTGTTCTTTCTGAGCCCTGACCACAACCCTCTGCAAGAGCTGGACAGCGATGTCCGAGTTAAGAGAACACAAGTATGTGGACCATGCAGCCTCATCACTGTGACGGCAGTATAAAGGGCCAACTTAAAATGAAGAAGCACCGTATGATCATTGCAGAGGTATAATCACACATAGTTTGTGTGCAGAATAATGGATCCCCGCTCTGGCACAAACGATTTTATTGCCACCTGGTTACCATATCTTCCTCTTCTCTGTGTGAGTTGTGTGCTGTTTTATTATGATTGACACAAGGGAGCTGCCTACCCTTGAGGGTGTCAGTTTTAATCTTTTATGTTTGTAATTAAAATCTAATAAGAGGCTGATACTGTTTATTTTCTTAACTAATCTATCCATACATTTTCTGCTTCGGTACATTGAAATAATGGAGTAGATTAACCTGGATTATCTGAACCCCAGTTATCTAACACCTCTGTTATCTGAACAGCCCCCTGTAAGTCTTGCTGTGCTCTCCTGTTATCAAAGAAAATGTGATATCCCGCTGTCAATCTCAGGTATTTACAGAACAGTGTAGCACTGTATGTTATATATTTAAAGGTAAAGGGGGTTGCATTGTATCTCTATAGGTGGTTCTTTGATTGGGAAAGTCATTACACAATTACACAGTAATTCGATAAATTTTGATTATTCAACCCTCCCCTCCCCCCCGATCCCAGTTAGTTTGGGTAATTGAGGTGTTACTGTATTATATCACGTGGATAGTACCTGGTTTGCATCTTGGACCATTTAAAAAAAGAAGTTGTTTAGCACAGTTTTGACGTTGCTGTATAAAAGCTTGCCACAGAAAAAGCATAGCAAAGTGTGATAAAGCATAGGTAAGCATTGTAAAGAATAGTGAGGTGTGGTAAAGCATGTTAATAAAGATGGCAAACCGGGGTAAACTATGATAACTGTATAGTGTAACCATGGGAAAAGCATGGGAAAACTGCAAAAATACCGTGCATAAATACCGTGCATAAATACTGTGCATAAATACCGTGCAAAAATACTGTGCATACATACCGTGGTAAACCTGTATAAGAGCAAGAGGTTGTATTTCACATGTTTTATGTCAGAACTGTGCAGTACACCTTTCTCTGTCTATACTGTATATAGGGGAACATCCATGTAATATCCCAAATAACAAAGAGGCGGCCAAATTACTAACAAATACATTTCATATGGGGGTTCTGGGAGTGTTGCTCTCATGGTTTATGATGTCACAGAACCCCTGGATGCAATGTATTTACTTGTAATTCACTGCAGCCCAAATACCATTCTATATACAGTGCCAGCTGACTGCTAACTCTGACAGTCTGTGGTACTGTGTATATACAGTGAGACAGTTGGTGTATATACAGTGTGACAGTATGTGTATATACAGTGAGACAGTCTGTATATACAGTGTGACAGTCATATTACTGTGTATATACAGTGTGACAGTCTGCGTTACTGTGTATATACAGTGAGACAGTCTGTGTATATACAGTGTGACAGTCATGTTACTGTGTATATACAGTGTGACAGTGTGTATATACAGTGTGACAGTCTGTGTTACTGTGTATATACAGTGTGACAGTCTGTATATACAGTGTGACAGTCTGTTACTGTGTATATACAGTGAGACAGTCTGTGTATATACAGTGTGACAGTCATGTTACTGTGTATATACAGTGTGACAGTCTCTGTTACTGTGTATATACAGTGTGACAGTCTGTGTATATACAGTGTGACAATCTGTGTTATTGTGTATATACAGTGAGACAGTCGGTGTTACTGTGGTAGCCACAGTTAAGGCTTGTTTTTGCCTCATTCCAGGACTGTTCCAAGGGCTCCAGGGATTTCCGAGAGGAGCAGTGCTCCCAGTATGACGGCACAGAGTTCCAGGGGAAACGCTACAAGTGGCTCCCTTACTACGGAGGTAGGAAACTCTGAACATCAAGAGGAAATAAAACAAGGATGTATTTAGTGGAGAAAGCTATATGTTTCTACGTCTCTATGCATGTTACACTTTTGAGTTGTACATTGTCTAATTCATTTGGAAATGGTTCAGTACCATTAGACAATCAGATGGTAAATGCCTGCTGGAACATCACTGCATTAACTGTGTCAATCTGCGCAAGTGCCAAATTCATTTTATTATCCAGCGGATCTCTTGTAATCCAGGGCTGCCTAATGCAGTGGTGTGCAAACTTTTAACATGCCACCCCCCTTACTTAGCATACATTTTGTTTTGTGCGCCCCGCTGACACTATATTTTAACATGTGTTTGTTTTATTTAATATAAATCGCATATTTTTCCCTAGATACATACATAAATGGTAACAAACACATTCTTACAAGTTTTCAAAACTGTACTTTCAGATAGAATGTATAAATGTTGAAAACGCGTATTGTAAATGTAACATTTAAAACCAGTCTATAAATCTTTTTTTAAACTTGGGAGAGTTAGCTGACATGTTAAATCTGGGTTTCCAACAAATACATCAGTTAAATTAAATCCTTTTTTTACACTTGGCGATTCAACTTTTACCTAACAGATACATCTGAAAAAACATTATTGTTCAGCGATTAAATCTGAAAAAATAAATGTGGGTATTCACAAAATAAATATTTATTTTGCCAGCTAAATCTGAAGCTAAATGAGCCCATTGAAGCACTTGATTTGGCATTGTATGCTGCAGAGCTGCTGTTACACTCCGGGAGCCATTAAACCTGCCGCAGGAGGTGGTTCAAAGTTTAAGAAAAATTAAGGAACTGAAACAATTAAGACAATGGACTTTGAGCCCTTTAAACCACACCAGGATGTTTTTAATAATTTTGATTTAGAATGTGTTTTATGATATCAGGAATGGAAGGCGTAGTTGATATTGTTTCAGTTAAGAATCCTCAAACAGGACTGTCCCCTGTGTCTCTCCCTCCCCAGCTCCAAACAAGTGTGAGCTGAACTGCATCCCCAAGGGAGAGAACTTCTACTTCCGTCACCGGGAGGCTGTGGTGGACGGGACACCGTGTGAGCCGGGGAAGCGGCATGTCTGTGTGGAGGGGGTCTGCAAGGTGAAGGGGTCCAGCAGCATGCACACGCACTGACACTGACACTGACACACGCACGCACACTGACACTGACACATACACGCACACTGACACTGACACGCACACTGACACTGACACACGCACGCAACTGACACTGACACATGCACGCACACTGACACTGACACGTGCACGCACACTGACACTGACACACGCACGCACACTGACACTGACACACGCACGCACACTGACTGACACTGACACGCACGCGACACTGACACTGACACTGACACTGCACGCACACTGACACTGACACATGCACGCACACTGACACTGACACTGACACGCGCACGCACACTGACACTGACACACGCACGCACACTGACACTGACACACGCACGCACACTGACACTGACACGCGCACGCACACTGACACTGACACACGCACGCACACTGACACTGACACACGCACGCACACTGACACTGACACGCGCACGCACACTGACACTGACACACGCACACTGACACTGACACGCCGCACGCACACTGACACTGACACGCACGCACACTGACACACGCACACTGACACTGACACTGACACACGCACGCACACTGACACTGACACACGCACGCACACTGACACTGACACGCGCACGCACACTGACACTGACGCACGCACACTGACACTGACACGCGCACGCACACTGACACTGACACACGCACGCACACTGACACTGACACACGACGCACTGACACTGACACGACGCACGCACACTGACACTGACACACGCACGCACACTGACACTGACACGCACGCACGCACACTGACACTGACACACGCACACCGACACTGACACTGACACGCACGCACGACACTGACACTGACACGACGCACACGACACTGACACTGACACACGCACGCACACTGACACTGACACACACGCACACTGACACTGACACGCACGCACACTGACACTGACACGCACGCACACTGACACTGACACACGCACGCACACAGACACGGACACACGCACGACACTGACACGGACACTGACACTGCACGCACACTGACACTGACGCACGCACACGACACTGACACTGACACCGACACTGACACTGACACACGACACCGACACTGACACTGACACACGCACGCACACTGACACTGACACACGCACGCACACTGACACTGACGCACGCACGCACACTGACACTGACACACGCACGCACACTGACACTGACACTGACACACGCACACTGACACTGACACGCACGCACACGACACTGACACGACGCACGACACTGACACTGACACGCGCACGCACACTGACACTGACACACGCACGCACACTGACACTGACACACGCACGCACACTGACACTGACACACGCACGCACACTGACACGGACACACGCACGCACACTGACACGGACACACGCACGCACACTGACACGGACACTGACACGACACTGACGCACGACACTGACACCGACACTGACACAATCACGCACACTGACACTGACACTGACACACGCACGCACGCACGCTGACACTAACACTGACACACACTGACACTGACACACGCACGCACACTGACACTGACACACGCACGCACACTGACACTGACACACGCACGCACACTGACACACTGACACTGACACGCGACACTGACACTGACACACGCACGCGACACTGACACGCACGCACACTGACACTGACACACACACACACTGACACTGACACACGCACGCGACACTGACACTGACACACGCACGCACACCGACACACGACACTGACACACGCACTGACACTGACACACTGACACCGACGCACGCACACTGACACTGACACACGCACGCACACTGACACTGACACTGACACGCGACACTGACACACGCACGCACACTGACACTGCACGACGCACGCACACTGACACTGACACTGACACTGACACACGACACACGACACGACGCACGCACACCGACACTGACACTGACACACACGACACTGACACACACGACACACACTGACACTGACACACGCACGCATACACGACACTGACACACGCACACTGACACTGACACTGACACGCGCACGCACACTGACACTGACACACGCACGCACACTGACACTGACACTGACACACGCACGCACACTGACACTGACACACACGCACACTGACACTGACACGCACGCACACTGACACTGACACGCACGCACACTGACACTGACACACGCACGCACACAGACACGGACACACGCACGCACACTGACACGGACACTGACACATGCACGCACACTGACACTGACGCACGCACACTGACACTGACACTGACACCGACACTGACGCACACACGCACACTGACACTGACATTGACACACGCACGCACACTGACACTGACACACGCACGCACACTGACACTGACACACGCACGCACACTGACACTGACACACGCACGCACACTGACACTGACACTGACACACGCACGCACACTGACACGCGCACGCACACTGACACTGACACGCGCACGCACACTGACACTGACACGCGCACGCACACTGACACTGACACTGACACACGCACGCACACTGACACTGACACACGCACGCACACTGACACGGACACACGCACGCACACTGACACGGACACACGCACGCACACTGACACGGACACACGCACGCACACTGACACGGACACTGACGCACGCACACTGACGCACGCACACTGACACCGACACTGACACAATCACGCACACTGACACTGACACTGACACACGCACGCACGCACGCTGACACTAACACTGACACACACTGACACTGACACACGCACGCACACTGACACTGACACACGCACGCACGCTGACACTGACAAACGCACGCACACTGACACACTGACACTGACACGCACACTGACACTGACACATGCACGCACACTGACACACGCACGCACACTGACACTGACGCACACATACACACTGACACACGCACACTGAGACACTGACACTGACACGCACGCACACTGACACACGCACACTGACACACGACACGACACTGACGCACGCACACTGACACGCACGACACTGACACTGACACACGCACGACACACGACACTGACACTGACACACGACACTGACACACGACACGACACACGACACTGACGCACGCACGCACACTGACACTGACACTGACACTGACACACGCACACTGACACACGCACGCACACTGACACTGACACTGACACACGCACACTGACACACGCACGCACACTGACACTGACACACGCACGCACACTGACACTGACACACGCACGCACACTGACACGGACACTGACACATGCACGCACACTGACACTGACGCACGACACTGACACTGACACACGCACGCACACTGACACCGACACTGACACACGCACACTGACACTGACACTGACACACGCACGCACACTGACACTGACACACGCACACATACACACTGACACACACACGCACACTGAGACACTGACACTGACGCACGCACACTGACACGACACACATACACACTGACGCACGACGCACGCGACACTGACACTGACGCACACATACACACTGACACACACGCACACTGAGACACTGACACTGACACACGCACTGACACTGACACACGCACACTGACACTGACACTGACACATGCACATTGACACTGACACACGACGCATTACACGACACTGACACACTCACGCACACTGACACTCACACTGACACACGCACACTGACACTGACACTGACACACGCACGCTCACTGACACACTGACACTGACACTGATTCACGCACACATACACACTGACACTGACACGCACACACACATACACACTGACGCACGCACGCACACTGACACTGACGCACACATGCACACTGACACACACGCACACTGACACACTGACACTGACACACGCACACTGACACTGACACTGATACCCTCACATGCACGCACACTGACACTGACACTGACGCACGCACGCACACATATACACTGACACTGACACTGATGCACACACACATACACACTGACACTGACACTGACGCACGCACACATTCACACAGACACTGACGCACGCACGCACACATACACACTGACACTGACCCATGCACACACACATACACACTGACGCACGCACACACACATACACACTGACGCACGCACACACACATACACACTGACACTGACGCATGCACACATACACACTGACACTGACACTGACGCACGCACGCACACATACACACTGACACTGATGCATGCACGCACACATACACACTGACGCACGCACACACACATACACACTGACGCACGCACACACACATACACACTGACGCACGCACACATACACACTGACACTGACACTGACGCACGCACACATACACACTGACGCACGCACGCACACACTGACACTGACGCATGCATGCACACTGACACTAACTCACGCACACATACACACTGACACACGCACACATACACACTGACACTGACGCACGCACACATTCACAGACACTGACACTGACGACGACGACACACATACACACTGACACTGATGCATGCACGCACACATACACACTGACACTGACGCACGCATACACACTGACACTGACACTGACGCACGCATACACACTGACACTGACGCACGCACACATACACACTGACGCACGCATGCACACATACACACTGACACTGACACTAACACACGCACGCACACATACACACTGACACACTGACATTGACACTGACGCATGCACCCACACATACACACTGACACTGACGACGATACACACTGACACTGACACTGACACACGACACATACACACTGACACTGACACTGACGACGCACACACATACACACTGACACTGACGCACACACACATACACACTGACACTGACACTGACGCACACACACATACACACTGACACTGACGCACGCACACACACTGACACTGACGCACGCACACACACTGACACACTGACACTGACGCACGCACGCACACATACACACTGACGCACGCACACACACATGCACGCTGACACTGACACTGACGCACGCACACATACACACTGACACTGATACACGCACGCACACATACACACTGACACTGACACTAACACACGCACGCACACATACACACTGACACACTGACATTGACACTGACGCACGCACCCACACATACACACTGACACTGACACACGCACACATACTCACTGACACTGACACTGACGCACGCACACATACACACTGACGCATGCACGCACGCACACACACTGACACTGACACTGACCCACGCACACACACTGACACTGACGCACATGTACACACTGACACTGACACTGACACTGACGCACACATACACACTGACACTGACACTGACACTGACGCACGCACACATACACACTGACACTGACACGCACGCACACATACACACTGACACTGACACGCACGCACACATACACACTGACGCACTGGCACACGCACACACACACAATGTGTTGCCAGGAATCATGAGGGCTTGACCTCTGGGGGTGATGAGGTGCTTTTACTAGGTGACCCATTGGAGACTGCGTCGCTGAGTTCTTTGGGGTATATCATGGCAAAAGCTAATATACCACCTGAAAGAACAATAATTAACTTGGAATGATGAGTACAATGACGTCACAGGTCATACTGCTCCTGAGTCACAGCCTCTCCGACTCTCTCACTGTATTACACAAGGCAATTCAGTTACTGCTTCCGAGTCACAGCCTCTCCGACTCTCTCATTACACAAGACAATTCAGTTACTGCTTCCGAGTCACAGCCTCTCTGACTCTCTCACTGTATTACACGAGACAATTCAGTTACTGCTCCCGAGTCACAGCCTCTCCGACACTCTCTCACTGTATTACATGAGGCAATTCAGTTACTGCTTCCGAGTCACAGCCTCTCCGACTCTCTCATTACACAAGACAATTCAGTTACTGCTTCCGAGTCACAGCCTCTCCGACACTCTCACTATATTACACGAGGCAATTAAGTAACAATTTGCCCACAAGAATTGCTTCGTGTAAACCCACCCTCAAGGTCCCACTGTTTTGATTGATCCTAAAAATCCCAAACTGAACATTTTTGGGACTGAACACCTTTCTATTCTCTACCCTAGCCACTGGGTTGTGACAACATGCTGGAGTCTCCCCAGAAGGAGGATCAGTGTCTGGAGTGCGGGGGCGACGGCAGATCCTGCTACCCAGTCAAGGGTACCTTCGAGGTGGCCGACCTACCCAAAGGTGGGGGGTGCTATTGCAGGGTGCTTAGGTGCTATTGCAGGGTGGGTCTGCAAAAACAATTGGCGATTCCAAAAAAAAACACAAATGCAGTCCACCACCAGACATAGACCCCATTCACACTGTTGTGCTGGACCAGGGCCGCCTCGGGGCCGCCACATATTAGGAGGCTGTGTGGTCCAGTGGTTAAAGAAAGGGGCTTGTAACAAGAAGGTCCCCGGTTCAAATCCCACCTCAGCCACTGACTCATTGTGTGACCTTGAGCAAGTCACTTAACCTCCTTGTGCTCCGTCTTTTGGATGAGATGTAACTGTAAGTGACTCTGCAGCTGATGCATAGTTCACACACCCTAGTCTCTGTAAGTCGCCTTGGATAAAGGCATCTGCTAAATAAACAAATAATAATATTTAGGTCTGCAACCCCGTTCACATTTGCGGTTTAAGGCGTCTTTGCACATTCACATATGTGACTGAAAAGCAGGCCTAAAATGTGGCGAATTGCTTGTTTTTTTTATGAAACGATAGCCTGCACTCAGAATGGAAGAGCTACCGGGATTTACAGTAGTCCTTGATTTTGTAGCAGATGTTTCTTATTAATATGTATTTTTTTCAATGCAGCACAGTAGCAATTGTATGGTATATATTTTAAAAAACATATTATTGACTATTTTGACTTAATGCTAAAGTGTGTAACGGGGTAACGGCCCGAGCTTAACCCCACCCACAATCACATTATTCTCTCAAGAACACAGAGGTATTTAGAACGCAGGAAACAGCAACTTGCTAGTGTTGACAGGTATAAATATTTATTTTCGTAACGGATACTTCACTCAGATTGAAATGACTATCAGGTTGTACACAATGACTGACATTCACAAGACAAGCTCACGACTGACCACCTAATACTAAAACTACTGCTCTCTCCCAAGGAGAGACACATCATTAAATACATTACACATGTTTCTTCTCATTTATACCTATTTGTTTAACCTGCATGAATACCGTCTTTGTTTACAAACACGATCGTTAAACTATTTTATTGTTTACTCTTTATTATTATTATCATTGTCGTTATTATTCTGTAGTCTCATTACCACTTCATTGAGGGAAGTGCCCTAATCTAAATACAGCAATACACCGTCATATAATATCAAATACACTTTGCTCAACAACAAGCATGATACATAATAAACCACTGCTCTATCGCCAGTAGAATAACATTAACAATAATAATCACACAAACAGTGCAGGTCTCATCCTCACATGGTGCAGCAACGATCTTAATATTTGTGGATGAGAACAGTATTTTATGTGTGTGTAAAAGCAAGCAGCTAAAGAAATGATAGGCATTTGAATGTCACACACTTCTGTAGCTGTGTATATCGCTGCGTGCAAAACAAACAATGGTGGCTGAATATGCCAGCACCATTATTGATCATTATTGAGATCCACAATCCTGCAGTTTTTATATTTATTGCTTAGTTACTAAATAACAGGAAGAAAAGGTAATTGTGAGAAGTTAAGCATAATTATGAATGCGCTGCAGCTCGTATATTATGTGACAGAAACAACCTGAACTTTATCCCGCTAGATTGTGTTCTATTTAATATTTTTATAATTAAAGTTGTATGATGCAGAAATAATTGCCATTCAATATTGATCCACTGCCGTCTTGGCTAGCACAACATTCGGCTTTCTATTTACCTTTCACACGCGTGGAAGTATGAGAGTGTCTACCGAGCTATGTAACCACATTGGTCATGTGATCCGAAAAGGCCGGCCCCAGTCTGCATTGCGTTCATACATATGTCTCGGATTTCAGGCCCTGGGCCACATCGAAATGGCAGCCTAAATCTGGGACGGCCCTGGGCTGCCTCTTTTTTGAAGCATTCACATATGAGAAAAGGCAGCCCTGGGCCGCCTTAAATCACAAGTGTGAACAAGTGGGTCATAGTGTCTTTGGAAATGCATGTTTTATTGATTTACATTATTAGATAGAGGCATCAGTATCACTATCCATGTAAACTCTCTTGCTCTCACTCTCTTTCTCAGGTTACAATCAGATGTTCATCATTCCCGTGGGAGCAACGAGTATCAGGATTCGAGAGGTGGTGCCTACCAGGAACTTTCTGGGTAAGTGAACAGAACCGAGGGGAGCTTGTCCTCAAAGTACTGAACTGGGTTCAAGGGAAGTTTAGACCTGCAGACTGGAGTGTGGTATAGAATGCATGGCATCGCATAGCACTTGTTAGATTCTTTTGGAACCCATCAGAAAAGCAGTATCTGCTGGTTGCTAAATTTAAAGTTGAATTCCATGACCTCATTTCAAATAAAATTTTTGTCCCTGTTGACATGTCTGCAGCTTGTTTAATATTGTGTTTTAATGAGCAAGAAAGCAACGCTGTGACAGATCTGCCTTTTTGAAGAGCCATCATTAACGACTTAGACTCCAGCAGACACCTCATCTCGCAGTGTCAGTAATTGATTGATTGATCCTCATCTTGCAGTGTCAGTAATTAATTGATTGATCCACATCTCACAGTAATTGATTGATCCTCATCTTGCGGTAATTGATTGATTGATCCTCATCTCGCAATAATTGATTGATTGATCAACATCTCGCAGTGTCAATAATTCATTGATTGATCCTCATCTCGCAGTGTCAGTAATTGATTGATTGATCCTCATCTCGCATTAATTGATTGATCCTTAACTCGCAGTATTTGTTTGATTGATCTCATCTCGCAGTGATTGATTGATCCTCATCTCGCAGTGTCAGTAATTGATTAATTGATCCTCATCTTGCATTAATTGATTAATTGATCCTCGTCTCACAGTAATTTATTGATTGATCTCATCTCACAGTAATTGATTGATCTCATCTCGCAGTAATTGATTGATTGATCCTCAGCTCACAGTAATTGATTGATTGATCCTCATCTCGCAGTAATTGATTGATTGATTATCATCTCGCAGTGTCAGTAATTGATTAATTGATCCTCATCTCGCAGTGTCAGTAATTGATTGATTGATCCTCATCTCGCAGTAATTGATTGATTCCTGTTTGCAGCGATAAAGAACGTGCGAGGAGAGTACTACCTGAACGGACACTGGGTGATTGATTTCCCTCGTGCTGCATCACTGGCAGCACTGTGCTGCACTCACGAGCTGGGCGGAGGGGACCTGGCCCCTGAGACCATCCACGGCAGGGGCCCCACTACCGAGCCTCTTGTCATAGAGGTGGGTAGGCTGTCGGGGTCTCACACACACTGCACTATAAACTACTGTAATGTAACACTGTGCATGAAAATCTGTGTCAAATGTGAAATACATTCTATTAATGTGGTTTGTAATTGTGCACAATTCAGCAGTGCAGCACTGACTAACTTAAATAAAAACAGACAGTATACAATTGGCTTATTGAGCACTATAATTGTATGTGTATGCGATTTTATTGTATTTTTTTAAACCTGACACCTCTTAATGTTGGACGAACATATCCGGTTGTATGGTTATGAAAAGCTTTTTGATAGAAACACATTTTTTGATTCCTCTATATATATACAGTACTGTGCAAAAGTTTTAGGCAGGTGTGAAAAAATGCTGTAAAGTAAGAATGCTTTCAAAAATAGACATGTTAATAGTTTATATTTATCAATTAACAAAATGCAAAGTGAGTGAACAGAAGAAAAATCTACATCAAATCAATATTTGGTGTGACCACCCTTTGCCTTCAAAACAGCATCAATTCTTCTAGGTACACTTGCACACAGTTTTTGATGGAACTCGGCAGGTAGGTTGGCCCAAACATCTTGGAGAACTAACCACAGTTCTTCTGTGGATTTAGGCAGCCTCAGTTGCTTCTCTCTCTTCATGTAATCCCAGACAGACTCAATGATGTTGAGATCAGGGCTCTGTGGGGGCCATACCATCACTTCCAGGACTCCTTGTTCTTCTTTACGCTAAAGATAGTTCTTAATGACTTTCGCTGTATGTTTGGGGTCGTTGTCATGCTGCAGAATAAATTTGGGGCCAATCAGATGCCTCCCTGATGGTATTGCATGATGGATAAGTATCTACCTGTACTTCTCAGCATTGAGGAGACCATTAATTCTGACCAAATCCCCAACTCCATTTGCAAAAATGCAGCCCCAAACTTGCAAGGAACCTCCACCATGCTTCACTGTTGCCTGCAGACACTCATTAGGTGTACCGCTCTCCAGCCCTTGGCAGCAAACTGCATTCTGCTACAGCCAAATATTTCAAATTTTGACTCATCAATCCAGAGCACCTGCTGCCATTTTTCTGCACCCCAGTTCCTGTGTTTTCGTGCATAGTTGAGTCGCTTGGCCTTGTTTCCAAGTCGGAGGTATGGCTTTTTGGCCGAAAGTCTTCCATGAAGGCCACATCTGACCAGACTTCTCCAGACAGTAGATGGGTGTACCAGGGTCCCATTGTTTTCTGCCAATTCTGAGCTGATGGCACTGCTGGACATCTTCCGATTGCGAAGGGAAGTAAGCATGATGTGTCTTTCATCTGCTGCAGTAAGTTTCCTTGGCCGACCACTGCGTCTACGGTCCTCGACGTTGCCCGTTTCTTTGTGCTTCTTCAAAAGAGCTTGGACAGCACATCTGGAAACCCGTCTGCCTTGAAATTTCTGCCTTGGAGTGACCTTGCTGATGCAGTATAACTACCTTGTGTCTTGTTGCTGTGCTCAGTCTTGCCATGGTGTATGACTTTTGACAGTAAACTGTCTTCAGCAACCTCACCTTGTTAGCTGAGTTTGGCTGTTCCTCACCCAGTTTTATTCCCCCTACACAGCTGTTTCTGTTTCAGTTAATGATTGTGTTTCAACCAACATATTGAATTGATGATCATTAGCACCTGTTTGGTATAATTGTTTAATCATACACCTGACTATATGCCTACAAAATCCCTGACTTTGTGCAAGTGTACCTAGAAGAATTGATGCTGTTTTGAAGGCAAAGGGTGGTCACACCAAATATGGATTTGATTTAGATTTTTCTTCTGTTCACTCACTTTGCATTTAATTAATTGATAAATATAAACTATTAACATGTCTATTTTTGAAAGCATTCTTACTTTACAGCATTTTTTCACACCTGCCTAAAACTTTTGCACAGTACTGTATATATATACTGTATATATATATATATATATATATATATATATATATATATATATATATATATATATATATATATATAAACATTATTAAAATAGGTTAAATGAAGACGGAACAGAATGCATTGTACAGATGACCCTTGCATGTATAGACATTATCCTTCGGGCACCCTCTGCTGCAGCAAACCACAACTCAACTCTATTTATTTGAACAATGTTGCACGACTCTCGCAATGTATAATGCTAGAGCTCTTGCTAAGAAGACGCAACAAATATTTAAATGAGTATACTGCGGCTGTATTCATGAACATATTTTCTTAGTACATACGACAAAATGTTTACTTTGTTAAGCGTTGCACGAAAATGCAAATTGCGGTTCCCGCAATAATAGAAGCTTCGACCTTGCAGCTGATCAGACAGGAGCCGAACCAGGGGGTCGAGTACGAGTATTACCTGCCCTACCGCAGCCAGAGCCAGGGCTACGTCTGGGGCTATGGGTCCTGGGCAGAGTGCAGCAAGGAGTGTGGAGCAGGTATGGACCGCCTCACTGCGCTGGCTGTCAGTTCACGGTGGCACGGTCTGTGTTGTCTAAGCTTCATCCAAAACTATTGAACACTCTCAAGAGTGCTACATTTATAAATGCTGAAAAAAGCTTTGTACATTCAATTAACAGTGTTTCGACCATCTTGAAGACATTGAGCATAGTGGGTTTCCGACTATCTCAGGGTCTTATATTGTGGTTGCTAACCATACCATCCTCCTCCCCCCTCATGACCCAGGGTATACTTAACAAAACTCTATACAACGTTTATCCTTGTCATACCCAACAAAATGTCTTAAAGTGCAGTCGGGGCTCCCGAGTGACGCATCTGGTAAAGGCGCTCCACGTGGAGTGCAGGATGCGCCCTATAGCCTGGAGGTCGTCGGTTTGAGTCCAGGCTATTCCACAGCGGGCCGTGGACGGGAGCTCCCGGGGGGTGGTGCACAATTGGCCAAGAGCCTCCCGGGGGGGGAGGGCTTAGGTCGGCTAGGGTGTCCTTAGCTCACCACACACCAGTGACCCCTGTGGTCTGGCCGGGCGCCTGCGGGCTTGCCTGTAAGCTGCCCAGAGCTGCGTTGTCCTCTGACGCTGTAGCTCTGAGGTGGCTGCATGGTGAGTCTGCACTGTGAAAAGAAGCGGTCGGCTGACGGCACACGCTTCGGAGGACAGCGTGTGTTCGTCTTCGTCGCTCCCGAGTCAGCACGGAGGTGGTAGCGGTCAGCTGAGCTTAAAAATAATTGTCTATTCCAAATTGGGGAGAAAATGATAAAAACAATTAAAAAATTTAAATTAATAAATAAATAAATAATTACAGTCAAGTTGAGAAATGAGATAAACATAAGGAACGTTTGGGAACAAGAAGAGGCCATTTGGCCCATCAGTGCTCTCCCCTTATTAGCACACCAATTGCCCTCCTAGGGGATCTAGTTTAATAGGACAGAATCAAGCCATTTTTTAAATGTTCCCAGTGTTTTAGATCCTACTGCTTAAAACCTAGTAGGCTATTCTGTACATTTATAACTCTCTAGTATAACAATTATTTGTATTTAGATTACATTTCTGCCCATCCCACACGATGCTAAATTTAAAGTGTCTTCCGTGTCTTCATCTATACCATTTAGGATTTTATAAACTTTATTTCAATTCTTTTAACCTGCCCTCACAGCCCATTGAGTCCTGAATCAGCCTAGCTGCCCTTCTCTGAACCTTCTCAAATGTTTTTGTAGTGAGGTGACCAAAACTGGACACAGTATTCTAGGTGGGGTCTAATTAGAGCATAACTTACGAAATCCCTTCATTGGCTGAAGCTTTTGCCTATGATTTGAGTGTTCAAAGTTACAAACAGTAAAAAACTTACACAAGAAAAAAACAGAAAAACTACTCATGGTACCTCTATATTGTCAGCAGGCGTGTTAAACGAGAGAGCGCTTCTTCAGTTCTGCTTCGTTCTCTTCAGGCTACCAGTCCCGGCTGGTGTTCTGCACCATAGACAATGAGGCGTATTCGGACTACCTGTGTGCCAGCCGACCATGCCCTGTGAGTAACAGAACCTGCAACCTCCAGCCCTGTCCTCAGACCAAGCGGTGAGTGAGACCTGCCTGACTGGCTGTGAGCTCTTCCACATGTGCACAGGGAGCAGGCTTATCCTGGAAAGCAGTGCTGGTGTTGGGCTTGCTGTAAGACATGCTGTTTGTACAGGGCGCTGTGATTGAGAAGGAAGACACGTTTGTTTTAAAGAATGAAAACATGCTTCTCCGGGGCAGGAGGGAATGTCTGCTGTGACCTCTGCACTGTGGAAGAGCAGTGCTAGTACTTAGTGGGCCTTAGTTTTATCTTTAAAGGAGACTACGCTCTGTGCTATAAACCACCTAATGGGATTACTCTGCATAGGATGTTTCTGGTTTTCCTCAATGTCATTAAAGTAATGGCAGCTAACACAGTAGCCCCGTACATTTGACCTTTTTCTAACTTGCCCTTAGCTCCATAGGTCTCAGTTGCACAGTTGAAATGACCATGAAAGTGCTACACAATCTAAAAAGCATGGCTTGCAAACACATTTATTTACCCAAGTGTAGTACCAGATACAGTGTTTCAAAATACAACTCCCTGTTTACTATAACATGTGTTTCTTTCAAAACTGCTCATTTGAGATCTATATATCAAATGGAAGTTCACCACAGAATAGTTTGACTACAATCCCTTTAAATGTAACTGTGAGCATAGTGGCGTTCTGATCTATAAGCTCTTGAATTTTGGTTGCCAGCCATGCCATCGTCCTGTCAGCTTCATTATTACTGGGTGTGGTTTTGTAGATACTGTGGACTGTGTACCTGTTCCTTGAGATATCCATGATCTGGTCAAGGCCAGGCAAGTAACCATCTTCTGTATCTATGCAGGATAACCTGCTCATTACCACAGGGAGGGTTTGTGGGGATATTAAGCCATTCACACCTTTTGACTTTTTGGCAATTCGTAGCTATTATTGACCATTAGAAGTTCAAACAGGAGTATCAACAAAACCAGACCCCCTATTAATCGGTGTCTATGAAACTGCCTGGGCCTGGATTCAGTGTACGGGGCTCCCAAGCCAGTTATTTAAGGTGGCGTCTACATCTCATGGTAATGATTGTTCCATCTCCCTAAGAAAGGTTTACCACAGTGATCGTGCCGTTTGCTGTGCTTCTCGTATGCTTAAACTGTGGTTAACCAGCCAGCTGTTCCATGCAGTCCAGAATGGAAGTCGCGATGCCCTTGTTTGTTTTCATCACATTGGTTGAACATGCATTTATGGGTTTGCAGGGCTGTGTATTCATCTTTCTTATTACAGGCACATGGCTCTAAAGAATTAAAGTGCAGGTAGCTTTGCATCTCATTGTAATGATTTTCTCCACCGTCCCTTGTGTGTTTGTGATGTTTGAAATCATTGAGAGTGGTTCTGCACTGTGTTTACTATGTTTGAAGTCATTGAGAGTGGTTCTGCACTGTGTTTGTGATGTTTGAAGTCATTGAGAGTGGTTCTGCACTGTGTTTGTGATGTTTGAAGTCATTGAGAGTGGTTCTGCACTGTGTTTGTGATGTTTGAAGTCATTGAGAGTGGTTCTGCAGTGTGTTTGTGATGTTTGAAATCATTGAGAGTGGTTCTGCACTGTGTTTACTATGTTTGAAGTCATTGAGAGTGGTTTTGCGCTGTGTTTGTGATGTTTGAAGTCATTGAGAGTGGTTCTGCACTGTGTTTGTGATGTTTGAAGTCATTGAGAGTGGTTCTGCACTGTGTTTACGATGTTTGAAGTCATTGAGAGTGGTTCTGCACTGTGTTTGTGATGTTTGAAATCGTTGAGAGTGGTTCTGCACTGTGTTTATGATGTTTGAAGTCGTTGAGAGTGGTTCTGCAATGTGTTTATGATGTTTGACGTCATTGAGAGTGGTTCTGTGCTGTGTTTATGATGTTTGAAATCATTGAGAGTGGTTCTGTGCTGTGTTTATGATGTTTGAAATCATTGAAAGTGGTTCTGCAGTGTGTTTGTGGCTCCAATGTTGAGTTATTATTAGTTTTGTCCTTGTATGTCTTTACTTGCTTTGAACTACTTTGAGCTTGTCTGGAGAATCCAAACTGCCAGCACTGAACTGCCTTGCACTTCCTCATTCCATTCAAACCATGTGACACATCAGCTCTGCTGGCTCAGTGCAAACCATGTGACACATCAGCTCTGCTGGCTCAGTGCAAACCATGTGACACATCAGCTCTGCTGGCTCAGTGCAAACCATGTGACACATCAGCTCTGCTTTCTCAGTGCAAACCATGTGACACATCAGCTCTACTGGCTCAGTGCAAACCATGTGACACATCAGCTCTACTGGCTCAGTACAAACCATGTGACACATCAGCTCTGCTGGCTCAGCGTATCGTACATGAATAGGGCCCTGTGAAAATCGTGAATTCACAGGCTGTGTGGAAATCGTGAAATTAGCCCAATACCATGATTTTTACAATATTCTTAAGAAATAAAAATAATTTCATAATTATTTGTATTTTATACCAAAAAAAAAACATCAGCAAGTTGAGCTGTCTTGGTCACTGAAACTCCTGCCAAACGCACCCCAACAATGACCCCTCTTTCAAAGTCACTGAGGTTTCCTCTTGCAGCCATGCTAGCCATAATTATAGGCAACCAGGCCTGTCCAGCATTTTTATACATGGCCCTAAGCATGCTGGGATGTTATTTGCTTAATTAACGCATGAGCTACACCTGTGTGGAAGCCCTTGCTTTCAATATACTTGGTGTCCCTCATTTACACTACCTGTATTTCTGTGCACGTTCCGCGAAATACGATACTTTACCCGTGACACTGCTGAGAATTTTAAGAAAATTTCTGTGATTTTCACAGGGCCTTGTGCATGAATAGAGTGTGTGGGACCAGCCAAGTTGAAAGGCCATTTGTCACCTGATTTGAATGGAAGGAGGAAGACTTTTCAGTCTGAGGCGGTTAGAAGCTCAAAGGCAGATGTAGAGAAAAATGATGACTCAATACTGGATGAACAGAACCCAGAACCACACAACATCATAACGAGACAAGGGGAAGCTTTGAATCTATGGCAAATGCTGCTAATTTTCTGTCCCATTTAGCCTGCAGTGTTTGGTTCTTTTGGAAATTGTATGTCCATAAAGAGATTTTATTTATCTATTTATTTATTTATTTATTTATTTGACAGACACCTTTATCCAAGATGACTTACAGGTGTTACAGGGCAGTGCAGGCTTACAATGCAAGCTTCATATTTAAATACAGTATAGTTTACAGTAAGTGCAATACAACTACTTGAATACAATATAAACTAGGATGCAACAAGTTAGGATCACAACAAGTTAGATCTAATTAACACAAAATAGATCATTGTGCCGCATTGACACGTTATGATATACTGCACACACTTTACAGAAATAAATAATTTCTTCATTTACACCAGTCTTTTATTAATGAATTGCGCTTCTCTTCTTCTGGGTGATGTGCATTTCATTTCCCCCCTCTCACGTGACACTGGTGCTGTATAATCGACTCAGATTAGCACCGTGCAGATGAAGGCAGCAGTGCAGGTACAGTGCTATATAATCGACTCAGATTAGCACCGTGCAGATGAAGGTAGCAGTGCAGGTACAGTGCTGTATAATCGACTCAGATTAGCACCGTGCAGATGAAGGCAGCAGTGCAGGTACAGTGCTGTATAATCGACTCAGATTAGCACCGTGCAGATGAAGGCAGCAGTGCAGGTACAGTGCTGTATAATCGACTCAGATTAGCACCGTGCAGATGAAGGCAGCAGTGCAGGTACAGTGCTGTATAATCGACTCAGATTAGCACCGTGCAGATGAAGGCAGCAGTGCAGGTACAGTGCTGTATAATCGACTCAGATTAGCACAGTGCAGATGAAGGCAGCAGTGCCGGTACAGTGCTGTATAATCGACTCAGATTAGCACAGTGCAGATGAAGGCAGCAGTGCAGGTGCTGTATAAGAGGGGAGGTCTTGCCGCTCTGATGCTGTTGAGGCCGACAGGTTAGGAGGTTGATTTCCAGGCTCTGGCAAGGTGTGAGTCTGGGTGTGTGTCTGGGTGAGCCCCCTGGAGCCTCACGAGACTGGGTGTGTGTCTGGGTGTTCCCTGGAGCCTCACGAGACTGGGTGTGTGTCTGGGTGAGCCCCCTGGAGCCTCACGAGACTGGGTGTGTGTCTGGGTGTGCCCCCTGGAGCCTCACGAGACTGGGTGTGTGTCTGGGTGAGCCCCCTGGAGCCTCACGAGTCTGGGTGTGTGTCTGGGTGAGCCCCCTGGAGCCTCACTAGACTGGCTGTGTGTCTGGGTGAGCCCCCTGTAGCCTCACGAGACTGGGTGTGTCTCTGGGTGAGCCCCCTGGAGCCTCACGAGACTGGGTGTGTGTCTGGGTGTTCCCTGGAGCCTCACGAGACTGGGTGTGTGTCTGGGTGAGCCCCCTGGAGCCTCACGAGACTGGGTGTGTGTCTGGGTGAGCCCCCTGGAGCCTCACAAGACTGGGTGTGTGTCTGGGTGTTCCCCCTGGAGCCTCACGAGACTGGGTGTGTGTCTGGGTGAGCCCCCTGGAGCCTCACGAGACTGGGTGTGTGTCTGGGTGAGCCCCCTGGAGCCTCACGAGACGACTGGGTGTGTGTCTGGGTGTTCCCTGGAGCCTCACGAGACTGGGTGTGTGTCTGGGTGTTCCCCCTGGAGCCTCACGAGACTGGGTGTGTGTCTGGGTGTTCCCTGGAGCCTCACGAGACTGGGTGTGTGTCTGGGTTTTCCCTGGAGCCTCACGAGACTGGGTGTGTGTCTGGGTGTGCCCCCTGGAGCCTCACGAGACTGGGTGTGTGTCTGGGTGAGCCCCCTGGAGCCTCACGAGACTGGGTGTGAGTCTGGGTGAGCCCCCTGGAGCCTCACACCTCTCCCGTTTGTTCCCATTAAAAGGATGGCGTACCTCTACCAGGCTCAAGTGTGGATGCGCACGGAGCACCTGAGCTCACGGGTGTACAGGTAACGCAGAGCCAGCGACCCAGCTATCCAGCGATCCATGTGCTTCTTTTAAAAATGCTTTTTTAGTTGCAGCACTAGAGTCCACAGTGTTGGGGCAAAAATGCGCTTTGATCCCCTTCCCAGTGAGCGTGTTTGTGTGCGTGGTCAACAATTCCGCGGTCAAGCAAACAGTGGACAAGACCATGAGGTCTAGCTACCAGTTTAACGGGTACAGAGTGGAGTATGAGCAGTGGAATTAGATGACCTATTATTGTAAAGAGAAATAAACTGAAAATGGCAGAGCACAGTTACTGTTTATACCTGCTTTAATTAGCATGCCATTATATTTACATTTCATTACATTGCCATCATTTGAGCTAATCTCACCATGTCCATTGTGCAGCGTACTGTATACAGATTAATGGTGTCTAATTAAGTTTCTGAAGAATTGCAAAAAAAATGAAAAGAGCACATAGATACACATGGGACTGCAGTAACTGATTTACCCATCCAGAGGTGCTATGCTCTATGTAAAAAAAGAAAAAAAAAGGATTGCCTAACCATAAATAGTGTATCATTGTTGCAGCGGCTTGTGTTTTTTTTATATTTGGTTCTAGACTTCACTGTCATTTCCAGCTCCGAGCTCCCTGAGTCCACCCTGCTCCAGCTTGACCCGGGATTGTGTGTTTTGCCTGGCTGCCCTAGCGTGATACCCCTACTAATGCAGTCATGATTTCAATGATAAAAACAATGTGTGTTGAAATCACTTGGCGGGGGAGAAGTAATCCTAGTCTGTGCTTACCAACCAACACAGGACTCTTACACCCACACGGACGTTTGCATTCTACAGAGAAAAAAGTACCTTTGCTTATAACTTTAAAAAAAAAAGTGTGGGTTGTTGATTGATTGTATGTTTCAGCTCTTTGTGGGCGTGTGATTTACAGCAGGTTGTTTCTGTGCTGCTGCAGAATGATCGACGGGGGGTGTGGGAGTCCTGGTTGCATCACGGAGGGATCCTTCGTAGCGGGAGATTTAGGACCTTGGCAGGAAGGTCTGCTTGGTTTGGTGTGCAGCATCTGGGGGGCTCCTGAGAAACCAGGGCAGCCAGTCTAGCCTCCCAAGTGTCCAGAGAAGCAAAGACCAGCTAGAACCACAACTCAATCATTTATTGCCATGTGATAATACAGTAATTGATAAAAAAAAATTCAGTTCAATAAATAATTTAGGCTAAACAAGTTAATATACTGATAATTGGTTATTGTTCCAACCCTAGACTGAGGTACAAGGATGGGGGGTAACTGTCTCCTTGCAATGGCAGATCTCAGTACAGCCTAATTTCACAGCTAAAGCTGTTGGATTGGGAGGCTAGCAGGGCGAGTGTGGGAGCCCCCTAGGATGCTGCTGCTGGGTGTCTGCTTTGCGTTAGCGTGTGGATTTGTGTGGGGGTCTCCTATTCATTGTGTTTTAACTCTCCCTAGCTGGAAGATGGGCGAGTGGTCCGCGTGCTCAGCTACTTGTGATGGAGGCATACAGACCCGCAGCGTGTTCTGCCTGACCCACGACGGCGCCGGCTCCCGCGTTGCGGAGGAATCGCAGTGTGCAGCCTTCTCTGCCAGGCCACACTCCCAGCAGGCCTGCAGCCTGCGCCAGTGTGCCACCTGGAGCGCCAGGGGCTGGTCAGAGGTGAGAGCCGCACTGCTTCACAACCCTGCGCCCTCGCGTTTTTTTTTTTTTTTTGTTTTTTTTTAGCAGCTTCAAAAAAAGATTCCATTTTAAAATCCCTACTGTTATGAAATTGTATATTATTGGTCCAATTCCCCTTCTCCAGCTGTAGCTTCTTCATTATTTGCAGAATATTATTGTTCATTTACTAACCTCTGAAACCTGGCTTATACCCTTGACAGCAAATCCAGTTGACACTAGTTTAATAAGCACAATGTGTCCTGGGGCAGTGGTTTAGGTATGCCATCTAAATGGCTGGAATATTTTTTAGCACTAAGCATTAGTGGGAACTTTGTTTTGTGCATATTGGGAACAAACATTGAGAAATACCGATTTGATTTGCTCAGTACAGCCTTGATGATATATTAATTCATCAAACTGGTCAAACTGTAGCAGTTGGGTGGAATGTAATAATTTAGTCCCAAAAAATGTTAGTCCACATTAGGCTTTTTCAAAACTGAGAAGTTACTTCAAGTTAAAGTAAGCCAATTTAAACAGTGAGGTTTATTTTAAATATCTGAAGCACAGTGAATGTGAATGCTGCCCCCCTTCCACTGGTGACCCCCCACCTCAAGTCTATGCTGTGAGCATCACTACATTCAGTTTAAGCAGTGGTGCAGGAGGTCTGTGTTGGAGTGGGTTTGTGAGGGGGAGGGAGGCAGGATTAGATCTGCTGCAGTGAAGCAGCTTTAAGCCCCCTTGTGCACCAGGGAGGCTCCCTGGCCTGACTGTCTGCCTGTCTGTCTGTCTGTCCTGGTCCAGTGCTCGGAGACCTGTGGCGAGGGGGAGCAGACTCGCTCTGTAGTGTGTCTCTCCGGGGCTGGCATTCACCTCCAGGACTACGCCTGCCAGGCCCTGCCCAAACCCGCCAGCACGCAGCCCTGCGAGAGAGCCCCCTGCCCACGTGAGATCAGCTGGCACATCGGGGACTGGGGCCTGGTAAGAAATAAAAACGCTCATGTCTTTCTGTACATCAAGAAACCTTATTGTTCTACTTTCTGTGATATGGATCACATAGTGGTGTTTCAGCCAGTTTAAATTGATGTGGTTTAATAATTAGAGTTGTGCAGCTCCCAGTGGTAATTACAACAGTCTACCACCGGGTGACACTAGAGCAGAAGTTGCTCTGCCACACTATAGAAGGAATATGTTTGCATTTGATTATGAAAAATAACTTTGGTCTTGACCTCTTTTATGGTCTCTCTCTCTCTCTCTATCCCTCCCCTCTCTCTCTCTCTCTCTCTCTCTCTCTCTCTGTCTCTGTCTGTTTTTATTTTTGGAAATGGTTATAGGAAGAAAACAAAAAGAATTGATCAAATTGTGAGTTTCCTAGTGGGGCAGGCTAAGCTGGCTATTTATAAGAGTAGGAAGAACAGAGTGGAGAGGGAGGGGAGTGAGGATGTGCTGAGCATTTTTAAGATACTGGTGAAATACAGACAAAGTAGATTATGAGTTTTATAAAGTGATGAAAGATCTTGGAAAATTTGAGGATTTGTGTTGTGTAAATGAGGTGCTGTGTGAATTAGATGGAGTAAACTTACAAATTAACTTTTATCATAACGGATGGAAAAGAGGATTTGTGTTTTCTTTTTTGTATGGTGGTGGGGGGAAAATAATAATTGTGGTCGGTTTTTGTCATTGAAAAAAAGTGTATTAATGTATTAATAATTGAAAAGTAAAGGAAATTGAAAAGTCAAAAGTCTCTCTGTCTCTCTCTCTCTCTCTCTCTCTCTCTGTCTCTCTGTCTGTCTCTCTCTCTGTCTCTCTGTCTGTCTCTCTCTCTCTCTCTCTCTCTCTCTCTCTCTTCCTCTTTCTCTTCCCCCCGTAGTGCTCGAAGAGCTGTGACTCAGGCCTCGAGAGCGCAGGTGATCTGTGCTGACCGCGATCGAACTTCTACAACCTGAATCAGTGCGTGGTGAGGGACCGCCCTCCACTGTGGAGAAGTGCAACACCCAGCCCTGCTCCCTCCCTCAGGGTGAGTGTCCCCCTGCCCTATTAGTTTATGATTCCCAGCTCCAAGTCACAAAAAGTCCCGACTCAGTGAAAGTAGTGAGGGAAATACTTTCACTTCTAGTTTGATTCTTAAGCAAAGCATATTTTGTGGACAGCTATTCCACCATTGTGACGGACTGGGTAACCTTGCTGTGTGTCATTGTTCCTGTCTTTGTAAGGTAAATTAATTTAAAAAATATATTTAAATATCCAACCATGCATACATACATTATGTGGAAAAAAGCTTCCCTGAAAATGACATGTTGATCTGTACAAAAGCCCTGCTGTGATCACCCCTCCCTGGTGCTCTGTGTCTAACCCTGCTGTGATCACCCCTCCCTGGTGCTCTGTGTCTAACCCTGCTGTGATCACCCCTCCCTGGTGCGCTGTGTCTAACCCTGCTGTGATCACCCCTCCCTCCCTGGTGCTCTGTGTCTAACCCTGCTGTGATCACCCCTCCCTGGTGCTCTGTGTCTAACCCTGCTGTCATCACTCCTCCCTGGTGCGCTGTGTCTAACCCTGCTGTGATCACCCCTCCCTGGTGTGCTGTGTCTAACTCTGCTGTGATCACCCCTCCCTGGTGCTCTGTGTCTAACCCTGCTGTGATCACTCCTCCCTGGTGCGCTGTGTCTAACCCTGCTGTGATCACCCCTCCCTGGTGTGCTGTGTCTAACTCTGCTGTGATCACCCCTCCCTGGTATGCTGTGTCTAACTCTGCTGTGATCACTCCTCCCTGGTGCGCTGTGTCTAACCCTGCTGTGATCACCCCTCCCTGGTGTGCTGTGTCTAACCCTGCTGTGATCACCCCTCCCTGGTGTGCTGTGTCTAACTCTGCTGTGATCACCCCTCCCTGGTGCGCTGTGTGTAACTCTGCTGTGATCACCCCTCCATGGTGCTCTGTGTGTAACCCTGCTGTCATCACTCCTCCCTGGTGCGCTGTGTCTAACCCTGCTGTGATCACCCCTCCCTGGTGCGCTGTGTCTAACCCTGCTGTGATCACCCCTCCCTGGTGTGCTGTGTCTAACTCTGCTGTGATCACCCCTCCCTGGTGCGCCGTGTGTAACTCTGCTGTGATCACCCCTCCATGGTGCTCTGTGTCTAACCCTGCTGTGATCACCCCTCCCTGGTGCTCTGTGTCTAACCCTGCTGTCATCACTCCTCCCTGGTGCACTGTGTCTAACCCTGCTGTGATCACCCCTCCCTGGTGCTCTGTGTCTAACCCTGCTGTGATCACCCTTCCCTGGTGCGCTGTGTGTAACCCTGCTGTGATCACCCCTCCCTGGTGCGCTGTGTGTAACTCTGCTGTGATCACCCCTCCCTGGTGCGCTGTGTGTAACTCTGCTGTGATCAGCCCTCCATGGTGCTCTGTGTGTAACCCTGCTGTGATCACCCTGCTGTGATAAAAGTGGATGAAAATACGTGAAGAATGTTCTCTCAGTGTAAAACCCACCATGGAACTGTGAATGATTCAGCTTGGAAAGACATGTACATGAACTGTAATTGATTGATTATATGATAATCACAATTACAAACAGAATTACGCAGGTGTGCCAAGGTTCAACTGGAGTGACAATGACATTGTAACTGCAATCAATTACAAATGAACCATTCCATTGTAACTGCAATCCATTACAAATGAACCATTCTATTGTAAAAGCAATCCATTCCATTGTAACTGCAATCTATTACAAATGAACCATTCCATTGTAAAAGCAATCCATTCCATTGTAACTGCAATCCATTACAAATGAACCATTCCATTGTAAAAGCAATCCATTCCATTGTAACTGCAATCCATTACAAATGAACCATTCCATTGTAACTGGCTCCAGCTCTGATCTCCTGTATTCTGTCTTTAGAGGTGCCGAGCATGCCTGACCCCAGGGGCTACGATGACACCCGGCGGGGCACCCTGGTCCCCTACATCCCTAACGGACCCTCCACAGGTGAGGAGAGCTCGCCCAGGCCTAACCCACGCGCTGGCGGATGGGGTCTGGATGAATGATATTAACAGTGGCAGATCTTGATGTTCCACCAAAAATGTAAAAAACGGATTTTCACAGATACTGTTTCTCTCTGTCTTTTTTTTCAATTGTAAGTAAAGTTAATATGTTGGGTTCGCATAGCGCTAAAGACAGGCTGTATTTAGGTTGTTAAAATAGACCCCATGGGGTCCTGGATCAAGCGTTTGCGGCGGCATTAAGGCCATAGTGCTGAGTTTACGCTAGCCTTAAAATTGCACCGTATGTATCATGACACTTTTGTTAAGGACGTGTTAGCAGCTCCAAAATGCGCTCCACCGCTCATAGCCATGCATTTTAGGCTTGTCAAGTCTTATTTATATGCAAGTGCAAATTGTAGGTGGGGCTCATTTGTAAATTAAGTCTGTGATATTAAAATGAGATTTATGAAGCTGCAGAACAGCTGCACCGGCTCTAAAAGGGTTCACAAATAAGTCAGATTTCAAATTGGTCTTATTTGAGCTCAAAGAAGAAGTCAGAAAGCAGCTGATAGTAAAGAGCATTATGGCAGCAGTCATAACGTATTTCTTACGACGGAGAGTGCAGGCTCCTAACCTTCCTGAACAACCCAGAAACAGAGCGCTGCTTTACACTCCGCCAATTTAGCGCCAAGGTCAGTCGATCTTGATACATGTCCCCCCATCTGCTGTACTGAAAAATACCATATATGAGCAGTACAGCACGCTGGACACTGGTATTGAGTTGATAATGTTCTTCACTCTTCTACACTGTACTGTATGAGGAGTTACAACGGTCTTCTGAAGGAACCCAGGTACTTGGGACCCACTGCTGTAGTTCAAAATTATCACCAAAGAAAGTTTAAACAGTAGTAAGTTAGAACATACGTATATTATAGTCCCTACTTTAAAATATCATACCTGAGGCACTTCTCTAAATTCCATTCAACCGTAAAGTCAGTTCAAAGTGGTGCTCATAAATCACACTTAACCATATACCACAGCCATTTAACAGAATTCTGTTCAGCAGGATTCCCCTCTTTGTAATAAAAATGACACTGGACTGAGTAAAGGCTGCTCATGAATAGTATAGCCAGATTTTTAAGTGGTATATTATTAATAGAGCCGTGTATAATAGAGGTGTAGGACTGCGAGCAAGGGTTATATGGACATAGCTTTGGAGAGTCCCTCATACACAGATACACAGAAATCTCCTTTTTGTTAGAAATGTTTTTACACATGGGCTTGTAATGTAAGAGCCTCCTTGAATATGTCCAGACAGGTTTAAACATACACCAGCACTGCACCTTTTAATGTGCTCTCCTCTTCAACATGTGAGGGCCAGAGCCACTTTAAATAGCTGCTCTCTCCCAGTGTGTTGCTCTTCTCTCCTGGGTGGTATAATTAAGAGAGGGGGGAGACAAACACAAGACTTCTTTAAAGTGTGCACCGTATCAGCTAGTGTGTCAGCTGGTTTAATTAGACATTGAAACGCACCAACTGAGATCAAATCAAAAATAAGGTTTTAAAAGCCTAAAGGCAAGACCAAACGTAGACACTTGAACATGTTGACAGACCTAATGTAATGTAGGCTTCTTTGAGTTTGATTGACTTTGTTGAGAAGTGTGTGTTCTTTAATACAGACCAAATGGAATGCAGGCTTGTTTGAGTTTGATTGACTTTGTTGAGAAGTGTGTGTTCTTTAATACAGACCTAATGGAATGTAGGCTTCTTTGAGTTTGATTGACTTTGTTGAGAAGTGTGTGTTCTTTAATACAGACCTAATGGATGCAGGCTTGTTTGGGTTTGAATAGGATAGAAGCATTTCTAGGAATGGCCCAGAGCTGTACCTGCTAAGCACACACCAGGTTACTGTACAGTATATGCTGTTGATTAAACACAACGCTATGCTTGCTGTAGCTTTAAAATATTAGTAAAAGCAAGGTAATTAACCTGTTCCATGATAATACAAAAAAAAAAATACAAAAAGTTTTCTTAGAAATCTCTACTGTTGTCCCTGCATTTGTCAGCATTACTCAGCCAATCATTACAAAAACAATTGCAATTGCATTTCCTAACCTTTAGAACGTAGGTACAAATAATGGACCCCTCTTTCAAAAATGATTATAATAAGCAAGACATCCAGTGAGTGCAGTGGCACCTGTGAGGCATCCAATCGTAGGGTTGGTAAAACGGGTCCGATGCTCTGAGTGCTCAATTAGAGCGTGTGTCACACTTAGTGATGCACCACCCTTACTGTGGTACAGGAGTGCTGACTGTGAGAGCTGCCTCAGTTTACAGGAACACGGAGCGCAGGGAGTCTGAAGCACCGCCCCCTCCGGTGAATCGGGAGGAAGGATCTAACCCCCCACAGTACCACTGGGAGTCCCATGGCCGGGTCTGCACCCTGTCCCAGTACGGCTGCTGTCCCGATGGGTACACCCGAGCCAGAGGCCCCCAGGGCTGGGGCTGCCCAGGATCCAGCTGTGCCCAGTCCAGGTAACATCTCCACACCATCCCATTCTGCACCATCTCAACATCCAGAACTATTAAACATTCAGTAGTGTTAAATCAAGAGACTCAGTGTAAACAGTGGAGAATACATATAACACATTTTTTTAGAAGGTAAAGAAAAGAAAAAATGAAATAATAGGGAAAATGTATTTGGGGACACACGTCTATACTTTTTGACATGCTATACGTTGTACAATAGGTGACATGCTCTGTCAGAGAGCTGAAACCTGTAATGATTTTATACATTCAGTGCTAGCTCTTTATTTCAATAATTTAAGAATACTGTATCATGTTTAGGGGGATTTGACAGTAAATAATGCCAGCACTGGACTGCTGTTGTATAAGGATCCTTTAGTAATTTACTGTCAGATCGTGGAATAACGAGGGCGCACACTGTGCTGTTTATCATGTGTTATACAGTGGGTGGCTCCTTCACAGTTAGCTCATCTTCACAGTAAATTGCACATACATCACTAATTCACTGTTCAATATTCCATCATGTGTAAGTGAGCAGAATGATGAGTGAGCACTGTACACCAATGGATTGTTCTTTGAGTGTGTATGTGAGTGAGTGAGTGTGCTTGTGTGGGTTTCTCTACAGGTATGGCTGCTGTCCTGATGGGATTACTGCAGCACTGGGCCCTGACAATGCTGGCTGTCAGAGATACTACAGTGACAGGGAGAGCAGGCCATCTGCCAACCCCAACCCAAGCACGGACAACACAGTAAGTGACAGCCAATCCGGGGGGGGTGGGGGGATCGTTTGTCCTTTTTGTATTTCATACAACAGTTGCAGTAGGCCTATACAGTATACAGTGCAGTAGTAAAATCAAATGAATATCTAGCACACTTTTTACTTTAGCCTGTAGGCTAACGGTAACACAAAATAAATCATGCTGCATTGTACACATTAGCGGAAATAATAAAACGTTATTTTAAATTGAAACAATGATTTTAGCACACTTTCTTTATTACAGCAGCCTACTTAGTACACAATTAACACAAAACAGATCATGGGCCCGCACTGACACGTTATGACACTATACAGTACCTTACATGTACGGCACACATTTTACAGAAATAAATCATTTTTAAATTCAAATAGAACATTTTACAGTGTACGCGTGGCTGCAGGTCTAATCTACCTGCTACTTTGGTTCTCTGCTGGTATGAGTTAGACTTTCGTTGCGTTTGCAGTTCAGAATGGTAATACCTGTAGTGCACATCTTGGGTTTCGAACCACTGGAGTCCATATTTGTGAAAGCTTGTCGATCAATGGATCGCAGTTCATTTACACTCTGTAGAGTAGGAGTTTATATGCCCTGTTTTAATCATGTTCTTCATTGTTAGTGATTTAGGAGCTACTTGTATCTGTTCTCCTGTTTATTTTTGTCCTGTCTCTGGTGTCAGTAGAACAGTCTCTTTGGAGCATGCTATTCAGTGACCGAGCATCACACTTAATTGGTTATTATTGGGGGACGTATGTTGTGTCTGGCTTATCCGAATGTACAGTATAATGGTGTCTATGTTAGTGATGGGCTGCTGTATCAGCACCTGCATTGTGTTATTTATATGATGTACAGTATATTGTATCCATCGCCAGGGTTACATACAGTATCTACTAATACAATAGCAATTCTGAAAGAAAAAACCCTCCTGATCTGGTGAGAGAATTGAAAGGGCAATTTCAAATGTAAGCTGGCATGGGCAATTATATTTGGTGCACCGCTGTATTCTCTCAATAAAGTTCCATTGCAATGATCGTTTTCACATATCCATTTGACTTTGTGTTTACAAACCATTCGATCTGATATGACATACCCCATGGCTCATGATTTTCCCTTGCTGGTACATTGCTGTTGCTTTGTGGTTTGATTTTCCCTTGCTGGTACATTGCTGTTGCTTTGTGGTTTGATTTCCCCTCGCTAGTACATTGCTGTTGCTTTGTGGTTTGATTTTCCCTTGCTGGTACATTGCTGTTGCTTTGTGGTTTGATTTCCCCTCGCTAGTACATTGCTGTTGCTTTGTGGTTTGATTTTCCCTTGCTGGTACATTGCTGTTGCTTTGTGGTTTGATTTCCCCTCGCTAGTACATTGCTGTTGCTTTGTGGTTTGATTTTCCCTTACTGGTACATTGCTGTTGCTTTGTGGTTTGATTTCCCCTCGCTAGTACATTGCTGTTGCTTTGTGGTTTGATTTTCCCTTGCTGGTACATTGCTGTTGCTTTGTGGTTTGATTTCCCCTCGCTAGTACATTGCTGTTGCTTTGTGGTTTGATTTTCCCTTGCTGGTACATTGCTGTTGCTTTGTGGTTTGATTTTCCCTTGCTGGTACATTGCTGTTTTGTTGCTGGAGCTCTGGTCCTAACCCTGTATCTCTCTCCCCCTCAGGAGGTGCGTTCTGCAGCCCCAGTGAGCCCGGACGGAGCATGTCGCACTTCCGCCTACGGCTGCTGCTATGACGGGGTTATCCTGGCGACTGGGCCCAATGGAGAGGGCTGCCACAGCCGGCCACATTACCGTAAGTGAATCTACAGACACAGAGGAGGCACAGACAAAGAGGAGGCACAGACACAGAGGAGGCACAGACGCAGAGGAGGCACAGACGCAGACAAGAGGATTGCCAGCCTATGCTTATTGTACCAGAATCCAGGCTAATCCTTTGTAATTTTAGCTTCTTTCAAGTGTTTCACTTGAATTTGTTCTGTGGTACTTCTTGATTATTGCTCTGATTGTGGATTTTGGTATTTCATATTTCTTTGATGCTGTTCTGTAGCCATTTCCTTTGTTGTAGTTTGCTGAGTGCTTTTCTCAAACGAGAATCCAACTCCTTTGTCTTGACCATCATCTGCTGTGCTGCCAAAATGTTCTTCAACAGATGTTGGAAATAATGACCTCTGGCTATTGACTTTATAATGCAGCTTAGTTACTGTGTAATGGTTTTCAATGAATATATATTTTTAATTAGTTCTATAAAGTTTTTACAGACTTTTAATGTAAAGGTGCCAATACCTTTGTCATGAACATATATTTGAAATTGCTTAAGTGTTTTTTACATAAATATTGTTTGTTAAACTACCAGAAATTGTGTATTTTGGTATTTCTCATCTTAGTTAGTGGCTAATGTTCACTAAATGCTTGTATTTAACATGTGTTCTTGAATGGTCTTACATTAAGTGGAGGGTGCCAATACTTTTGTCTGTGGCTGTACAGGAGCAGGAATATCACAAAGGCAACTACAGTGGCATTTAGAAAGGATGGGAAAGGAACATATTGTACACTGTTCTGGAATATGAGGTGCAGTAATACTAAAATAAACGGTCACATTCATTGGACGCAGATGTTTTTAGAGTTCTGGACGCATTTCAGAATAAGAACATGTTAACCCAGCGGCACTATTGCACCTATTCCCTCAGCTTCCCTTACCCCTTTCTATAGAACCACTGCCCTTCAACACCAAACCGCAAAACTGGTCACATGAACAATTTCAGTTAGCCAATGTGTCCACAAAATCAATCAACACTGGTTTATCAGACAACTCATTTTAGTGTTACCAAGGTGAACTTTTCTCCAATAACTATTAAACACTCAATAGTGCTAAATTTAGAGAAAAAAAGTATTTCTCAGTGCCTTTTAGTAGTATTTAAATTAGTATTTGTAAGGCGAGCATTTGTAATGACATCTAACTGTATTCTGATCACGCCTCATTTAAACCCTTTAAGAAACGTGCCGGTGTGCTGCACGCAATGTGAAGCTGACAGGTGCGTAACTCTTTGTTTCTGTTGCAGCTCACCCCGTGGCATGTCTGCTCCCCTACGCTACCGGCCCCTGCTCGGAATGGGCTGGCCGCTGGTACTTTGTCCCGTCCAGCGGGGCATGTTCCCAGTTCTGGTATGGGGGCTGCCACGGCAACCGCAACAGCTTCCTGTCGGAGCAGGAGTGCCTGAGTGAGTGCAAGGGGCAGGCCGGCGTGCAGCCTGTGAGCAGGGGGGGCCAGGACGTCCAGGCACAGACCCTCCAGCTGGAGAAGGAAGACCCCAGGGGAGACAGGAGACCACACAGCCCGGGGAAAGAGATCTTGAGGGGGGACAACTGGAGGAAGCCCCTGACAGAGACCCACTCCAGCACAGGCAGCCAGTCACAGTTCCAGTCTGTGCAAAAAGTGTTCACCATCCATCATGAGACGGGCCCTCGCCTGACCATTGAGAAGAGACCAAGTGGCCGCACACCACCCTCGCCCGCTGGGGAAATAAGTTCTCATGGAGGGAAGGCTTCCAGCAGCAGGAAGCCATTCCACAGCGGCCAGGCCCAGCGGGTGGAAGTGAGTGAGCAGGGGGGTTACGACCGGCACGCACAGGCGAGGGCGTACTTTCTGAAGGGGCAACACCGGAGCATACACGGAGGAGGGCCAACGCTGCACACCACCTACCCTGGGAAACGGGACCAGGGGCCAGGGAAATTCATCAACTCGAGGTGGACCTCACAGGGTCAGGGCGGGGCCAAGAATCATGAGCTTCCAGACAGGGGCTATCCGGCCGACACGGGGAGCCCCCAGCTCCCCCCTGAAGCAGCAAAGACCCCCAAGCCAGCGCCAGCCAACAAGGAAGAGGGCGGAGAGGGCGGAAACTCTGCTGGACGGGACTCTCCAGGACCAGCCTTCCAGTCCCCAGACAGATTGGTCTCTGAGCAGAGCTCCAGACTGGCAACGCAGTCCAGCCAGCACAGCTCCCAAAGGTGAGGGCAGGTTCGATAAGATCATATAGGGAAACACTCAACAATGCAACAGCAACACCACACGGGTGAATAGACTGCAGTGACTCCTCGAAGAAAATGCCCTTGTAACTTGAGGCAAAACCACTCACACTGTTGATGTTTTCTTTACAATTCAGTTGTTATGCTTTTTTGAGTAAATGTGTAAGATGACAGCCAAGACAGTGTGATTTAATAGAGCATGTGTGTAAGAATAAAAGCCCCATGTAACCTGAACTGAAAAAAAGCACTGCTGCTTTTTTTGGTCACTGTATTTCAAATACAATCCTGTCCTAATATGCTTAGGGTACTATTTAAACAAATGGAAATGTGCTTTGACTTCATAGAGCCAGCTTTATATATGTACATGTATTTATGAGAAGACTCATACCACATTGGTCTTACAGCAAACCGTCCTGTTTAGGTAGGGCTGTAAGGAGGGTTATAAATTAGACAAACCCTTCCAATGAGCAATCTTCTTGTTCTACTACGCTGTGAATACAAACAGCCCTTTTCTCCTGGACATGCTGTGTTTGGGAGTTGGATGACTGAACTGAAGCCATCTCTCCCTTTCCTTCCCTCCCTCTCAGGTTGAGTATTGATAAGTCAGGACCCTCAACAGTGGAAGGACGGCCCGGACAGACAGTGAGACTGCCCTGCAAGGTGCCCCCTCTCCGGCGTCACAGTGGAGTGGAGGAGAGACGGCGCCCCTGAGCTCCCCCAGGTAAGGAGTCCAGCTCACCGGTAATACTGTAGGGTTACAGGACAGTGAACATCTGTGTACGTGGGTAATATCGGCACGAGCAGGAGTGAACACTTTCATATTTAACTACTGTGTTTAGCTGCTGAATGGGAGGAAAACAGGACTGCAGATTTTGCTTGTTGTCCACCTGTTTTCTTATAGAGTAATTGTAGCCCTGCCCCCATTGCATGCTATCTCCATGGTAACAACATGCCAAGGGCCCGTTTCACAAAAGTCCTACGATTGCGATGAGGTTGCGTGGACGCAGAGGTCGGCGCTGCGTGTGTTTCATAAAGCTCTCCTCAAGTGCCGTCGCTTGTGCTCACTCTTTTGCGATCTGCAATAAGTGAAATCACAAACTCGGTAAAACATTTTAAGGCACAATGACCGATTCGGTACATACACAATGGCACAAAGAAAAAAAGTGTTATAAGATACAGAGACAAATTCATATTGTCATCAGAATGTATTACCTGAGAAATCTGTTCAATAAACTGTACAGTTCCACAGCAAGCTGGTAGTACGCCATGGTATGTCCTAAAACAGGATCTGCGATGAAAATTGCTACTTGCGGCTGCTGTCTGGCTCTCGCAGGTTTCTGGTGAAAATCTGCGATGTCGCAGCCCTGCGAAAGTTTTATGAAACCCAATTTTTTATTTGCGAGGTGCTTGTGATTGCGAATCATCGCAAGTTGCTTTTGTGAAACGGGCCCCAGTACCGGATATGAAAGGATGCCTTCAAGGCATGGCACAGCATGGGATTTAAACCATGTCCTGGGGACAGTGTCACGCTGAGTGAAGGGTGCGGGCGACATGCCACTACGGTGTCAGTGTCAGGGAAATGAGCTATCTGTGATGTGTTGTGTTGTGGAATACAGAAGGCGAAATGTGTGCTCTGATTGGCTTAACGATCCTGAGCAGTCTAGAATATAATTTGATCAGAGGCCAGCTGGATAAGTGAGAGCCTTCACACCCCACTGGGAGATGTATTAGACCAGGCTGATGTTGACTTGAAATAACTGAGCTCCACTCCAGAATTACATTAACATTAACTCGACTCTCCCCATAGCTGGGTGGCTGTGTAAATGTTCTTGTCATCCACTGTCAGGCGGCACTAAGATTATCCCAGTTAAAGTCTCTCTCATCAGGGATACAACCAGTGAAGAAAACATCAGTGGCTTGGTGTTGCATTTGCACTCTCAAAAAAATGTGATTAATGTCCCTTTGGCCCTTTTTGAGTTTACCAGTTTTTAGGCCTGTTTTATTTGTTTATATTTTTGTTGGCTTTAAGGCTGGTATGGGGTAATGAAACTCGTGAGATTTCTCCAGGGCTGACCCCCTGGAGTGCCCCCTTGTGGTCCGGCTGACTCACTGCTGCTGTATGGTCTCTGCACTGGCAGGCACTCGCAGCAGCCTGATGGCTCGATGCTGATTGGTCCACTGAGCGCCCGGGACTCCGGCTGGTTAATGTGTGTGGCTTCAAACAGCAGGGAGCGAGACCACCGCTACATCCTCCTCACTGTGGCAGGTAACTCGTCTGCAGGAGCTTTCTTCAATAGGGCTACACATTCTGTCAGGCACTGAGACACACTTCCAAGAGACTGGGCTATTGATTTATTTATTGATGTATAGGGTGTGTGTCTATTTCAACAGGGTACAGCAAATGATTCCTGCTTTTAATCCTAAAGGTTGGTTTTGGCTGGGCCCTGTAGCCAGACCAATGAAGACTTTTTCCAGATCATTACTGCTTGGCTTATGGCTGGTTATGGTGACAGTTTCTTATTGTTTGATCTAGTAACCTATTAACAGCAACGAGAGAGTAGACGTCACAGGACCTGGCTGCTGTGTAAGGAAGTGTGTTTGTGATTTCAGAGGATGCTCGCTCCCCCGTGCCGCCCCAGGAGGACCATTCCATTCAGCAGGGGGGTGGGGACTTTGTCTCAGGGCATCCCATCGAAACGGGACCCCAGAGCAACCCATCCCAGACCCTGCACCCTGTACCACGGCCTGCGCACCACAGCACACACAGGTACAATCTGTATGCTGCCCTGTTACTAAAGCATTCACATTGCTGGGGGTTCAGAGAGTTTAACATCATGTAGTGAGTGTACCGTGCAGGCCAATTTATTTTATATTCAGTATTTCTTCAGTCTTTTCCATACACAATTAAAGTGTGTTCAATACATGAACGAAACTAACAACCTGAATGTGCACTGGGTGTTGACACACTACAGAGCAATGCTTAAAGAAATGTTGTGGAGCTCCAGCTGGCAATGTGTCTGTATTAGATTTGCTTGTGGCACTCCAGCTGGCAATGTGCCTGTATTAGATTTGCTTGTGGAACTCCAGCTGGCAATGTGTCTGTATTAGATTTGCTTGTGGAACTCCAGCTGGCAATGTGTCTGTATTAGATTTGCTTGTGGAACTCCAGCTGGCAATGTGTCTGTATTAGATTTGCTTGCGGAACTCCAGCTGGCAATGTGTCTGTATTAGATTTGCTTGTCAAACTCCAGCTGGCAATGTGTCTGATTTAGATTTGCTTGTGGAACTCCAGCTGGCAATGTGTCTGTATTAGATTTGCTTGTGGAACTCCAGCTGGCAATGTGTCTGTATTAGATTTGCTTGTGGAACTCCAGCTGGCAATGTGTCTGTATTAGATTTGCTTGTCAAACTCCAGCTGGCAGTGTGTCTGTATTAGATTTGCTTGCGGAACTCCAGCTGGCAATGTGTCTGTATTAGATTTGCTTGTGGAACTCCAGCTGGCAATGTGTCTGTATTAGATTTGCTTGTCGAACTCCAGCTGGCAATGTGTCTGTATTAGATTTGCTTTACTTTCTGTAGTTCTGATGGGTTTTACAGTGTTGCAAATGGAAATGCAGCCTTCTGCTTGGCTAGTGTGAGTAATAGCATGTTAATAAGAACCCATCATGGAGAGTGCCTCTCTGCTTTGTACAAGCATACAGACTGCTGCAAGACAGGAGCAGCATGTCTCAGTGACACTTATAACAGGCCAATCCAGTCTCTCATACAACTCTGTTCTCATGTATTTATTCAATTCCGCAGCCCTGGATGTTATAAAGTTATTCAATACCCTGGAAATCCTGGGTTTAAATGCCTGCTCTCTCTCTCTCAATAGCACTAACATGTTCAGTTCAGTTACACCTTGCACAATAGCAAATCAAAACCCTGCTCTACTGCACACATGCTGTGTATGAATCACATTAGTGTGGACTGGGCTTTAAACTGCGTCATGGTTGAAGCTAACAAAAGAATTCCAGGAGTCTTACCTTATGTAACTAGGGCTCAAGTGTTCTGTTTTGCAGCAAACCTCTTTCTCAAGGATTTAAGGAATGACTTTGTCATAGCTGTTTTATAATCGCAATATAGGGTGTGTCGTTGTGGGATATTGCCAAGTCTATTACATCATACAAATGGAGTGTGAAATGAAAAACAACTGACAAAAACAGGGTGTAAAGAGAACTGTGACATCACATAGCCCACGAGCCTCACCGTTGTATAACACTTTAGCACTGGGGACATGAAGCAGTGTGTTCACAGTGAAAGTGAATGACTGAACTGAAGCCTTCCCTCCCTCCCAGGTTGAGTATTGATAAGTCAGGACCCTCAATAGTAGAAGGACGGCCCGGACAGACAGTGAGACTGCCCTGCAAGGTGCCCCCTCTCCAGTCACAGTAGAGTGGAGGAGAGACGGCGCCCCTGAGCTCCCAGGTAAGGAGTCCAGAGGAAAGGCTGGAGCGGCTGCAGAGGGGTGAAGTACAGCTTGAGATGTGGGGGCCACTGCCTTTAGAATCCCATTCAGTGTATAGTGAATACATCATTCTGTTTTATAGTGAATACAGCATTCTGTTTGTAGTGACTACAGCATTCTGTTTTATAGTGAATACAGCATTCTGTTTGTAGTGACTACAGCATTCTGTTTTATACTGAATACAGCATTCTGTTTGTAGTGACTAAAGCATTCTGTTTATGGTGAATACAGCATTCTGTTTGTAGTGACTACAGCATTCTGTTTATGGTGAATACAGCATTCTGTTTGTGGTGAATACAGCATTCTGTTTTATAGTGAATACAGCATTCTGTTTTATAGTGAATACAGCATTCTGTTTGTAGTGAATACAGCATTCTGTTTGTAGTGAATACAGCATTCTGTTTGTGATGAATACAGCATTCTGTTTTATAGTGAATACAGCATTCTGTTTTATAGTGACTACAGCATTCTGTTTGTGGTGAATACAGCATTCTGTTTTATAGTGAATACAGCATTCTGTTTTATAGTGAATACAGCATTCTGTTTGTAGTGAATACAGCATTCTGTTTATGGTGAATACAGCATTCCGTTTGTGGTGAATACAGCATTCTGTTTTATAGTGAATACAGCATTCTGTTTGTAGTGACTACAGCATTCTGTTTGTAGTGACTACAGCATTCTGTTTATGGTGAATACAGCATTCTGTTTGTGGTGAATACAACATTCTGTTTTATAGTGACTACAGCATTCTGTTTTATAGTGAATACAGCATTCTGTTTGTGGTGAATACAGCATTCTGTTTGTGGTGAATACAGCATTCTCTTTTATAGTGAATACAGCATTCTGTTTTATAGTGACTACAGCATTCTGTTTTATAGTGAATACAGCATTCTGTTTGTAGTGAATACAGCATTCTGTTTATGGTGAATACAGCATTCTGTTTTATAGTGAATACAGCATTCTGTTTTATAGTGAATACAGCATTCTGTTTGTAGTGACTACAGCATTCTGTTTTATAGTGACTACAGCATTCTGTTTGTAGTTACTACAGCATTCTGTTTATGGTGAATACAGCATTCTGTTTGTGGTGAATACAACATTCTGTTTTATAGTGACTACAACATTCTGTTTATGGTGAATACAGCATTCTGTTTGTGGTGAATACAACATTCTGTTTTATAGTGACTACAACATTCTGTTTTATAGTGAATACAGCATTCTGTTTGTGGTGAATACAGCATTCTGTTTGTGGTGAATACAGCATTCTGTTTTATAGTGAATACAGCATTCTGTTTTATAGTGAATACAGCATTCTGTTTGTGGTGAATACAGCATTCTGTTTGTGGTGAATACAGCATTCTGTTTTATAGTGACTACAGCATTCTGTTTTATAGTGAATACAGAATTCTGTTTTATAGTGAATACAGCATTCTGTTTTATAGTGACTACAGCATTCTGTTTTATAGTGAATACAGCATTCTTTTTGTAGTGAATACAGCATTCTGTTTGTGGTGAATACAGCATTCTGTTTTATAGTGACTACAGCATTCTGTTTGTAGCGACTACAGCATTCTGTTTTATAGTGAATACAGCATTCTGTTTTATAATGAATACAGCATTCTGTTTGTGGTGAATACAGCATTCTGTTTTATAGTGAATACAGCTTTCTGTTTTATAGTGAATACAGCATTCTGTGTGTAGTGAATACAGCATTCTGTTTGTGGTGAATACAACATTCTGTTTTATAGTGAATACAGCATTCTGTTTTATAGTGACTACAGCATTCTGTTTTATAGTGACTACAGCATTCTGTTTTATAGTGAATACAGCATTCTGTTTGTGGTGAATACAGCATTCTGTTTTATAGTGAATACAGCATTCTGTTTTATAGTGATGTGACAGGATGACTGGGCGGTGACGTCACGGCAGAGCCAGGAAACACAGTACAGACAGAGACTTGGGGTTTTTGGTGAAGTTGAGCGCGTGATCGCGCTCAGCGTTTAATAATCAAACAGAAAAATAAACGGTTGTAACAAAAACACAGGACACGGCACTTTCGCCAAAATAAACAGACATAAACAAAACGAACTAACACTAAACACACACGAACAGACAAACACGGTGAGTAAGGACTTTAACTTTCCTTTACTTTACTTTCCTTTACTTTCTCCTTCTCCACACCCGTTCTCCACTCACAGAACACACAACCACGAGTGAGTGAAAACATACAGCTTTTATGCAGTTGTACCGAGACTCGATTGCTAGTCAATCATTCAATTGGAATCTCGGTACAACTGCACGTGAATTAATTAAAGTGCAATTCCCCGTGCTCACATATTATTACTTTTTACTTGCACGTGATGTGATTTGTGCCCTCCTCGTGCCTAAATACAAATCTACAATTTAAACACATGTGAAACACAGACCCGCTTATATCCCGTGTACCAATGCCTATACACCAACATTTACACACAACACGTAACACAAAATACACACGGGGGCACTTTGCCACATATACCCCCTTGTGCAAAGCACACATGGCCTCAATGGCCACCTCCCCCTCAGTCCCAAAGTCCCGAAGAGGGGAAGCAAGTTGTTTCTGGGGTGGCCATGGTGAAATGTCTGGCACCCCCAATTCTTCGTGGCTGGCAGCTCCCTCTTCCGGGCTTCAGCCACACTATCTCCTGCCGCAAAGTGCAGCTGGGGAGCTGGTCTCCTGACCTCCCCCTTCTTCATGGCCGGCAGTTCCCCTCCGTGGGGCTCCGACCACACAATCTCCGCAGCGAAACTGCTGCGGGGAAGCTGGTCTCCTGACCTCCCCCTTCTTCATGGCCGGCAGTTCCCCTCCGTGGGGCTCCGACCACACAATCTCCGCAGCGAAACTGCTGCGGGGAAGCTGGTCTCCTGACCTCCCCCTTCTTCATGGCCGCAGTTCCCCTCCGTGGGGCTCTGGCCACCGTGTTTCCTGCCACGGAAATGCGGCTGGGGAGCTGGTCTCCTGACCTCCCCCTTTCTTCATGGCCGACAGCTCCCCTTCATGGGGTTCTGGCCATAGTGTAGCGACCCCAGGCGAAGCAGGACCCTCGACTACCCCAGGCGAAGCAGGATCCCTGGCGACCCCAGGCGACGGCAGCGACCCTCGGGAGGCGACGGCAGCAGCAGCGGACCCTCGGGAGGCGGCGGCAGCAGCAGCGGACCCTCGGGAGGCGAACTCGGGAGGGGAGCCCCTGGCCATAGAGGCGGCAGCGGAGCTCCACTTCTCCCTCGTACCCTGTACCCTGTGTGGAGCAAAAGGCAGCCCCAGGCGATGCGGAGCGACAGGCAGCCCCAGGCGATGCGGAGCGGCTGGCAACCCCAGGCGATCGCGGAGCGGCTGGCAACCCCAGGCGTCGCGGAGCGGCTGGCAACCCCAGGCGATGCGGAGCGGCTGGCAACCCCAGGCGATGCGGAGCGGCTGGCAACCCCAGGCGATGCGAGCGGCTGGCAACCCCAGGCGATGCAAGGCAGGCATCCTTGGGCGGCGAGGCAGGCATCCTTGGGCGGCGAGGCAGGCATCCTTGGGCGGCGAGGCAGGCATCCTTGGGCGGCGAGGCAGGCATCCTTGGGCGGCGAGGCAGGCATCCTTGGGCGGCAGGGCAGGCATCCTTGGGCGGCGGGGCAGGCATCCTTGGGCGGCGGGGCAGGCATCCTTGGGCGAAGCGGGGCAGGCATCCTTGGGCGGCGGGGCAGGCATCCTTGGGCGGCGGGGCAGGCATCCTTGGGCGAGCGGGGCAGGGAGTCAGGACTAGCTGGGGTGCAGGTGTTGGCCCTCTTCTCGGCCTCTGCGGCGGGCGGTTCTTCCCGTGCTTCCCTCAGCAGCCTATGCAAGGGCTGCCGAGGACCGCCAGCATCTAGTCCGGGTCCTTCTGGTGAAGGGAGAGGCAGCTCCTGCTCCTCTCCTCGTGACGGTGGGGAAGTGATACCAGCAGGCATTCATCCTCTGCTGGTTGGGAAGTGTTACCAGCAGGCATTCATCCTCTGCTGGTGGGGAAGTGATACCAGCAGGCATTCATCCTCTGCTGGTGGGGAAAGTGATACCAGCAGGCATTCCTCCTCTGCTGGTTGGGGAAGTGTTACCAGCAGGCATTCATCCTCTGCTGGTGGGGAAAGTGATACCAGCAGGCATTCCTCCTCTGCTGGTTGGGGAAGTGTTACCAGCAGGCATTCCTCCTCTGCTGGTGGGGTTGGCGGAGGCAGAGGCAGCTCCTGCTGCTCTGCTCCTGCCAGTGAAGGTGGCGGAGGCAGAGGCAGCTCCTGCTGCTCTGCTCCTGCCAGTGGAGGTGGGAGCGGCGTGTAGTCTCCTGGCGGCGGAGGTGGGAGCGGCGTGTAGTCTACCCTTGTTTCAGGGGACTGGTGCGGCCCTCCCTCTCTTGCAGGGGACTGGTGCGGCTCCACCTCTGAAGGGGAGACCCAGCAGGCATTCACCCTCTGCTGGTGGACAGGGACCCAGCAGGCATTCACCCTCTGCTGGTGGACAGGGACCCAGCAGGCATTCACCCTCTGCTGGTGGACAGGGACCCAGCAGGCATTCACCCTCTGCTGGTGGACAGGGACCCAGCAGGCATTCACCCTCTGCTGGTGGACAGGGACCCAGCAGGCATTCACCCTCTGCTGGTGGACAGGGACCCAGCAGGCATTCACCCTCTGCTGGTGGACAGGGACCCAGCAGGCATTCACCCTCTGCTGGTGGACAGGGACCCAGCAGGCATTCACCCTCTGCTGGTGGACAGGGACCCAGCAGGCATTCACCCTCTGCTGGTGGAGGAGGCAGAGGCAGCTCCTGCTGCTCTGCTCCTGGCGGTGGAGGTGGCGGAGGCAGAGACAGCTCCTGCTGCTCTGCTCCTGCCGATGGAGGTGGCGACGGGACCAGCAGGAATTCACCCTCTGCTGGTGGAGGTGGGAGCTGCAAGCAGTCCTCCCATGGCAATGGAGGTGGAACCAGCAGGAATTCACCCTCTGCTGGTGGAGGTGGGAGCTGCAAGCAGTCCTCCCATGGCAATGGAGGTGGAACCAGCAGGAATTCACCCTCTGCTAGTGGAGACTGGGGCTGTGGGCGCTCTACCTTCCCCTTTTGGGCTGTGGACGCACCGACTCCTCCCTCTTGGGCTGTGGGCGCACCGACTCCTCCCTCTTGGGCTGTGGACGCACCGACTCCTCCCTCTTGGGCTGTGGGCGCACCGACTCCTCCCTCTTGGGCTGTGGACGCACCGACTCCTCCCTCTTGGGCTGTGGGCGCACCGACTCCTCCCTCTTGGGCTGTGGACGCACCGACTCCTCCCACTCAGGCGTGGGACGTTCGGGCTCCTCCCACTCAGGCGTGGGACGTTCGGGCTCCTCCCACTCAGGCGTAGGACGTTCGGGCTCCTCCCACTCAGGCGTGGGACGTTCGGGCTCCTCCCACTCAGGCGTGGGACGTTCGGGCTCCTCCCACTCAGGCGTGGGACGTTCGGGCTCCTCCCACTCAGGCGTGGGACGTTCAGGCTCCTCCCACTCAGGCGTAGGGACGTTCGGGCTCCTCCCACTCAGGCGTGGGGACGTTCGGGCTCCTCCCACTCAGGTACTGGAGAGGGCAGCGACTGCTCCTCTCCCTCTTGCTCACTGGAAGGCACCCCTCCCATGTCTGCAGCTAGGTACCCCAGCACCACCGCGGCAAGGTCACGAACTGATGCCGGGTTGTGCTGTTGCTCCCAGTCCTCCCATCGTTCCCCATCTCGCATCCGCAGTGTGTTAATAACCCAGGGAGGTCACTGGCGAAGTTCCCCTCGGGTGCACCAGCCAGTCCCATATTTCCCGGACGGTGGGGAACCCGGTGGCAGTGGGGGTAGAGGGGTGGCTACTGATGCTTGGGGTGACAGCAACAAAACAAAAAAAACAAAAAAAAACCCTACTGGCAAAACTGGAAAAAAAAACTGCGGTACCCGCTCTGGCCTGAGTCCTGGAGGCGCTGTTATCCCACTTCTGACACCACGTGTGACAGGATGACTGGGCGGTGACGTCACGGCAGAGCCAGGAAACACAGTACAGACAGAGACTTGGGGTTTTGGTGAAGTTGAGCGTGATCGCTCAGCGTTTAATAATCAAACAGAAAAATAAGCGGTTGTAACAAAAACACAGGACACGGCACTTTCGCCAAAATAAACAGACATAAACAAAACGAACTAACACTAAACAAACGACGAACAGACAAACACGGTGAGTAAGAACTTTTAACTTTCCTTTACTTTACTTTCCTTTACTTTCTCCTTCTCCCACCCGTTCTCCACTCACAGAACACACAACCACTAGTGAGTGAAAACATACAGCTTTTATGCAGTTGTGCGAGACTTCGATTGCTAGTCAATCATTCAATTGGAATCTCGGTACAACTGCACGTGAATTAATTAAAGTGCAATTCCCCGTGCTCACATATTATTACTTTTTACTTGCACGTGATGTGATTTGTGCCCTCCTCGTGCCTAAATACAAATCTACAATTTAAACACATGTGAAACACAGACCCGCTTATATCCCGTGTACCAATGCCTATACACCAACATTTACACACAACACGTAACACAAAATACACACGGGGGGGCACTTTGCCACAAGTGACTACTGCATTCTGTTTGTAGTGAATACAGCATTCTGTTTGTGGTGAGTACAGCATTCTGTTTATGGTGAATACAGCATTCTGTTTGTGGTGAATACAGCATTCTGTTTTATAGTGAATACAGCATTCTGTTTGTAGTGACTACAGCATTCTGTTTTATAGTGAATACAGCATTCTGTTTTATAGTGAATACAGCATTCTGTTTTATAGTGAATACAGCATTCTGTTTTATAGTGAATACAGCATTCTGTTTTATAGTGAATACAGCATTCTGTTTTATAGTGAATACAGCATTCTGTTTTATAGTGACTACAGCATTCTGTTTTATAGTGAATACAGCATTCTGTTTTGTGGTGAATACAGCATTCTGTTTATGGTGAATACAGCATTCTGTTTGTGGTGAAAACAGCATTCTGTTTTATAGTGAATACAGCATTCTGTTTGTGGTGAATACAGCATTCTGTTTTATAGTGAATACAACATTCTGTTTTATAGTGAATACAGCATTCTGTTTTATAGTGAATACAGCATTCTGTTTTATAGTGAATACAGCATTCTGTTTGTGGTGAATACAGCATTCTGTTTTATAGTGAATACAACATTCTGTTTTATAGTGAATACAGCATTCTGTTTTATAGTGAATACAGCATTCTGTTTATGGTGAATACAGCATTCTGTTTTATAGTGAATACAGCATTCTGTTTTATAGTGAATACAGCATTCTGTTTTATAGTGACTACAGCATTCTGTTTGTGGTGAATACAGCATTCTGTTTTATAGTGAATACAGCATTCTGTTTTATAGTGAATACAGCATTCTGTTTTATAGTGAATACAGCATTCTGTTTTATAGTGACTACAGCATTCTGTTTATAGTGACTGCAGCATTCTGTTTTATAGTGACTACAGCATTCTGTTTTATAGTGAATACAGCATTCTGTTTGTAGTGAATACAGCATTCTGTTTTATAGTGACTACAGCATTCTGTTTTGTAGTGACTACAGCATTCTGTTTTATAGTGAATACAGCATTCTGTTTGTGGTGAATACAGCATTCTGTTTTATAGTGAATACAGCATTCTGTTTTATAGTGAATACAGCATTCTGTGTGTAGTGACTACAGCATTCTGTTTTATAGTGAATACAGCATTCTGTTTGTGGTGAATACAGCATTCTGCTTTATAGTGAATACAGCATTCTGTGTGTAGTGAATACAGCATTCTGTTTTATAGTGAATACAGCATTCTGTTTTATAGTGAATACAGCATTCTGTTTTATAGTGAATACAGCATTCTGTTTTGCTGATGTTTCAGAATAAACCATCAGTTGGTTCTGACGCAGACCTGTCCATCTATTGCAAGTGGTTCTTCACCTGCGTGAATGGGTTCAAAGTTATAATACAACAACTCCAATATATAGACTTTTTTTATTTTAAATAAGACTGGGACACATGTGTAGGGTCAGTGGCTGCAATCTATATGCCAGGTTTCTGTCATTCACTTCTCTAGCAGAGACTGAGGGTTGTTTATTTTGTGATGTAGATTGTAGCACTGGGAGCGTAGGGGACCACCTGCACTGCTTTTATGGTGTACAAATTCAACAAGGCAAGAATAAGCGGAACGTTGTGGTGTAACCTTGTGCCTCTGGGCCGGGGACTGCCTCAGATGTGTCAAAGTGCAGAGGACCCAACCAGCAGTTAGAGGGAACGAGGAATTGAGAGCTGGGCGGAGGCGTGCGGATACCACTGGAAACATGTGACCTGAAGGAGTAAAGTACTGTTAATAACAAAGAGGGAGGGCGTATTTGTTGCCCCATTCTGTCTGAACCTCAGAAAGGCAGTGTGTTCTCTGTGTCTGGAGCTCACTCTCTCTCTCGCTCTCTCTGTGTGCAGACACACCCAGCAGGTGGATGGCTCCCTAATCATCAGTGAGCTGAGCAGCGAGGACCCTGGCCATTACACCTGCATCGCCTCCAACGCGAGGGAGAGGGACCACCGGCAACTCCAGCTCAAAGTCCAGGGTGAGGAGCGGCCTCCCTGCTGCAACACAACCCCTCACACAGCAACAGCTAATGAAAGAACATTACAAGTCAAGTGCAATCTCTATGCCATGCTCTTTCTGTGGTATTCCAAATCCTGCAATGCTGCAATGACATGACACTAGAGAAGTTTGTTTATCCAAAATCACAGCAGACTATAGTGGCAGCACCCTGGCAGCATCCCAATGACTGATTTGGTTGAAGTCAGATTCAGAGCTGAAGCAGCACTAAACAGACTATTAAAGAAAACTCTAAAACATGTATAGATGGTCTCTAAAACAAGCAGAGACCAGCTATACAGCTATGGCCAAAAGTTTTGCATCATCTAGAATTTTAGGATTGCGAAATACAAAAATTTAAATAAATAAATAAATATATATATATATATATATATATATATATATATATATATATATATATATATATATATATATATATATATACAGTACTGTGCAAAAAGTTTTAGGCAGGTGTGAAAATGCTGTAAAGTAAGAATGCTTTCAAAATAGACATGTTAATAGATTATATTTATCAATTAACTAAATGCAAAGTGAGTGAACAGAAGAAAAATCTAAATCAAATCCATATTTAGTGTGACCACCCTTTGCCTTCAAAACAGCATCAAGCATCAATTCTTCTAGGTACACTTGCACACAGTTTTTGAAGGAACTCGCAGGTAGGTTGGCCCAAACATCTTGGAGAACTAACCACAGTTCTTCTGTGGATTTAGGCAGCCTCAGTTGCTTCTCTCTCTTCATGTAATCCCAGACAGACTCGATGATGTTGAGATCAGGGCTCTGTGGGGCCATACCATCACTTCCAGGACT